>JBCNJP010000007.1:79808669-80173414 GCA_039602395.1 Deinandra increscens subsp. villosa | reverse complement strand
TCCGCCTCCGACCCGTTAGCAAAATCCGATTCATTTCAAGTTCACCGTCCGGGTTGGAAGTCCATCACAACATTTCAAACATGGGATTAAACTTTTATGGCACCGTTTTTCATAATCCAAAAATCATTTTTACGTTATTAAGATGGTTAAATAATTAGGATTGTTTTCAATCAAATGAATAAATTTATTTCGCAACTAAACACGCGTTTGGGATTCATTTTATCGATAAACAAAGGAAGTTCATACATTTATTAGCTTACAAGTTGAAATGATGATTTTAAATGCTCGTGATCATTTTCCAAGTTAAATGAATTAATCGTTTGATTTTTAGACAAACAATACGCGTAAACCACAAGTAAAACGATTTTTCGGTTTTCGCGCAACTTCGGTATTAACCGGACGACCTGTGAGTCTCAAAAACCATACTTTTATATTACATGATGTTTTTATATGACTACTATAGCTCCTCGTAAAATTTGGGGTCATTTCGAGTTAAAATGAGAAAATTATCGATTCACGATATTTATGCATTTTTGGTTCGCGAATCGAGAGACTCGTAAAAGATCAAAATCATTTTTTATAATTTCAACATGTTCTTATGGGTCTAGTATAGTTGTGTTTCAAATTTGGGCTAAATCCGATAAGTAACGAATACGTGGTGAGCAAAAGAAAATAAAAAGAAAGAAAGAAAGAATAAGGTAGGAAAAAAAAATAAAACATCGTTTTGCAGCTTGCTGGATTCGAACCAGCGACCTATGCTGTTAAGTTCAGCGCCCTGACCACTGGGCCAGCGCTGCGATGGAGATTTTACCCTAGTTGCTTCCCTTATAACCTGTACATTTGACCTGGATACCTGGTCGCGACTAAGCCTACGGGCTGAACTTGTTTTGGCCATAACTTTCTCGTTTCAAACCCGTTTTAGGCCCCGTTTTCTCCTATGGATCCGTATTAATGTCCTCTAACTTATTTTACAAGCCAAATCCATAATTAACACGAATTTATTTGTCAAATTATTCGTTTCCATCTTTAAAAATCTTGACTTTCTCTCCAAGACTTGCCATTATGCTCATAAAACCCTAATTACACCCTCCACTCTATAAATATCAGTTGTTATGTTCATAACAAACGTTCTTCTACCTTCTGCAACCATCAATCTCGTGTCAAGCCTTCCCGATTGTGTTTTCAAAAGTCAAAAGTCCAAGAGTTTGACATTCCGAATTGACCAGCCTCCTTTGACTTTCACACGTAAGTTTCTTCATAGTATTTTCTTTTTTTTATATGTATTTTAATACCCCATTGCTGGATTTGACCAAAACTCGTCTATATTAAAAGTCAACCTTTACCTACGCGTTTTAATTGGGTAAAACTACTAAAAATCACCAATACATGTAATCAATGGATCTAATCTATTTTGAGAAGCTGTATAAGTATATTATGATGTTTACAAACTATCAAAATTAGATTTTTATCAAAAACTTAAAGGACACGCGTTTTAACCCGTTAAAGTAAGTGTTTTCACACATAACTTGCTGTTCTAGTACTTTTTAAATAAACGGAACATACCAACATGTTTTTGGGATACTAATGAACATATAATAAGGGTTGGATAAGTTTAAGTTTGACCGATGTACACTTTTGCAACTTTTGGGTCATTTATGTAATTTTTGAAAGTTAAGGGTAAAAAGTGTAAATATAACAAAGATGTGAAATTTTCTGTGTTGAATTAACTTTTTAATAATTATAAATTGAATCTTAAATTCTGAAAATTTATATTCTCATGACTTTGTTAAATTGACATAATGGGCCCCTAAGTTTATAAAATTGCAATTTTGACCATAAACATTGCATAGTTGTCAAATGTGGTATTTTGTCCACGAACGGGTCTTTTGGTAATATTAATCATTACATAAAGTGTTTTTAATATTTAATAAATTCCCCAATTAATCAATTAATCATTTATATCAACTTTCGATCGTTTTAGTCAACTATTCGGTCTTTCGAATCATTAGGTTTTCATCAGGGTTAGCTTCGTTCCTCGCGTTCGTGATCTTCTCGCTTTTTGCTTTGCTATCAAGTGAGTATTCATAGCCCCATTTTTATTTTAAGTTTTGGGGTGTAACATGTACACCTATCGAACTTTCATACTATATATTTTTCATTTAACTCAAATGTGATTCTTGTTCGTTATTATGTGTTTTGCTTGTATGCGAACTGTATCTCATATTGTATGTTGTTCTTTCATTATATTTCATGATCATTCGCGTAACATTAACTGTAAAAAGCATGGGTTCCAATAATAGATCTATTGGGGTGACGTCCCACTTGACTTGACCGGTTTTGGCGTCGAGTGATTGGTAACCTAAACGTCAGGATTGGTTTATGCACCACTCTAGTACTTGCTTTATTTCATTACATGTTCTTTCATACTTGTGCATTCCCACATAACGTTAGATCCATGTTTTACTTACATTTTATATTAAACCTATGTTTACTCACCAACTCTAGTAGTTGACTTTATATGTTGTACATTTTGCAAAAAATGACTGAAGTTGCAGTGATGACACTTAGGGCTTACTTATGGACCTAGAATGACCTTAAAATTTATAATTAGTATCATGATTTGTTTGTATTTATTCTGATTGTATTGTATGACATTATTTGTATATCAATAATGAATGGCATGTTTAAACTTGGTAACTATCTACTTGTCACGAGCATCTGGACAATCATCGTGCCCCAACGTTTCCGCCGTTGGTTGGGGTGTGACAGCTCCCCGCACGTGGTATGAGACTCTGTCAAAGCATTTGGTAGAAAATGGTTATACACGGGGAGTGGTTGATCAAACTCTGTTCAGAAAGAAGGTGAAAGATGATATCATTTGTAGAGTCTAGAATTTTATAAGGCTTTTGCATTAGAATCAATGTTGGGCTAGTTAAAATGTAATTGGTTTATGATTGTGTAATTGGGTTGAATGGGTCATAGGGTGGTCGAAATATGGGCCTAGAGTCCGAATTTGTTAGCTTGTTTATCAAGCTTAGACTCCCTATATATAGATAGTTTAACTTTGTAATTAGGGTTGTTTGCTCCTAAGGTGTTTTGGCGATTTTGGTGATATCGAAATTCTCCCTGAGAATTTCGATCAGTGTGTAAGCAATCGGTGATCAATACAAGTGTTCTTTTCCTATTCAATCGGTTTGTGTTTGATATTTAGTAAGCATTATACTTTTCGATTACTGTTTTTCATTGCTTCTTGAATCAACTAGCTAAACCGGATTCCGCACGGTTTTACTAGTCTCAGATATCGCGTGAGGGTTAAATTGATCTTTACAATTGGTATCAGAGCAAAGAAACGAGTGTTTCGAGGTTCTCACGGTATCACGATTCAAGATTTCTTGAATTTTTGGTCAACTTTTGTGTGTTTTTTTTTTGTGACGGCATGGTTTATCTTGTGGTAAGTTGATTACGGTTTATAAGAGTTGAAGTTATAGATGCTTCATTTTTGATTTATTTCCTGGTGTGCTCGATTTAGTTATATCAAGTTTTTTAAAAAAAAAACGAAATTAATTTGATTTGAAACTATATCTAGTATCCGAGAATTTTTTTTTGTTGATTAATCTTTTTTGTGTGCTTTGTTTTTGTTAGTGTTTTATTTTTGAGGAAGTCTAAGTCATTCACGATACATGATTTGAGTTATTTTTGGGTATCATATTTTCCTTAAATCTTGAGATTTATGTGTTACTCATAAAAAGCTATTTTGAGTATTTAAATCATCAGCATCCTTTTATATTAGAAAGTGATTTGATTGGCAAAGTGGTTAAAATTTGTATTTTCGGAAGCCCCTTTTCGGTTGAAATATTGATTCTCGGTCAAAGTGGGTGGTCTTCGATCAGACTTCGGGCTCTCGGTCAGTTTTTTTTTAAGTTTTCAACTACTCAAGGTTTTCGGCCATTCGATCAAATTCACGGCCGGTGCTTAGTTTTCGGTTTATATCCGATTGTGCCATCCAAATGAGATAAACTTTACGTAAATTGAAGTTTAAAAGAATTACACCTTTGCCATTGGGAATTAATTAAATGGTGTGGTCCTCGTCGTCCGGATTCTGAAGCAATAAATGGCCACTCATTTCAAGTTGGTGTAAATTTATTTTGACGGGTTTTGTTCGTTGAATTTTTCTGCAGCTTGTGGAGTATTTTGTTTTTCAATCGTCAAATTTTTGTTCTAAGTGTTTTAATGTGTTACTGACGATTTTTGTGAGTTTCTTGAGATTTTGTGCAGGTTACAAGTGTTGCAGAAGCAAGAAGCCAGTTGCTAGTGTTTTATAAGCCTCTCGATCGAAATTTGTGGCTTTGACCCTTATTTCGATTGAAATTTTTGGCTTTTCGACCCTTTTGGACACTTTTCGATCGGAAAGTCCCTTCGTGACTTTCGATCGGAGAGTACTTCCCGGTTCCCCATTTTTTGATCGGAAAGTCCCTTCGTGACTTTCGATCAGGTCCGTTTTGATCGGAAAGTCCCTTCGTGACTTTTCGATCAGCTCCGTTTCGATCGGAAAGTCCCTTCGTGACTTTTTGATCAGCTTCGCCTTTCAATCGGAAAGTCCCTTCGTGACTTTTCGATAAGCTTACACTTTTTGATCCAGCCGAAACTCTGCCCGATCGAAAAGCTGTCTTTCTGATCCAGTTGAGACTTTTTGATCCGTCCTTTTCAATCCGATCGAGTCTGACATTCATGGCATCCTTTCTACCAGGTAATTCTGTATCTAGCAGCAATGAGGTATGTTCTAACCCAAAATGCCAAATTACATTTAATGAATGTCTAGACTGGCAACGTAAGTTCATTAATGAAACATTAAATCGTGAACTATCTGATAGAGACCTGAGAGAATACAAAGGTAGGAGTAATATATTAAGTGAAAAACTTGAAGCTGCCAAAGTCGATATCAAAAATCTTCAAAGGGAATTGAGTGATAAAACAACATATCTTAGAATTGCAAACTCAAAAATTGACACTTTAACTCAGGAACCAGAAGAATTCAAGGATAAATTTGGCCAATCTCAATCCACTCTTGAACATTATGGAAAAACAACAAAACAAATGATGAAAGCCAGTACCTTATTTTATAATACTGATGAACGGATGAAGCATGTTAAGGCCAATTCGGGGTTGGGTCTTGCATCAGATGAAAAGGATAAAACGTCCACATACACTGTTCCGATGCCATTAATGCATGAAATGATCTCGGATCATGTGAGCTCAAAGACCTCTTTAGACGCCAGGGCTGAAATTTTGAAAGCTAAGGCTGAAATTGAAAAAAAAACTTGCTGCATGCCCCATTAAAATTTCTGCTCCTGTTTCTAACATTACTAACACTTCTAATTGTTGTGCAGATCAAGGTAATAATGAAGCAGGAGTAACAGATCTTAAGGAGTGTCCCACAGAGTCTTCTTGAAACATTAAAACTGATGTGTTTGAGTCTGTGTCAAAAACTTCAGAGACTGTTCTGTTTGATAAAACCTCTGTGTGCGGTGTTTTTAGTATTGGCAAGTGTGATGTGAAACCAGTGAAACCTTTAAGAACTGTTAAAATCTTGAGAAGAGGTACAGGACCACAGGTTGCTGGTCCCAAACCCTCAACTGGTAATGATAAGAATTGTGAGCATAAGAAGCATAATGTTACCCAAAATGTGCAGAAAGTACGGGACGCCAGACCACATGATTATGTCCCGTATCCAGAAATTAATTCTGCATATGACCAGTTCAAACCGGTACAGCGGGAGTATACCTTGACCACCAAGCCTAATGGCAAAACCTATTGGATCCACAAAATTTGTTCAAAACCGACTTGGATTTCCACTGGGCGTAACCAACCACAGGCTCCCGTTTACCCAAAGAAACAATCTTGCCATGTTTGTGGTAGACCAGGACATGTGGCAAGAAACTGTTTATACCGGCCTTATGAACCCTATTATCCCAAAAGGGTTCATCAGAGACCAAGTCCAAGGACCCAGAAACAAAGTGACCCAACTCCAAGGCCCGGTCCATCAAAACCCAAGGTGCAGAAACAAGCACCTCAGAGTCACAAAGTTCAGCAGAAACCTAAGGCTTCTAAGCAACGGACAAAGACCATTTTTTAAGAAAACAAAGCATCTCAGAAATCTGTGAACAACTTGGAGACCAAAATCTGTTGAATCCCCAAAAACAGTTTTAAAATTTGTTTTCAAAACTGTTTCAAAATCACCCATCCATCCAAATCCAGTTGGTTCAGCTAAATCAAATGGTTGGAGGAAGGATGACAGGTGGAATGTTTCAAAAGTTGTGAACTTGTCTTTCAAGCCTACTGGAGTGTACAAGAAACACTCCAAACAATTTCAAGAAATAAGAGTTCAAAATTCTAATAAGAATCCACCGAGAAAACCACAGGTTTTTGGGAAAGAAAATCACAAACCCAGAGATGTCAATAAAAAGGACATTCTCAGTCTAACCAAGGAAGCCACACCCCCAATCCCTGATGTTACCAAGGGAGTGTTTTTAACAGAAGTTTCATTCGTTGATTCATCAGGTCTACCTAGAACCACTATGGCCTGGGTACCTGTGGCTAACTGATCTCTCACCTTGTGTAGGAACAGTCAAGGAGGACTTTCATTAACCTTGTTTGTTTGTGATAGTGATTGTTCCAGGCACAGGATAGGAGGCATCTCTCTACTACATGACATGAAGATTTCAATGGAGGGTATGCTTCCTTGTGAGAGGTAAAACATCAGCAGAAAAAGGTAACACTGTCTGAATTGTTTGTTTCTTGGCTAATTGTTTGTTTCAGAAAATTTTCAAAAGATAAACTTTGAAGGTTAGCTTGGCCAGTTTTAGTAGATATTTAGTGATGTGTCTGTGTGTGCATAAAAAAAAATGTGTGTTGATTTTAAAAATCAAAAACCAAGGGGAAGAATAGATAAGAAATAGTTGACCCCTCAAAAATTGTGCTTTTTAATTTTTAATCTTTTATTTGTGTTTGAGAAGGCAGGGAAGTGAAATATTTCCGTTCTCAGAATGACTGACACGCGTAAGGCAAAAGTGAAAGACATGATCCAAGGTGATGTGCTCGGTAGGCTCAGTTCCAAAAACAAAGGTATGGGTCACAACACTTAAAGATAAAGTATGTCATTTGACGGGAAACACACACTTAGGTTAAGTGCTTGTTCTATTTGACTGCGAGATTGTTCCCGATACACACGCCGGACTCCAAAGTGTTGAATCGAAAATCTCAAAAAGTCGGCGTCCCCTCTGTTTTGTGTGAGCAAAGATCTGGGGATGTCAAAGCCGTCAGTCAAGTCTTGCCTCTGCTTTGCGTGAGCAATGACCTGGTGTAGAATGGTTGACGTGTTAATCAGACTTTCCTCTGTTTTGCGTGAGCAAAGACCTGGTTAGTCTGGATTAACGTGCTTGCAGATCACTGTATATAATTTACACCCCAAAAGATGCCAATGTGCACAACAAAAGAGACCCTCTAGCGTCCAAAACCCTTTAGCCCTGACTTTGTGACTAGGCTTATGTGTTTGATGTAAGGTTACCACCTGAATGATAAACGCCTCTGAGTTGAAATCATACAAGTCTTTTTATATTATTCCTATCTCTTCTATGATCTGTTCTTTCTCTTCTCAACCAAGTCTCGAGAAAAGATTCAAAACTCTGGATATGGGAATGTGAAAATATGTGGTAGGGAATGATCAAGCTTGATAGACTGCACATATTAATTACCTAGGATTTGTGTGTGACTGTCGGATGTTCATAATTAATGCACCTAAAAGATAAATAAGTGACAAACAGCCGGGAAAATGAGGAACATGGGTTTAAGAAGGACCAATATACTGGCAATCGCCTGGACGTGTTCGAGTAACAGATGCTAAAAAGGGTTCCTCAGTTCAGACAAAGACGGTTTGATCCCAAAATAAAACCTTCTCGTTTAGTAATTTGTATGTTTGTTTTGTTTCTTTTGTGTTATCTTAAGTTTATGAATTGGCCAGGTTGATTTGAGAAGTTTAAATAAAATTTTTTATGGGTTTTATGCAAGAAAGTTTGACCCTCCCTCAGAATATCAAGGGGAGATAATGAAAAGAGTCCTCGGGTTCAGGGGAAGTTGTTTGGTTAAGTAATGCTAACCCGATAACCAGTCATCATTGTCTGGTTAGTGTCTGTTCCATGTTGTGCTTTACAGGTTAAGTCAGAAAAAGACAACTCATGGTCAAGAAAGTCGAGGGCCCAGGTGATCAAAGCGCTGATGTTGCTGCTATTCGTTTTGAAGAACCAGCCGGAAAAGGACTTACCCAATGTGATGCTTAGGGGAAGTTTGTTGGTTGTTCAAGAAAAACTTCCGAAGACTCAAAAGACACTGTTCGCTTGTTGAGGGGAAGCTAAATGAAGAAAAGATGCAGAGTAGAACAAGAAATTTTTCATTCAAGAAGTTCAAGAATGCCAAGACAGGGGTTTTCAAAATCCCCTGAAGTTAATGGCAAGTCAAGACAGTTCCTGATGATTCAGCAAGGTCTCAACAATTTTCAAGAAGGTGTAAGTATTTGAGAATCCTCCTCTCATTACATGTTCGTCATTTGAAGTCCAAGCTAATGCTGATTGAGAGAACACTCCCTAAAGTCATTTGTTGTTGCCCAATGAAGATTGTTAAAGAAAGGAATCTTAACCAACCCATACTCAAGCCAAGGAGAAGACTGCAAGTTCTAAAGATTGAAAGTATAAGACATTTAATATCACAAGCCAAGGGGAAGATTGTAAGGGAATAATTTGTGGCTTGTGTATTAAATCATCACTTGGCGGACTATTTTGAAGGCCTATGTGATAGAATAGGTGAAAATTAGTTGGATTATGGGTATATTGGGTCATTGGGCCAATTTAGACATGTTTGGGCTCATTTAAAAAGAGTTTAGATGAAGTTTAGTGGGCCTGAAATGTCAAATACGGGAATTTGAGTTATTTAGGGTATAGGAGATTAGCTTGGAAAACAAGCTAATCATCTCCTATAAATAGAACCTATTATAGTCTAGAATAGGCTGCTAGTATTGCTATTTTCGTAAAAAGGGGCTAGGGGTTGTTCACGAAATTCAAAAAGTGTGTTGCAACCAGTTTGTGCTTAATCAAGTTCTCTTTCCATCGATCGGTTTGTTTTATTATTGTGTTTATTGTTTTTCTTTATCGATTATACTTGAATCAATCAATCATTGGGATTCCGCACCTTCGATTGATCGTTGATATCGTGTAAGGATCGTTTTGGGACTTACATCATTATGGTGCAAGTGTATGTGGATGACATCATCTACGGGTCTACAAATGAAGAATTATGCACCGAGTTTGAGGATAGCATGAGAAAGAAGTTTGAGATGAGTGATCAAGGGGAGATGAACTTTTTCCTGGCATTACAAGTGAAACTGGAATTCTCATTCATCAAGCAAACTATGTGAATGAGATTCTGGAAAAGTACAAGATGCAGGACTCCAAGCCCATCTCTACTCCCATGGCATCCAGACCTCTACTAACAGCAGATGCAGATGGAGAACTAGTGAGTGAATTCATGTATCGTTTAATGATCGGGTCACTCATGTACCTAACAGCAAGCAGGTCAGATATCATGCATGCAGTTTGTGTGTGTGCACGTCATCTACGGGTCAACAAATGAAGAATTATGCATTGAGTTTGAAGATATAATGAGAAAGAAATTTGAAATGAGTGATCAAGGAGAGATGAGCTTCTTCCTAGCCTTGTAAGTGAAACAGGATGAATCTAGGATTCTTATTCACCAAGCAAAATATGTGAATGAGATTCTAGAAAAATTCAAAATGCAAGACTCCAAGCCAATCTCAACTCCCATGGCGTCCCGACCTCTACTGACAGCAGATGCGGATGGGGAGCCAGTGAGTGAATTCATGTATCGTTCGATGATTGGATCACTTATGTACTTGACAGCATGCAGGCCCGATATTATGCATGCAGTGTCTGTGTGCCCGCTATCAGGCTAATCCTAAACTTTCACATTTAATTGTTGTTAAACGTATTTTTAGGTATGTGAAGGGTAGGCCTCGGCTTGGACTTTGGTACCCAAAGAATACTGATTTCCAATTATTTGCATTTACTGACAGTGATTATGGAGGTAGTGATCTTGACAGGAAATCAACAACTGGTGGATGTCAGTACTTGGGAGACAGACTCATCTCATGGCAGAGCAAGAAGCAGCATACCGTTTCCAAGTCAACTGCAGAAGCTGAATATGTGGCAGTATCAGCTGGATGCTCACAGGTAGTATGGATTCAGAATCAGCTCACTGACTACGGTATGGAATTTCTTAATACTCCAATCTTTTGTGATAATGCTGTTGCTCTGCAAATTGTCAAGAATCCTGTTCAACATTCCAAAACAAAGCATATAGATATGAAGGTACATTTCATTCGTGATTGCTATGATAGGAAGTTGATTCAGTTGGAAAAGGTAAGCTCAGATCAAAATTTTTCTGACCTTTTCACAAAACCCCTTCCTCGTTCAAATTTTGAAATGTGTGTTGAAGGCCTAAGGATGATTGCCTTCGAGGAATGATCTGATCAAAACTGTTTGTATATAGTTTTGCTTTTATTTTTGCTTACTTTTGGTTTAAGTTTCATTTAAAAAAATGTGTGTTTTTGTTTCAAAAGCCTCATAAAAACAGGGGAAGAAATGCTATAGTTTCAGAAAATCTGAAAATCTGTTTGAGGTTTTTATGAAGTCTTTTGTTTGTCTTGAGCTGGTAGGAAGTGATATAAATGTCCAAGACAATCGGAGACTGACACGTGTAAGGCTGAAGTGAAAGATTTCTCAAAGATGATTTGTCGGTAAGCTCAACCCAAAACTATGATCATCAATGTAAGTGCAGTAAACTTAACTTCTATATATGTTTAGTTTCCCATCCAAGTTTACATGGTTTAAAAAACTGAGTCCTAGCAAAAATGGGTTGAGAGTGGTAATTATACCTAGTATTCACTCTCTCACACGCCATGCTCTACTGTTATGCCAACACCTCAGAAAAGAAAAATGAAAACAAAAAGAAAAATGAAAACAAAAAGAAAAATGAAAAATGAAAAGAAAAAGAAAAATAATAAAATAATTATTTTGTTTGGTCTTTACTGTGTGCTTATGCGGCCGACCTGATCACCAACTGATAATTAAAGAAATAAGTGTTTGTCATGACGGTGTTTCATGGTTCCTCAAGTTGGGGGTTTGTGAATCCTCAATAAACTCTGAGGTTGGGTAGGTTTTGCTATGAACAATTGGGTGTGGGGACGGTTAAACATGACGGTAATATTGTACCATAATTAAGCACTTCAAAATAACTTGATGTGAGTTTATGTGGTATAAAATTCTGGCAATTGTCTAGAGCGTCAAGTAACAGAAGCTGAAAAGGGTTCCTCAGTCAAAGGTAAGTCTGGTTTGATCCATGAAAAACATCAGCTTTAAGGCAAGTATGTTTTTATCGCGGTTTTAGGTTATCTTAACTTTATGCTTTTTATATTCATTGTTTTTTTTTAAGTCTTTGAATATTTAAAATTAAATTTCTTTTATGATCATGATCAGATACTCGGGGTATGAGTCTGAGGGGAAGTTTTGCAATTCTTAAATTTTCAAATATTATCAACTTTTTAAGTGTTGTATCACTTAAATAGAGGTTTGGGATTTTTTATATGTTTTGTGAAACTTGAGGGGCTGTTTTGAAAATTTTCTTTATCAAAACGCACAAACCCCTCATTTCCGATCTACATTTACGATCCACACACTCTCCTCCCTCCGTTTACGATTGTGCTTCAGAAACCCTAACCACCGCCTCAACTCGCCGGAAAACCGAAATCCGACCACCTTCGGCCATCCTCTGTGTAAACCGAGCATAGCACTACCTTCGCCTTCATTTTCCGACCACAAAACCCTTTTCAATCGACTGTTTTCTATAGTTTCGTCGGTTTAATCTCGATTCTTCGAGATTTTTCATCACTCGGTCCTTTCTGCAAAGTTCTCATCGGATACACGAGTTTTGGAATCGTTTCTGTGTTTACGATAGTTAAAAGGTAGTTGTTAATGAACCTTTTGCATAAATGTTGGTTGTGATGCGTTCTTTGAAGATTTGCAGGTTCAAAAATGGTGGTTATTGTAACATCTCGAATTTCATAATGATTTGAGTGTATTGTTTATTTATGTGTAAGTTTGAGTTGTGGGTTGAATAAGCGGATTAAGATATTTAACCAGGTTGTGTAATGGGGATTCCTAGTTGTTAAGTTAACTTTATCTATAGATGGTTAACTAGAGAAATATGGGAGGACTTAAGATGTAAATTAGAAATTTGGATGGATTTTTATAAAAGATAGAACCTTGAGGGACCAAAGCAGTAAATAGAGGATATAAACAAGTCTGGGTATTCCCCAGACCTGTAGATCGCGACACAGAGAGAGAGAGAGTGGAGGGTGAAGACCTAGTTCTTGAGGAGAAATCCTAAATTGAAGCTTGTGTGTTGGAGGTTTTAGCAAGGGAAGTCGAATTCAGGCTTGGGAGGCTTCCTACATCACGATTTCCATCTTAGATCTTGGTAATTCTTGTCAAGTAAGTGTTTTTATGATAGGGTGATTTTATAGGTTTCATTTAGAGGTTAAATTGGTGTTGAAATCTGAATTGTTATGTGTTAGTGAGGCTAGATGAAGCTAAATTCTACCTTGCATGATTGATTTTGTGTGTGACAAGTAGAAATTATGGTGGGGTTAAACCCCACCTTATAGAAATCGACATACATGGAGAATGGATGGTTTGGGTTGGTTAATTGGGCTTCATGTATGCTAATAGACTTGATAAAAGTGTTTAATCTAGTGCAAAAGCTGAAACTTGATGAATTATGATGAAAAAATGGATGGAATGGAAATGTGTAGGCTATTTATCAAGAAGAAAACAATGTGTGCACACTAGGTGCTCGATGAAATGCTTAAATGAGAATGATAAGTTGTATATGCTGAATTCACGAGCTTGATTGAGTGTTGGTTTGTGGATTATGTAAATTATGAATGTGTAATGGTATACTAAGCCATGAATGATGATAGGTGAAGCGAGAGGAAGCTCGGGTCAACGACGTGAAGGAAAGGAAAAATCCTAAAGGTAACATACAACGGTAAATTTGATTTCTATAAGGGATGTGAGTGATCCTAATTTATCTTTTATTAGCTGCTATTATAGAAAATGAAATGTTAAAGATGAAAGTATGAGATTGGCTGTGTTACGTGATTGTTATGAGATGAGTGGATTCTGACCCGATTGGGTTAAGCTGGAAGTAAGTGAAGGTCCATAATGTAAAACTTGGGCATGTTTAGAGATTCATGAGTGATCATGATCCTAGAATGCTTCTTTGAATGATTAAGCGATCTTGGTACAATCGTATTTGTGCCAAGGGCAATGTGTAAGATGGAAACGTCATGGTTACGAGCAGTATAAATGAGAAATTTTATAGCTGGGGCTAACGGGTCAAACGGGTTGGAATGAACTATTCACGCTTTCTAACTTGTTATGTAACCCTTCGTGCAAATAGAAATTGAAGCCATATTATGGAATGATGTTATGTGGTTGAGCAATATGACCCATTTGGGTTATGATTGTGTTATATATATACATGAAGTATGTTAAATGAAGGTATGTGTATAAGGGGAATATATTTAATGATCGATGTGTGGGTAAATATGATGAATTAGAGTGTGTGTTTATGTGGAGCATTATAATGTGACCCGTTTGGGTTAAGATGAATGTATATCATCTCGTGTGATATACTAAAAGTTGTAATGTGACTGTTTGGTATGTTGTGAATTATGTACTTAATGTAGTAATGTAACATGTAGTGATTGGTTGATTCACGTTATTGAATGTGATTGTGATTTGAAGGTAATGCGGTATTAGATGGTGTTTGTATGATTATACACCATTGGAGTCAATTGCTGAATTGATCATGTCATATGATCACGATGGGGTATGATGAAAGTGACCCTTTTGGGTTAAGTGGAATGGTTGTGGCAAAATGAGGTTCTATGGTGGTATTAGCCCTCAAACTGTTCCAACGGGAAAAAGTCAAGCGGCTTGGTACATTGCCAATGTGCCAAGGTGAAATTATGAAGGAGAAATAGTAGCTGGAAGTAGATATAATGAACTAATTTTATGGGTAATGCCTTAGCGGGTCAAACGGGTCGGGTAGGGTGTTAACGTTACCCGACAGGCGAATTTGATAGGAAATGGTGTCAATGGTGTAAAGCTTTCAAAATGCAGGTAAAAGTGTGTTAAATTCATCAATGACAGGGCTGGAATACATGGAAGCGAGGGGAGGTGAAAATACAGGAAAAATGGTTAAGTCTGGGAAAAATTGTCTAGAGCCCTGGAAAGCAGGCTCCAGGCATATCGCCTGCTCCATCAGGATCTCCAAGCGATACGCTTGGAGCACCTGTCTGAGGCTTTTTCTTTTGTTTCTTGTTTTTGACCGATGCCTGGTTGTGATAGCTGATGTGTGCCATTAATATTAATGTGTTACTAATGTTTTTGGCAGGTAAACACTAGTAGGTGGGTTAAGATCGAATCATGGCGTTGTGGAACCGAACACCTAGCATTTTGGGGAACGTTGGGTCATGTTTTGTTATAGTGAACGTTATGTCAGCTTGTCAAGATGAAGCTGAAGGTGTTAAACTCCTAGTTGCGTAAATATTGGCTAATAATGGATGGAACCTTTAACAAGAAGTGGAATTTTCTAACTCTGATTTTTGAATGACGTCTAATTCGGTTAAATGGGATTGGGGCCTTACAAGTTGGTATCAGAGCCACGGTTTGAGGGATTCAAGTGTAGTGGGGGCACTTAAACTCAAACCAAGTGCTCGTGATGGGAAAGGGTGTTCGGTTCAAGGCTCGATCTTGTCTCCCGGTAAGTGATCCTTACATAAATTATATGCTGTTAATATTATATATTGATGCATGAGCTGTGATGACCACTACTGTGGTTAAATTGAAAGTTGAATATGATTGTAAATTGTAAAGTTGTGATTGTGTATGTGCGGTAAAGCTGAATATGATTGTAAATTGTAAAGTTGTGATTGTGTATGTGCGGTAAAGCTGAATATGATTGTAAATTGTAAAGCTGTGATTGTGTATGTGCGGTAAAGCTGAATCTGATTGTAAAGCTGTGAGTGTGTATATGCGGTAAAGCTGAATACGATTGAAAAGCTGTGAGTGTATATGTGCGGTAAAGCTGTACATGATTGTATATGATTGTCATTAGCGGAATAAACTAAAGATGTGATTGATTTTGAATGATAAAGCTGAATGTGATAATGACAACATGATTATATATGACTGTTGTTAGCAGAATAAAATGATGATGTGATTGAATATGAATGATAAAATGAAATGTGTTAATAACAACATGATTGTACATGATTGTTGATAGCGGAATAAAATGATGAAGTAAGGCGGAATGTGATAATGATAACATGATTTTGTACGATTGTTAGAAAGGAATGTGATAATACTATTATTGCATATGATTGTTAAATGTGAGTGTGAAGGAAGTATGTAGGGGAAAGTTGCATGAATGAAATCATGTACGCTATAGAGTGTGAATGATAAATACGGTAAAATATTACTTGTATGACTCGTGTGGGATTGAGTTGGAAATTTTTTTAGAATGATGGAATCCTATCGACGTAAGTCAGGTAGGGAAACTGATGTAAGTATGTATAGGTGGAACAAACGTATTGTGATAACAAATGGTATGTGTATGTAGAAGTGGTGAAATCCTACTTGTATAGAACATGTCGGATAAGGTGTGTATGAGACTAAGCGATTGAGTTCTCATGGTGAGCAGAAATACGGAATGAAGCACATGAAGAAGTAAAGATGTGAAATTATACCCATACTAGCTAGGTAGAATATAGTGCAGATAAGATGAAAGTGGCGAACCCCCACCTTGCGACGACTAAAGTGGGGTAATGTATATGTTCAATTATGATTATGATAGCCAAATATAAGATACGACGGTTGAAAGTTATGTGTGAGGAGAATCTATTTTGCGGTAACAAATAGGAGGTAAAAGGAGGGTATGTAATTTCCACTGAGCATTTATTTGTAATAAGCAGCAAGGGAATTGATGTTGCAGATACAAAGTGGAGACGCCCACTTGTGCAGTTCGAGTAGGCGAGTGGATGCAATGTATTAGTAGTCTATGACTCGGGGCATACAAGCCAGTCAAGATGTGAAGCATGATTTAAAAGTGGAAGAAGGAGTGAGGTGTATGAGTTGACGAGTGTCATGACCGTCGTCATACTCGTGGAAAGTTGCGGATTAGGTTGCCAATTTGAAAGTGGAATATATGATGTATGCGGATGAATGGTAAGGAGTAGGATTATAATGGTGAGTTGTAAACTATCATTATTAAACGGCGAAGTGTCTCGCAGGCAATACGAATAAGCTTGAAGAGGACTAAGTTGAAGTAAAACTAAGGGTAGCGTTAAATGGGAGTAGTTACACAGGTGTGGAGATTGGGGATAAGTTTCGGGGACGAAACTCCCTTTAAGGGCGGGTTGATTTGTAACATCCCGAATTTCATAATGATTTGAGTGTATTGTTTATTTATGTGTAAGTTTGAGTTGTGGGTTGAATAAGCAGATTAAGATATTTAACCGGGTTGTGTAATGGGGATTCCTAGTTGTTAAGTTAACTTTATCTGTAGATGGTTAACTAGAGAAATGTGGGAGGACTTAAGATGTAAATTAGAAATTTAGATGGATTTTTATAAAAGATAGAACCTTGAGGGACCAAAGCAGTAAATAGAGGATATAAACAAGTTTGGATATTCCCCAGACCTGTAGATCGCGACACAGAGAGAGAGAGTGGAGGGTGAAGACCTAGTTCTTGAGGAGAAATCCTAAATTGAAGCTTGTGTGTTGGAGGTTTTAGCAAGGGAAGTCGAATTCAGGCTTGGGAGGCTTCCTACATCACGATTTCCATCTTAGATCTTGGTAATTCTTGTCAAGTAAGTGTTTTTATGATAGGGTGATTTTATGGGTTTCATCTAGAGGTTAAATTGGTGTTGAAATCTGAATTGTTATGTGTTAGTGAGGCTAGATGAAGCTAAATCCTACCTTGCATGATTGATTTCGTGTGTGACAAGTAGAAATTATGGTGGGGTTAAACCCCACCTTATAGAAATCGACATACATGGAGAATGGATGGTTTGGGTTGGTTAATTGGGCTTCATGTATGCTAATAGACTTGATAAAAGTGTTTAATCTAGTGCAAAAGCTGAAACTTGATGAATTATGATGAAAAAATGGATGGAATGGAAATGTGTAGGCTATTTATCAAGAAGAAAACAATGTGTGCACACTAGGTGCTCGATGAAATGCTTAAATGAGAATGATAAGTTGTATATGCTGAATTCACGAGCTTGATTGAGTGTTGGTTTGTGGTTTATGTAAATTATGAATGTGTAATGGTATATTAAGCCATGAATGATGATAGGTGAAGCGAGAGGAAGCTCGGGTCAAGGACGTGAAGGCAAGGAAAAATCCTAAAGGTAACATGCAGCGGTAAATTTGATTTCTATAAGGGATGTGAGTAATCCTAATTTATCTTTTATTAGCTGTTATTATAGAAAATGAAATGTTAAAGATGAAAGTATGAGATTAGCTGTGTTACGTGATTGTTATGAGATGGGTGGATTCTGACCCGATTGGGTTAAGCTGGAAGTAAGTGAAGGTCCATAGTGTAAAACTTGGGCATGTTTAGAGATTCATGAGTGATCATGATCCTAGAATGCTTCTTTGAATGATTAAGCGATCTTGGTACAATCGTATTTGTGCCAAGGGCAATGTGTAAGATGGAAACGTCATGGTTACGAGCAGTATAAATGAGAAATTTTATAGCTGGGGCTAACGGGTCAAACGGGTTGGAATGAACTATTCACGCTTTCTAACTTGTTATGTAGCCATTCGTGCAAATAGAAATTGAAGCCATATTATGGAATGATGTTATGTGGTTGAGTAATATGACCCATTTGGGTTATGATTGTGTTATATATATATATATATATATATATATATATATATATATATATATATATAAAGTATGTTAAATGAAGGTATGTGTATAAGGGGAATATATTTAATGATCGATGTGTGGGTAAATATGATTAATTAAAGTGTGTGTTTATGTGGAGCATTATAATGTGACCCGTTTGGGTAAAGATGCATGTATATCATCTCGTGTGATATACTAAAAGTTGTAATGTGACTGTTTGGTATGTTGTGAATTATGTACTTAATGTAGTAATGTAACATGTAGTGATTGGTTGATTAACGTTATTGAATGTGATTGTGATTTGAAGGTAATGCGGTATTAGAGTGTGTTTGTATGATTATACACCATTGGAGTCAATTGCTGAATTGATCATGTCATATGATCACAATGGGGTATGATGAAAGTGACCCTTTTGGGTTAAGTGGAATGGTTGTGGCAAAATGAGGTTCTATGGTGGTATTAGCCCTCAAACTGTTCCAACGGGAAAAAGTCAAGCGGCTTGGTACATTGCCAATGTGCCAAGGTTAAATTGTGAAGGAGAAATAATAGCTGGAAGTAGATATAATGAACTAATTTTATGGGTAATGCCTTAGCGGGTCAAACGGGTCGGGTAGGGTGTTAACGTTACCCGACAGGTGAATTTGATAGGAAATGGTGTCAATGGTGTGAAGCTTTCAAAATGCAGGTAAAAGTGTGTTAAATTCATCAATGGGAGGGCTCAATGGGAGGGCTGGAATACATGGAATTGAGGGGAGGTGAAAATGCAGGAAAAATGATTAAGTCTGGGAAAAATTGCTTGGAGCCCTGGAAAGCAGGCTCCAGGCGTATCGCCTGCTCCATCAGGATCTCCAAGCGATACGCTTGGAGCACCTGTCCGAGGCTTTTTCTTTTGTTTCTTGTTTTTGACCGATGCCTGGTGGTGATAGCTGATGTGTTCGATTAATATTAATGTGTTACTAATGTTTTTGGCAGGTAAACACTAGTAAGTGGGTCAAGATTGAATCATGGTGTTGTGGAACCGAACACCTAGCATTTTCGGGAACGTTGGGTCATGTTTTGTTATAGTGAACGTTATGTAAGCTTGTCAAGATGAAGCTGAAGGTTTTAAACTCCTAGTTGCGTAAATATTGGCTAATAATGGATGGAACGTTTAACAAGAAGTGAAATTTTCTAACTCTGATTTTTGAATGACGTCTAATTCGGTTAAATCAATCATGCTCTCAGGACAAGCGTGCTGATCGATGAACAACTTGTCAGAGAATTCTGGGGAACTGTAAGAGCAAGTGCAGATAAAACAAGGATCACTGCATATATGGCGGTTCTTGATTCTTCTCCAAGTAGCAACAACTCATGGAATATGATGTCGGAGATTCTGCAATGTGGAGTGAATTTTAAGAATGTTCATAATGATCGACGAGTTGTGCTTTATTTGAAAGATTGTGATTGTGGGAAGGAACATTGTCGAGAGAAAGCAGCATATAAGGTTAAAAATCATCTGCGAAAAGTCAGCCTTAAGGACGTGGCTGTGGAATTTTTAATAGAATATAGAAGACAGCAAGGAACAACTAATGCTGTAGCAGATGATGCTGGGCTTGTTGGTCATGTTCATCTTAACAAGACACTGTTGAAGGATTCAATCTTTCACGGAACAGCGAACCGGATCGTGGAACGTGAATGGTGGTCAAGCATGAAGCCGAATACCTTCAGATTTGATTAGCTGCTTCCGTAGACGCTCTAATGGTTCATGCCTAGGGAAAGATTGTTGGGCTATACTTTATGAGGCATGAACATTAGATTGGGCTTACTTGTTTTTGGCTTAGTATGTTTACGGTTTGGGCTTATTGGGCTTATGGGTTTACGATTTCCACTAGGGTTGTTGTAGGGCTTGTATAAATACCCAAGTGTTTATGATTAATGACAAGTTTGCTGATTACGATTTTCTGTTTTCTCTATACATTTACGATCGCAAACTCGGTTTACAAGAAGATTGTTTGTTCTTCATTCAAGACTTGATTGTGTTGCTTGTTCTTTATCTTAAATCTTGTATTTTTTTATCATCTTCTACTCGAATCACTCACAAACAAGGTTTCCGCACTTGTTTGTGTTTACGATATCGTGTTTGGTTGTTGATTCCGGACCAACAGAACTCAATTCAGTTCTCAATTTTATGTGTGAATCAAAGCAAATAGTGAATTGGGGATGAAATTGAATTGGGGAAAGTTTCTATTCACCATTTCCTTCGATTCACACAAAAAGTTAAGAACCAAAATGAGTTCCAATGAGTTGCTATTAACGAAAATCTAACGACGTTAATTAAATTTAGCAGCAGACTGTTGAGAGAAAATAATTTAAAAGTTGGGGCCAATGATAAGAATATTCTCAATTGTGATTACAGGAGGTTCTTGTTCTAAAAGCGATCTAAAAAATTTTAGTTTACATACCATAGTCACCGTACATTCTAATTATCAATGTAGATTTTTTTTCAACACGCATCTTAATAAAGAAAATGGCACTAATGTTATAGAATGGGATATAACAAACTAGATGTCGCAACCAGGTCCGCCCACATCCAACTCAAAAAATTTCGGAGCCCTGGACGTGATTTAAATTTTAGGCTCTCTGAGAGATATGGCTCTTTGCAATCGCCAACAGAATCAAACAATTTTGTCCAAGACTTGAATAAAGTAACCTGGTTGAAAGTCATATTCGCTTTTGTTTTTCTTCTCTTGTTCTCTTTCCTTAATTAGGCCCAAGAAAGTACAAGATATATTTGACTAATATACTAAGATGATAGCTAGAGTCTAGAGATGAGAGTTTAGGATCTATTAGCTAGAGTAGCGGGTGTTGTAGCGAAACTGATTGCAAAAGAAGGGAAATCGGCGACATAAAAATTACCACTACGTCAAAATGAGGCTCACACTTTCTCCAAAACTGCCCAGCCACACTTTTTTTTTCAAAAGCGTGGCTAAAGGTCCATCACACTAATTTTAGCCACACATTTGTTCTACGTGTGACGATATAAATACTCTTTTGAGCCTTTTAGTCACACATTTTTCATTCGTGTGACAAAAAACACACACTAAAAAAGTGTGGCCAAATGTTGAAAAGACGTGGATCAATGAATCGTTTGCTAATCTAGTGATTATGAGATATAAACGAGATCAAATAGTAAATACAAATGAGATTTGTATTGATATAAGCTTGAGAGAAACCCACATAGAAACACATACAGAAAATATAGAGATATGACCAAGAAGTTCCAATCTATACAAAGAACAAGCTATTTATACTAAGCTCTATTGCCATGAACCGGATGACCCACGAACTGCCAGTTCGTGGGGTCACGAACTGTCAGTTCGTGGGGTCACGAACTGTGAGTTTGTGGCTCACTCCGTGGACAACCTTCCTTGCATCTTCGATTCGTTCCGACACTTCACACGACGAAATAGATTATGCTCTAACAAATGTGACCAACTGTCACTGTATTTGTTTGATATTTAATTCATGTTACCAAAAACACATATATTTGGAACTTTTAGTAACACTTTTAAAAAAGAAGTATGACAATTACTAACAAGCTTAAAAAGTGTGGCCGAATGTGATCAATTTTCATGCTATTTTTTTACTGATGTGGTTAAAAGCTAATAGAAGTAACCATCTAGGAAAATGTCACAGAAACATAACCAACTCTCAATTTTGTTACAATTAGGTTACTCAAACTTTTTTTTGTTCCAATCAGGTAACTAAACTTTAAAATATGTTCTAATCCTAGATAAATGACCTGATTAGCGGGTAACCTAATCAATTTTTTTTTATAAAAACTGAATTTTATATAATGACCTGATTAGCGAGAACACCACCCTCAAACTCTGAACCCTTACCATCAGACGCACACATAGTAACCTCTCTCTCAAAGAACCCTTCCACCTTCGACTGCTCATCATCTACTTCGATCAAATTCTTCATTCTCGAAACTGTTTTTGTGATTATGATGATTCACACACTTTCTTCACATCTAATGTATGATTTCCATGGATTAATTTCCTTTTTATTTGCAAGTCTGGGTTCGACTGTTCTTGGTGGAACTAAACGAATAATACCATCAAAATTAGAATTTATAATCATGATTTGTGTTGGTATATGTGTCGATTCATCTTGTTTCAACTCAACGGTGCTTGTTTTTGTAGTTTTAACCTTTCAATGATTGCAAATTTGTTTATCATTCGAACAAAGGCCGCACTGGAAAAAGAGTTTCATCGAATTGAACTGGAAATTCAAACGCAATTACCTTCATGACGTTTCCCCGCGCCTAATGCAATTGTATTTCGAATTAAGAATTTCAATTTTTGTTTTGAGGGCTTATCAATATGAAGTTATTTTACTAAATTGCTAGCCCTAGATCTATTTTCTTTGGATGATTATGGCATTTAATCACACTTATTTCAACGAGGGAATACCTCGCAAAACACATTTTAACCAACTCTATCCTAGGTCCCTGGTGAGCATCTCTTCAGTTTTTGTTCAAATTAAAGAGAAAGACACAACCTCTTGTCTCAAATTACACAAACCAAATTCAAAAAGGAGTCTGATACTTGTGTTGGGATTGAGGGAGTAGAAATTGTAGATGAATTTTCCTTTGCTTGTTGATAGTGATTATCGTTTGCAGAATGCTGGATCTCCACCAGTATTCACTAGCATTAGACAGTTAGTGTTCTCAACTTTTATAACAAGTTATTGCTTTGTTTATTTACACCAGTAAACTATTTGATGTCGAGTGGCAAGTATATTTGATGATTATGTTGTTTACATAACATCTTAGTTAAAATTGGTCTGGCTCTTGATGTTTAAGTTCATAATAACATCTGTTATTCTGTAGATATTTCACTAATGAAGGTGACATGATTATTGTTTCTTTATTTGCTTGTGTTTTTGTCTAGGGTACAAATATCAGTATCTATAAGCGGACCTCTTGATTAAGCGGACCTCTTGATGATGAACAGCAAACAGAGTCTCTTTTTCCTATGTATATACTGTTAGCAAGACCAGTGCTTACTCTAAATGGGGAGGTAGTTCTGAAGGTACTTTTAGGGTTAATTCTTTTATAAACTATATTTTTTTTCCTTAAATGTTTTCTCAACTACAACAACAACAACCGTACTCAGTAAATCCCACAAATACATTGAGATACTATTAGCGGGGTCTGGGGAGAGGATAGATGTAGGCAAACCCCCTACCACAATGGATAGAGATGCTGCTTCGAGAGAGACCCGAGAAGGGTGTGGAGGGAAAGCAAAATATATATCATAAAACATAATAAATAAATAAGTAAATAAAAATAAAAACTAATAGATAAATAGAAAGATATAGAATTAATATGAATACACGAACAATTAAAATAAATAGGAAAATAAAATCAAAATAGAGCAAATAAATATGTAGACAAATAGATACTTGAAGAGGAGAAAAAATTAAGAGATAAATATATTTAAAAATAAAAAATAAAATAAAAAATAATAATAAAAAATAAAAAATAGTAAAATAGATAAATAAATTAAAAATATAAAAAATAAATAAATAAAAAAAGGTAAAAACAGTTAAAAAAAAGGTAAAAACAGTAAAAAAAAAAAAGGAAAAATTAAGATTAAAATAAAAATAATAATAAAAATAATAAAATAAAATAAAGGAACATAAATGTTTTCTCAACTAATTTCTCTAATGTCATGTTTATAATTTTCTGGTCTGATTCCAAGATGTCGCGATCTAGTAGTTATTGGTTCAAACGAGCCCGCAAGTTGAATGCTTCTAGAAGAGCTCTGACAGTGGGTTCACCTCAAGCCAGATTTATTCTTCCTAATATTAATAAATTATTAACAGAAGTCAAATGTGGTTCTCTTGTTATGCTGTTGGTTAGCTGTGGTATGGCATGTTTGCTAGTTTGGTTGTATGCAGAATAATGTTGTGTGTTTTATTTTAGTTATTAACATCTATGAATTTTACTTCTGATATAACAAACCCAATAACGATTGATCTAACAAAGGATTATATGTTTTCTCCTTGTAAGATATACCTCATCTAATTGATATCATGGGCATATATCATCTTTAGTTTTTAGTCTCTTGTATCTAGTTTGGTATATATAATCTGTTCATGCTTGGCAGCAAATGAGTGTTACTGTTTATTGGGGAAGATTCCAATTGATTTTCTTCATTTTTCAAGGGAGAAGTCACCTAACATAAGTCTAGGAGAGAGAGCTCAGTTTTTTTTTCAACTGTTAGCTTGAAATCATGTTATATGAAGGTAAGCCTTTTAATTATATTTGGTGAAGAGTGGTCAACTCTACAAATTCAACAAAGCACTAGGAGCCTGTGATTAACTTCATGTTTGTTATGTTTATTACTTTATTTTTCTATTTTCATTGATGTGTGTTCTTACTGGCTATGGTGCCATATTATGGTCACCACAGAGTATATTGCAACAAGTACCAATTATTATAACAACAGAAGAGCTTGGGGCACAATATATATCGCCTTATGACTTGTATTCATACAACAACGTTCCTACTGATAAGCTGCCTCAGGCCTTATGACTTGGGTTTTTTTGCTTATCAACTACCTATTATGTTTCAAGGCATTGGAATTTTCAATCTGGTGTGGTTTTTCATTTGACAGAGGGGGCAGCTAAAGAGGCCTGATCATGCTGATCTTAGATTCAAAGGCATTATAATTTTGAATTTGGTGTTCTTATCTCTCAAGTAGGATTTTTTTGCTCCGCCTTTGCAACAATTAAAGGTCCATTGATACAAAGTTATAATTAGAGCTTGATGGGTTTATTATCTGGTTTGGGATTTTAGTTACATAAAACTCCTGAAGTACAATGTGAGACAGAAAATGTTATTTTTGTTGATATAAACAAGAACTAGGTAAGTATTATCATGTGATATTTTGCAACGTTTGTGTTAAGTGTTCTTGTTAATGATCAAGAAGCGAGTATGATCAATCATATATCTTTAATTTTAATTTTTTCGGGTGCAGGCTTAGAGTGATACATATGTTGTTGTAGTTGCTTTATTATGTCCAGATAACTTTTGATTAGAAGCTTATGTCTTAAAATTCTCACAGTTGTATTATGCCTGCCTGTAATCTTGATTTATTAATGCATGTTGTAGTTGCATTCATTGTCATTCTTCGTGCAGGATGAGGGTGATCATATGATAGATGGCGGTCATTTTCAAGGTTGAAGTCTCCAATGATTAGCGAATAGCATGCAGATGATACTGAAAACTGCGTGACAGCTACAGGCCTTCAAATGAAGAAAAGACAGACTTTAGTTTTTTCAGCTACAGTTGTGAAAGATGTGTTATTGACTATTATAACCCTCTTTCTATCTTTATCTCTCTCCTAGATTTTGCAAAATGATAGAGCTACATTTGGATATAATGCTGCAACTGATGCATATGAAGATCTAGTGTTAGCTACAATCACCAGTCCAATTAAGGTGACTTAATGAGTAATAGTCTGTATAAAAGTTTTATGCATGCCGTTATTCTTATTAATTTGTTGAGATAAAATTGCAGGTGGTGATTGTTGTTTGGAGCATGCTTCCTTGGTGGCAAAAGCATTCTTGATGTCTGATTGTGTAGTTGTAGAGATCAAGGAACTCGAGCCTGCCCCTGTTGGAAAAGTGGTGGACAATTCTGGTACTTAAAATATTCTAAAATCTTTATATTTTTTAGGTAGCTTTAATGTACTGATGTTATGTTGATGTACTTATCTAATTTCATTGTTATCTTTATTTGGGTGGTTAGCAGGACGGAATTTATCAAGAAAATGATGAAATTCCAGGACCAAAGGTGATGACAGAACATGACTCAGATCTTGATGCAACTGTGATAGAAATTACATTAGGGGATCACCTTGGTGCTCTTCTTGACACTATATAGATCCTTCATGGGAAAATGTATATAAATACAAATAGGGGCTCTTAGAAATCTTGGACTGAATGTTGTCAAAGGAAATGTTCATATGGATTCTACATGGAAGCACACCTTTGTTTAATAACCAAAGCATAGGCATTTAGTTGTATCTTTCTTTCATTAACTTACATCAACGTTTCCTTACACATGATTTCAAAAAGTTTGTCGAGTAAATGAATTTATATCTCTACAATTGTTATTGATCATGTAGTTTTAGTTGTATAAATTATAGTTTATTTATATGCATCAGGTTATTTGTTTGGCAGCTCTACTGGGCGTAAAGTTGAGGACCCAGATTGCAAGTTTTGTCACTAGAGGTTGGTTTTCGTGATGGGTTTGATTACAATTTGATGGGTCAGGGTGTTGATCTAATCTACCTAATAATTAAATTGACATCTAATCCTTCAGGTATTTCTCTTTACCTATGACTATGTATCGCCAAGAAATTGTGAAACATGCCCTTAAGGCCTACATTAAAGTAAGTTTGAAGTTTTATCAAGTGGTAAGAACTTGTTGCAATTGTCATTACATATTAATCTACTTGTGCTCAATATATTTATATCCTTACATGAAAAAAATAAACAGCTGGGACTCATCAAATACTTTAAATGAATAGGAGTACTTTAAAACCTTTCGAAGAGGTATTGGACCAAACAACTGGGGCTCAAATCAAAATCTTCAAGGGAATTCACAGTTTTTATCATGAATCATATCAATATTATTGAGATTCTAATGGATGTGGCGGAGGAAACAAACTCTATAATCTTGATTAATATAGAGTAGGCTAGATTATAATAACTTTATATATGATTATAATATTCATGGGATTGTTTGTTTTTACATTGTTGTAGGTGAAACAGTTGTTACAGGTTGCACATATAAATGCCAATCTACAATTGTAGAGGGTGGATCTGATGGAATTGCAGCAAAATATGTTCGTAAACCATTGCTAGCTCACCCTATTATATCACACAATGGATCAATGCTCTCTCTTGACCTGCCAATCACTAAATTTGTAAGCATATTTGTTGCAAGTGCAGATTATTCATCAACTTTTAACAATAGGGTCTGGTTTCCAAGTAAAAACATGAATGGATTGATTGTATGGTTGAGACAGAAGTTTTGTCATTGAATCTAGTCGAATGATTACATAACCGATAGAGTATACATCGTTAAAAGGACAGGGGGAGGTTGGACAACACCTCCCCTCACACACACAGAACCACATAGACTCTGGAAAAAAACTTACATTGAACCATAAAGGAAAAACTATTTATACTTGAGATTTTGTCCTAACTGGGGCTTTACCCGAAGTGACCCGAACTGATACAAAGTATGACTTCGGTTGCCACTTCGGATGAACACGAACTGCCACTTCGGGTCAGTTCGTGTCTCAGTTCGTGTCACCCTTTGTGACCCACTTAGTTCAGTTTGTTTTGACAATTCGAACAAAGTGTAACGGCCACACAAGATTCATGTTCTAACATTGTCTATGATCAAGGGCTGTTAGGAGTGATGTTAGGAGTGATGTAGGTCTTGTAGTTGTATCATTTATAGATGGCTTATGTTTAGAAATTTATGTTTTTAGCATTCAAATTGAAAGCTTATATATGGATCTTGAATTGTTATTGTTAATACCATTTGGTTTTTATGTTTTTTCATGTTTGTTGTTCTTTTTATTTTACAAATAAAATTTGAAAATAATATGGCTAATTACATGAAATGGTCTCACTTACACTAATTAATATGACTAAATAATAGAAATGGTCACACTTATAGCCACACTTAAAGTCACACTTATAGCAAATTCATGTGGTCGTGCTACCCTTTAGTCACACTTTTTAGATGGAATGCTTGATTCTAGCAACCCTTTGGCCACGTTTTTTCTAAACAGGTGTGGCTAAAACAAACTTTTTAGTAAATTCATGTGATAATTTCTACCCTTTAGCCACAATTATAGTAAATTTAAGTGGTTGTTGCTTCCCTTACAACAACCATTTTGCCATGGTTTTTTTTTATAATATGTGGCTGTTGCTTGCCTTTAGTCACTTTTTTTAGATGGAATTCTTGATTCTAGCAACCCTTTTGCCATGTTTTTTTAAATAGGCGTGGCTAAAAGAAACTTTCTGATAAATTCATGTGACCATTACTACCTTTAGCCACACTTATAGTAAATTCATGTGACCGTGGCTACCCTTTAGCCACACAACACAACTGGAATATTAGATTTCAAAAAAAATATTGATACTCTTTAGCCACGCTTTTAGTTGATACAACCACTAAATTTAAAGTGTGGGCATATGGCACCTATAATGACGGGACCTTTGGTCACGTTTAAGCTGGATAAAAAATTGTGACGAAAGACCTACGGTCACGCTTTTTTGGCGTTAAAAAAAGCCAATTTTGACGTAGTGTATCTTCTGGGAGGTCCATTTGATATGCAAAAACTGCTCAACAGCAGTTGAATAAGTGGGGAATGTTAAGGTGAACCGGAAAAGTTTGGATAGAGCCGGATGTAAGCGTTGACTAGCTAAGTGTATTGTAGTAAGAAGAGTAGTTATGAACCCTAGAGAAACGATAACCCAAAAAGTCAAGGGAATGATTGGATAATTGGTTTATAAAAATCATTCCTAGTCGAGACCACAGATAAAAATAAGATTTCCAGAAATTGACAAAGTAATATTTTAATTTATTCATCAAAAGAAACTTCCCTTTTGAAGCAAGAATTATTTTCGATTGAAATTAGGTGTTTTTTCTCAAGTTTGACTAAAAAAACACTCATATTCTAAGGCAAAAGTTTACAATTATTGTTATTTCAAGTAATTTTTGATCCAATTTTAACGGATCTTTGACATATCTATAATTTATTTTTTATGAAGAGAATCTTATTTAGATAAAACTAGATAATGAATTAAGAAAAAAGAATTCATTTTGAATAATAGATGTCTTTCACATCCAACTATAATTATAATAATGAGTAACTTTTAAATGGCAGTTTCAAAAAAGCGTACTTCGATATCAGAAATGCGTATGCGTAAAAATATTTGGAAAAGAAAAGGATATGGGGCGGCGTTAAAAGCTTTGTCATTACGAAAATCTTTTCTACCGGGATTTCAAAAAGTTTTTGTAAGGAAATAATTTGTGGCTTGTGTATTAAATCATCAGTTGGCGGACTATTTTGAAGGCCTATGTGATAGAATAGGTGTAAAATAGTTGGGTTTTCATTGTATTGGGTCATTGGGCCATTTTGGACATGTTAGGGCCCAGTTGGAAAGAATTTAAGGGGTGTTTAGTGGACCTGTTTAGTAAAATCCGAAAATTAGGTTTAAGATTTGTTTATCTATATAAACAAATCTTAATACTCATATTAGGGTTGGCCAGTAGAGAGAGACTAAGGAGGCTTTTCGGGTGTACCAGACGAGTTCTTTAGTGAATCGTGTGCATCGCTTTACAGGTTAATCGTTTTTAGTATTATTGTGTTTATTTCGATTTGTGTTTCTTCTCTATAATCTTGAATCATCCGATTGCTTGTATTCCGCACTCGTAATCGGTAGGGATATCGTGTTTGGTTGTTAAATCGATCCTTACAATTGGTATCAGAACCAAGAAACGTGAGTTTCGAGGCTCACACGATATCTCGATTCAAGGATTTAACGATTTTCATCAAGTTTTTGTAAGTTTTCATGGTTGACGGCTGATGAATAAATTAGGGTTCATAATGCTTCTTGTGTTTTCTTTCATATTGTGATGCACCTTATCTCGAAATAGGTTGTTAGTGGCTGATTATTTGCGTAATCTTTTGTTAGTGAAAGGCCAACGAAAATTCAATCGGTAATTGAACCAAATCTGGTTTCATTTTTAACAACTTTTCGAAATTAAATTAAAAGAATTTGAGGTGTATCGATTTTGAAATGGAAGCAAATCTGGTCCTGCTTAATTTGGAATATATTTTGCTCTGATTTGTCGCATTGTGGGATTGCATAAAAGTATAAGTTTAGAGGTTGGAATAAAAACTTAAGGGGCCTAAAATAAATTGGACTTCTCGACCAGAATCGGCTTTTCGGTCAACATCGGATTCTCGAAAAAAAAAACTATCGAGTTGAGAAGTAATTTAAATTAAAGTTCTCCAAATTTACCATTGTGCCATCTATACTTATTTAGAATAGGTGGCCACGATCGCTCGGTCTTTGAAGTGATAAACGGCCACTCAATTGAAGTTGTTGCAAATTAATTTTGACAGGGTTTTGATCGTTGAATTTTTCTGCACCTTGTGGAGTAAATTTTTTTTATTTCCATATTTTTTTGCTCCAAGTGTTTCAAAGGTGTTACTAACGTTTTTTTCTGTGAGTTTCGTTTGATTATTGTGCAGGTTACAAGTGTTGCAGAAGCAAGAAGCCCGTGTTCTATAAGCCCTTCGATCGAAATCTGTGGCTTTGACCCTTATTTTGATCGAAATTTTTGGCTTTTCGACCCGGTTCAAGGCTTTTCGATCGACCCCTTGATCGAAAAGCACATACGTGAAACCCATTTTGATCGAGAAAGTCCCTTTGTGACTTTTTGATCAGCCCCATTTCTATCGGAAAGTCCCTTCGTGACTTTTCGATCAGGTCGCCTTTCGATCGAAAAGTCCCTTCGTGACTTTTCGATCAGGTCCGTTTCGATCGGAAAGTCTCTTCGTGACTTTTCGATCAACTCCGTTTCGATCGGAAAGTCCCTTTGTGACTTTTCAATCAGTTTCGCCTTTCGATCGGAAAGTCCCTTCGTGACTTTTCGATCAGTGTACCCTTTTCGATCAAGCCGAATTTCTGCCCAATCGAAAAGCACACTTTTCGATTGACCTTTTCGATCGAAAACCATCTTTCCGATCAAAAACCATCTTTCCGATTGAAAACCTGCTTTCCGATCAAGTTGAGACTTTTCGATACACCCCTTTTCAATCCGTTTAAATCTTTCAGTTCGAATTTTCTCTAGAAGTTCAACCAAAGAAGATAATGACAAGTACTCAAGTCGCTTCTCCTCTTGTGAGTGATCAAACTCAGATATGTTCAAACTCCGCATGTTCCGAATCAATCGAACAATATAAGCAACTGTTTCGAATTGAACAAAGAGACCGTATCAATGCAGAGTACACACTAGAGAATCATCTAAAACAAGTTGAACCCAACAAAAAGAAGTTAGAGGCTGTAGATGAAGAACTCAGTTGGCAGAAGTATCTTTTCCGAACATTCCGCGAAAAAATTGCCAAAGAAGAGGAGGAAAAGCGGAAGATCAATCATGCTGATGGATCATGGGTTTGTAATGGCGAGGAATGCTCAAATCCCACATGCTGTGCTTTGATTAAAGAATGGGAGAGCAAGTTTACAAATGAATGTAAGAATCATTCAAAAGCCATTTGGGAAATCAACAACTATAAAGATATTGCAAGGGTTTATAGAGAAAAGTTTGAAGCGGTTAAACAGGACCTAGTTAAGTGTCAACAAGATAAGAGTGATAAAAGCCCCCTTTTAAGAGTGGCTGAAAGCAAGGTGGAAGAATTGACACAAGAACTCACTGAACTGAAGGCAAAGTTTAATTCTACTGAGATTGCATTGGTGAAGCATCAAGTTATACAAAAGAAAATGATGGACTCTCACCATGCTTTATTTAAATCAGAAGATCGACTCAAGAATGTGCAAGAAACATCTGGTCTCGGGGATGCAAACTTTCCTCCCCCACTACAACATGAGTACATCAAACTGCCCCAAACTGCAGAGGAAGTGTTGAAAGAGTCCCTTAATGAAGCAACCATGGTATATGGGCCTCAACCAGCACATAAAGATGAAAAGACAGCCACTGAAGCAACTCAGTCTAATAAAACTCCTGAGTGTGCAAGCTCAAGCTCCAGTGAGGTGAAGAGAGCCGATGAAGAAAAGTTGGTTCCTTATCCAAAGATCGAGACTCCTTATTTCAAAGTTGTGGATGAGTAAAGAGGGAACGAGTGGTGATGACTACAAGGCCCAATGGTAAGATATTCATGACAACAGGGTCTATGTTCATTCCGATTGAAGGAGAAGAGCGACCCTCATTCACCACTAAGTTCAAAGGCTCGGGTCATGATGGTGGTTTAAACTCTGACATTAAGAGCATAAGGCCCAAGATCACCATCAAGCCTCCAACTTCAGTTCCTATCAAGATTGAAAGGCCCAAAACCACAATCAAGTCTCCAAACTCATTAGTGGGCTCATGCAGTGGAGACAAAACTTTCTCAAAGAAACCAGTGGGCCCAACAGCTGAAATGTCCAGTTGTCACACCCCCAAATAACCACTAACGGAGTTTATACCGTTAAGGGGTGCGAGCAAACCAGGACCACAACCATTAGTTACAAATACTAAACGAATCAGAGTAAAGTCCAAATGTTCATAATAAAAACAGTTCAAAAGTACGCAGCGGAATAAAAACATAAGTATCTTAGCACTAATCACGTGCTTTAATTACAGAACATAAATAGTTGTTTAATTCCCAAATTAAGTTTAAAATAAAGTTAAGTAACTTCAAGCGCCATGCCAACCTCCAGTGGATACTCCTCAACGATCTGCAAAAGTGAAAACCACACAAGTGTCAACCTAACGTTTGGTGAGTTCACGGTGGGCATGTCATGCATTGGCCCGGTCTCATAAGCGTATGTATCAACATATAATAAGTATTAATTTTGCAAACATTGCCAAGTGTTGAATTATCGAATATGCACTAGTTAAGTAAAAGACAAACCCGTTAGTTACGTTATAAGTGTTAACTTAGTAACTAATGCATAACTAGGCCGAATATGTCCACGACCTTTGGTTGATCACCGAACCCGTCCATATGTGTTATGTGTTCATCATTGATTGTCTTTATGTGCAATGTGATTTAAATACATGACTTATTATTGTGAATAACATGATTAATTGTAAATACTTGATTATGTGAAAATTGACCTGTTTTTGTAGCCAGCGAAACTAACGGGCGAAACTATAGTGTCGCCCGGTAGCCAGCTAAGACAATCCAATATCACGAGACCAGAGCTAGTTTCGCCTGGCCAGCGAAACTGCCAGCGAAACTGGCTCCTGATATAAATAAACTTAATAAACCCTAGTAGCCTCATTTGCTTAAACCACACAACAAACACACACACACTCTCTTCTCCTGGAGATTCTGGCCAGTCAAGGTTCACACCGAGTTGTCGAGATCTCAGCCCCAAACCATCATCTACCAAGCTAGGAGATCGAACCGTGAGTCCCAAAAACCTCCATTTTGTGTTTTATATGTGTTTTTCATAAAAAGCATGACCAAACCTTCATGATATTGCTTGATCTTCTGTAAATATGCTTTAGGATGCTAGATCTACCATAAAGTCAGAAACTTTACGTGTAAAAACAAACCATGATGATGATTTATGCAATTTTGGCCATTTTAGGGTTTAGAAGTGTTTTTAGAGATTTGATGATTAAAATGCATGTTAAACGTGTTAAAGCTGCTTGATTTATGTTGGTAAATGCCTATGGATGCTAGATAATGAATTGCATGTATGATCAGAAGCTGTTAGGTTGATTTTTAGGCAAATCCGTATGTTTTTTCGCGACTAGCGAAACTGCGTGTTCTCTGGGCGAAACTAAGTAGCGAAACTATATCTCCTTCCAGCGACACTGCCCAGCGAAACTATAGTGTCGCCGGGTAACCTGACCAGACCAGCTCGAGCGAAACTATCGAGCGAAATACCTGAACGAAAGTTCAAACCAGTTTCCCTGCGAAACTAGGCTAGCGAAACTGCGTCAGCAGTTTCGGGCGAAACTAGCCTAGCGAAACTGTGTCACCGGGCATTGCCTAGCGAAAGTGCTGCCCGTGCACCTAGCGAAACTGCCTAGCGAAACTATGCTAGCGAAACTAAGACTTGACCTAAAAACCAAACTTGTGAAATTTGCTTAAGTGTTATGCCATGACTTACATGATTATGCCATGATGAAACATGTTTAATATCTGATTTATATGAACCCTTGTTTATGATCAACCATTGGTGTCGTGTGTCGGTATGTCGAGTCATAGTTGCAACGTGCTATGTTATGGGCCATAGTGACGTTAAGTAAAGATTAGACACGAAACTAATACTTAAGACCTAAACGTGTTCTAGGTCTTCGTTAAGCAAACATAAAATTGGATTACTTGAAGTGTAGCAGTGCAACCAAAGGTGAGTGTCACTAACCCGCTTACTGTGAGTCCGTTTGGGCCACACCGAATAACTTAACGAAAACAATGCTGATAAACTCTAGAGTGCTAGGCACCTACTGATGAACATGAGAACACGGGATGCTTGGCACCCACTTGATGAACTGAAGTGTTTTATGGGAAACACTTGTGAACTCTGAACAAACTATTTTTGAAACAAAACTGAAAACGTTTTAATATGGCTAGTGTAGGTTAAAGTCTAAACCATATGATATCACATGTTTTCTAAGGATGCCTTATAACTTAAAAGTCCTCAACTAAAATTGTGCCATTAATTGTAAAGCGAGGGGATGTTGGGTAGATCTACTGGAGTTTGACAAACTCCGCCCCGTGGCACGGGAAGTGCACGGAGGAACAATATCAGCCTATTTGACCGTGGTCCCGAGAGGACACGGGGGAGGCAAAAACCGCGATGACGTAGGTCCGCACCGTACGGGATGGCTCGGCCCCCACAAAATAAGTCAGCTTTGGTACAAACTTCCTTAGAGCATGGAACAACGGATTAGCTACCCGAGATATCGGTTGAGTCCTTTAACTTTACGGAACTAGTACATACCCGATGACGTAGGTCACGGACAAACCATTTATAAACTGAGATTTAGTTACGAGCATTGCTTTTCACAAATAAATAACTTGTAAGTATACCTTGACACGTATTATGATTATGAGACCGGGCCAATGCATGACAAGCCCACTGTGAACTCACCAACCGTTAGGTTGACACTTGCGTGGTTTAAACTTTTGCAGATCGCTAAGGAGTATCCGCTGGAGGTTGGCATGGCACAGAAGATGTTTACTTTTATTTAAACTAAATTGGGAATTTAAAACAACATTTATGTAAAGCACGTGGTTAGTGCTAAGGACAATTAATTTTCCGCTGCGTATGTAATTTAAGACTTTGATTTATAACTTGCGTTTGAACTAACCCTGATTCGTTTAGTATTTGTAACTATGGTTGTGGATCCTGGTCTAGTCGCGCCCCTTAACGGTATAAACCCCGTTTGTGGTATTTTGGGGGTGTGACAGATTAGTATCAGAGCCATAAGTTGCAGAGAACTGGAATCATTTTTGAAAACGATTTGGAAACTGCAACTTGAAAACCTTGGTTACAAAACGAATAAACAAATTCCCAAAGACAAAAATTTTTACGTGCCAACCTGGGATACTCGCTCTGCTGTGTAAGTAAAGGCTTAATACGTATGTATATATATATATATAAATATATATGTATAGACCGTGTCTAAGTAGTCTAACGGAAGACCTTAGGAAATTTTCACACGAATACGAAATGCGACCGCGAATACGCACACTACTCTGGGGAAAGCGACAACGAAACGACGCTACACGCTACGTCCTGATTTCTACTACGACGACTACGCCGACGGTGACTTTATGGGAAGCCGACCTTCGACGATAGCACTTACGACGTTCTCCGACGACGCCTCGATTTTGCACAAATTTTTCTGGACTAATAGTGGGATAACGGGAACCGGCTAATATACATATTATGGGACATGTATGATGTATAACTGTGACTGAACACTGGCTACTTTAACTGTTCAGCAAGATGTCTGGAAGAGGAAACGGAAGAGGCGGCATAAACATGACGCCTGCACAGCTGCAAGCAATGATTACTGAACATGTGCAAGCCGCGGTGGCAGCCGTCCAAGCTGCATATGCCGCACAGGGTAACTATTATGCCGGTTAAGGCACAAAGCAATTATATCATGACCTGTTTAATTTTAAAATCCGAACTATTTATGCATCAGGAAACCAGCACCACTGCACGTTCAAGTCCTTCATGGACTGTAAGCCGATGACATTTTCCGGCGAAGAAGGAGCTGTAGGACTCCTCAGGTGGATTGAGAAATCCGAAAAGGTTTTCTCCATGTGTAACTGCCCAGCTGAAAGCAAGGTGAAGTTTGCTACTGGTACCTTCGAAGGTGCCGCACTCTCCTGGTGGAACGCTGAAATTCAGATGGTTGGGCTAGACGCGGCTAATAACATGCAGTGGGCAGCATTTAAGGAGCTGATCATGGAAGAATACTGTCCACGTGACCAAGTCAAGAAGCTTGAGGGTGAATTCCTGAATTTGAAGATGTCTGGGTCTGAAATCGAACAGTACACTGCACGATATCATGAATATGAGGTCCTATGTCCCACAATGGTCGATGCTGAGTTCAAACGCATTGAGCGTTATCTGGAAGGCCTCGCGCCTCAAATCAAAGGATTGGTGACTGCCAGCAACCCTGCGACCGTACAGCAAGCCATTCGTTTGGCTCACAAACTCACTGATCAAGAGGTCGAGAAAGGTACTCTACCTGCGAAAGCCACCGAGAAGACTGCCTTGAGTGGCAAGAGAAAGGCTGATGATGAAGCTCCTGAAAACTCGATGAATGTTCAGAGTGTTGGAAACAGCACTGGGAGGTCTTATAACTCCCAAGGTCAAAGCAAGAGGTCCGGGAATAACAGTGGCAACTACCGCCAGGGCGGAAATGGTCAGAGCAACTACAAGGGTAACCTGCCCTTGTGCAACAGGTGTGGAAAGCATCATGCTGGTAATTGTAGGAAGAATATGAGCTGCGAAAGGTGTGGTAAGGAAGGCCACGAAGCAAAGGGCTGTTGGGCAACCTTGCCCGAGCAACAAAACCGCCCCAGAAGAAACAACAACTATGGGAACAATCGGGGCAATGGAAACAATGGTCAGAACCGCAACAATGAAGCTCCCAGGGGAAACGGTAACGGGAATTGTTATGAATGTGGTGCTCCAGGCCACATTAAAAGAGACTGCCCTCAGCTAAGAAGACAAGGTAATGGCAATCAGGGAAATAACGGTGGGAATGGTAACGGCGGAGGTAATGGGAATGGCAATGGTAATGGTGGAAACGGAAATGGTGGAAATGGTAGAGGTCGAGCTTTCGTCATGGGCCAGGGTGAAGCTCGCAATGACGCCAACGTGATTAATGGTAAATTTATTTTGAACGGTTTCTTTGCTACTGTTTTATTTGATTCTGGTGCTGAGAAAAGTTTTATTTCCACTAAATTTGCTAAATTGATTAACGCTAAACCGATCGACTTAGATGCTAAATATGTGGTAGAACTAGCAAATGGTAAACTTCATGGTACGACCCAGATAGTTAAGGATTGTAAGCTAGAACTAGCTGGCCATACCCTAGGAATTGACCTTATGCCTTTCCCGATTGGTAGTTTCGACGTCATAGTAGGAATGGATTGGTTATCTGAGAATCGGGCTGAAATCTTATGTAAAGAAAAAGTGGTTCGTATCCCACTCGAAGACGGTAAAGTATTAACGGTTCAAGGTGAGAAAGGTGGAACAGTCACCGGCATTATTTCATTCCTTAAAGCTCAGAAATGCCTCCGTAAGGGTCACTTCGCGATTCTTGCAAACGTCACTGACACGACACATCCCGAGCGCAGAATTGATGATTACCCGATAGTTCGCGACTTCCAAGATGTATTTCCTGAAGATCTGCCTGGCTTGCCTCCATTTCGACAAGTTGAGTTTGGGATTGATTTGGCTCCAGGTGCCGCTCCGATTGCACGCGCTCCGTATCGTTTGGCTGTAAGCGAGCTCAACGAACTCTCCGCGCAACTACAAGAGCTACTCGACAAGGGGTTTATTCGTCCAAGTTCGTCTCCATGGGGAGCTCCGGTACTGTTTGTTAAGAAGAAGGATGGAACGTTCCGCATGTGCATTGACTACCGAGAGCTTAACAAAGTTACGATCAAGAATCGGTATCCACTTCCTCGAATCGACGATCTCTTCGATCAACTGCAAGGTTCAAGCTACTACTCAAAGATCGATCTACGGTCTGGTTATCACCAACTTCGTGTTCGTGAAGAGGATGTTCCTAAGACTGCTTTTAGAACTCGGTATGGACACTACGAGTTCCTGGTTATGCCGTTTGGGCTAACCAATGCACCTGCTGTGTTTATGGACCTGATGAATCGAGTGTGCAAGCCGTACCTCGATAAGTTTGTGATAGTCTTCATCGACGATATTTTGATCTACTCCAAGTCAAAGGAAGAACACGAGGAGCATCTGCGTCTTATTTTGGAATTGCTTCGCAAGGAACAGCTCTACGCCAAGTTTTCAAAATGCGACTTTTGGATCCGCGAAGTCCAGTTTCTTGGACACATTGTTAATGAGGAAGGAATTCATGTCGATCCAGCCAAAGTGGAAGCAATAAAGAACTGGTCTACCCCAAGAGCGCCAACAGAAATCCGACAATTTTTAGGACTTGCCGGATATTATCGAAGGTTTATTAAGGGTTTCTCTCAATTGGCCCAACCCTTAACGGCCTTAACGCACAAAGGAGTGCAATACAGATGGGGTGAGAAAGAAGAGCGCGCGTTCCAAACGCTCAAAGATATGTTATGTTCGGCTCCAATTCTTGCGTTACCCGATGGAATTGACGACTTTGTGGTTTATTGCGATGCATCAATCCAAGGACTCGGTTGCGTGTTGATGCAACGAGATAAAGTGATTGCCTACGGGTCCAGGCAACTAAAGGATACTGAAAAGAATTATACCACGCATGATTTGGAAATGGGAGCCGTTGTTCATGCACTCAAGATTTGGAGACATTACCTATACGGAACAAAGTGCACAATATTCACCGATCATAAAAGTTTACAGCACATCTTTGATCAGAAAGACCTCAACATGCGGCAAAGAAGGTGGGTCGAGTTACTAAATGATTATGATTTGGCCATTAAGTATCATCCTGGAAAAGCCAACGTTGTGGCTGATGCTTTAAGTCGGAAAGAGTATGAAAAGCCTCGACGGGTACGAGCGCTTCAACTTACAATACATTCAGGATTGCCGGATCGGATCCGTGACTGCCAACGAGAAGCTTTGAAAGCAGAAAACTTCGCAGCTGAAGCACTGCGTGGTGTAGATGGCCATTCTGAAGTTAAGTCCGATGGACTCACGTACTATAATGACAGAATCTGGGTTCCTTTGTTTGGAAATCTCCGTGAGCTCGTAATGGACGAGGCTCACAAGTCAAGATACTCGGTACACCCTGGATCGGATAAAATGTACCAGGATTTGAAGAGTTTGTATTGGTGGCCGAATATGAAAGCCGACATTGCTCGATATGTGGCTAAATGCTTAACCTGCTCAAGAGTCAAGATTGAATACCAAAAGCCTTCTGGTTTACTGCAACAACCAAAAATCCCAGAATGGAAATGGGAGGACATCTCCATGGATTTTGTAACGGGATTACCTCATCGATCAAATCAACCGGATGTGATTTGGGTTATCATCGATCGGTTAACCAAATCTGCACATTTCATTCCGATGAACGAAAGTGATAATATGGATAAATTGACAAAGCTGTACATCGACAAAATTGTGAAGCTTCACGGTGTGCCTAAGACTATCATTTCTGATCGAGATCCTCGATTTACTTCCCGATTATGGCAATCAATGCAGGAAGCATTGGGAACCCGACTAGATATGAGTACAGCCTATCACCCACAAACAGATGGTCAATCGGAACGAACCATTCAAACCTTGGAAGATATGCTCCGAGCTTGCGTCCTTGACTTTGGGAAAGATTGGGAGGCTCACCTTCCACTGGTGGAGTTCTCTTACAACAATAGCTATCATTCAAGTATAGGTGCTGCACCTTTTGAAGCACTGTATGGCAGAAAATGTAGATCGCCCGTGTGTTGGGCTGAAACAGGTGAGAAAGGGCTCACTGGACCGGAAGTTATCCATGATATGACCGAACGGATTATTCAAATTAGGCAACGGCTAGCTGCAGCACGTGATCGACAAAAGAGTTATGCCGACAAACGCCGAAAACCTCTAAAATTCGAGGTGGGTGACAAAGTATTGTTGAAGGTATCTCCCTGGAAGGGAGTGATACGCTTCGGGAAGCGTGGAAAGTTAAATCCTCGCTACATCGGTCCGTTTGAAATTATTGGGGAAGTAGGCCCGGTGGCCTATCGATTGCAAATCCCTGCTGAACTCGATGGAGTTCACAACGTGTTTCACGTTTCCAATCTAAAGAAATGTCTGGCTGAAGACATCGAAGTAATTCCTCTGGAGGAATTGGAAATCGACGAACATTTGAGATTTATTGAGCAACCAGTAGAAATCATGGGACGCGAGGAGAAAGCCCTCAAACGTAGCAAGATTCCGATCGTCAAGGTGCGATGGAACTCAAGACGTGGACCTGAATATACTTGGGAACGTGAGGATCAGATGAAGAAAAAGTATCCTCACTTGTTTGAGCAAACGTCCACAGAAACTCAAGGTATAATTTAATTTTGGGGACCAAAATTCCTTAACAGGAGGAGGATGTGACAACCCTAAAACTTTTTGCTTTCTTTCCCCAGCGACGACAGCAACGACGACAGCTGATGCTGCGAACGCTACGACACAAGAATAATTTTCGGGACGAAAATTCCAATTTCAGGGGAATGATGTGACACCCGAGAATTTCAAGATTAACTTCCGTTAGACAAACCCGTTAGTTACGTTATAAGTGTTAACTTAGTAACTAATGCATAACTAGGCCGAATATGTCCACGACCTTTGGTTGATCACCGAACCCGTCCATATGTGTTATGTGTTCATCATTGATTGTCTTTATGTGCAATGTGATTTAAATACATGACTTATTATTGTGAATAGCATGATTAATTGTAAATACTTGATTATGTGAAAATTGACCTGTTTTTGTAGCCAGCGAAACTAACGGGCGAAACTATAGTGTCGCCCGGTAGCCAGCTAAGACAATCCAATATCACGAGACCAGAGCTAGTTTCGCCTGGCCAGCGAAACTGCCAGCGAAACTGGCTCCTGATATAAATAAACTTAATAAACCCTAGTAGCCTCATTTGCTTAAACCACACAACAAACACACACACACTCTCTTCTCCTGGAGATTCTGGCCAGTCAAGGTTCACACGGAGTTGTCGAGATCTCAGCCCCAAACCATCATCTACCAAGCTAGGAGATCGAACCGTGAGTCCCAAAAACCTCCATTTTGTGTTTTATATGTGTTTTTCATAAAAAGCATGACCATACCTTCATGATATTGCTTGATCTTCTGTAAATATGCTTTAGGATGCTAGATCTACCATAAAGTCAGAAACTTTACGTGTAAAAACAAACCATGATGATGATTTATGCAATTTTGGCCATTTTAGGGTTTAGAAGTGTTTTTAGAGATTTGATGATTAAAATGCATGTTAAACGTGTTAAAGCTGCTTGATTTATGTTGGTAAATGCCTATGGATGCTAGATAATGAATTGCATGTATGATCAGAAGCTGTTAGGTTGATTTTTAGGCAAATCCGTATGTTTTTTCGCGACCAGCGAAACTGCGTGTTCTCTGGGCGAAACTAAGTAGCGAAACTATATCTCCTTCCAGCGACACTGCCCAGCGAAACTATAGTGTCGCCGGGTAACCTGACCAGACCAGCTCGAGCGAAACTATCGAGCGAAATACCTGAACGAAAGTTCAAACCAGTTTCCCTGCGAAACTAGGCTAGCGAAACTGCGTCAGCAGTTTCGGGCGAAACTAGCCTAGCGAAACTGTGTCACCGGGCATTGCCTAGCGAAAGTGCTGCCCGTGCACCTAGCGAAACTGCCTAGCGAAACTATGCTAGCGAAACTAAGACTTGACCTAAAAACCAAACTTGTGAAATTTGCTTAAGTGTTATGCCATGACTTACATGATTATGCCATGATGAAACATGTTTAATATCTGATTTATATGAACCCTTGTTTATGATCAACCATTGGTGTCGTGTGTCGGTATGTCGAGTCATAGTTGCAACGTGCTATGTTATGGGCCATAGTGACGTTAAGTAAAGATTAGACACGAAACTAATACTTAAGACCTAAACGTGTTCTAGGTCTTCGTTAAGCAAACATAAAATTGGATTACTTGAAGTGTAGCAGTGCAACCAAAGGTGAGTGTCACTAACCCGCTTACTGTGAGTCCGTTTGGGCCACACCGAATAACTTAACGAAAACAATGCTGATAAACTCTAGAGTGCTAGGCACCTACTGATGAACATGAGAACACGGGATGCTTGGCACCCACTTGATGAACTGAAGTGTTTTATGGGAAACACTTGTGAACTCTGAACAAACTATTTTTGAAACAAAACTGAAAACGTTTTAATATGGCTAGTGTAGGTTAAAGTCTAAACCATATGATATCACATGTTTTCTAAGGATGCCTTATAACTTAAAAGTCCTCAACTAAAATTGTGCCATTAATTGTAAAGCGAGGGGATGTTGGGTAGATCTACTGGAGTTTGACAAACTCCGCCCCGTGGCACGGGAAGTGCACGGAGGAACAATATCAGCCTATTTGACCGTGGTCCCGAGAGGACACGGGGGAGGCAAAAACCGCGATGACGTAGGTCCGCACCGTACGGGATGGCTCGGCCCCCACAAAATAAGTCAGCTTTGGTACAAACTTCCTTAGAGCATGGAACAACGGATTAGCTACCCGCGATATCGGTTGAGTCCTTTAACTTTACGGAACTAGTACATACCCGATGACGTAGGTCACGGACAAACCATTTATAAACTGAGATTTAGTTACGAGCATTGCTTTTCACAAATAAATAACTTGTAAGTATACCTTGACACGTATTATGATTATGAGACCGGGCCAATGCATGAAAAGCCCACTGTGAACTCACCAACCGTTAGGTTGACACTTGCGTGGTTTAAACTTTTGCAGATCGCTAAGGAGTATCCGCTGGAGGTTGGCATGGCACAGAAAATGTTTACTTTTATTTAAACTAAATTGGGAATTTAAAACAACATTTATGTAAAGCACGTGGTTAGTGCTAAGGACAATTAATTTTCCGCTGCGTATGTAATTTAAGACTTTGATTTATAACTTGCGTTTGAACTAACCCTGATTCGTTTAGTATTTGTAACTATGGTTGTGGATCCTGGTCTAGTCGCGCCCCTTAACGGTATAAACCCCGTTTGTGGTATTTTGGGGGTGTGACAGTTCGGCCTCCAACCGGTTGGCTACACATTTGTGTACCGCGGAGCAGGGTTTGTCAAACCCTCAGTAGATCTACCCAACATCCCCTCGCTTCTCAGTTCAACGGTACTAAATTGTTGAGGACTTTTAAGTTTTAAGGCATCCTTAGAAATCATGTGATATCATTTGGTTTAGACTTTAACCTACACTAGTCATATTAAAATCGTTTGTTCTGGATTTCATTTGGAATCCTAAAAAGAGTTTAAGTGTCAAAATGGTTGTTCCGGATTTCCTTTGAAATCCCAAGTGTGATCGAATAGTTGGTTGCGGATTTCATTTGAAATCCCAAGGATGGACAGTTGCAAGTGCTTCCCATAAAACACTCCAACTTCCTTAACAGATATCTCATTTGGCGATACCTCAAAATGTCAGCGTTGTTTTCCGTTTAGTATATTCGTTGTGACCCGAACGGGCTCACAATTAAAGGGTTTGTGAAACTCACCTTAGGTTGCTCGGCTACACTTGCTAATTAATCCAAGTATTTCTTAACGAAGACCTATGAACACGTTTGGGTCTTAAGTATTAGTTTTGTGTCTAATCTTTAACTTAACGTCACTATGGCCCATAACATAGCACGTTGGAACTACGACTCGACATACCGACACACGACACCGATGGTTGATCATAAACAAGGGTTCACATAAATCAGAAATCAAACATGTTTCATCATAGCATAATCATGTAAGTTATGGCATAACATTCAAGTAAATTGCACAAGTTTGGGTTTAGGTCTGGTCACAGTTTCGCTAGTATAGATTCGCTAGGCAGTTTCGCTGTGTGCACGGGCAGCACTTTCGCTAGGCAATACCCGATGACACAGTTTCGCTCGAAACTGTTGGCACAGTTTCGCTAGCCTAGTTTCGCTCGAAACTGGTTTGAACTTTCGTTCAGGTTAATTCGCTCGGTAGTTTCGTTCGAGCAGGTCTACTTAGTTTCGCGGGCGACACTATAGTTTCGCCACATAGTATCGCTGGTTGAAGATATATACAGTTTCGCTGTATAGTTTCGCCCAGAGAACAGCTCAGTTTCGCTGGTCGCGAAAAACACATAAATCAGCCTAAAAATCAATCTAACAGCTTCCATACTTCATGTGATTCAATATTTAGCATGCATAAACATTTACCAACATCAAACAACAAGATTTAGCACCTTAAACATGGGTTTTCACATTCAAATCACCAAAAACACATTTTAAACCTAAAATGACCTAACTAGCATGAATCTTCATTATGGTTTGATTTCAAACGTAAAGTTACAGACTTTATGATAGATCTAGCCTTCCTAAGCATCATATCAGAAGATCAAGTGATTACATGAAGATCTAAGCATGCTTTTTAAGAAAACACATAGAAAATGCATAAAGAATGGTTTTGGGACTCACGATTTGATCTAGGGTCGATGGATGGTCTCTACCAACAGAGATGATAGCAGCGATTGGTGATTTCTCAGCTGGTCCAGAAGTTTCAGGAGAGTGTGTGTGTGTTTAGTGTGGAGATGATGCAAATGGGATGTAACTAGGGTTTTATAAAATATATATATCAGGGGCTAGTTTCGCTGGCCAAGCGAAACTGGCTCTGAGCACATGTGAGTCAAACAGTTTAGCCGGCTACCGGGCGAATCTGTAGTTTCGCTGGAAACCAAAAGTGACCAATTTACATTCTAATATCAATACTAAATCATGCGTTTACATCACATTGCACATAATGACAATAAATAAATAAACACATAACACATATGGACGGGTTCGGTGATCAACCAAAGGTCGTGGACGTATTCGGCCTAGTTAAGCATTAGTTACTAAGTTAACACTTATAACGTAACTAACGGAAATTGTCTAACGGAAGTGAACCTTGAAATTCTCGGATGTCACATCATCCCCTTGTAAATGGAATTTTCGTCCCGAAAATTATTCTTGCGTTGTAGCGTTTGCAGCCTCAGCTGTCGTCGTTGCTATTGTTGCTGGGGAAAAGAAAGCAAAATTTTTAGGGTTGCCACACCAGTTCTACTCAATCTTCTACCAATTGGAGAACCGGATTCTACCCAAAGATGCAGACAAACCATCATGTCTCTCCATCAAAGCCATACAGCTCAAATGGCCACACTTCTGACTTCTACCTGAAGAAGTAAACTTGCTTTAACTGTGGAGTTCCTGGTCACATTGCTAGAAACTGCTTGCATCGTCCCTTTGAACCTTATTACCCACTGAGTCATAAGGTTTCATCTCAGGTTTCAATAAAGTCTAAGCCGATGAAAGTGCAACCACCAAAGGCCATGAAGACTGTTAATCCTAAGGTTAAACCTTCTGATGGAAATTGGGGAGCTGCCAAAGAGCATAAAAAGCTCTTAAATCAAAATCAGGTTTTTCCAAATTATGACAACTTTCATAAAAAGGTGAACAGAGCAAAACCTCAAAAGGTTGAAAAACCTAAGGTTGTCAATCCAAAGGCAACTAAAACAATTTTGAAAAATGATTTTAAAAAGCAAAAGGTTGAAATACCTAAAGTCACTACTTCAAAGGTGACTAAAACAACTTTCAAATCACTAGGAATTTGGAAACCAAAATCAAAGGCAGCCACACCCCCAATTCCTGATATCACAAAGGGAATGTTTTTAAAAGAAGTTTCATTTATTGATGCTTCAGGAATACCCAGAACCACAATGGCCTGGGTACCTATGGCTAACTGATCTCTCACATTGTGCAGGAACAGTCAAGGAGGACTTCCATTAACTTATTTGTTTTTGAAAGTGATTGTTCCAGGCACAGGATAGGAGGCATCTCTTCACTTCATGGCATGCAGATTTTAATGGGGAGTATGTTCTCCTTGTGAGAGGTAAATCTGAAAACATCAGCAGAAAAAGGTAACACTGTCTTAATTGTTTGTTTCTTGGCTAATTTGATGTGAAGTCTGGTAGTGCACAAAACAAACCCATTTCTGAAAATTTTCAAAAAAAAAAAAATATATAAAATAAAAAAAAAATAAAAAAAAATCTTTGAAGGTTAGCTTGGTCAGTTTTTGTAGACATTTAGTGATGCGTCAGTGTGTGTTTATAAAAAAAAATGAGTGTTGATATTAAAAATCAAAAAGCAAGGGGAAGAATAGAAAAGATGAAACAGTTGACCCCTCAAAAAATATTCTACTTTTTAATTTTAATCTTTTGTTTGTTTGTTTGAGAAGGTGGGAAATGAAATATTTCCGTTTTGAGAATGACTGACACGCGTAAGGCAAAAGTGAAAGACATGATCCAAGGTGATGTGCTCGGTAGGCTCAGTTTCAAAAACAAAGGTATGGGTCACAACACTTAACGATAAAGTATGTCATTTGATGGGATACACACACTTAGGTTAAGTGCTTGTTCTATTTGACTGCGAAATTGTTCCTGATACACACGCCGGACTCCAAAGTGTTGAATCGAATATCTCAAAAAGTCGGCGTCCCCTCTGTTTTGTGTGAGCAAAGATCTGGGGATGTCAAAGCCGTCAGTCAAGTCTTGCCTCTGCTTTGCATGAGCAATAACCTGGTGTAGAATGGTTGTCGTGTTAATCAGACTTCCCTCTCTTTTGCGTGAGCAAAGACCTGGTTAGTCTGTATTAACGTGCTTGCAGATCGCTGTATATAATTTACACCCCAAAAGATGCCAATGTGCACAAGAAAAGAGACCCTCTAGCGTCCAAAACCCTTCAGCCCTGACTTTGTGACTAGGCTTATGTGTTTGATGAAAGGTTACCACCTGACTGATAAACGCCTCTGAGTTGAAATCATAATAGTCTTTGTATATTATCCCTATCTCTTTTATGATATGTTCTTTCTCTTCTCAACCAAGTCTCAAGAAAAGATCAAAACTATGGATATGGGAATGTGAAAATATGCGGTAGGGAATGATCAAGCTTGATAGACTGCACATATTAATTACCTAGGATTTGTGTGTGACTGTCGGATGTTCATAATTAATGCACCTAAAAGATAAATAAGTGACAAACAGCCGGGAAAATGAGGAACATGGGTTTAAGAAGGACCAATATACTGGCAATCGCCTGGACGTGTTCGAGTAACAGATGCTAAAAAGGGTTCCTCAGTTCAGACAAAGACGGTTTGATCCCAAAATAAAACCCTCGTTTCGTAATTTGGTATGATTTGTTTTTATTTTTCTTCTGTGTTATCTTAAGTTTTTTTTATTGTTTATTTTTTCAACCATGTCCAGGTTAATTTAAAGGTTTTAATAAGTTTTTTTTTTGGGTTTTGTGCAAGAAGGTGTGACCTCCCCCTCGGGTTCAGGGGAAGTTGTTTGGTTAAATAATGCTAACTCGATAACCAGTCATCATTGTCTGGTTAGTGTTTGTTCCATGTTGTGCATGACAGGTTAAATGAGATGTCATGGAGAAGAAAAGTCAATGAGTGTTGCTACTATTCGTGTTGAAGAACCAGCCGGACAAGGACTTACCCTATGCTCAGGGGAAGTTTGTTGGTTGTTCAAGTAAAGCTTCCAAAGACACCGTTCTCAAGTTTAGGGGTAGCTAATTGAAGAAAAGATGCAGAGCAGTCACAACAAGAAATTCAAGAATGCCAAGACAGAGGTTTTCAAAATTTTCCCTCTGAAGACACATGCAAGTCAAGACAGTCACTGATGATTCAGCAAGGAATCAACAGTTTTCTAGAAGGAGCAAGTATTTGAGAATCCTCCTCTCATTACTTGGTCATCATGTGCAGTTCAAGCTGATGCTGATTGAGAGAACACTCCCGAAAGTCATTTGTTGTTGCTCAATGAAGATTGCTAAAGAAAAGAATCTTCACCAACCCATGCTCAAGCCAAGGAGAAGACTGCAAATCTGAAGATTGAAAGTAGAAGACATTTAATAGCACAAGCCAAGGGGAAGATTGTAAGGAAATAATTTGTGGCTTGTGTATTAAATCATTAGTTGGCGGACTATTTTGAAGGCCTATGTGATAGAATAGGTGTAAAATAGTTGGGTTTTCATTGTATTGGGTCATTGGGCCATTTTGGACATGTTAGGGCCCAGTTGGAAAGAATTTAAGGGGTGTTTAGTGGACCTGTTTAGTAAAATCCGAAAATTAGGTTTAAGATTTGTTTATCTATATAAACAAATCTTAATACTCATATTAGGGTTGGCCAGTAGAGAGAGACTAAGGAGGCTTTTCGGGTGTACCAGACGAGTTCTTTAGTGAATCGTGTGCATCGCTTTACAGGTTAATCGTTTTTAGTATTATTGTGTTTATTTCGATTTGTGTTTCTTCTCTATAATCTTGAATCATCCGATTGCTTGTATTCCGCACTCGTAATCGGTAGAGATATCGTGTTTGGTTGTTAAATCGATCCTTACAGTTTTTTTTGTACGACAAACAAATAAGTCCTAAAATATCGGAATAATAAGAATGGATTTGACTCAAAAAATGGGCTCAGTGTTGTCGGGTTGGTTAAATACTGTGAATCATAATAGTTATCCACTATAATTAACAATAGGTCCCAGAGACTTTTTGGTTCATCATGCTATTGCTCTGGGTTTACATATAACTACGTTGATCTTAGTAAAAGGTGCGTTATATGCACGTGATGACAAGTTGATATGTTTAGAACACTAATTTTTTATAGGAACTGATATTGTATCAATGATCTATTGTAGGATCGCAAATTAGTTAGACTTTAACTAAACAAGAACCCTCTACTTGTAAATATAACCCCTGCGGAATTAAAGTTATATTTCACTTTACTTTAGCTGATTTTAGTTCTCTTGTATTAGGTAGTGTTTGATTTGCGTAAGTATAGTAACAACGAAGTAAGAAATACTCGACACTATTTGCATTAACTCAAAGTTACACTATTACAAGGTGATCAAGAACCGTGTGTAAACTAGAGCTAACTACTGCTATATATAGTGCAGATGAGATCAATGACAGCCATTGATCTCAAACGATTTAATCTAAACCGTTAACTACAAAGACAAATACAAACTACCAAAAGAATAAACTTCGACAATCGGAATATCTTGAGTGTCAACAGCAAGAACCTATATTAGGAGAGCGGCTTTGATAGATTTGGAAGCAACCGAGAAGCTTTTGCAGGATTGGACTACTGAAAGGACATCTTAGAAAAAGTCCGGTTGAACTCATTATCTGGTGGATAATCGAGTTCACCCGGAATATTCGCTATCAGACAAAAATGCTTCTTCCGCTCGAAGTTGAGACTTCCGCTTGAACTTCAACTTCAACCGGAAAACATCAAAACTGGCTTTCAGCCGGAAATCTCCAAAGCGATATTCCTTACAATCTCCTCCTAAGCTGATGCTGTCAAATTATTCTTCAACTTCGAAGTCTATCTTCAAAAATTGACTTGTACTAAAAAATTCTTCTCCTTGACCTACTTGTCAGTAGACTTGATGTTGGCATCTGGATTTTTAAAAAGCTCTTTAAAGTTGGTTTTAGTCACCTTCACATGTTTGAATGTTGCCCAATCTCTTTCACTCCATTCAGTCTGAACTGAAATGGATCCATGAACAGTGAAGGTGCCATCGGCTCTCTATACGTAAAACAACTTCTCTTCTTCTTCCCAAATGATAAATTAAATGTCACTAACAGGCCCTTCTTCTTCTTCTTCAGCTGAATCATCATCTAAGTTACTCCTGAAGAGCATTCCACAATTAAGCACTGTTGGTTCAATGTGAAGCCATAACAGGTGCTCAGCTCTTAATGGACTTAGAATTTCTCTAAGTTTCAGAATGATGTCAGTCATTTGTAGTGCATAAAGAAGTGAAGTGGCCTTGTGAGCATTCACCACTTGAGCTGTGCCATTTTCCAGATTAAAAGTGAAATCAAAGTTATCTTCATTCACTGTCCACCCAATGATTTTGTTCTTTCTGGGTGGCCCTTTTCTTCTTTGGCTTTGATCTTTCTTCTTTCTGGCATGCATCAATTCCCTCTTCTTCATCCTTCTCTCTTCACCAAAATCACTTCCTGATTCTTGCACAACAGGTGCTTTACCCTTTGCTGAGGATGAAGAGGACCAGGTTGAACTTCTGTTGGTTTGGCAGGTGGTGTAGGAGCATTGGTGATTGTGGGTTCTCTGATGGTGAATGGAGGCAAGGATGTTTGAGATGGTGGTCTACTAGCTTCGAGTGTAGGGCTGGAATAAGGAGTTGGTGGGAAGATATCTGAGAAATCGATGGTGGGAGCAGGTTTCTTCTTAAAGGGGACAATTGGAGTGAAGTTATCAGTGTTATACCTTGGTTTAGAAAGTTTGGTGGCTACCTTCTTGGATATTGAGGGTGGTTTATATGGTATGATGGCAAGTGACTGATATACTGATGGAGTAGCTGTTGGTGTAGAGTTTGGGTTAAAGAAGAAGGAAGGTGGAGGTAGGATATTTGCATCATCAGTGAATTCCGGTTTAACATTTTAGTTAGCTGCCATACCTGAAGTAAATTCTGAAGGTGGGGGCAGCACCAGCTTTGGGTTCACAGTAGCTACATCTCCTTTGAGTTCTCGAAAGATTGAGTCAATTAAGTTGCACAACTCCCTTACCTTCATCTGAGCAACCTCTTCCTCTGATTTCAAATTTCTGACAACCAGGACCCTCTTTACCTTTGTTAACAGCAGGTAGTTCTCATCATTCTTCACCAGTTTGGTGGGCATTCGAGAGGCAATAGATATCAGCCTTTGCCTTTCAGCTTCAGTCATGGCATCAAGGTTGTCATCCCTCAACCTCCAGTTGAAGGACCTCTTCTTATCGTCTTCCAATAAAATTTCAACAAATCCATCTTGTGAGAACAAATCCAATTCCTCTTGAAGCTCTTTTGCTAGCCTCTCATCTTCAGCAGCTAATTTGGCATCTTCCACCATTTTGTTTATAGCCTCTTGTTCAGGAGTTTGAATAACCTGCTGAATGGTTCTGATAATTGTAGGTTGAACAGGCTCTTCAGTTTGAACTGGCTCTGTACTCCTCATAGCTATTAGAGTTCCAGCTATGTCTTCAGCTTCTTTACTCAATTGTACTTCCGGTTGAACCACAAGTGGTTGATCAGACCCAAATATTGATTTGACTAGGGCCATATGTTGGATCAGGAGTGTTTTCATTAATTTGAATAACTTCAACCTGGGTTCCAGCTTCCGGTTGAACTATTTTTAGACCTTCAGTCACCACCTGAGGTTGGGTGACTTCAGGTTCTTTATCTGTCAGCTCTAACACCTCGGTTCCTTCTTTTTCACCGATCAAGTTCTCATCTTCTCCTTCATCCATAGTTTCCACTGCTACAGTGTCAGTGCTGTCTTCATCTTCAGCTGTTACCTTGCTGGTGGAAGCAATATTCTGTTCAGCTTGATCACTAGCTTTTTCAGCCGGAAAAATAACATCTTTTAGTAGCCTAGTGATCATGTTGATGTGCTCCAGGAGAGCACCAGCAATCAACACTGAAGACTGAACTAATTCAGTGAGGTTGGGGTCTTCAAATGGAGAAATAACAATCAGTTGACTGCTCTTCATGTTTACCTAACTTTCTTCAACTGTGAAGGGCTTGACACCAATTTTCTTGCAGGTTGTGGCTCTAACTTCAGCCGGAATTCTATCGGTTTCTTCAATTTTAAGAATAGTAGGTGTTGAAGTCAACTTCTCCCCCAATTTGACAGTCTCAGCTTCATCAGCTTCTCTGTTAGGGTTTGAAGGACCCACCTCAGCTTCAGTAAGAGCAGCCTTCACCAAAGTTGCAACAGTTGTGTTCAAGTGATCAACCTGTGTTTGAAGATTTAGGTATAGTTTCGTCAATTCAGGTAGTGTATAACTGTCCTCAACTGGCATTTTACCAGTATCCCTGGAGAAAACCAAGTTATCAATCCGAGATTGATCAACTGTGGTACCCATGGCTTCTTGGCACCTGGATTCTCTTCAACTGTTTCAACAGCCCTTGGTTCCAATGAAGGACCCATGGGTGCTGATTCAGAGAAGATTGCCGAAGTTTAGGTCTTATTTATGTTACTGCTGACATCAAGGCCCAGTGGGGACACATAAGTAGCAGCAGCCCTCTCTGCATGAATCTCTTCTAAACTCCTGAGATTCACCTCCGGTGAGGAGTGAGGGTTCAGTGCAACAGGGTCTAGGTCTATCAGAATGTTCTCATGTAATGAGTTTGGTGAGTTAATAACACCCTCATTTGGACAAGAATGGGTGCACTGTCACTCCTAGGTGATAGGGGTTGCAGGGGTGAAAACCTCGAGGATGGGGATAGTACATCCGTTTCTAATGACTCCCCCTCAGAAGAAGGTTCATCCCTGAGAGAATATCCCACTTTTACCAGTTTCCGCTTGGCTTTTTGCCTTTTGCGGGGTTTGAAGCTTCAGGCTGGTTAGTGGTAATAGGTGGAGGAGACCTAATAACCACATTTCGCTGTCTTTTGAAAATGACAGGAGGGGATTTCGATGAGGAAGTGGCAGTGATAGTTTGAGTGGAAGCTTTCCTCTTTTTGGAACGATAGGTTTTAATGGTAGAGGAAGTAGGGACAGATGTGGGATCAGGAACTATTGGGTTGATAGTCCCGTTATCTTGAGCAGGCTGCTCAATTGCTGCCACAGTTTCCGTCTGAACCTCAGCTTGAGCAGGTTCATTAGGAAACTGCCTTGGAATTGGTAGGGGATGGTTAGTATCCCGTCCTAGAAAAACAGACTTGTTTAAAGCTAAAATTAAGAAAGTTTTCTCATTGAGAAGTTTTGGTTGCAAAATTGTACCACCGATAACAATTTGGGGGTATTCCTCTCTGAGAATACAAGTTAAAAACCTAGGGTATAAATAGACATAGTTTGGTGAAATGTTTGTTTTAAGACCCTTAAAAATCAATTTAGAGAAATTAATGTTTTAACCTTTGGCCACAACATAGAATGCTGAGGCTTGTTCAGCAGCAAGCTCATCAACGCCGCCTTTCTTGGGAGTTAGGCAAACTAGAAGGGTATGGGCCAAGAATCTCCACTTGTAAGGCAGTTGCTCCTTCTTTATGGTTTTGCTTCCCATTGAATCGCCGTAGCCGATGTCTCTAAAAAGAGGTAGGTAAACAGATGATTCAACAAACACATATCCTTCTTCATCCCTTAGTTTTAACACCTTTCTGATTTTGGCTTCATCGATTTCCACTATTGTGCCCTGAACAGTTGACACAATCTTTTCACCACCATCATCGCCTTCAGCAACCCTAGCATGCGACCAGAATTCCTCCATGATTTCTTCAAATATCACCGCTTCAACTGTTAGCGCGTGATGAAGATGACTATTTTAAGGAAGTCGATCATGCCGTTATAGATTTTGGTCATACTGGGTGCTTCAAGGTAAGCCACCAGATTGTGTTCCACAGGGAATCTTGAGTCACTGGCAGGCTTCTTGCCACTCGTACTCGCCTTAGGAGCCATTGTTGATGCAAGATTTTGAGAGAGATTGACGGTTTTTAGGAAGTTATGGAGAGAGTTTGGGAGTAATTTCGGAGTGTGGTTTGAGAGAAATGGGGAACTGACGGTAATTTAGGGCCTTTACCTTTTCCATCGGTGACGTGGAGGAGAGAGGTTTTAAACCAACCGTTCAGTAACTGATGTGACTGGTGCTTTATGGGTTATACTGTACAGCACGTTAAAGCATGTCATTATCCAAAAGGATATTTACTGAAACATTGGATATTTAATGGTTTAAAAAATTCAATGGGTAAATAAATGTGTATCCGCTTTAAAAAGCTGTGCCTTCCAGGTAATTTAATGAAAAGTAACTTTGACTTGTTGACTCGGAAGTTCAAGCGGAACCCATTTTCTCCTTTATTTTAAAAACCAAATTCCTTCCGTTTGAATTTCAAGCGGGTGATTTTTCGCTTGGAAGAATTGTTTTCAAAACCTTTTTCCACACGATTTACAAGACATTTTCCCGGTTGAAGTTCACCCGGAGATTTTCAAAATTTTGTTCTCACGGGTTGAACCTGAACTTGGACCGGAAATCCAAAACACATGATTTTTGAAAATTTGTGTTAATTTTTCATAGTTTAACAAAAGTTACTGACTATGAACTGAAATGTTTTTTAATTAACACAAGACATTTTCATTTTTCTTTTCTTTTTATATCTAGAGACGGGATCTTGAGCACATGCCTCTCTTTTATTAAAATTGTGAAAAGCGTTGTGTTAATCAAAGTTTATCATCCCAACAATGGCTGTGATGAGGTAGAAAAATCTTGCCTCATTAAAGGCTTTGGTGAACAAATCAGCCAATTGATTATCAGTATGAACTTTGAACAACTTAATCAGATTCTTTTCTGCACAATCTCTAATAAAGTGATACCTGAAATCAATGTGCTTTGTTTTGGAGTGATGGACTGGATTGTTGATGATGGATATGGCACTGTTGTTGTTTGAAAAAATTGGAGTTTCCATGAAGGTGATTCCATAATCAAGCATCTGATTTTGGATCCAAAGAACTTGATTGCAGCAGTTTGAAACAGTAATATACCCAACTTTACCAGTTGATGTAGAAACACACGTTTACTTCTTGCACTGCCAGGAAACAAGTCTTTCACCAAAAAATTGACATCCGCTTGATGTTCATTTCTTGTCTATGTCACACCCTCCATAGTCATTATCGGTGAATGCCTTGAAAGAGAAGTCAGAATTTTTGGGATACCAAAGACCTAGCTTTGGTTGACCCTTCAAGTACTTGAAAATTCTCTTAACAGCTAGCATGTGTGACTCCTTTGTTGATGACTGATATCTTGCACATAAGCAAACGCTGAACATAATGTCAGGTCTACTTGCAGTTAGATACATCAGTGTTCCTATCATTGCTCTATACATGTGTACATCCACTGGCTTGCCACTTAAGTCATTGGTTAACTTGTGGGAAGTGGAGATGGGAGTTTTAGCACTTGAACATGTCAGCATATCAAATCTCTTTAGCATGTCTTGAATGTACTTTGACTGGTTCAGAAAGATCCCAGCTGTAGTTTGCTTCCCTTGAAGTCGTAAGAAGAAAGTTAATTCTCTCATGGAGCTCATTTCAAATTTCGACTGCATCAAAGTTTTAAATTCCTTGCACAACAAAGTATTAGATGAACCAAATATAATATCATCTACATAAATTTGTACCATCAACATGTCTTTACCAACAGTTTTGGTAAATAGTGTTTTATCAATAGCTCCTCTTCTATAGCCATTCTCTAGAAGATAGTTTGAAAGAGTTTCATACTAGGTTCTAGGTGCTTGTTTGAGGCCATACAGGGCTTTGATTAGCTTGCATACCCTGTTTGGGTGATGAGGGTCCTCAAAACTAGGAGGTTGCTTGACATACACTTCTTGTTCCAGTAGGCCATACAGGAAGGCACTTTTAACATCCATTTGGAAGATTTGGAAGTCTTTGAAGGCAACATAGGCAAGAAAAATTCTGATTGCCTCCAATCTAGCCACTAGTGCAAACACTTCATCATAATCGATGCCTTCTTCCTATACATAGCCTTGAACCACCAGTCTTGCTTTGTTCTTGATGACAATGCCCCCTGTCATCCTTTTTGTTTTTGAATACCCACTTGGTGCCAATTGGTTCTGCATCAGCGGGCAAATCAACCAATTCCCAAACTTTTTGCTTGTTAATTTGAAATAATTCTTCTTGCACTGCCTCTACCCAACTGTTATCTTCTAAGGCTTCAGCCACCTTTTTGGGTACTTCTTGAGACAGAAATGCAGCATGCAAACAGATGTTTGCATCAACAAATTTACTTATTGTTAACAAAGGTGCAGACATATCTCCAATAACATTCTCCAGAGGATGATTCTTGTTGATTCTTCTATCTACTTGCATGGGGAACTCATGGCTTCTTCCATTTGATGGTATGTTGAGCCTATGAAGTATGTGTTCAAGCTCAACATTACCAACGTGTGATACAGGATCTGAAACTTCAACTGTTTCATGAGAATTTGTGTCTGAATTGTAGGTCAGAGGCTCTAAATTAAGCTCATTTGATGTGGCATTTTCTGAATTTTCAGCTACATTTGACCCTGACACAGTATTCTCCTCAGTTTCTGAAATGGATTTTTCCGGTTGAAGTTCAACCGGAGAAACTGGTTCCGCTTGAACATCAACCGGAACTATTTCATCATCGATTTGAACTATTTCAGATGGTTTCTTTCCATTGTTTGGCAAGATAGGCTTGATACTCATTGAAGAGAAGAAGATTGGCTTCTTGATTCCAGCTTGGTTGCTCTTCTAATGATCAGCAATTGACCTATAAGAATTATTTCCCTGCACTGATGTACTCACAAGCTTATCAACATTTAAGTTGAAAGCAGTAGTTAGTGCGTCAATAACAAATAACCAGGTGGGCTGAGACTTAAAATTGTTGGGAGATATTTCATTAAAAGACACATTTATGGTTTCTTCAACAATTTTGGTTCTCTTGTTGTATTCTCAGTATGCCTTAGACACACCAGAATATCCAACAAAATATCCTTCATCTGCCTTTTCTGCAAATTTAGGCAATAGCTCATTGGTTCTTAATATTGTGATAGGACAACCAAATGGCTTAAAGAATTAAATGTTTGGCTTTCTTTTTCTCCAAAGCTCATATTGCCTTTAACGATTAAAATCCTGTTTTGGACATAACAGGCAGTGTTCACTGCTTCTGCCTAAAATATCACAAGGAGTTTGTAGTCTGCTAACATTGACCTAGCAGCTTCAATCAGTGTCCTATTTCTCCTTTCAGCAACACCATTTTGTTGTGGAGTTCTAGGAGCACTGAATTGCCTCACAATTCCCTTTTCCTCACAAAATGAATTTAACACATGACTTTTAAATTCTGTGCCATTGTCACATCTGATTGTTTTCATTTTGAAATTGGATTGATTTTCTAACTTTATCACAAGAGTTTTTAACAATTCAGCAGTTTCATCTTTTTTTTAAGAAATAAAACCCATGTATATCTAGAAAAATCATCAATAATGACAAAACAATATGACCTTTTTCCCAAACTCATCACTCTAGTTGGACCAAAAAGATCCATGTGCAACAGCTCTAGAGGTTGTGAAATAGAAGATTCAACTTTGGGCTTGAAGGAGGTTTTGTGTTGCTTGCCCTTGAGACATGGCACACAATGTTCAGAACATGTAAATTGCCCGTTAGGAAGACCCTTAACCAAGCCAAGATTGACAATTCTGTTCATGTTCTTGTAGTTTACATGTCCAAGCTTCCTATGCCACAAATCAGATTCATCCAAAGTGGCCTTGGATATAAAGCAGGCAGTGCCACAGGAGGGTGCAGCAACTGACATATCCAAAATATATAGTCTATCCCTCCTGGGTGCTTTAAGCATGATTAGCTCATCAGGAATTTTCACACCAGGTTTGAGAACTATAGCCTCCCTCTCATTAAACATCAAATTCAAGTTCTTGTCACATATTTGTGAGACACTAGAAGGTTGAAATTTAATGTATCAACAAAACTGACTCTATCAAAACTTACCATTCCATTGCTCACATCTCCTTGTGCTGAGATGTGGCCTTTAGTGCTACCAAAGGCAACTGGTCCTCCATTGATTCTTTTTTGTGTTTTCTAGTATATGCTTATTCCCTGTCACGTGGCAAGTGCATCCACTATCAACTACCCATAGGCTATGTTCGCCTTTAGTTTGCACCTGCACACATAAGATTTGATAAGTTTCTATAGGGGACCCAAGCCTGAGTGGTCTTGGGTCTTGTATGTCCAGAAAAACAACCAAATCACGATATTGCTATCACAAACGAGTGCGGAATCCTCGTTAGTGATTGATTCGAGAAGAAAGTAGATGAAAGAGACTTGATAAACCAAAGAAGATCAAATCTTGAATGTAAAACACAACTTTCTTGAGCTAATGAACACTGATCGTAAACAAGTGAGGTGACAGAAATCGTAATCCAAAAGCTGGGGTCAATCATAAACTAGTGAGCTTATATACTACTCACTTACAAACCCTAATCCAATCATAAACACAAAACCGGCCCACATGGCCCAAATCGTAAACTATTCTATGCCCATAAGCCCAATAATAATCAAGCCCACATCTAATGTTCATGCCTCTAATATGTAGCCCAACAATCTTCCCCTAGGCATGAACCGTTAGTCCGTCTATGGCAGCAGCAAATCAAATATGAAAGTATTCTGCACATTGCTCGACCACCATTCGTTTGCTACAATCCGGTTTGCTGTTCCATGGAAGATCCCACCCGTATAGCTTTCTTAAGGTCATTCTCATCACCGAGAATTGGTTGGGAGGCGAGGAGCTTGATATCTTTTTCACCAAACCTAAGCAGGTCAACCGGATCGTAGAATCGGAACTGCCTCATCTTCTTGCAGAGCACCACCACCTCATGTGTTGCTGGATCATAAAACCAACAATCAAAGTTCTTGACCAAGGTACCGTCTTCAATTTCGTCCAACATGTTTATCACTCTTGTGCGTTTGGTAGGTGGTCACCTTGCTTCTCCTATAGGATCACCAGTTACTGGGTCAGTTCCAGTTTCAACCCATCTCACTTGCCTCAGATCGAAATTCACAAAATTTTCCGCCAAGTGGCTCATCAGATTGTTCCGAACTAGGTCTCCTTCTGTGCTACTCCATCTGTTTATATATGGAGCTCTCAACAGGCTTCTGATCTCAGGCTCAGTCCAGGAGTGAAATTGAGTTCGTGTTCTGTAATATTCCACTGGACTGTAGCCATCACGGATAACAGCAAACAACTTCTTTTCAGAGTCATAGTGCCAGCACATAATTGCTTCACGACTCCCCCTTTTGTCGATTGAGCTTTCACCAACATCAATGGTGTATTGAGTGGGGGCTGGTCCTTGAAAAAATTCCTTGAACCAGTTGTCGTGACCTTCTGGCGCTTTAGAGATGACCCTTCCACTTCGTGCATAGTCCGACATCTCAATGGTGTCATCTCCATCATCTTCATTCATAGTCTCTGTACGTTATGCAGCCTGAGATGAGCTTTGACCGGGGTCACCTGAAGCACCTGACACCACATCACCTTTCAACTCATTATACTTATTTTTCAAATCCATTAAGGCCTCATACAAGTACTTAAACCTATTCTTTTCAGCCACTTCCTTGTCTTTTAACTTTCTGTTCTCAGCCTGGAGTGCTTTTATCTCAGTCTCTCTAATTCTGTTCTGAGACATCAGAAAGTTAATGTGTGGGTCTGCACTTATCCTCATCTCAATAGGGAGCTCAGCAGCTTGAAATGGGCGGAAACTTGGGATAACTGTTGGCGGCAGACTTGTCCCAGTAGAGACACTCACTTTAACAGGGCTGGGTATTACAACGGTGTTATCAACCTCCAGAAATTGCCTTTCCTCATGCACTGGGCTATGTACATGGAGGATAGGACTCTCAGTCTGCATAGGAGCTGGTTCTTCAACAGTAGCTTGAACATCGGCTTGAGATGAGCTTTGACTGATTGCTGATTCATTTGTGTCATCATTCTGTTCATTTCCCTCTGTACGATCAAACACCATTAGGCTCGAGCTGGTCTTCAAGAATTTGAACCTTAAGGTTCTTGGGTCAGCCTTTTTCCTTGGAGAAGGTTCACGAATTGGGATGGGTTCTTCAGTCACATCCTCTTCGTTCAGAGTCAGCTCTGGAAGAGTTTCATCACTGCCTGAAGATGTGATCAGGTCATCCCTTCCTCTCTTGAGATTGATGGGCCCCAAATCTCGATAGATGTCATCTTCAAATGTTTCGTTCTTAGGGAAGATATCATTCTATATGTTGTCTTCATCAGACGACACATTTTCAGGTTCCCTTTGAACATTGGCAGCCACATCATGATCTTCTGCCAGAGATGCATTGACTGGGTGCACCTCTGGTTCATCATTAGATTCTTCTTCAACTTGTTCTCTTGCAACTTCAGGAAAGGCACCTCTTTTGGTCCATTCAATCCTTCCCTGAAAGCTGCTCTTACCTTTTCTGTCTTGGGTTTGCAACCCGAACACTCCATTATCCATGAACTTGATGTCTAACTTCTCTATCCTTTCCTTGATCATCGGATACTTCTTCATAACTACCATCTGTACAAATCTTGGAGTCATAAGGAACTGTTCTCTTGCACTCAAATCTGCATTCCCAACCCAATCCAACAGCATCATTTTTGAGAAGTTAAAATCCCAGTCTAAGGTAAGTGCTACAAACGCAGTCCCATGTAGCTTGTTCAGCTGATCAAAGCTTGTCCTCTTCCCCAAGAAGGACTTCTGCAGGTAATGAGCCAAGCACCTCCAGTAGTGCGGCAGTAACTTCTTGAAGATGAGAGGGAACTTTCCTTCATATCCCAACGTCTGAGCACCTTTTAATACAAGAGTCTTTGAGTACTCTATTGGATCTTCAGCTTTGTCATTGATGTTCAATCCTTGGCGGATGTCTTCTTCGAGTATCACAATTTGACGATTCTGAATTGTTGCGGAGATACTCGTTTTGTCAGCATTTGCTCTCGCTGTTCCCCAGAATTCTCTTATAAGCTGCTCATCGATCAGCACACTTGTTCTTAGAGCATGGTTTATCTTGCATACGTTCAGCCCCGCCACGAAAGAGTAAAATAGCTGCATGTGCCTCTCTAGTGGGTTATCAAGATATGCCGGGATGCAGTGGTCTCTCTCAAAGTGGATCTCTTCATCAAGCATTTCGTCTGCCATCTGAGAAAACGAGACAAATGCATCAGGCTTAAATTCATCAAAAAGAAATTCTGTTTGCCAACAGTATCTTGAAGTTCAATTGATTAACACAATTAACTTGATAATTTCTGAAAATCTCAATTTGAACGTTCAAGAAAAATATTTGATTTTGAAGCACAAATTAGCAAACACATTCTTTAAAATCAACACATTCAATTTTATCTTAAAACGATTAAGTTTAATAAGATTCCAAAAATATTAGGTGTTTATGATTTTCATTCAAGTTTAGGCGAGTTTACGATTCACTATTTGAGATTACAATCAGAAACACGGGTTCACGATCGGGTCAGTCGGAAACAACAAGTCCAATCGTAAACACTTAGGCCCGATCGTAAACATCAATCGGAAATGAGGATCGTAAACGTCGATCGTAATCGACAATCGTAATCGTCGATCGTAAACGCTGATCGTGAACATCGATCGTAAACACCGATCGTAATCACGAACAGTCATCTTCTTCAACGCGATAATCGTAAACACCGAAGGTCCGCCATTGTTGTACCTGCAACTTCACGAAACTCATAAAAACTCATCATTTATGCAACATAAACATCTATCACTACCTTTTAAGTATCGCAAACACAAAATCGACACCAAAACTCGTTTACCCGATGAGAACTTTGCAGGAAGGACCGAGTGATGAAAAAGCTCGAAGAATCGGGATTAAACCGACAAAACAATGGAAAATGGTCGATTGAAAGGGGGTTTGTGGTCGAAAAATGATTGCGGAGGTAGTGACGTGCTCGATTTACTCACAGGATGGCCGGAGGTCGGTTAGATCAGTTTTCCGGCGAGTGGTGGTGGCTAGGGTTTCTTTGAGGGCGGATCGTAAACACAGTAGAGAGAGAAGTGACTGGATCGTAAATGGTGAAGGGTATTTATACCCTTTTTGAAAAAATTTCATTTTTGCCCCCTCAAGTTTCAAAAACATTTAAAAACCGCCCAAACCTCTAAAAAATGTTAATTCTCTTAAAAATTGTTAACTTTGAGAAAATTTGAGAATTTACGAAGCTTCCCCTCAGACTCAAACCCCGAGTATCTGATCTTGATCATAAAAAAACATAAACAATTTTCAACGTTTAAAGACTTGAAAAAATAAAATAAACCATAAAACAATTAAAACCTAATTACATAAATTAAAAATTTACTTGCCTCGAAGCTGATGTAAATTCATGGATCAAACCAGACAAATCTTTAACTAAGGAACCCTTTTCAGCTTCCGTTACTCGACGCTCTAGACGATTGCCCAAAATTTTTGAAACCATATAAACTCACATCCAGTTAAAAATTTTAAGTGCTTAATTGTGGTACATAATTACCGTCATGTTTAACCGTCCCCACACCCAATCGTTCATAACAAAACCTACCCAACCTCAAAGTTTATTGGGAATTCACAAACCCCCAACTTGAGGAACCATGCAACACCGTCATGACAACACTTATTTTCTTAATTATCAGTTGGTGATCAGGTCGGCCGCATAAGCACGCAGAGAAGACCAAACAAAATAATTTATTTATTTTTATAATCATTTTTGATTTTCCTTTTTCTTTTTCTTTTCCTTTTTTTTGTGTTGTGCTGTCATAACAGCAGAAACATGGCGTGTGAGAGAGTGAATACTAGGTGAATACCACTCTCAACCCGTTTTTGCTGGGACTCAGTCTTTTAAACTATGTAAACCAGGATGGAAAACTAAACATATATAGAAGTTAAGTTTACTGCACTTACATGGATGATCATAGTTTTTGATTTAGCTTACCGAACATCATCTTTGAGTCGTCTTTCACTTCTGCCTTACACGTGTCAGTCTCCGATTGTCTTGGAAATTTATATCACTTCCTTCCAACTCAAGGCAAACAAAAGACATTATAAAAACCTCAAACATATATTTTTTAGCTTTTCTGAAACAACAATATTTCTTCCCCTGTTTTTATGAGGCTTTTGAAGGATAAACACATATATATTTTTTTAATTTTCTTATAAGATATTTACAAGAAATTTTGATCAGATCATTCCTCGAAGGCAATCATCCTTAGGCCTTCGACACACATTTCAAAATTAGGACGAGGTAAGGGTTTTGTGAAAATATCAGACACATTTTGGTCTGTGCTCACCTTTTGGAGCTGAATTAACTCCCGATCATAACAATCACGAATAAAATGTACCTTGATGTCTATGTGCTTTGTTTTTGAATGATGAACGGGTTTTTTCACAATTTCTAGAGTAGCAACATTATCACAAAAGATAGGAGTGTTAACAAATTCCATACCGTAATCAGTGAGCTGATTTTGTATCCATACTACCTGTGAGCATCCAGCGGATGCTGCCACATATTCAGCTTCTGCAGTTGACTTTGAGACGGTATGCTGCTTTTTGCTCTGCCAAGAAATCAGTGTTCTTTGGGTACCAAAGTCCAAGCCTAGGCCTGCCCTTCAGATACCTAAAGATACGTTTAACAGCAATTAAATGTGAAAGTTTTGGATTAGCCTGATAGCGGGCACACAGACACTGCATGCATAATATCGGGCCTGCATGCTGTCAAGTACATAAGTGATCCAATCATCGAACGATACATGAATTCACTCACTGGCTCCCCATCCGCATCTGCTGTCAGTAGAGGTTGGGACGCCATGGGAGTTGAGATTGGCTTGGAGTCTTGCATTTTGAATTTTTCTAGAATCTCATTCACATATTTTGCTTGGTGAATAAGAATCCTAGATTCATCCTGTTTCACTTGCAAGGCTAGGAAGAAGCTCATCTCTCCTTGATAACTCATTTCAAATTTCTTTCTCATTATATCTTCAAACTCACTGCATAATTCTTCATTTGTTGACCCGTAGATGATGTCATCTATATAAACCTGCACCATGATGATGTCATCCTTCACCCTCTTCCTAAACAGAGTCTGATCAACCACTCCTCTTGAGTATCCATTCTCCACCAGATGAGTTGATAGTGTCTCATACCACGTGCATGGAGCTTGATGTAGTCCATACAAAGCTTTATCCAGAAGATACACATGATCTGGATACTCTTCATCTACAAACCCCGGTGGTTGAGTCACATAAACTTCCTCATTCATTTCTGCATATAAAAATGTTGTCTTGACGTCCATCTGGTGTACTGTGAAGTTTAGATATGAAGCAACTGCAAGGAATATCCGGATAGCCTCCAATCTTGCCACGGGTGCATACACCTCATCATAGTCAATTCCATAAATTTGTCTGTGGCCCTGAACAATCAACCTTGCCTTGTTTTTGACAATTATACCCGTGTCATCCTTCTTGTTCTTGTATAACCAACGTGTGGGTATAACCTTCTTGTTCTCTGGCCTTTCCACTAGGCGCCACACTCCCAGCTTAGAAAACTGATTTAGTTCATTGTGCATGGCCTCTATCCAACTTGGATCTCTAAGAGCAACCATCACATTAGGAGGCTCAATCTGGGATATGAAGCACGAATACATGCAAAAATTAATGTCTCCCGTGCGGCTTCTAGTGGTAACACCTGCTGAAACTGGTCCAAGTATATTGCTAATCGGATGGTCTTTGTTGATTCTTGATACTTGAACATCTGGCACAGAAACAGAAACAGGCAGGTTAGAATTAACAGTATTATCAATCATACCTTGGTTTTGAGAACTTTCTGTATTATCTCGAGTTCCCGAAGATCCCGGAGCATCTGCATTGACATTTGTGGGAATTGAATCTGGTGCTTTCTCACAAACTTTTTCAACATGAGGTCTTGATTCAGATGATTGAGCAATAATGTCTTCTTCTTCACCTAAATGATGGAAAACATTTGAAAAATTGAACCCTTCAAACAGCGACCCATAATCAAAAATCCAATCTGGTCCACTCCCTGCATCTGTCTCCCTGCATCTGTAGGATTGTCTTCAAGCCAGTCTACGTTATATGCCTCAATGATAACTTTGATGGTTTTGTTGAAGACACGATAAGCACTATTTGCCGAATAACCCACAAAATAACACTCATCAGCCTTAGCTTCGAGTTTCCCCACATCGGACTGAATCAGAACCGTGCATGGACACCCGAATGTCTTGAAATATCCCACTGTTGGCTTCTCTTTATAAACAATCTCATACGGAGTCTTCTCATGACGCTTGTTTAAAAGAACACGATTCTGCACGTAACAAGCCGTATTAACTGCTTCCGCCCAGAAGAAGATTGGCAATTTAGCTTCACACATCATTGTCCTTGCTGCTTCAATGAGTGTCCTGTTTCTTCTCTCAGCGACTCCATTCTGTTGCGGAGTGTAGGGTGCACTGAACTGTCTCTCTATCCCCTTCTCTCCACATAACACATTTAACTCAGCATTCTTAAATTCTGTTCCGTTGTCCGTTTTGATAGCCTTGACCTTCTCGTTCAGCTGATTCTCTATAAGCGTGACAAACTGTTTCACTAAGATCGGAGTTTCATACTTGTTTGATAAAAAGAAGACCCAAGTGAATCGTGAGTAGTCATCCACAATCACGAGACAGTAAGAGAATTTGCTGATGCTTTGTACTTGCATTGGCCCAAATAAATCCATGTGAAGAAGTTGTAACACGGATGACATTGAATTTACTATCTTTGGACGGTGCGGCAACTTGTGCTGCTTCCCCTTCGCACAAGCCACACATTTTTCTACAGTAGAGAAATCTTTGATAGGCAGCTTTCGGACATGTTCTCCCTTTGCAAGCTTGGTCAAATTCTTCATGTTAGCATGCCCCAGACGCCTATGCCATAGTAAAGCTAAGTTCTCATTTTGTTTGGATATAAGACAGGCTACTTCTGAGGTTGGAGGTTGACCCATATTAAGCTGATAAGAATTTGCTCTTCTCGGAGTACGCATCAAGATGCACTCCTCTGGAATTTTGACACCTGGCTTGAGTATGATGCATTCCTTGCGGTTGAACAAGACTGAATATTCCATATCACAGATTTGTGACACACTAAGCAAACTGTGAGATAATTCCTCCACATAGTGCACATCAGAGAATGTCAAACTTCCACTTCTCACTATTCCTTTCTTGCTTATTGTTCCACCTACACCACCTGCAAATGATACACCTCCCCCATTGAAGTCTTCCACATCTTCCAAAAGGGATAAGTCTCCGGTCATTTGTCGGGAGCAACCGCTATCAACGTACCAGAGATTGTTAATAGATCTTCTTGGCTGTCCCTACACAAATCAGAGATCAGTGAGATTTAGGTACCCAGGCCATAACAGATCTGGGCACACCTTTGGAATCAATGTAATTAACTAATTGGAGGGTCATTTCTGGCTTTGATTCAGGTACATTCACATTTTGAACGTTGACTTTTGGTTTCCAGGTGGTGTTTTTCTGTGGTCTCAACACATTTGGTGAGCTCTTGATAGACACAGGTTTCTTTTGTGGAGATGTGACCTTTTTACCAGATGGCTTTTTAACAGGTGTCCACTCAAGTTTCAGTTTTGTGTAAAACATTTATTTTGTTTGAGTGACATCTTTTTGTTTTAAAACCTGTTGCTCAACCTTTGCTTTGCCATTAGGTTTATTAACTCTTTTGACTTTAGCCATTTGTTTCTCAACAAATTCTGGTTTTATCTTATCATTTCTTTTGTAAACTCCTTTAGATATATAAGTGGGTTTTGGAGTTTTGGCCACATTCCATTTATCTACAACAGGCTTTGTTACCGGTGCCTTTGTGTTCGAAACCTTAGACTGTTGAGTCTTCATTGGTTCTAAACACTGCTTCCCCTGAAACAAAGCTTGTTGCTTTTGCTTTTGCTTTTCTCCTGTCATCATTTTCTCCAACATACTAGTCCGTGGGTTTTGCGGATAGTATGGTTGAAATGGTCTATTCACACAATTAGCAGCAAAGTGTCCTGGTTTTCCACATTGAAAACAGTTCATGAGTCTAGGTCCATTGACATGGCTATAGAGGTATGAGCGTCTTTGGTAAGACGACTTCCATTCTGGCTTATCATCCCATTTGTGTATAACACGTTTTGTATCTTTTTCCGGTTGTGTAATTAAACAAAATTGTTCTGATTTAGATTTGTTTGTTCTATTGAAAGTTGACACAACCTGGGGATAAGCCACAAAATCTTTGGGCTTAGACTCACGACCCACTTTTGTGTTAGGCACACGAATTTTAAAACCATTAACTTTTTCATTGGAATCAGAAACATGTTTTGATAACAAAGATACAACTAATTGTTTTGACTTGGATGTATCAAGTTCCGACACATGTGCCAGAACATCATCCTTAGGTAAATTAAGACTAGAGCTACTAGACACATGACTCTCTTCAACTCTCAGACATTCAACATCCTCCCTAAACACATCTTTAATACCTACTTCATCTGCACATGAAACAAAGCCATTAGTAGGTTCAACACTATTATTTAATGACTCCTGGGTCGGACCCGATTTACTTGTGGATGCCATTGTTTCGTTCTGATTACCCAACCCATAGATGATGTGTTTCTCATTTTCAAATTCCTGATCAGTCATAGGTGTCACTCCTACTAGAACACTATCTAAGGGAGGTCCTGCTTCATGCATTTCAGATGCAGATCTATCTACCTGGTCCTCCTCTAAGATTATTCCTATTATATCTCTAGTTTTATCTTGAGGAACATTGTTCTTGTTTGAGAAGCTAATTCCTATTCCACCTTTGTCCTTACCCATTCTAACATCAGTTATGCATGTGTTCAAAGATTTACTAGCCTCTAACATTCTTTTGCTTCTCATATGATTCATATCAAGTTTTACTTGCAACTCATTGTTCTTATGCTTAAGTTCATCTATCTCCTTACTAAGCTTAGCTATTTCTAACTTAGCGTTGTCATACAGAAGAGCTTTCTCAGTTGCCAGTTTTTGATATTTCACTATGTCTAGTTTCTGAGCTTTTACCTTCTCTTCATTCTTTTGCCATCTACCCTTGAATGAACTCCTTTCACATTTTATCTCAAACAGTTCTAGCTGATAATTTTTACAGATTTGTCTAAGTCCAGAAATTATACGAGCACAAGTGGGATCAGGACATACCTTGATGTTATCAACCTCAGCAGCAAAGGCTTCCTTGTCTTCCACCAGAATCTCTTCAGGTTTCTCATCAGTTACAACAAATGCATGCTCTTCCTCATCATCCCTTTCCATAGCAGCAATCATTGCATGTGACAGGTTAAACTCTTTTAACTGAGGAGTCCAGTCATATCCACCTCCTTCCTGCACAACCAAAGCACTTGACTCTGCCTTTCCTTTGCTATCACCTGCTTTCCTTTTTTCTGTTCTTTCTCTCCTCGGCTTGGTGCACTCTCTTGCGAAATGCCCGTACTCGTCACAATTGTAGCACCTCAGCTTGCTCTTGTCGAACCCCATCCTGATCTTATCTTGGTCCTTCCATACATTTCTCCCAGTCTTTGCCATGAACTTCTTTGCTCTAAAAACAGCCATTGCCATCTGCCAAGAGACATCCAACATTTCTACATCTTCTGGATTTATCTGATTCAGCTCACCTGACAGCATCTTAGTAGGGACTAAAGTTCCGGCATTAAGAGCATGATAGCTGTTCATAAATCCCATTTCGAGCGCAAAATTGGGATCATTAGCATCAAGGTTGACACCTCGACTTGAACTTGCATGAGGTTGTGCCACAAAAGCAGTTGACTTTGTGACAGAGCTCGGTACACTTCCAGCTAACTTTCCATCTTGTTTAGAATCCACTTCTTCTGACAACAAGGCTTGGTTCAATTTTCCCACCAAACTAAGGGAGCTTATATGGTTCAATTCTCTCTGCTTGTCATCAATAAGTTTTGACTTCAATTTGTTGATCATCTCATCAAGAGATAGCTCACTCAGCTTGTTGTTGTCCTTAATGATGGAGATGTTGGTATTCCAGGATTTGGGCAAGCTATTCAGCAGTTTCAGATTCTTATCTTCCAGATCTGGTTCAACACCATAGCTTGACATTTCGGCCATCAGAGACACGAACCTTTGCACCTGTGCTTCGAAGGATTCACCTTGAATGTGGTTGAACAGATTGAATTTCTGCTTCAGCATTTGCTTACGGCTTGCCTTTATGTCTGGATTTCTCTCATAAGCCACTATCAAAGCATTCCAGAGTTGCTTTGCAGTCTTGCAGTGCTTAAATCCTTGAGAAATATCTGGTGTTAGTGCCATAGTCATGATAGCAAATGCCCTCTCAGCTTTATTGCATCTTTCCCAATCATCATCATCATATTCGTCTTCCGTTTTAGCTTTACCCGCATTGGTTCCTTCTAAATGTGTAGGCGTGTGTGGCCCATGAATTACCACTCTCCATAGTCTTAAAACAACACTCTTCAAGTGGTTTTCAAACCTATATTTCCACTCCAGTAAGTTATCCGCCGATGTTAGTCTTGGTGGACGAGTGATGGATCCAATCTCAAAATCCAACTTCTAACTTCTGATACATACTTGGTTCGAAATCCATAACGCAAGCTTAGAAAAACTTAAATCTAAAGTCCAAATGTCCAAACAGTGAGATTACGATCGTAAATGCCTGATTACGATCGATAACACTTGATTCTGATTGAGGCACTCGATTACGATCGAGAACACAGATTACGATTGAGACACGGAGCAAGTCATAAACGCCCTGATCGTAAACAGCGATTACGATGAAGTCTAATCGTAAACGATGATTCCGGTTTAGAGAATCGTAAACACCGATTACGATTGCTGATTCCGGTAAAGAGAAATCGTAAACACCCAATTCCGATCAGAAAAAGTCGTAAACACCAACTTTTGGGTCGTAAACACGAAAAAATTGAAGCTTGAACTCGTAATCAAGTTTCCGATTAATATCTTCAAGAATCAGCAGTCGTAAACACCCAAACAAACCCAGAAACAGCAGCAGCAACAATCGTAAACACGAAGAACACTTCAAATCTTCAAAAAACTCGAACCTTTTTCTAGAAAACCTCGAATCCAATACCGGAGAGCCTCGAATCAGTGATTCTTGGCTCTGATACCAATTGTATGTCCAGAAAAACAACCAAATCACGATATTGCTATCACAAACGAGTGCGGAATCCTCGTTAGTGATTGATTCGAGAAGAAAGTAGATGAAAGAGACTTGATAAACCAAAGAAGATCAAATCTTGAATGTAAAACATAACTTTCTTAAGCTAATGAACACTGATCGTAAACAAGTGAGGTGACATAAATCGTAATCCAAAAGCTGGGGTCAATCATAAACTAGTGAGCTTATATACTACTCACTTACAAACCCTAATCCAATCATAAACACAAAACCGGCCCACATAGCCCAAATCGTAAACTATTCTATGCCCATAAGCCCAATAATAATCAAGCCCACATCTAATGTTCATGCCTCTAATATGTAGCCCAACAGGTCTGCCATAAGTGTCATTATACTTGTACTCCTTGAGTACTAAAGTATTCATAACTGGAGAATCAGTAAGAAGATCATCATTATCAAGGTTCAAGCTCTCATAGGGAGTGCTTGTTTCACTTGATTTCTCACTCTTGTTGTTCTTCCTCTTAGCAATTTTTCTTTCACGATATTCCCAGAATTTTTTCTGTTATTGGTCACTTTCTTTGGTATTTCACTTGATGAATAGTGAGCTTGATTGACCAAATTAGTTCTTTCAGGTGATTGGGGAAACCTTTGAGAAAATTTTACGACCTGATGTGGAACATAGTAATTTCCACTTAAACTACCAAAGAATTTCGGTTGGTTAGTTTTCTTGCCTTTTGAAAAACTTTCCCTTGAGGCGGTCTTTCTTCTTGAGGGATTTTTCCTACCTTGACTTTCAAAAAGTTCAAACCCTTCAGCAAAGTGTACTTTCGGTCTCTACTTGGGAGCAGTAGCTGATCTGGTTTGTTTTTGATTTTCCGGTTGAACTGAAGTTCCAGTGGAAGGTCGTTCCGGTTGAACTTCGACCGGAAAACAATTTTGCTTTAAAACAGAAAAACTTGCATTTCTTTCATTTCCCACCAAAATCCTGTTTGACTCAGATCCAAAATACTTCATTGTTTGGCTTTTCACAGGTTAGATTCTACATGTGGGCTTTCTTTGGAAATCAGTTTTTGGTTTTTGAGTAAATTTGGTTTTGGAAGATGCTGAACTTTACTCAGTGGGTTGAATAAACACGTGGCAGCAAGGTGCCCTTTTTCACCACAGAAAACACATTCAAGACTTTTTGCTTCATAAAACTCATTTTTTCTGGGAGACTCAATGTTGGTAATTTGCTTGCAATTTAATTGACCAAGTCTCTGAGTTTGACTTCCCTTTTGTTGTTCAGGTTATTTTCCTCCAACCTTTGACTCCTTAGATTCATAAATAGTTGGAGGTGGGACATCAATTGATGGTTTCAAAATTTTTGATTGGTCAACAGATGCAGATGTGCTAGCATTGTTGACTTCAGGCTTCTTAGTTTCAACAGATTTTTCGGTGCTTAACTATGATGAGGTAATCATCAACAGTGAGACTAATTTTACATTATGTTGACAGGGCTTTGATTGGTTCAATTGCAGGTGAATATTGAATTGGTGGCTCAACACTGTTATAGCCAACACCAGTTTTCCCATACATCCCTCCCATCCACAGTTTCTCAGCTTTTTTGTTAGCAGTTTGAAATTTATTACAAGTGAACAAAACATCTTTTAGTTTTATTTCAAGAACATCAACCTCAGCCTTAGCTTCTTTGGTTTCTTGATTTTTCAAGTTTTGACAACAAATCATTCAGTTGTGTTTCAAGAATAGAGTTGGTTTACTTCAATTGTTCAAATTCATAGTTTAAGGTGTCAATCTTAAAGATGTAAGATGACTCAGTTTTCTTAAAGCATTCCTTTAACTCATTTAAGTTTGAAACTTCATCTATCAGATCTAAGTTGTGATTTATGTACTTTGTCACTTGTTCAATGTAGGCAGGACTGCATAAATTTTCTAGAACTTTTTCAGGAATTGAATTTACCTGATCAGAAGAAGAATCTTGCTTGGCCATCAAAGCATGGTTGATAGGCTCGAACTCAGCTAGGAAGTCTCCCCATTAAACAAATTTAGTTTGGTTTGCTACAGCAGCAACCACATTCTGATGGTTTTGACTTCCGGCTGGTTTTGGTTGGGTGGGTTGTTGTCCTGAACTATGAGCGGCATTGTTGCTTGAGTTGTTGTGGTTGTTTCCACCATGATTCTTCATCTGAGTTTGACCCAGATTCTGTCCTTCCCTTCTTGGTTGGGAGCATTCTCTAGCAAAGTGACCCAGTTGGTGACAGTTATAACATTTTACCTTGCTTTTGTCTAGCTAATGTGAGCACCTTTTGCTCCTTTATAAGATCTACTTGTTCTTTTGTAAAATATTTGAGCTCTTACAGACACCATAGCAAGTTGGGTCAAAATATCCATTTCTTCTAAATCATCAGCATGAGTCAGTTGCTACATAAGTATTGTGAGAGTTATCAAAGGAATTTGAAAAACTCTCTTGACACCTTGGTATCTCAGGGAAACTGACTATAGGTCACCGATATGAAGATGAGTTTAAAGATCTCTGGTTTTGAAAATCAGTAGTTACTAGAGCAGTTGAAAACAGCTGAGTTGACTCAGAAGATGAGTTTTGCTTAAGATTTAGTTCCATTTCATAAGCACTGAGTATGCCATGAAGTTCACTAAGCCTCATCTTTTTCAATTTTTACATTCTCTGATGCTTACAGTGTAAACTGTCCATACAGAAGGCAAAGAACGTAAAAACTTTCTGTTTACATCGATCTGATCTAGTTTTACATCTACTTTTTGCAGTTCATCAAGTAAGGAAACAAATCTCAAGTACTGGTTGGTCATATATTCACCAGATTTTTAGGTAAAGTTCTCATATTTCTGATTTAAAACATCTTTCTTGTTTTCTTTAACCTCACTAGTTCCTTCATACATTTCACTTAAGGCATTCCACAGGCTATGTGCAGTTTTGTAACCCTTAAACCCACTTAAAATGGAGTTGGGAAGTGCAACCTGTAGACTCCAATATGCCTTATAGTCAAATTCGAGAGCAGCATAGTCAGAGTCAACATATTTATCTAAAGGTTTTGGTATTCTGACTTCAGCGTTATCAGCAGATGGAACTGTGGGTGAATAAGGACCTTCAGTTAAAGAGTTCCATATACGTCGATCTAAGATTCTAACAAAACCTTCCATCCTGAGTTTCCAGGTACCAAAGTCATCAGGAGTGAACATTGGCGGTTTGTTAGCACTACCGTTTGAACATCCCAAACCGAGTTCATTCATTTTGAAAAACTTTTGAAAGACAAAAATAACAAAGCTTGTAAAGTAAACGAGTAGAGTATCATCTTTGAAGCACTGGAAGTCTTCAAAGTGAGAGCCATAGCTATGATACCACTTGTAGGATTGAAAACTAGTTAGACTTTAACTAAAAAAGAACCCTCTACTTGTAAATATAACCCAGCGGAATTAAAGTTATATTTCACATTACTTTAGCTGATTTTAGTTCTCTTGTATTAGGTAGTGTTTGATTTGCATAAGTATAGTAACAACGAAGTAAGAAATACTCGTCACAAATAGCTCAAAGTTACACTATTACAAGGTGATCAAGAATCGTGTGTAAACTAGAGCTAACTAATGCTATATATAGTGCAGATGAGACCAATGACAGCCATTGATCTCGAACGATTTAATCTAAACCGTTAACTATAAAGTCAAATACAAACTACCAAAAGAATAAACTTCGACAATCGGAATATCTTGAGTGTCAACAGCAAGAACCTATATTAGGAGAGCGTCTTTGATAGATTTGGAAGCAACCGAGAAGCTTTTGCAGGATTGGACTACTGAAAAGACATCTCAGGAAAAGTCCGGTTGAACTCATTATCTGGTGGATAATCGAGTTCACCCAGAATATTCGCTATCAGACAAAAATGCTTCTTCAGCTTGAACTGCCAGTTCCGCTTGAAGTTGAGACTTCCACTTGAACTTTAACTTAAACTAGAAAACATCAAAACTGGCTTTCATCAGGAAATCTCCAAAGAGATATTCCTTACATCTATTTATTGGCTTCAATACATAAAAATATTTCTTTGATTTAAGAATAGTGTATGTAGCACCACTATTCACTATAATTATATCTCCATGCTTTGGTTGATCTTTTATTACTGTAAAGTTCACTTTAATCTTCACATATGAAAAAAATAATAACTAAAACATTGAAATTTTTAATAAAAATACAATTATATATATATATATATATATATATATATATATATATATATACAAATTGCAAAGTATTTCCTGAGGCATGTTACTATTACGTTGTGGCCAACCAGTAATTTACACATCGATGTTGTCATCCAGTAAAAACATTACAACTCAAATAAACATCCAACGTAAACATTATACACGTTTCATCTCTGCCAAGTATAACTCATATCATTTTCTTCAATGCCTCTGTTCTCTTTCTTTACACCTTCACCGGCTCACCGCCTTTGATTTCTTCAACGTCTTCACCACCGACGGGTATGTAGTCTCCCTAGAGATGGATCATCAAGAACCACTTATGTGTTCTTATGGTAATTCCATAAGGATAGAAAAGGAAAGACATCGCCTCCACCAAAACTATCATGTTCAGTTAGGCTTCCAGCAAAGGGCTAAAGACCAGATCGGTGCCTGCAAGTTCACTTTTCGTTGAAATATACACCATCATAAGATTTGTTTCGATACGTTGTTCTTCAAATATTGCTACGTTGAGTTGTTTTTGAACTATGATTTAGGGTTTTCTGTTTTGGTTGTGATGTTTTAGAGCTATAATCATGGCAACGAGTTATTGCGTTCAAGGTAATCAGTTCCAACGAGTTACTGCCTTCAATCTCGAAGGTATGTTTATTTACCCTACTGATTCCCTCATTCATATTCGATTTTCTTTTGGTTTTTGATAATCAGTGGCGACAACTACAATTTAGGGTTTTCGATTTTGGTTATAAAAAACTTTTGAAGGTCAAACTTCTATTTTCCAAAACCACTCTCATTATCTCCTCTCTGATTTGTTACAGTCGCCGAGATTGAAGGTACGTCCATTTCCTTCTTATTTATTTTTTGTTGGATTCAGATGGTGATTTGTGAATAGAGGTCATCTTTTGTTATGGTTATTATCTGATTTAAAGTCCATCTCTATGCTTTGTAGCATTGTAATAGGATTTCCTGTTGGGGATTTTAACCTAAAATGGGTTTATTTGGAGTCATTTTGTTAATTTGTTTTGCACTGAAATTATGTAGAAAGTATTTTGGTGATCATGAAGATAACTATGGTGAATTAAAATATAGGATTAGAATGATTGATTGTGTGAATTAAAAGTAAGAAACAAATGGGTCAATGGGCTTGAAATGTTGATATACATGATCAGAAGGTATAATGAACTTAGCAAAATAAGCATACTTTTAAACTGTATGTGACTAAACTCCATAAAGTGGCTATCAAGAAAGCATTTATAGTAAATGATCAATTTCCACAAATCAACAATTGAATAAAAAATGTTGAACATCTCTATGAAATATTGATTATGGCCTAACCGTTTGCAAGTCGTGATCTCTATTTTAAATGTCTTAGATTGTTCTTGATAATGATGTTTTAAATCATACTATGGATATGTAGTTGTCATTGGGTTTCACTTCTTAAATTTGGGTAATAGTTTAGTCGTGTCTATAATTTTCGTTTATCACTATATCGTATATGCTTTCTCCGCTCTTAATTTGCTTCTCTTCGTTTCATCTATCTACTTTGCTGCTGAGACCGTCCCATACTCTATCGATTTTATCAATTGTCTTTTTGTAGTGATTGTAAGTAATATAGGTTTTTTTGTATGTTAAGCAGGTTTTTATGAAGTTTTGCAATCTTTTTGTTTCTCCTATGTAGTAAGTTACGTCTCCATTTTTCTCATATCGTCAGTTTGAATGTGTTGATTTTGTGAATTTTGGTTATTTCGTAAGTTTCGGAGGCATTTATGAAGTTCTTCACTCATTTAGTTCTCCTTTTGTACTGAGGTATGTCTTGATTTTACATTCTTTAGGTTAGTATGTTTCTCGCATGTTTGATTTTGGGGATTGTCTTTGTTTTGTTTGGTTATTGGGTTCATATTGGGCAAGGTGATAGGTTCATTAGTAGTATGTGCTTGGAGTTGGATTTACGGTTCCAAAACGAATGGTGTGTGTTTGAGTTTTTTCCCCATTATTAAAAATTTTTATTTTTAAATATGTGTAGGATGATTTCGTTTTCTCTTTGTTTATGACCACAAAACATAATATCTAATAGCTACTCTAACACTAAAAAGAATTGCTTCATCACATTTGAGTTTATAGGTCATAATAATTCTACACTTTCAAAACTCAGGAAAAGAGCTCATCTGATTCTTATATTCCTATAATTCCCATTAGGAATCAAATTCCAAAAAACCAATTATAAAAATCTACATCTATGAGTATACATGGCACTTCAGTACTTTCTAAATACTAACTTAGGTACACAACCCACATATATTAATTGTTAGTATAAAAACTGCATAGTTGAGTTTATATTTTATTTGTGTACTTCAGTGAACATAATGTAGACTTGGGTAGGTGCTATATTCGGCCTTTCGGTTAGTATAAAATATACATGTCTATGAATATAAGAAACCGGCCTGTTAACTTTGGATCAGTATGTAGGTATGGATTTACTACAATGCAAATAGTATGAGCCAGTTAAACCATAAATTGTACTCCATTTCTAATTTTATTATTTATATGATTTTCTATTTTTTCTTAGCCATTAATTAGTTCGTCTTTCAGTTTTGTGCCCTTTAATGGACATAATGCAGACTTAGGTAGGCTATATATTTTTGGCCCTTTTGTTACTATAAACATAGAAACCTTTTAACTTTAGATCAGTATGTATGCATGTATGGATCAACTATACTATAGATGTTATTGGCCGGTTAAACCATGAATTGCATTCTGTTTCTAATTTCATGATTTATATGTGATACTATCCCCTTTTTAGAACAAGCGCTGCTATGATTATTATATTTCCTTTAACACTCTATATTTGATGTGAGCAGTTGTATATCTGGTCGGTTTGATCGAAAAGCTGGTTGGCTGATCGAAAAGCTGGTCAGCTGATCGAAAAGTCTCAAGGGGACTTTTCGATTGGAAGAACAAGCAACAAAGACTGATCGAAAAGTCACAGGGGGACTTTTTCGATCAACAATGTGCGCCTGGATTAGTTTTTCGATAAAGGGGTCGATCAAAAACCTTGAACAGGGTCGAAATGTCTCAGAATCTTGAACTGAGTGCCACGAAAGCTTCTGTCTTGAACTTGAAACCTGCAAAAAGACTTCCGAACAGTGCTAATGCTGAAAAACACCACAAACACTCAAATCGTTAGTTGCCAAAGACTTAAATCGAATATCGCGAGAGCCTCAAAACTTGCGTTTCTTGGCTCTGTTACCAATTGTAAAGATCAATTCAAGCCCTCACGCGATATCAAAGTCTATAGTCACCATGCGGAATCCGGTGACTAGAGATGATTCAAGTAAACTTGAAAATCAACAATGAATGTAAGAAAACAATTAAGAAACACAAACCGATTGAGGATGCTTGAACACAATTTGATTACTACACCTTGAGACTCAAAATTCTCTATGAGAATTTCGATTCACCTTGAACTGCAAAACACACCAGAGAACACTAATTCAAGCAACCCTAAACATCTAAACTAGCTATCCTTATATAGGAAAGCTTATCCTTGGTAAACAAGCTACAAAAAGTGGCCTAAAGGGCCTCTAATTTGACCAAACACAAGCCCACTTCAACCCATTTTCAAGTTTTAACCCAATTACAATTAAACTAGCCTAAAAGACTTTCTATTGTAAAAGCCTCACAAATTATGGTCTCTACACTGGATATACGCTAAATTTTAGGTAAGACGAGACAAACAAAAATATCATCCAGGCTCCAACAAAAAACACTTGCTCAACTGCGCCTTTAACTCCCACGGGTAAAGCACCGTATACAAGCATATAGAATACTACATAACATATAAATTATAAAATGATATCTACGGATTAACTAAAATTGCAGCTGGTGAACCAAACAGTTGCAAGAAATCAAAAGAAAAGGAAGACTGTATCTTGAAGCAACATCTCTCTTTTGGAGAGAAGACTGGTTAAATTTATAATCATCGAGAATGGAAGTGAATATCAGTTATATTACTAAGTTGTATCAATCATTATTTTCTAACTACCTTTGAATAGAATTAGTGATTTTGTAGCTACTGATTTGGTAAAGTGTCAGTAAGATATGAACTACCTTTGTATTTCAATGGTATTAGTGAATTAGATTAGTTTAGTCACTAATCATATTATTAGTGAATTATATCTGTTTAGTCAGTACTCATATAACACAACTACAAAAAACTAAAACTAGGTGGCCCGCCGCAACGCGCGGGTGGGTCACCGTCTCGTTTATTATATTAATGAAAAGGAAAGACTACTTAAACATAATACGATATAAAAGTAGATTATTAATGCATATAAGCATTAAGTTCCAATAATGTTTGTGTTCAAAATTCTAAATCATTAGAAAAGTTTGAGTTGTTAGTTCAGTGTCGATATCATTAAATGTAACCACATGAGTCACTTCTTTCTCATTTTCTTTAAGAGTTGCTTAGTATAGTTTACAGCGACGTTGAGGTGTGCGACAATTTTTTTACCATTGGCTCACCATTCCACACCTAAACATGAATCATCAAGATTTTGAGACATATGATTTGTTGAAAATTTTGGGAGAAAATAGTGAAAAATATGTCTTTTTCACTAAGTTGTAAAAATAAGTTTTTCATTAACTGTGGACAAATATATTTACATGTTACCAACGCTAATGTAGCTGGTATTTTTAGCTTTGTGTAGTACATTGTGAGAGCTTTCCATTGCACTAAACCATGTCCAAAACAAAGCTAAGATGAATGAGATATCAGTGCTCAAAGTTGAGGTTTTCGAAGCTGTAAAAGCTGCGAAAATGGAAAGAAAGATTCTTAGTATAGAGGAAACTCATCCCACATTGGTTGGAGAATGAAACTTAGAGTGGTACTTAAGTTGTGGATCCAACCCAAAATTGTTTCATAAGTAGGAGACGTCCCTTAGACCCCCAAGGGGTGTGCAACACCCCCAACTCGCAATCGCACATGCGCACGAGTTGTAACATTTCGGTAGATCTGGTTTTCCACTATTGACCCAATTTTGTAATCCGAACCCATCATCAATAATCAAATGAAGAGTTATGTTTATTATGATGTTCTTATACTTATCTCATGTGATTTAATCCATTATTATGTTCATTGGTCGATTTGATGTTCAATTTATCACTATTTTGGTTTTTACCATGAACGCGTCGTTATTTACATTTAACTGGGTATTCGAGTAATATAAGAATGTATGAGGCTTGTGTGTAATACTAGTTAGACACACAAGTAAATAAAAGTGAAGATGTGCTAAAGTTCAAGGTTTAGAATGCAAACGACGAAAGTTTGGTAAATCCTGCTCGATTTCGATTTTCACCAGGTGATCATGTTTCTGAGTATCGTACGACAGATTTATCATTTTTATGAGTCTAATAGTAAAAAATGATGTCACAAGTCATCACACACTAAATCGAGTCATGAAACATTGGTGATTTGCCCAAAAGTGATATGTACGACAAAACCGACCAAAAAAGCGTTTTTAACCCTATTTGTGTATTTATATGAGTTACGAAGCGTATTTATATTAGTTTTAAGTGGGTTATATATGGTTAACATGATGGGGATATGCATTGGGTAATTTGGATGAAAATGGGACTCGAAAACATTGAAAAACAAAGTACAGTGCACGCGAATCGAGGAATCAGACAAGTTTTGGTTCGGGCAAGCTCCAAGCGTATCGCCTGAAGCATACCCTTGCCCCAAGCGATACGCCTAGATTGTATATTGCAGCAGAACCCTAAATATTCCCTATTTTTAAGCAACATTAGTCACCATGTTCCTCATTTCTCATACCCTAAAAACCAAAAACGGCCAAATAACCCCTGATTTCATACCCTTTGATCAAGACCTTCTATTCGTTTTTTGGTTTTTGGTTAGTTTCTTTGAAAGTCATTAGCGTCAGATCGTCTACTCGATCTAGCTATTTCGGATACAAAACAAGTAATTAAAGATTGTTTATTGATCACAAAAGAATAAGCTACAATCTGGAAATCACTCAGAGAAAACACTTTAAAAATACACACTTAACACTCAGACACCCACTCAATCGTTCTGAATTACAAAGAACAACACGTATTTATACCATAGTCCATGAACTCACCTAAACCCACGGTTCATGTGCCTCCGAACTCATCCGAAGTGTGACTTCGGATGACATTTCGTTTCACTTCGGACCCCAGTGTGTTCATCCATTAAAACATATCTTCAATCAAACTCCCCCTCAACTCGATGGTTAGCCTGATCTTAAATACTTGACGATGCACAGTGTGTTTCACTTTTATCAGCAGCTTCAGAAGACTTGAAGTTGTGACATACTCTTTCACTTAGTACATGTTCAATCATAAATAATCTTGGCGCAAAATGTCTCCTTGAGACTCCAAGATATTATGGTATTTTGAAAATTTGATTTGTATCCCATGTCGGTCAGATCGAAAACAAAACTGAAATAAAATCCTTTTGGCATTTAGAAAGTTTATATTAAAACAAACCTAAAATATTTTTGATTTTTTAAACTTATACTAAAACACACCGAAAATCTATTTAAATTTTCTGATATGAAATAAAAATTGCAATACAGAAATAGATGTAAAACCGTTAACAGACCGATTCTAAGGTAGATAGAGATTGAGACGAAAGTTTTGTCATTAATTGATGTCAAATGATTACATTAACCGAAGGAGTATACATCAATAAAGCCCTGGGGGAGGTTGGACAACACCTCCCCTCACACACACAAATCTGGACAAACCTAGACCAAAACTTATGAATTACAAAGACCAAATCCTATTTATATGCTTGCTGATCTGCCCGAATTGGAGCTCACCCGAATTCATCTGAACTGATACGAACTGCCATTTCATGTCACTTCGTGTGGATATGAAGTGTGAGTTCGAGTCTCACTTCATGACTCACTTCGTGTCCAATTCGCGACCCTGCGAACTTTATTCGGTTTTGACAATTCGAACAGTAACGACCACACATGTTTTAACAAATTCCCACTTGGACGTTACTGTCGAATACAGAATTTGATCTTCTAGCATTCTTCTGTTAGCTTGCTGCAGACGCCTCTATCTTTAGCAAACTCCCCTTAACTGAAACTTCAGGTATGCATGAAACAGGTCACCATCTTGTACAATCGCCACACCAATAAAGTTCCCCCTTGCTTCAAGCACTTCCACATCAGGCATATGTTAACGGTTCACTTCATTAGTGTAAGGAAAAATAGAGCTTGGAAGATTTCCGGCTGAAATGCCAATTTTACTAGTTCCGGCTGAAGTTGAAATTGAAGCGGAATTCACACTTCAAGCGGAACAGGCAGTTCAAGCGGAAAGAAGCAGTTTTGTTACTTAGTGAATATTCCGGGTGAACTCGTTTATCCACCAGATAAAGAGTTCAACCTGACTTTTCCTGAGAAGTCTTTTCAGAAGTCCAATCCTGCAAAAGCTTCTCGTATGCTTCTAAATCTGATTTAAGCCGCTCTCCTAAAGTAGATTGTTGCTGCCAACACGCAAGTCATTCCGATTGTCGATGTTTATTCTTTTAGTAGTTTGTATTTGACTTTTATGTTTACGGTCTAGATTAGATCGCATGAGATCAATGGCTGTCATTGATCTCATCAGCACTATATATAGCATGTTATCTCTTAGTTTACACATCACGGTCATCACTTGTAATAGTGTAGCTTTGAGTTAATGCAAATAGTGCCGAATATTCGATATTTCGTTGTCTTTACTATTTTGCAAATCAAGCATTTACATTATACAAGAGCTTAATATCGCTTAAGTAAAGTGAAATATAACTTTAATTCTGCAGGGTTATATTTGCAAGTAAAGGGCTTACTTTTAGTTTATTCATAACTAATAACGATCCTACAAGTGGTATCAGAGCTTTGGCTCTCACTTTGAAGACTTTCTGTGCTTCAAAGTCGATACTTTACTTGCTTACTTTACAAGCTTCGTTGTTTTATCTTTCTAAAGGTTTTTCAAAATGAGTGATTTCAGTTTAAGTTGCCCAAATGGCTCCTCCAACAAACCACCAATGTTCACTCCTGATGACTTTGGTACCTGGAAACTCAGGATGGAAGGTTTTGTTAGGATTTTGGACCGTCGTATTTGGAAACTTTCACTGAAGGACCCTACTCACCAATGGTTTCATCTGCTGATGATGCAGAAGTCAAAATACCTAAGCCATTAGATAAATATGTTGAATCTGACTACACTGCTCTTGAATTTGACCATAAGGCATACTGGACTCTACAGGCTGCACTTCCTAATTCCATTTTAAGTGGGTTTAAAGGATATAAAACTGCATTTGACCTGTGGAATGCCTTAAGTGAAATGTATGAAGGAACCAGTGAAGTAAAAGAAAACAAGAAAGATGTTTTAAAACAAAAGTATGAAAACTTTACTTTTAAATCTGGTGAAACAATGACAAACCAGTACTTGAGATTTGTCTCATTGCTTGATGAACTCCAAAAAGTGGATGTTAAACTAGAACAAGTAGATGTGAACATAAAATTCCTACGTTCCCTGCCTTATGTGTGGACAGTTTACACAGTAAGCATCAGGGAATGCAAGAATTTGAAAAAGATGAGACTCAGTGAACTTCATGGCATACTCAGTGCTTATGAAATGGAACTAGATCTTAAACAAAGCTCATCTTCTGAATCAACTCAGCTGTTCTCATCTGCACTAGTAACCACTGATTTTAACAGTCAAAGGTCATCTAACTCATCATCATACTCCTCACCTATAGTCAGTTTCCCTGAGACACCAAGGTGTCAAGAGAAATTTTCAAACTCTTGTGAAAGTCCTCACAATGCTCATGTAGCAGCTGACTCTTATCAAGGCTTTATACCTGAAGATCTTGAATGCATAGGTGCTGATGATTTAGAAGAAATGGATATAATGACCCAACTTGCCATGGTTTATGTAAGAGCTCAAAGGTTTTACAAAAGGACAGGTAGAACCTACAAGGGAGCAAAAGGTGCTCACATAGGCCTTGACAAAAGCAAAGTCAAATGCTACAACTGTCACCAACTTGGTCACTTTGCAAGAGAATGCTCTCAACCAAGAAGAGAAGGACAGAATCAGAACCATGCTCAAGGGAAAAATCATGGAGGAAGCAACTCAAACAACAACAATTCTGGAAACAACTCAGGTTCACACCCCACCCCACCAAAGCCAACCGGAAGTCAAAACCATCAGAACGTGGTTGCTGCTGTTGCAAATCAAACATCATGTGTTGAATGGGAAGATTTCGTTGCTGAGTTTGAACCCATCAACTATGCTTTAATGGCCAAACAGGACTCCATCTCAGATCAGGTAAATTCTATCCCTGAGAAAGTCTTAGAGAATCTATGTAGTGCTGCCTGCATAGAACAAGTGGCAAAATATCGAAATCACAACACTGATTTGATTGATGAAGTTTCAAACTTAAATGAGTTAAAGGAATGTTTTAAGAAAACTGAATCATCATACATTTCAAAAATTGAAAACTTAACCAAAGAGTATGAACAGTTAAAACAAACCAACTCAGTGCTTGAAACACAGCTTGATGACTTGCTGTCAAAACTTGAAAAATCAAGAAATGAAACCAAAGATGCTAAGGCTGAGGTTGATGTTCTTGAGATCAAGCTGAAAGATGCTTTGTTTACTTGTGATAAATTTCACACAGCAAACAAAAAGGCTGAAAAACTGTGGATGGGAGGGATGTATGGTAAAGCAGGTGTTGGCTATAACTCTGTTGAGCCACCAATTGAATACTCACCTGCAATCAAACCAATTGAAGCTTTAAAATCAGAATGTAAAGTCAGTCTCACAGTTGATGACATCTCATCACAATCCAGTTCTGAAAACACTGTTGAGTCTAAGAAAATTGATGTCACTGCTGCTAGCACATCTGCTTCAGCTGACCAATTAAACATTTTGAAACCATCAATTGTTGTTCCTCCACCAACTGTTTATGAACCTAAGGATTCAAAAGTTGGAGGAAAGCAACCTGAGCAACCAAAGGGAAGTCAAACTCAAAGGTTTGGTCAACTAAACTTTAATCAAGTAACCAAAACTGAGTCTCCCAGGAAATTTGAAACCAAAATTGTTGAGTGCATGTGCTGTGGTGAACAAGGTCACCTAGCTGCTGTCTGTCAGTTTAACCCAATGAGTAAAGTTAAACCATTTCAAAAACCAAAACCTGTTTTGAAACCAAAGGCTGATTTTCAAAAGAAGCTCACAGGAAGAATCTCACTTGTGAAAAACCACACTTTGAAGCATTTTGGATCTGAATCCAACAGAGTTTTAGTTGGTAATGATAGAAATGGTAGTTTCACTGTTTTAAAGCAAAATCGTTTTCCGGCTGAAGTTCAAGCGGAACATTTTTCCGCTCGAACTCATGTTCAACCGGAAAATAAATTTCAACCCAGATCAGCTACTGCTCCAAAGCAGAGACCTCAAGTTCATTTTGCTGATGGGTTTGAGCATTTTGAAGCTCAAGGAAGAAGAAACCCCTCCAGAGGAAAAGTCACCTCTAGAGAAAATTTTTCAAGAAACAGCAAACCCAATCAATATGAAACTGTATTTGCAAATGGTTCAAGTGGAAATCATTATGTTCCACTTCAGGGGGGGAGTTTAAATCAAAGCAAACATTTTCCTCAAAGATTTTCAGAATCACCTGAAAGAACTAAGTTGGTTAATCAAGAAAGTGAAAAACTCAAGAAACTAACCAACAAGCAAATAAAGTTTAAAGAATATAGGGATAGAAAAATTGCTGCAAAAAGGAACACCAAAGATGAAAGGTCTAGTCAAACAAGTGCTCAGTATGAGAACTTCAGTTTGGACAATGATGATCTGCTAAATGAAGCTCCAGTAGTTAATACTCTAGTACTCAAAGAGTACAAGTATAATGATGCTTATGGCAGACCCAAGACCACTCAGGCTTGGGTCCCCCATAGAAATTAATCATTTCTGATATGTGCAGGTGCAAAATAAAGGCCAGAATAGCCTATGGGTAGTTGACAGTGGTTGCACTTGCCACATGACAGGGAATAAGCACATTCTGGAAAATACAAAAAGAATCAATGGAGGACCAGTTGCCTTTGGACGCACAAAAGGCCATATCACAGCACAAGGTGATGTGACAAATGGACTGGTAAAATTTGACAGAGTCAATTTTGTTGATACATTGAATTTTAATTTGCTTAGTGTCTCACAAATGTGTGACAAGAACTTGAATTTAATGTTTAATGAGAGAGAGGCAATAGTTCTCAAACCTGGTGTTAAAATTCCTGATGAATTGATAATGCTTAAGGCACCTAGGAGAGATGGACTATACATTTTGGATATGTCAGTGGCTACACCTTCATGTGGCACTGCTTGCTTTGTATCCAAAGCCTCAGTTGACGAATCTGATCTTTGGCATAGGAGGTTAGGTCATGTGAACTACAAGAACATGAACAGAATTGTAAATTTAGGCTTGGTTAAGGGTCTTCCTAACAAGCACTTTATTTGTTCTGAAAACTGTGTGCCATGTCTCAAGGGCAAGCAACACAGAACCTCTTTTAAGCCAAAAGTTGAATCTTCAATCTCAAAACCTCTAGAGCTTTTGCACATGGACTTATTTGGTCCAACTAGAGTAATGAGTCTAGGAAAAAGGTCACACTGCTTTGTTATAATTGATGATTTTTCTAGATATACTTGGGTTTTCTTTCTCAAAACAAAAGATGAAACTGCTGAATTGTTGAAAACTCTTGTCATTAATTTAGAAAATCAATCCAATCTTCAAGTCAAAACAATCAGATGTGACAATGGCACAGAATTCAAAAATCATGTTCTGAATTCATTTTGTGAGGAAAAGGGAATTTTGAGGCAATTTAGTGCTCCTAGAACTCCACAGCAAAACAGTGTTGCTGAAAGGAGAAATAGGACATTGATTGAAGCTGCCAGGTCAATGTTGGCAGACTCTAAGCTCCCTGTGATATTTTGGGCTGAAGCAGTGAACACTGCTTGCTATGTCCAAAACAGGATCTTAATTGTCAAGGGAAAGAATAAAACACCTTATGAGCTTTGGAGAAAAAGGAAGCCAAACATTTATTTCTTTAAGCCATTTGGTTGTCCTGTCACTATTTTAATAACCAGTGAATCCTTGCCTAAGTTTGCTGAAAAGGCAGATGAAGGTTATTTTGTTGGCTACTCTGGTGTGTCAAAGGCATTTAGAGTATACAACAAGAGAACTAAAATTGTTGAGGAAACCATAAACGTATCTTTCAATGAAAAATCTGCCAATAATTTTAAGTCTCAGCCAAGCTGGTTATTTGATATTGATGCACTAACCACTGCTTTCAACATAACTGTTGATAAGCCTGTGAGCTCTCTAGTGCAGGAACAAAACTTTAACAGGTCTGCTGATGAGCATTGGAAGAAAAATCAAACTGTTAATGAGAAGTTAATCTTCTTCTCTTCAATGAGTTCTCAACCTGTTTTCCCAAGAAATGACAAGAAACTGACTGAAATAATTCAAATTGAAGAAGAAATTGTTCCGCTTGAAGTTCAAGCTGAACATATTTCTCCGGTTCAAGTTCAACCGGAAAATCAAATTTCAGAAACTGAAGAGAATACTGAATCAGAGTCAAATGAAGCTGGAAACTCACATGATAACACATCAAATGAGCTCAATTTAGATCATCTGATCTACAATTCAGATACCAATTCTCTTGAATCAGTTGGAGTTTCAGATCCTATGTCACAATTTGAAAATGTTGAGCTTGATCACAGACTTCCTCAGCTCAACATACCCTCAAATGGAAGAAGCCATGAATTTCCTATGTTCATTGATAGAAGAGTCAACAGAGATCATCCAGTGGGAAATATTATTGGAGAAGCTTCAGCTCCAGTGCTGACAAGAAGTAGATCTGCAAATGCAAATATCTGTTTGCATGCTGCATTTTTGTCTCAAGAAGTACCCAAGAAGGTAGCAGATGCCTTAGAAGACAACAGCTGGGTAGAGGCAATGCAAGAAGAACTATTTCAGATAAACAAGCAAAAGGTTTGGGAATTGGTGGATCTGCCTGATGGAGCAGAACCAATTGGAATAAAATGGGTGTTCAGAAACAAGAAAGATGACATGGGAATTGTTATCAAGAATAAAGCAAGACTGGTTGTGCAAGGCTATGTACAGGAAGAAGGCATTGATTACGATGAAGTTTTTGCACCAGTAGCCAGGTTGGAAGCAATCAGAATCTTCCTAGCCTATGCTGCATTTAAAGACTTCCAAGTATATCAAATGGATGTGAAAAGTGCTTTTCTGTATGGCCTCCTGGAACAAGAAGTTTATGTCAATCAACCTCCTGGTTTTGAAGACCCTCACCATCCGAACAAGGTATGCAAGCTAATCAAAGCTTTGTATGGTCTCAAACAAGCCCCTAGAACCTGGTATGAAACTCTTTCTAATTATCTTCTAGTGAATGGCTACAAGAGAGGAGCAATTGACAAAACTCTTTTTGTTAAAACTGTTGGTAATGACATGCTAATGGTACAAATTTATGTTGATGATATTATTTTTGGTTCATCTAACACTTTGTTGTGCAAGGAGTTTGAAACTTTGATGCAGTCAAAATTTGAAATGAGCTCCATGGGAGAACTAACCTTCTTCCTAGGGCTTCAAGTCAAGCAAACTGTAGATGGAATCTTTCTGAATCAATCAAAGTACATCCAAGACATGCTGAAGAGATTCGACATGTTATCATGCTCAAGTGCCAAGACTCCAATCTCCACTTCCCACAAGTTAACTAATGACTTAAGTGGAAAGCCAGTGGATGTGCACATGTATAGAGCAATGATAGGCTCTCTGATGTATCTCACAGCTAGTAGACCTGACATCATGTTTAGTGTTTGCTTATGTGCTAGATATCAATCTTCTCCAAAAGAGTCACACATGCTCGCTGTTAAGAGAATTTTCAAGTACCTAAAGGGGCAACCCAAACTGGGTTTGTGGTATCCCAAGAACTCTGACTTCTCTTTCAAAGCATACACAGACAGTGATTATGGAGGATGTGATATAGATAAGAAATCAACATCAGGAGGATGTCAATTTCTAGGAGAAAGGCTTGTCTCTTGGCAATGCAAGAAGCAAACATGTGTTTCTACTTCAACTGCAGAGGCTGAGTACATTGCTGCCTCAAGTTGTTGCAGCCAAGTCCTTTGGATCCAAAATCAGATGCTTGATTATGGGATCACATTCATGGAGACTCCTATTCTTGCAGACAACAACAGTGCCATTTCCATCATCAACAATCCAGTAAAGCACTCCAAGACCAAACACATTGACATAAGGTATCACTTTATTAGAGATTGTGCTGAAAAGAATTTAATCAAGTTATTTAAAGTTCACACTGATCATCAACTGGCAGATTTGTTTACAAAAGCTTTCGATGAGGCAAGATTTTTCTACCTCATCACAGCCATTGGGATGATGAACTTTGAATAAAATTTTTCACAACTTTAATAAAAGAAAGAGATGTGCTCAAAGAGTCCGTCCCTTGATACAAAAAGAAAAAGAAAAAGAAAATATCTTGTGTTAATTGAAGAATATTTCAGTTCATAGTCAATAACTGTTGTTAAAACTATGAAAAATCGACACAAATTTTCAAAATTTATGTGTTTTGGATTTTCCGGTTCAAGTTCAGGTTCAACCTGAAAGAACAACTTTTGAAATTCACCGGGTGAACTTCAACCGGAAAAATGCTTTAAATTTGACGTGGAAACTTGTTTTTGAAAACAATTCTTCCAAGCGGAAAACTTGTCCGCTTGAAGTTCAAACGGAAGAAATTTGGTTTTTAAAAATAAAGGAGAAAATGGGTTCCGCTTGAACTTCTGGGTCAACAAAGTCAAGGAATCATTTAATTACCCGGAATGCACAATTTTCTAAGCGGATATTCATTTATTTTACCTATTGAATTTTTAACTGTTCAATTCCGAGGTTTCAGTAAATTAATTTTTGGATAAGGGCATGCTTTAACCAGTTGTACTGTATAACCCCTAAAGCACCTGTCCCATCCGTCAATGAACCGTCGATTTACAACCTCTCTCCTCCACGTCATCTCCGAAAAGGTAAAAAGCCCTAAATTACCGTCATTTTCCCCATTTCTCGCAACACAACTCAGAAATTACTCCCAAAACCCTCTCAAACCATCTCCGATTAACTCCCACAAAACCGTTGACATTCTCGAATTCCGTCAACAATGGCTCCGAAGGGAAAGGCCAGTGGCAAGAAGCCAGTTGGTGACTCAAAATTTCCGGTAGAACACAACCTGATGGCATATCTTGAACCACCATCCAAGACTGATATCTACAATGGAATGATCGAGTTCATCAAAAGTTCTCACCTCCATCATGCGCTTACTGTCGAAGCCGAAATCTTTGAAGAGGTGATGGAAGACTTTTGGGTTCACGCTAGGGTTACCGATGAGGCTAGCGGAAGTGGTAAAATTGTGTCAACTGTCCAAGGGAAGGAAGTTGAAATTGATGAGGCAAAGGTTCGAAGGCTGTTGAAACTGAGGGATGAAGATGGTTACGGAGAGATAGATCAGAAACGATATCTCCGCCTATTCAGAAACATTGGATATGGTGGCTCCCTGCACAACAAAACTATCAAGAAGGGGCAGTTACCATACAAGTGGAGATTTCTTGCACACACACTTCTGGTGTGTCTATCTCCAAAGAAGGGAGGTTTTGATGAGCTCTCCGGTGAGCAAGCCTCTGCCTTCTACGCTGTGGTCAAGGGTGAGAACTTTAATTTTTCCAAACAAATTTTTCAAGCCCTAAAATCCAATGTTCATTCTGAATATGTTTACTTGTATCCCCGATTTTTGACCTATATTCTCAAAGAAGAGTACCCCCATATAGTATGGCTTCGTACAATTTTGCACCAAAAACTTCTGAATGAGAAAACATTTTCAAACCTTGCTTTAAACAAATCTCCATTTCTTGGAAGGGATACTGACCACCCCTTACCAATTCCAAGGCAATTTCCTGATGAACCTGCTACAGTAGAGGTTCAACCGGAAATTGTAGGAGTGACTGAGCTCCCTGCTCAAGATGACAGAGCTGTAGACCTAACAGTTTCTGATCCCACATCTGTCCCAGCTTCCTCTTCACTAATAGTTTTTCAAACCAAAAAGAGGAAAGCTTCCACAAACACTTCCACTGCCACCTCCTCATCAAACTCACCTCCTGTCATTTTCAAGAGACAGAGAAAAGTGGTTACTAGGTCTCCTCCACCTAGCACCACCAACCAACCTGAAGCTTCAAACCCCGTTCAAGGCAAAAAGCCTAAACGGAAACTGGTAAATTTGGGATTCTCTCTTAGGGATGAACCTTCTGTTGAGGGGGAGTCATTAGAAGCAGATGTAGCTTCCCCATCTGAAAATCTTTCACCCCTACAACCCCTGTCACCTAGGAGTGACAGTGCTCTCAATCTTGGCTTAAATGAAGGTGTTATTAACTCACCTGCCACATTACATGAGAACATCCTGATAAGCCAGGACACTGTAGCACTGCAACCCCACTCCTCACCGGAGGTGAATCTCAGTGGTTCTGAAGAGATTCATGCAGAAAGGGCTGCTGCTGCCCAAGTATCCCAACTGGAGCTTGGTGTCAGCAGTAACATCAATAAGACCCAATCTACGGCAATCTTCTCTGAATCAGCACCCGGAAGTCCTTCATTGGAACCAAGGGTTGTTGAAACAGCAGAAGAGAATCCCAGGTGCCAAGAAGCCATGGGTACCAATGCTGATCAATCTAGGATTGATAGTTTGGTTATTTCCAAGGATACTGGCAAAAAGCCAGTTGAGGATAGTCTTACACTACCAGAATTGACGAAACTGTACCTTTCTCTACAAGCACAGGTTGAAGCTCTTAACTCAACTGTTGCCAGATTGGTTCAGGCTGATCCTACTCCAACTGAAGCAGGTCCTTCAAACCCTATCAGAGATGCTGAAGAAGTTATTGCAACTGATGAAGCTGATACTGTCAAATTGGGGGAGAAGTTGCTGTCAAAACCTGTTATCACTGAAATCGAAGAGGTAGAAAGGATACCGGCTGAAGTAAGAGCCACAGCTTGCCAAAAGATTGGTATAGAGCCTTTTTCTGTTGAAGAGAGTTGGGTGAATATGAAGTGCAGTCAACTGATTGCTATTTCTCCTTTTGAGGACCCCAACCTCACCGAGCTTGTTCAGTCGTCCATGCTGATTGCTGGTGCTCTCCCTTAGCACATCAACATGATCACAACACTTCTGACAGATGTTATTTTTCCGGCTGAAAGAGCCAGTGATCATGTTGTAGGTAACATTGCCTCCACCAGCAAGGCAGCAGCTGATATGGAAGAAAGTACTGCAACTGCAGCAGTTGGTACTATGACTGAAGGAGAAGGAGAGAGTTTGATTGGTGAAGATGAAGGAACTAGAGGTACTGGAGATAACTGATAAAGAACCTGAAGTCACCCAACCTCAGGTGGTGACTAATGGTCAATTACTGGTTCAAGCGGATTTTCAAGCGGAACTTCAACCGGAAGTTCAACCGGTAGTTCCAGGTGAAGGAGATCTGAATGTTTAACCGGAACAACAAATTCCAACCCAGGTGGATGTTCAAGGTCCTAGCTCCTCAATATTTGGGACTGTTGAAACACCTGTGGTTCAACCGGAAGAGCAAAGAAATGAAGAAGCTGAGGATGTGGCTAGATCACTGATAGCCTTAAGGAGTTCAGAGACAGTTCTAACTGAGGAACCTGTTCAAGCTGATATAGCTAGAACCCTTCAACAGGTAACTCAAACTCCTGAAGCTGAGGCTATAGTGAAGATGGTTGAAGATGCCAGAAGGGTTGCGGAGGATGAGAGAATAGCCAGAGAGCTCCAAGAAGAATTTGATCTATACATGCAAAACAATGTGTTTGAAAACCTTCTTGAAGAAGCAAAGACCAGGTCTTTCAACTGGAGGTTAAAGGATTATGATTTGGATACAATGTCTGAAGCTAATAGGCAGAGGTTAATTGCTATTGCTTCTCAATTACCTACCAAGCTGGTAAAGAATGATGAAAATTACCATCTGTTGAAAAAGATTAAGAGGGCTCTTGTGATTAGAAATTTGAAGAAAGAGGAAGAGCTAGCTCAGATGCAGGTTAGAGGACTTTGCAGCTTGATTGACAAAGTATTTTATGAGCTAAAAGGAGAAATTGCTGCTGTCAATCCTAACCTGGTGATGCCTTCACCATCAGAGCTGGTCTCAGGTATAATAACTGCTAATGTTAAACCTGAAATTGATGATATTGCAGATATACCACCTCCACCTTCATTTATATACAATCCAAACCCAATGCCTATAACAGCTTCATCCATTCTACAGTCACTTCCCATCATACCTTACAAACCTCCACATATCCCCAAGAAGCTTGCTGCTAAACTTGCCAATCCTAAGTTTAGATCAGACAACTTCACACCCATCACTCCCTTCAAGAAGAAGCCTCCACCAACTATGGACTTCTCTGACATCTTTCCACCTACTCCACCATCAAGCCCAACTCCTGAAACCAATGAACCACCTCCAAAAACCACTCTGCCTCCACTCACCATAAGAGAACCTTCTTCCACCACCACCAAACCTACTGAAACTCAACCAGGTCCCTCTTCATCCTCTGCCAAAGGCAAAAGGCCTATTGTGTAAGAATCTGCTGGTAATTCTGATGAAGAGAGGGAAATTAAGAAGAGGAGGTTAATGCATGCCAGAAATAAAAGAGATCAGAGCAAGAGAAGGAAAGGGCCACCCAGAAAGAACAAAATTGTTGGGTGGACAGCAAATGAATATACCTTTGACTTCACCTTCCAACTGGCAAATGGCACAACTCAGGTGATTAATGCTCACAAGGCCACTTCACTTCTCACTGCATTACAAATGGGAGACATCATTCTGAAACTTAGAGAAATTCTAAGTCCTTCTAGAGCTGAGCACTTATTGAGGCTTCACATAGAGCCACAAGTGATAGAATGTGGAGTGCTCAGCAGAAGAGGTGAAGATGATGAATCAGCTGGAGAAGAAGAAGAGCCTACCAGTGAGATTAAATTCATCATTTGGGAAGAAGATGAGAAGCTGTACTACGTACACAGAGCCGATGGCACTTTCACTCCCCATGAATCTATTTCAGTTCAATCTGAATGGAGTGAAAAGGATTGGAAGTCTTTTGAGTTTGTGAAGGTGACCAAAACAAACACCAGAGAGCTTTCTCAAAATCTTGATGCCAGCATCGGATCTTCTGACAAGTAGGTTGTGGAGAAGAAAATTTTTGGGTACAAGTCAGTTTTGAAGATAAACATTGAAGATAATGAATAATTTGACAGCATCAGCTTAGGGGGAGATTGTAAGGAAAAATAGAGCTTGGAAGATTTCCGGCTGAAATGCCAATTTTACTAGTTCCGGCTGAAGTTGAAGCGGAATTCACACTTCAAGCGGAACAGGCAGTTCAAGCGGAAAGAAGCAGTTTTGTTACTTAGTGAATATTCCGGGTGAACTCGTTTATCCACCAGATAAAGAGTTCAACCTGACTTTTCCTGAGAAGTCTTTTCAGAAGTCCAATCCTGCAAAAGCTTCTCGTATGCTTCTAAATCTGATTCAAGCCGCTCTCCTAAAGTAGATTGTTGCTGCCAACACGCAAGTCATTCCGATTATCGATGTTTATTCTTTTGGTAGTTTGTATTTGACTTTTATGTTTACGGTCTAGATTAGATCGCATGAGATCAATGGCTGTCATTGATCTCATCAGCACTATATATAGCATGTTATCTCTTAGTTTACACATCACGGTCATCACTTGTAATAGTGTAGCTTTGAGTAAATGCAAATAGTGCCGAATATTCGATATTTCGTTGTCTTTACTATTTTGCAAATCAAGCATTTACATTATACAAGAGCTTAATATCGCTTAAGTAAAGTGAAATATAACTTTAATTCCGCAGGGTTATATTTGCAAGTAAAGGGCTTAGTTTTAGTTTATTCATAACTAATAACGATCCTACAATTAGTCATTCCCGAGAACTGTTAAGACCTCTTGAGCTTCATCGCATTTGACATAAATCTTTAATCTTCACCAAATTGTAATACATTCTGATCTTTATGAAAACAGATACAACCTAAATCTTCAAGCACGGAGATTCCCCCTCTGAATGAAATCCATCCAAATATATTACTCCAGTAAACGTATATCTTCTTGTAGAGTGGACACTAACCAAGTCTTCATAACTCAAGAAAGTATCGGGCATATGAAAGATAGTTCCAAACCATAACTGAAAAATTTGACACATTGGTTTGCACGAACATCAGAATACACCATCTTTCTATGAAGATAAGAAATCACCATCATCCCTGAACTGATTGCTTTTGAATATTCACTTTTTCAATTTTAAAACTTTGAAAGTTTTAGGGTCCCCAATTTCTGATACCACTTTAAAAGTCATGAGCGTCAGATCGTCTACTCGATCTAGCTATTTCGGATACAAAACAAGTAATTAATGATTGATTATTGATCACAAAAGAATAAGTTACAATCTGGAAATCACTCAGAGAAAACACTTAACAAAACACACACTTAACACTCAGACACTCGCTCAATCGTTCTGAATTACAAAGAACAACACGTATTTATACCTGTCCACGAACTCACTCGAACCCACGGTTCGTGTGCATCCGAACTCATCCGAAGTGTGACTTCGGATGACAGTTCGTTTCACTTTGGACCCCAGTTCGTGTACAATCAATTTTGCATCTTCATCTTGTGTAGATACTTCACACGACGAACCGATTATGCTATAACAAACTCCTCCTCGACGTGTGCAATATCTGTTCATCCATTACAACATATCTTCAATCAAACTCCCCTCAACTCGATGGTTAGCCTGATCTTGAATACTTGACGATGCACAGTGTGTTTCACTTTTATCAGCAGCTTCAGAAGACTTGAAGTTGTGGCATACTCTTTCACTTAGTACATGTTCAATCATAAATAATCATGGCGCAAAACATCTCTTTGAGACTCCAAGATATTATGGTATTTTGAAAATTTGATTTGTATCCCATGTCTCGAAAACCAAATAGAAATAAAATCTTTTTGGCTTTTAGAAAGTTTATATCAAAACAAACCTAAAATCTTTTTGAGTTTTCAAACTTATGCTAAACACACCGAAAGTCTTTTTGAATTTTCTGAACTGAAATAAAATTGCAATACAGAATCAAACTCTATTTTTGAATAGAAAAAGATCACTATCTGGGATCATATTGGTCAAGACGCACTAAACTATGCTTCATTTCAACTAATTGAAGCTCACAAGCCATGTTGATTACTGGTATTGGTGTGCGTGTGGTGTATATAAAATTTATCGTTATTTTGTGACACCTTTTAGCAGTTAAGCTTTTAAATATATAAACACGATTTACTTGAACTACTACTATTTCACCACATTCACAAGTAAGTGCACCCATCGTGGATAGTATAGTAGTAGTAAGTTGAATCGGGATCGTTCAAAGACAAAAAGGAAAAGGAGGGCCCTTAATACTTCACCATTGCTGACGTCTAACCTAGTCAATCTTTAAATGAAGATAGTAAAATATGTAAAATAATTTTTAAACCAAAAATAAACTACACGAAAAAGGTGTGTCTTGATCAACTCAGTCGCATATAATATCATTTGGGAGACTTATCAGTGGTGATGTTGGCACCCGTAATTTATACCTTTCCCGTAAGATTATTCACCAACAGGCAGCATGACCGCCTCTCAGCCTCAAATCAAGCATCACTACTCTCCTAGGTGATTGTCTACGACGAGTCCGAACCCTGGGGAACTGTGCTGTTGGCAAACAAATATAGTGAAGCTAATGCCACTTAGTTACAGGGTCCCTTAAACCGGCCGATTTACCATACTCGACATGTTGTCTTGAACCAGCAGGGGAACAACCTTGTGTGCCGAATTATTTTATTATAAAATTTATCATTTTAAGGGACTAAGGTCCATTTGTTATGTGTACCGCTCTCGCGCATGCACTTCTGGCGTAACCAGAGCCAAGTTCACAAACACGTACCATCTCGGCTTCCGTGAAGTAACAAAATATTACCAACCCTCATTCCCAACCAAATACTTTCAGCCCGCACTTGCATGGTCAACCGAGTTTTCTTACATTGACATAAGGACCTCGAACGTATCATGTAGCATGGGACGCGAGTCACCTTTCAGATCATACATCGTCCCCCGACCGAGTGTCACAAGTCCGGCCTTTGGGAATTCGACTCCCCAAATGGTCTGTGATACGTAGAGCACGTTGTATTCATAAAATCAATAATAAACATTCAAGAAAAAGAGTTTTTATAAAGTCATTAGTTCAAATGAAAAGAAAGTTTACAAAAGATAGTCTACCAACCCACCATAGATTCGTTTATTCCCAAACGAGTGTAAGAATTTGACTAATACTTGAAAGATTGAGGCTGAAAAGTATTAGTCTAAAGATTTGCTTACTAGATAATGAAAGATTCATAGACAAATAACAGTTCATTATCACCAAAAGTTAAAGTTCTTATAATCTTTGACGAGTAGATCAAGAACACTAAAACAAATGGCTCAAAACCGAAAAGATGGTAAACTAGTGGCAGAGAGGGAGAAGAATTAGGCAAGTTGGAAGTGAAGAGGGTTGCTCAATTTATAGACCAGCTGAGAATGGCACGGCCCGTGCCAAGTCAGGCGGAACCGACCGTGTTATTAGTGGCATGGGTTTGAGTCAGACCGCCGATCTTGAAATCTTCGAGCATCAGAGACACGAGGCGTACTAGGAGGGGCACAGGGCGTGTTGTGCAGAGCTGATTTAGATGCACGGTGCGTGTCTCTGCAGGTGTTGTCGAGGCCTAAGCTGGCTCTGGGCACGGGGCGTGCTAAACTCAAAATCATCATATTTTACCCAATATGCGATGGATATTTGTTTATAAAATATGTATGTTTGAAGATACATCAAACATCCCCACAATTAGACTTTTGCTTGCCCTAAAAAAACTTAGAAAATAGCCATCGTTCGCCTTTCTGATTTTGACATTGACATGTTATGGACCTATCACTTGTCTAAGAACTTGTTTCCAATTACTTCGATGCATTAATCCACTTCGCTTGTTTTATTGAAGTATTAAGGGTGACAGTTATACCTACTGGAAAGTTATGGACCTATCACTCGACACTCGGGTTAGTATATGTACAGACTTTGAGGGATCACTCATACCAAGGTGAAATCAAACTAGGGTCACAGGCTTGTGAAGGGATCAATTCATCATAGATCTCGCCGAAATCCATGTTGTCATCATTAGGGCTTAAGGGTTTTGAGGGTATACTTGGGCTAAGGGTTTGGAAGTTGGTGTAAAAAGGGATAAAAAGTTGCAAAACTTAGATTTTTCAGAAAAAGTTTCTTCGTGACCAAGGATAGTGACTTTGGGGAGATTTTGCTCTTTTATTTCTAGAAACAAAAACTTAATACATTTTTTTAAGACAAATAACGTTGTACAAGCATAGATGTCTTCTTGAATCGGCATATTTCTGCAGCAATCGTCCGGAAATATGATCTCTTATTCTGATGATAGACGGGGTCACTTATTCCTGAAGAAATTTCTTCAAAATCTTTTGTTTTGCGAAAATAAAAGGGGTGTAAAATTGCGCAATAGATTTGCGGTTTGCAAAGCTCGGCGAACAAGGCTGTTTTTAGGGGAAAAGGGGGTTTTATGCAAATAAAATTTATGGGTTTAGAAACGAAAGGTTTAGGCTGAAAGGGGTTAACTAGGGGATATTTTGGGTGGTAAAGAATTTTTTGGGGTGATAGAGAGAAAAAATGGTTTATCCTAGGGGCCTTAATCATATGAAAACATGTTTCCGGACTTTGTCCATCTTGGACTGTATACCCTTACCAAGTTCTGGCTTGAATGACTCAACTGGTTTCTCACTATTTTTGTGGAGGGTGAGCATGTATTTACAGGGGCTTAGGCTCAAGAACCATTTGAAAATGTGGGAAAAAGGGGTTTTAAGTACTAGTTATATAAAAATAAACTTTGGGTTCAACTTGCTATTCCCGAAAATACTTTAATGTTTGTTACCAATGGCTTGAATCTTTTATGTTTGGAAGACATAGTTTTTATTCAGCTGATTGTGGTCCATAAATAAGGTTTTACTGGTTTTGTTTCCGAAACCAAATTTTGGCTTATTTTCGAATTTTTTTTTCGGGCGAAGCAAAAGTTTAGTGTTGCGTATTTCCATCTAAGATTGACAATCCCGTCCCCACACGTAAATTGCACATTGCCCTCAATGTGCTTTTTGTTTGCACAAATTAAGCAAAGAATGTGATTTAAATAATTTAAGGGTAAGAAAATTGTCACCGACTGCATTGATCAGACACGCGTTGCACTTCTGAAGTTGCACCACCTAACTAAAACTCCTGACTCTTGCTCGCTGTTTCTTGGTTGTCTTCCTTATTCAATACCTACAAGACTAGATTAAACTATAAAATACTTGTACTAGAGATCCGGAAAATCTATCCGTGTCTCAGCAGGAATGTTTCCTGCTAGTCTGAGTCCAGAGTTACACTAGGCGAACCTTAATCTCCAGTACTAGCAACTAAACTACTAGTACTGAAAGATAAAAACCAAACTATTCTAATCTACGATAGATATCTAAAATAAAAGTGAAAAGAAAAGGAAAGGGACGGAATTCTGACCGTCCTGAAGATGTGTTCATTGAAGTCCGTCCTATTCCTTTTTGCTTTTACCTTAGACTTCCATTGTAAGCCGCCATGGCACGCCACATTTATTGTACAGGTTTGTTGGCTAGACCCGCAGTCCTGGTCTAGGTGAATGATGGTGGAGATGGTGGAGGAGAGGCTTCCTCCACTCGTTGATATATGAATTCTAGACCTGACTCGATGCTGTCCACCACCTATAGAGTACTATCCAATTTCTTACCTACATCGAAATTTCCTTCCTGGTCACCAAACTTGATCGTTAGAGTGCAACTGCTTATATCTACCACTGCTTGAGTTGTTGCGAGGAACGACCTTCTGAGGATAAGGGGTACCTCCTTGTCTTCTTCCATGTCCAGCACAACAAAGTCGGCGGGGTAAACGAACTCTCATATTTGAACTAGGAGGTTCTCAGCAATACCTGAAGGGTACTTGACTGACCGGTCTGCTAGCTGGATGCTCATCCTGGTTGGAGTGGGTTCAATTTGTTGAACATGGTGTTAGAACATAATGTAAATGTAACAGAAAACTGTCGAGTATTAGAAGAAAAGATAAGATATATCCTCAAAAGAGAAAGGATATAAAAATCTGTACAATATACAGATTTCTGTATTCATACAGAATAACTCCGGAATTTCCGAAGTAGTTCTGTACAAACCAAATTCTATAGATATCCTCAATTATGTAGAAGGCTTCTAATGGGATGCATTAAAAGACTTCTAAGATGAGTCCTGAAGGTGTTCTGAACTATAAGAAGATAAAGATTACGAGAAAAACAAATTCTGCCTTTGTGTGAAGAACAAGTAAAGTGAATACCAACTTGGCATTTAAAATGAAAGTAGTTGAAGACAGTTGAAAAGAGATAAATTTAATATCTTTAATTTATCTCTATGTACTCTAATACACTCCAAATTCAACCGTCCTCAACCACCTCATCCAATTGCAACTTGCTACATCTTCCTATATATAGCAAGCTGACTTCACCAAAGAATGCAAGACAACGAGCATACATTTCCATATCTTCTCAAAGAAATTACAACCTACTCCCATAGAAAAGTTATTTCTGTTGATACATTGTTATGCTATAAACTCGTGTAAACCATTATTTCTATTTAAGATATATAGAAAAACCAATTTTATGAAGTGATGTCTTCCAATTTGATTTACTTTCCGCAAATTGTTTATCTTGTTTAAATCAAATTTTGCCAACATTGTTAAAGAGCCCCTCATGGGACCCAACAATTGGCATCAGAGCAGATTGAATAACTAATATTCAAAGATCCCGCTCTTTAACATGTTCTCTTTTAAACATTTCATCAGAATGCCCTTAAGTCAGAATGATGGGAAATCTATCGGCTCACTAGCAAACCTCCCTATGCTTTCTATGGAGGAATGTCCATAGTAGACATCTAGAATTACCAACCTTCTAAAAGAGGTTGACGATTTCCCCTCTGGACTGCATAGCCAATAGATCTCATTATCCTGAAATGGAATTTTCACCATATTTCAAAACATCAAACTAAGGGTCAAGGGCATCACGTACAACAAATCTGGTATTGTGGTTCTGGATGCTCTACCCACATGACTAGGGAAATAAACCTTTTGAACAACTATGTGAAGAGAAAAGGAAGATCCATCACTTTTGGTGACGAGGTGAAATACAAAACCATTAGTTATGGAACCATTACCAATGATGAAGTAACAATTGAAAATGTGTCACACGTCCAAGGACTAAAATACAACTTATTGAGTTGTGGACAACTATGTGACAAAGGTTTCAAATTTAGTCTTTATTCCAACAAATGTGAACTTGTAGGACTAAACGACAGTAAAGTCTACCTAACAGGAAAAAGAATAAATCAGAGTGTATACTTTATAAACTTCAATAATCTTATGTCAAATGAGTCTTTCTGTCTTGTTTTAAAATCCTCGAACAAAGAGTCTAAACTTTGGCATAGAAGACTATCCCATCTAAACTTTAGAACAATTGCTGAACTAGCAAATAAAAAGATGGTAAAAGGTCTTCCTACCATGTCCTCAAGAAATGAAAAAGTCTCTCACATAAGTCTTCAAGAAACATCTGGAAGTCAACCACTTGAGCTAATTCACATGGATCTCTGTAGATCCATAAGCACAGAGAGCCTTGGTGGAAAAAAGTATATCCTAGTTATGGTGGATGACTTCTCCAGATATACATGGGTTGAATTCTTGAAATCAAAAAATGAAACCACAGATCTTGTCATTAACTTTATAAGAAGAATACAAAAACTCATGCATCTAAAAGTAAGTAGAATAAGATCTGACAATTGAACTGAATTAAAAAAACACAAAACTAGACACATATCTAGTAAGTAAAGGCATCTCTCATGAGCTCTCTGCACCAATGACCCCACAACAAAATGGTGTGGTAGAAAGGAGAAACAAAACTCTAGTAGAAGCTGCCAGATCTATGCTTTCCTCTGCAGATCTTCCCATCTACTTTTGGGCAGAAGCTATCGCAACTGCATGCTTCACTAAAAATAGATCAATCATCAATAAAAGAATCAATCAAACTCCTTCCAAAGCAATCAATAAGAAAATTCCTAACATGATATTTCTTCATGTCTTTGGCTGCAGGTGTTCAAAACAAAAGTTTCCAAACCAGGGCTGCTTCAGCCAACCAATGTCTTTATGCTGGATTTCTCAGCATAATAGAACCAAAAAATTATGAAGAAGCCCTTCAGGATCCCCACTGGATCTTGGCTATGCAACAAGAAATAGGATAAATAGTAAGAAACAATGTATGGAATCTATTTCCAAGACCTAACAATAAATCTGTTATAGGAATTAAATGGGTCTTTAGAAATAAAACTAACGAAGAACGTACCATAATTAGAAACAAAGCTAGACTTGTAGCAAAAGGTACTGTCAACAAGAGGGACTAGACTATGATGAAACCCTTGCCCCATTTTCAAGACTTGAGGCTGTCAGGATATTTCTGCCATTTGCAGCTTTCAAAGTCTATCAAATGGATGTTCAATGTGCCTTTTTAAATAAAAAAAATTATCAAGAAGTTTACATTGAACAACCACCCGGATTTGAAAGTGAAAAATTTCCAAGTCATGTTTGTAAACTTAGAAGAGCCCTGTCTGGTCTAAAACAAGCACCCATAGCATGGTATGACACCTTTTCTGAGTTCCTCTTATCAGCCAACTTAAAAAAGGGGTCCTTTGATACCACTTTATTTAAAAAAAAAGGTCAACTCTTGGTTGTACAAATATATGTAGATGACATCATTTTTGGATCCACATGTCCATCATTCTGTAAAGAGTTTCAAGAACTCATGACAAGAAACTTTGAAATGAACATGCTGGGAGAACTAAACTACTTTTCTTGGAATCCAAATCAAACAAACTCTAGAAGGAATTTTTATAAATCAAGCAAAATATATCAAATCTCCTCTGCTCAAAACCTAAATCCCGATTCCTCATCCTCAGATTCACCGCCCAGATGCAATTTTACCCTAGACTCGGTCAATCAACCATGTGATCTCAACCCCTCTGCCTACTCATAAAATCTATAGTTAATCATAGAAACCCTAAAGCATTCCTCTCAGCTCGCCATAGCCTTAACCATCAACGAGCCATGCCCGAAATCTGCCATCTTAAATTTTTAGTTAACCGTCAAAATGGTAGATGGAAACATGAAAGGAAAGGTGAACACAGATACAAAAATCATACTTCAACTATCTGACCTGAGAGAGATCTTCCCGTTACCAGACAACTTCACATCCTTCTCTCGAAACCCGGAAGATCCAGCTCTGAGGCAAATTTTTACTAAAATCACTGGAGGATGCTTTGCAGAAAATGGCCAAATTTCAAACCTCAGGGTAAGTCAGTTGAAGCCCGCATAGAGATTCACAATTGATCTGCTCAATCACACCATGACATCCAAGAAGGGCTCCATGGATCAGATTATAAAAAACACTCTCATCATTCTATATGGTCTATACTTCAATAAAGAAGTAGATGTGGCTCTACTGATCTGGAGAGACGTGGAGAAAAGAGTCAAAGAAAAATCCAAAGGCAAGAAATCAGATTTTGTGCCCTACATCAGATTTCTAGCTCAAATGATTCCAAGGAAGGTGGGCATCGAAGAACATGAAGAAGCCTACACCACTGAAGTGTACCACATCAAAGGCATCTACAAATCAGGTACACACATACATTTCTATGATTTTCCATGTGGTATGAAAGCTAAGCTAAACTACAATAACCCACTACTCCAGAAACACCTCACCAAAGCCAACAAATTCTCAGCCAACCCTGACTAATCACAAAACTCAAACAACACCACCTCAAACCCATCAGAAGAAATGGCTGATTACAATCCTTCCTCTCCTCATCTCTCCCCACAATCACACCACCAACAAGAAACCACACCAAGTCATCCCTTATATCACATCCTTTAAAAGAACCGTCAATCTCAGACCCACACTCTCCAGAAAAACAAACCTCACCACATCAGTCTAAGAGCCAGCAATCATCACCATAAACATCCTACAAAGAAGCCTTTGCTCATTTTCAAACTCAAGCTGTCAACACACACTCCATTGACATTCCCATCATAGCCACACATCAAAATATCTTCTCTGATTCGGTCGGTGAAGATGATGTAACAACAAGTGGAGACTCAGAAGTCAAGGAAACTTGGAAATGAGCAACACTGATGTGTTCAGTACCAGCTTACACGAGACATCCTCTCAGAAACAAACAAAAGTTTGTCTCAGGATTCTCTAAAAACACAGGAGGTGAATCCAACTTTGGACTCACCAAGGAATGTGTAAGACCTGTACATACTCAGACTGGCTGGGTTAGCAGGCACTGGTGAATTTTTCAAAGAAAAATCAATTAGTCCAACAGAGAGACATGTGTTGTCCTCTGGTGTGTTACCCCTGAAGCTACCTCAAAATCTGATTTTGAGGAATTTTCCAACTCTCTCTCTTCCTTACTCAATGACTTCATGAATGAACAAAAACAACAAACTATAGAACTACATCATAATTTCTGCAGTAGGTCTGTATGTATAGAAGAATTATCAAGACAGTCAGAAAAGAAAAGTCTGAGAATAAACTTCAAGAAGAGATGAAAGCAATGAAGATAAACAGCAAGCAACAGTTACACCAGATTTATGACCAGCTGAGAGCTTTGCAAGAAAAGGAGTGGAAACTAAGGGAGGAAGACAAGTATCTTTACAAGATCAAATCAAGGAGCTGAATAAGATGGCTCAAAAGACCATACAATTATATGAAGCCAAAGGAGAAGAAATACTAATTAAAATCAAAGATAAGTTAAGCCTTCTAAACAAGGAAATGCATGAAGAAAGGTCAAATTTGACAAAGATAAACTCGGATCAGAAGCTTCTGGAGAAAAGAATGAAAAATCTATCCAAACAAGTAACAGAAGCCAATCCACTCAAGAAGCCTTCAGAAAAGGAAGCTCCAATCCCTCTGGTCATCAATCTTGATGATTCACCTCCCAGCTCAAAGCAAAAAGCAGCTCCTACTGAACTCAAGTCTTCTCCCAAAAGGAAGAAACATGATCAATACAAGCCCAGTCCAACTCTTGATCACTCAAGGCCACCCGCACCACCAAGACAACCTACCCAAAGATCCAATCAGCTTCCAGTTCCACCATCATCAGGTACCACTATCAGAACTCACACTGCAGGTACCTCAAAACCCATAAAGGAATCTAAAAAGGGCAAGGAGAAAACCACAAGCCTAGGGGGAGCCTTCAACGCTCCTGAAGTGTCAATAGCCTCTCAATCTTTATATGAGGATAACTACGAAAAAGAAAAAAGGAGGAATTATGGCACAAAAACCATCCTACCACTTGATGAGGTCAATATAAAGAGAACAAAAAGGAAACCCGTTCACTCAGTTCAATAGAAAGACAACAAAAAGGAAACCCGTTCACTCACCATTTCAATTCCTACATGATAGCCGCCACTGTAAAAAATCGTAAACCATATACCTTCAGCGATGCAAATCTTGATCAACTTAGTGAATTGCACATTCTGTCTCTCCTTAAAACCTATTTGGGGAATGGCTCAACAAGTATTAAGAATAGAAGAGAAATACATCAACTCAGAGAAGCAAGAAAGAAGATATACAACAGATTTGCTTTGATTGACTATGTGCTAGCAGTGCACACTAGTCTGAAGAAACTTGCCATTCACACTGCAAAAGAAGACCTTTGTCACACCTCAAAAATCCACTCACGGAATACCACCGCTGGGAGCATGACAAACAAGGATCGCAGTCCATTAGTTACACCATACGATCAGTAATTAATAAAAACGTTTCATATTTTATTAAATATAAATTCAGAGTGTTACAATTGCGGAAGCGTAAATACAATTATATTATTTATATAAAGACATTGTCACCCAAGGTGACGTGGATTGTTTAAAGACACTAAAAGGGTTTTCGAAGTCTCATGCATGCGTACTCGTGATACTCGAACATCTGCAACCTAAGAATAACATGCTAAAAAGTGTCAACACAAAGTTTGGTGAGTTCACAGGTTTATCAGTTCAAAAAAAATTCAAGTTGTGTGAGCATAATCACTAATATATTTTCAGATAGCTGCTAGGCTATATACATGAAACTTTGCACGTGAGGGTCAACGAAGCTGACATTTGTTTATAGTTTACCTTGTTACGTTGAGGACGAATATATGACCCGTTCGATATCTAATCGTGTCAGCGCGACTGACCCGGGTGGGGTTTGTCAAACCTAGTAGTACTACATTACATCTCCCGATATCATCACCAAATACTAACGGTACCATGAGAAGGACTTTGTTGTCTAGTGCGCCTCAGTAATCAGTAATCGTGTGATATATAAAAGTCTAATTATCTCAGTTGTGTAAATCATGCATGTTAATATCCCCCAACAGGATTTAAAATAGTAAAATGGAGTCGTGAAACTCACCTTCGGGTGCACATCAATTCCAGATAAATAACCACAGCTAATAGCAGGTAATGGGTCTTGTGTATCCTACCAATCACCTAACGAGCATAAACATATAAGTGTGTGTTCAATCGAAAGTGACTAAGTTTAGACCAATAGTGAAAGGTAACTATTGTCAAACTTTGATATGAAGAGGGCTCAATAGTCCAAAACGAGTCGAAGATGGCACATTGCTAAAAATCATGACGATTACGAGGATCGATGAAAAGTATAATATTAAACAATAATATTTCCCGTGAATTCGATTAATAAAATAGTTATATATGTATATAGATATATATATATACATAATCAAATATATAACTATATCAATAACGTGTACTCAAATGTACTTATATGTTTACACATATTTTTATGTGTTTCTATAATTATATAATTCTAAAGTTTAGAGGGTTTATATCACTCGATTCAACAAAATACATTATTCACATACGTAGATTTTTATATAAATATAAGGGTTATAAAAACGTTCATTTTATATTTCCTAAATATGTATATATTTTCCAAATGTGTATTCTTTTATAAATCACCGTTAAATAACTAAATATGTTATATAAAAATCAATTTATATATATAATTAAATGGGATAGCGACGATTATGAAAATTCTATGGGTCCAAAACAATGTCAAGAATGATGGATGGTTGGTTTTGAGTCGAGAAAAGAGTCCAAACATAAAAGAAAATAAAACAGCAAAATAGGAGGTCACTAGGTTCGAACCCGTGACCTCTTGATCAAACAAAAATGCCCTAACCATTGGGCTAAGTTCTGTTTTGGTTTATGTTAGAGCATATCCCTATGCTACAATGTGTCTCGTATATTGTATCTAGTTTAGAGCGAGTCTGTGAGTTGTAGTGGCAAAATCAATGGTGCTGTACTTTTGATACATGAAATGTGCGTCGTGTGAAGTATCGAGCGAAGATCAAGTTCAAGTCAATATAGGGTTGGCCGAACTAGGTCCGAACCTGGAGTTCGGACCGGCCGAACCTGGGGTTCGGTGGGAGTTCGGCCGATCGGGTATATATAGTTGTTTGAGCTTAGTATTCGATAGTTCTGAGCGTGTGAGCAAATCTTAAGTGTGTGTTTCTGAGTGTGTATTCTCTGAGTCTGTATCTGAGTGTTCACTGATTGTAATTGTTCGTTTTGATCAATAAAACAATCGGTTAATTACGTTTCGATGTCTGATTAGCTAGATCGAGTAGACGATCCGATGCTCACGCACTTTCAAGTGGTATCAGAGCTTTCTGGTTCATTCTACTGATCTGTGGTTGCGATTTTTCGGACGTTTGAATGTTTTTGAAGTTTTCTCGAGTTTCATTACGTGTTTTCTATCATTTCTGACGTGCATTTTGTGTCAAAACTGTTTCTAAACCATTTCATATTGGTTTTTCTGATTCACCATATCAAGTTTCGTCAAAATCAGTCCATTTTCACGAGTTTCGAAAAATGTCTTCGAGGTTCGGAGGTTACTGGGCAAGCTCGGAGTAACCGCTCCGAACTTGAGGTTCGGAGGTGTCTCGGAGAGCGTTCGGCGAGAGTTCGGAGGTAGATCGGAGTCTACATAGGTTAGGAGCTAGTTCGGTGTGAGTTCGGAGCTTGACATAGATTCGGACAAGGTTCGGTGCTAGTTCGGAGGCTGATTTAGGTTCGGACATAGTTCGGAGTAGGTTCGGACGGCAGACTAGGTTCGGAGCAAGTTCGGAGGACAGAATTTTTCAACTTTGTAACAATGTCGGATTTTCAAGCTTTTGCCGCAATGCAAAGTGCGATGCAAAATGTTAAATTTTGACAATGAAATTGGAACAAGTCAGAAAGTTCCCAAATTGTTAAAGCTTGAAAATTACCAAAATTGGAAGAAACGGTTTTCTGCTTATATTAGCACGAATGACATTGATTTACGGATTCCAATTCGAAAGTTGTATGAACGACCAATGGAAGATGGAGATCTTAAAGAAATTCAAGACTTCGATGGTGATGAAAGAAAAAGTTATGAGCTTGAAAACAAAGTTTATGGTTATCTTACTATGGCTTTACCTACTGAATTGCTTCATCAATTTAGTACTTGCAAGAAATCTAAGCAATTATGGGATGCTCTATCCGCAAGATGTGAAGGGAATGCTGATTATAAGAAGAGTCGAAAGAAAGTTTTAAACAAAGAATTCGATAATTTTCAGAATTATGATAATGAAAACATTATTGCTTTAGTCTCAAGATTTTCACATATGCTTAGTGAATTGAAGGTTGTTGGGATTGAAAAGACTGATGCAGATTTGAAAGAAAAGATTTTGGAAGCTTTGCCAGAGAAATGGGAAAATTATGTTCTGTTACTCACTCATGACAAGGATTATTCTACAATGACATTTCACGAGCTTACTGGAAAACTTCATGCTCGGGAAATGGAAATGTTAAACAACAAGAAGTCAACTGCTATCTTGCATAATCCTGAGTTATACCATGGTGAGAATAGTGCAAGCATGAGTGCAAAATCTAAGTCAAATCAGAATACAACACCAAGTGTTGCATTTATAGCTGGAGTTTCAAGAAATTCTGATAATAATTCTTCAAGAGGTTGCAATTTCACGATTCCGAATATTTCAAATCAAAGTGCTTTCTCGGCTGAATCAACGGAGGATTGTGCCAAAATGATTTCTGCATTGATTTCATCATCTTTTGGTCTGATTCTCAAAAATGTTGCTGATGCAAAGTTAACCAGTGAGGATCTTGAAGAACTTGATGATGATCAATTAACTGAATTGGATGTTTCGTGGCAATATGCTATGTTATGTCAACGGTCAAAGAGGGTTTTCAAGAAACATGGAAGACGTATTTCTGGTGACAAATTGGGTTTCGACAAGTCAAAACTAAAGTGTTTTAAGTGCCAACAACTTGGTCATTTTGCCAAAGACTGTCAACAGAAATCTGATATTCCACAAACATCCAAACCTGGTTTTACTCAACCATCTACCAGTAATACAGGCAAGACAACAGCCTTGACAGTTCAAAAGGATGGTGTTATTGATTGGGGTAAACAGTTTGGATATGATTCATCAGCTTTAATAGTCACTCATGTTCAACAAGAAGATTATTGTTCAGATACAAGTTCAGATACTAATTCAGATACTAGTTCCATTCCAAGTTCTTATGAATCTGCTGAAAACTTGGAGAGTCTGATGAAGGAAAATGCTTTGTTGATGAAGAAAGTTCAGCAACTGAATGAGGAATTTGATGTGGTTAAGTCTGAGTTGCAGATTTCTAAAGAATGTGAAAAGAGTTTGTTTTTAAAGAATGAGGATTTGACTACTGAATCAAAATGTTAAATGAAGTTTTAGAAGGTTTGAAGCAAGATAAGGAAAATGTTGAAATTTCAAAAGATAAGATTTGTGAAGAAAAGAATGAGTTGATGCAAGAAGTGAAGAAATGGAAGGATGAAGCAGAAGATACTGCTAATGATTTTCAGAGTTTGTTTAACAAATCCAAGATCAAGCTTGATTTGCTTACTAAAAGTGTTGAAGAATCTGATGCTAAAATTAAAGCATATCAAGTTGATATGGAAAAATTGTTGGATGAGAAACGTGAGTTGGTTAGGGTTAACAAGGTGCAAGTTGCAAATCTGGAAATTCAAAAGAGAAATGAGGATAAACTGAAGAAGGAGTTACATGAAGGACTTGATAATCTTCGCTTGCAAAAATTTGAAACTCACAAAGTTGCCAAGCGATTGATTGCTAAGGAAAAGGATTTTGCAGAAGCTCAACAGCAAATTTCTGATCTCAAAATTCAGGTTCTTGATGCTAAAAGACTACTCAACAATGTTTCAAATTCTCAAGTTTTCACAAGTTTTTTAGCAAATGATGCAAACTTTGAAAGAATGTTTGATAAAACTGCATCACCCCCTGCTCATATCAAGGAAGCTTTTAAAGAAGTGAAGGAACACGTTGATGTTTTTGATTATTCAAAGATTTCATCTTCTACTTCTGAAAAAGCAAAGGTTGTTAAGAAAAAGAAAAGTAAAAAGAACAAGGAAAAGGTTCTGAAATCTGAAATTCCTCCAGCATCGAAGTTTGTTTCTGGTTCATCTTCTACTGATCACGAAAACTCAGCTACATCTAGTACACAGATTCTGTCTCAACCAGCAATTGATGAGACCATTTTTTATGACAAGAAGAAAATCACTGATGTCAAAGCTGAGTTCACAAGGTTGGCAAAGAATGGACACCAGGGTGTAAATTCTGAGGAGAAGATTTCTGGTCAACAGGTGGGTTTAGGTTTTCAAGAGAAGAAAGGTGTATCTGAAGAGGTTCCAGCATCTGAAGCACAAAATTTGAAGAAGATTAAGAAGAAGCAAGTGAAGAAAGATGTTTTCAAAGCTGATAAGGTACAACCTGAGAGATTTTACAAGCTCAAAGGTTCTGAGCAGCTATTTTCTGACAAGGAATTTCCTCTTCACTGCGTGGATGCTCGGAAAATTTCTGAAGTATTTGTGAAAGCTGATATTTCTTCTGAAAGCTCTCAATCTCGTAGCCCAACTTCTAAATGGGTGCATGATCATCGTCATCAGGTATATGATTCTCATTCTGATCATGTTAGAGATATTCATGTGTGTTCTTCGCAGGTACATCAAAGATGGGATAAAACGACAAGAATTTGTTATATTTGCCGTCGCCCAGGGCATATGGCAAAAGATTGTCCCTCACCTGCTGATTCATCACAAAGATTTCATAAGAAATCAGTTTTTGGTAAATCTGCCACAACAAAGTTCTTTGATAAACAAGGCAGAGTTTTTGATGAAGTTGAGCCTACATTCTTTCAAAAACAAAAACGTTTTGTTCCAAAGTTTTCAAAGGATCAAAATGTAGGTTCATCATCACAGTCACCTGTGACTGTTTCATCGAAAACTGAATTACCAAAACAACAGGAATGGAAACCCAAGGTGGTTTCAAAGCAAAACAAGGACACTGGTCGACCAGAAGCGATTCGCTTCGGGTCATTTTTGGACTAATTAGTTTGACCAGTATGCAGGAACTTCTAGAAGACCTGTCGACGATTGCAAAGTTGTTGATGGAGGAGTTTTCTGTTTAACTTAAATTTCATGAAATATTTTTCTCATATGCAAATTTTCTGAATTAGAGTCTTATTTTTGTGTAAAATGAAAATCCAAAAATAGAGTTTTCATTTTAAGGGGGAGAATTGTAAGTAAGGGTGAGTAATTGAGAAAGAGCATGTCATGGAAAGAAGGTGAATACATGCAATATATATAAGGAAGGAAGGTGAATACATGCACAATATAAAAATTGTGAGAAATTGATCATTGGGAAATGATGGTACATTGGCATACGTATCTGACTCATGGATAAAGTAGATGAAAGGGCCATAAGATCATTGTTTGATATGCTTGGTAGGCTTGGCAAATCAGAAAGTATTCAGATGTGATATACACTAAATACTAATGCTTGACCATGTGGATAACATCTTGATGCATATACATGTGTTCATTTTGCAAAGATTTAAACTTGTTTGATTTTCTTTATTTTGTCAAACGATCGGACTTTCTCTGCGTATCGAAAGATCGACCTGATCGTTGTTCGTTTGACATTCTGCTTTATTTTCTTTGGTGTTTCGTATAACTCATCGGACTTTCTCTACGTGTACGGGAGTACCGACCTGATTGTTGTTGAGTTATACAATTTCAACTTGTTTTATTTTCTTATTTTGTTAAATCCGAGGCCTTATCTGCGTATCGAAAGATCGACCTTAAGGTAGACGATTTAACGTTCTTATTTCTTTTTACATGGAACACAGTTGACTATATCATGAAAATATTATGCATTGTGAAAATTCACAAGTGTTGTCACACAAAAAGGAAAAACAAAAGAAACAGAAAATGTCTGATTATGTCTGATAGTGTGGGATACACTGGTCAAAGCAAATTTAATCAATACCTTAACATATCCAAATGTTATGAGTATGATTCTTCCTGAGTTTAAGTTGGACAAATTATACCAGCAATCAGCATGACTTATGTGCTTCGATTAATCGGAATTGAAGTGCAGTTCAGTGCGTTATGTTCAATATGATCCCATATAGTGATCTTTCTCATACCAAAAATAGTGTTTGATTCTGTATTGTAATTTCATTTCGTTTCAGAAAAGAACAAAAAGATTTTCGGTGTGTTTTAGCATAAACTGTCAAAAAGTCAAAAAGATTTTGTTTCTGCTTTATTTTCGATCTGATCAACACGTGATGCAAATCATTTTCAATATCATATCTTGGAGTCTCGAAGAGACGTTTTGCGCCAAGATTATTTTAATGTTTGAGCAGGTTGCTATGTGCAAGTTATCACAACTTCAAGTCTTCTGAAGATGTTGATAAAAGACCAGAGATACACTAAAATGTCATCAAGTATTCAAGATCAAGTTACGATCAAGTTGAGGAAGAGTTTGTTTGAAGTTTCATTTCATTGAACGAACGAATTCTACATTTGAGGGGGAGCTTGATTGAAGATACAGAGTTGATGATGTTGAAGGGATACTGCACACGACGAGGGGGAGTTTGTTGATACATGAAATGTGCGTCGTGTGAAGTATCGAGCGAAGATCAAGTTCAAGTCAATATAGGGTTGGCCGAACTAGGTCCGAACCTGGAGTTCGGACCGGCCGAACCTGGGGTTCGGTGGGAGTTCGGCCGATCGGGTATATATAGTTGTTTGAGCTTAGTATTCGGTAGTTCTGAGCGTGTGAGCAAATCTTAAGTGTGTGTTTCTGAGTGTGTATTCTCTGAGTCTGTATCTGAGTGTTCACTGATTGTAATTGTTCGTTTTGATCAATAAAACAATCGGTTAATTACGTTTCGATGTCCGATTAGCTAGATCGAGTAGACGATCCGATGCTCACGCACTTTCATGTACCAACTGGTACACCGTACCAATTGGTACGCAGGCCAGATTGTCACTAACTATAATATCATGTGTTAGAATGATGTAGAGTCTAGAATTTTATAAGGCTTTTGCATTAGAATCAATGTTGGGCTAGTTAAAATGTAATTGGGTTATAATTGTGTAATTGGGTTGAATGGGTCATAGGGTGGTCGAAATATGGGCCTAGAGTCCGAATTTGTTAGCTTGTTTATCAAGCTTAGACTCCCTATATATAGATAGTTTAACTTTGTAATTAGGGTTGGTTGCTCCTAAGGTGTTTTGGCGATTTTGGTGATATCGAAATTCTCCCTGAGAATTTCGATCAGTGTGTAGCAATCGGTGATCAATAGTAAAGTGTTTTCTTCAAATCGGTTTGTGTTCTTACTTACATTGTGATTGCTTTTATGTATTATTCTCGTTTAATCTTGAATCACTCTAGTGTTTGGATTCCGCACACTCACTAGAGATCGTGATATCGTGTTTGGGTTCTTTTTGATCCTTATAATTGGTATCAGAGCCAAGAAACGCAAGTTTCGAGGCTCTCGCGATATCCGATTCAAGTTTTTGACAAATAACGGTTTGAGTTTTGTGGTGATTTTCGCAGTAGCAAGGTTCGGAAGATTTTTTTTGCAGATTTTGGAGAGAGACGGGTGTGTTCGTGACCATTTGCACGTGTTTCTGAGACTTTTCGACCCAGCCAAGCACTTTTCGATCAGCCGGGCTGATCGAAAACCCTTTTCTGCCGCCCCTTTTCGATCGAGAAAGCCCCCTTGTGGCTTTTCGATCAGGCCATTCCAGTCGAAAAGTCCCCTCCAGTGACTTTTCGACCGGCAGTTCTCAATCGAGAAGTCCTTCTTCAAGACTTCTCGATCAGCATCCTCGATCGAAAAGTCCCTCAGTGACTTTTCGATCCGTTTCATCTCAATCGAGAAGTCCCCTCGAGACTTCTCGATCCGCCTTCTTGATCGAAAAGTCCCCTGTGACTTTTCGATCCACTATGCTCGTCGATCGAAAAGTCCCCTCAGTGACTTTTCGATCCATACATCACCTTTCAATCGCCCTAAACTTTTTGACCAGCAACTTTCCGAACGAAAAGTGCTTTTCGATTAAGCCATCTTCAACCGAAAACCCCTATTCGATCCATTTTCAAATTTTGTTGTGCAGCCATGGCCTTTGACATGTCATCTTTGTCAAGTGCCACTCTTGAAATGGATGCCAAAATCTGAACAAATGCCAGACCACCTCGTCTGGTATCGGGGAAGTGATATGAATTTCCAGGTTTTTGCTGACTGACACGTGTAAGGTGGATGTGAAAAGCAGTGATTCATGGTTGATATGCTTGGTAGGCTCTGCTGACAATCAATCAAAAGATATGTTTTATCACAACACTTGAAGATAACGTATGATGCTTGAGAGGGAACACACACTTAGGTTAGTACAATCCCTATTTGACTGTGCATCAGGTATCCTGAGACACACGCCCGGTTCTGAGTGTTAACGTCATGCTCAAAAATCCCATTCCCTCTGCTTTGCGTAAGCAATGACCTGGGAATGTTGTACGTGAGTCAGGACTCCTCTGTTCTGTGAAAGCGGAGACCTGGAACCTCCCTGATCCACGTACGTTTAAGATCATTGTATATATATGATAAACCAAAAAGATGCCAATGTGCACAATCAAAAGAGACCCTTAAGTGTCCAAAACCCTCAGCCTTTGTCACTGATGAGAGCATTATCAAAAATGTTTCAAAAATTCAGTTGACTTTGTATATTATCCAACAAAACCTCCGTGATCTATTCTTTCTTTTCTCAACCCAGTCTGGAGCATGATGTTGAGCTTAAGGAAAGGTGTCGTGAAAAATGTTGTACGGAAACCAGGTGTGCTTGATAGAGTGTACAAATTATACCTAGGACTTATGTGTGTGACCTGGATAGATTGTCATAATTAAATAAACTTTAAAATATAAATTATGTGATGAAACTGCTTGAGTAAGCGAAAGCGGCATGAGTTTAAAGATGGACCAAAATACCGGCAATCGCCTGAACACGCGAAGTAACTGAAGCTGAAAAGGGTTCCTCAGTCACAGACTATCTGGTATGATCCCTAACAGTGCCTCTTAACTCAAAACTCAGTTAGTCAAGACTTTTTGTTTATGTTAGTTTGATTTTATCTTATTTTTTTAAAGTTATCTTTATCTTTTATGTTTTGTGTTAAGTTGCCAGATATTAATTCTCTCAGGCTTGACTTCAGGGGAAGTTTTCTAAATAATCAAGAATGATTTTGAGTGTTTGGTAGTTTTTATTTTTATTTTTATAAGTTTGTTTAAGTGAAAATAGGGTGGTGTTAAAGTTTGTGTGTTTTGGAGACAACTTTCAAAGTTGAGGGGGGGGGGGGGGTAAAATGATTTTTTTTAAATTATTTGAAACAAAATGGGGAGAGTCGGCTCCCCAACCGCCACTCTCCCCCTCCTCATCTCTTTCTCTCCACCAAACCCTCCGTCACCTGCCATCGCCAATCACCACCACCACCTGCTCCCACCGTCATCGCACACCACCACACCTCTCGCCGTCCCCCTGCGACCTCGCCACCACCATTCCCGTCAAATACCAACCACCGCAGCCCCTCCGATCGTACACAGCGCCGCCGCCACTGCCCTTTCACCTCCGCCACCGTCCGCCGCCATACCTGTCATCTGACGCCCTCCCCTTGGTCGGACTCACCTTCTGATCTCGTCCCCACAGTTGATTTGACTCCATGGCGCCCCGTCTGAAGCGCGTAGCTAAACCCCCAAAGGACCGACTCGAGTATGTTTTTTTGTTTGAATTTTCTTGTGAATATCGGTTGGGGTGGGTGAATATATCTAATTGCAGGTGTATGGGAGTCGTGTTGAGTGTTAAAACACACAAGAATTGGGTGTTTGATTGAGTTGCAGGTTGAAAAACGAAGAAGAAGAGGTTTCTCGATCAAGCCAGGGGCTTTTCGATTGGCCCCTGGCACTTTTCGATCAAAAGTTATCGATGGTTTAAGGCTTTTCGATCAGTAAACTAGGGTTTCCGATCAAAAGCTACCCCTTTTCGATCAGCACTTAGGCTTTTCGATCAGGGTATCAGGCTTTTCGATCGGGAGGTTGGACTTTCCGATCAGGAGCTTAGGCTTTTCGATCGGGAGTTTGGCTTCTCGATCGAGAGCATATGCTTTTCGATCAGGCCCCTCGGTAACCAAGTGACTTTCCGATCGGACGGATGCTTTCCGATCGAAAACCCTGCTTTTCGATCGGAAAGGTACCAGATGATGTTTTTCAATGGTTTTTCAGTTAATTTTAAGCCGTTATGCTGTCCCTTTTTCGAGAAATCCGTAAAACTAATGAACTCTTGTTTGTTTTGGATGTTTATCTGTGTTTGTGAGTGCATGGACTTGGAGTTTATCAAGGATCACAACACGGTAGCATACTTGCTGGATCCACCTGCACAGTATCGTGAGAATTACCAGTCGATGATAGCAGGGTTGAAGAAGTGCTGTCTACACTATGCACTTACAGCAAACCCGGTTATCTGCAAACGCATGCCGCAAGAATTCTGGAAGACAGCATACGTATCTGATGATGGAAAGCAGATTCTGGCCAAGATACAAGCAACTGAAGTGGTGTTGATTGAAGAGAATTTCAGACAAGCGCTCAGACTGAAAGATGTTGCTGCTGATCCTATCGCTCTGGATAAAGAAATGGTGTCCCAGTGCCTGAAGGAAATGGGTTACCTCACAATTTCTCCTCCCACAATGAAGGCTCTTCTTCCACCATACTAGAGGATGTTGGCCCACTATTTACTGAAATGTGTTATTGCAAAGAAGAGCTCAACTGATCAACTGAACCAGGTGCACACCCATGCTATGGTGTCACTGGTTAGAGGAGTTCGATTCAACTGGTCCAGGTTGATTTTTGATGACGTGAAATCTGTAGTGACCAGAGATAAGAAGTTTGCAGCTGTTCCAAGATTCATTCAGCTAGTTCTGGATTCTAGATATCCAGCTCTGAGGAAGACAAATGACACTCATGATACAAAGCCTATGGGCATTGAGGTCTTTCTTATGATCAACCCAAAGAAGAAACTGACTGATCAGATGCCATTTGGTGACAAAATTGGGGAATTTGCTGAGATAGCAAGAGAAGAGGTTCCTGTGCACAGAAATGCAGTCGTTGATGAAGAACATAATGTGCCTGCCTCTAAGAAGCCTTTTCATGAACTCACAGATAGTTCAGACTGGGAAGACTTTGATTTGGAAGACGTGCAGATTGGTGCACTAAATTTTGAAGGTGAAGATAGTATCAATTATGACACATATCTGGATGACATCAATCTTGAGGAAGTTGAGACTGAAACTGCTGAGACGCCACTGATTAGAAAACGGAAAGCTACAGAGGATCCTCCCCTCAGTGCTTTCGGTTACTGAAGAAATGACCGAGACTGAGTCGATTGCTACACAACACCATGGAGAAGGCCGCCTAAGTGACCCTAGGAGAATGAGATTAGATTCTCATGTGCCACCAGTCACAAGTTCAAGTGCTGGTCAATCATCTTCTCAACCCACAACCCAAGAAAAGGGGAAACAGTAGAAACCCCTGAATACAGACTGGAAAAGGAACTTAGAGAAGAAATAGAAGGTCTGAAAGCCCAGAATGCAGCTCAAAGTGAGGTAATTGGAGACTTGATTGATGTTCAGAAGATCCACAACACTGAGTTGGAAAATCAGAAGAAGATAAACCGAGAGTTTACCAGACAATTCAGAGATCTTCACAAGCTGATCAAGCAGCTTAACTCGGATAGATCAAGCAGATCCGACCATAGTCAAGGTGATAAGGGTGATCCAGGTACCATAGAAGGAAGTTCAGGTGCAGGTGATTCCTCACAATCACCAGTATTTAACTTTGAGGCAGATATCCCTAAGGAAACTCAGACTGTATTACCTGAAGCCTCCACAGAAGATAAAGATACTCGGGATAGAGATTATATGATAGTACCAGCTTCTGAGTTTGACGGAGGATAGGAGACTCAGACATTTGTCTATCCTCCTGAAAGGTATCTAATCCAGTTGGGAGAGCATTATCATGATAAGCAAGGGATTAATGCAGATATTAAAGCATGGATGTTTGATGGAGAGAAGAATATGTTCGTTGTAGGAAGAAAGGGTCAGTATCCATTGGAATACTACAAGAGCTGGACCCAGTTTTACTCCTGGACAAATGTAGATCTGACCATGCTCTACCAGGCACCGTTTTCAAATCCATCAAACAATGAGCAAGCCAAGTACTTCTACAAGAAACTGGAAAATGCTGTGCGAAGCAAGTTCAAGAGGTTTGAAGATTTTCCTCACAAGAAATCGTATGTGAAGAAGTACAGGGGTGTCTTCAAATGGGACGGAAAGAAGAGTATCCCAGGAAAGGAGAGTGTAAAAGCCAAGAAGTTCACAAATGTTCTGTATCCACCTATAGACAAGACAAAAACAATACCTCTGCCGATGAGACATCCTGAAGATTGCTTGCATGATTTTCAAACATGGGCTTATAGTGATTATTCTGGTGAAGCCAAAATTCTCTGTAAATCAAAGACAATCAATGTCATGGAAGTTCATGATTTGATGAGGTTTCACAAGAAGGACATAATGGTACTAGCAAAGCATCAGATTGAGTGTAATCAAGACACTGAAGAATATGCAAAGTGTTATACTCGGGCTGTAGCTGAGATTGTAGCAAAGGAACTATGGTATGATCCAGCGACGGTGAATCTGTCGAAGAAGTTCAGGATGTGAAGACGGTCTAATGCTAAAGCCTAGGGGAAGATTGTAGAGTCTAGAATTTTATAAGGCTTTTGCATTAGAATCAATGTTGGGCTAGTTAAAATGTAATTGGGTTATGATTGTGTAATTGGGTTGAATGGGTCATAGGGTGGTCGAAATATGGGCCTAGAGTCCGAATTTGTTAGCTTGTTTATCAAGCTTAGACTCCCTATATATAGATAGTTTAACTTTGTAATTAGGGTTGGTTGCTCCTAAGGTGTTTTGGCGATTTTGGTGATATCAAAATTCTCCCTGAGAATTTCGATCAGTGTGTAGCAATCGGTGATCAATAGTAAAGTGTTTTCTTCAAATCGGTTTGTGTTCTTACTTACATTGTGATTGCTTTTATGTATTATTCTCGTTTAATCTTGAATCACTCTAGTGTTTGGATTCCGCACACTCACTAGAGATCGTGATATCGTGTTTGGGTTCTTTTCGATCCTTACAAATGATAGAAACACTTCTGTCATTTCTACACCTTTTTGTGTGTGTTCTAGAGAGAGAAACCAGAGAGACTTCTTTGTAATCTTCAAGTTATTCAATAAGATTTCTCTTATTTACTTCTCGTGTTCACTAGATTGATCAAAGCATGCAGTAGTAAGATCGTATCTCGGTTTTACAAGTGGTATCAGAGCATTTGGTTGCTCTACTGCTTTGTTTTTTGATCAATTTTTGGATTTTTAGAGAGAGAAAGTTTGGGTTACTTCATTTTTCATCAATTTTTCCAATTCTGAGTGTTTCTGGTGCTAGAAATGATTCTAAACATTCCTAGAGTGTTTTCCTAGTCTACTGCTACGAATTACAGTCTAAAACATCAAAATTAGCAAAAAACCGTCGATTTCAGCGTGGTACGCCGTTCGTACGCTCGAAGAACAGCTGGTATGCCTTTGGTACTCTCTCTGGTACGCAAGGCAATCTTCAAAGGTTTTGGTATGCTGGTTTTTGGTACGCAGGACAATCTTCAAAGTTGGTACACGACAGTTACTTGGTGGTACGCTGACAGTTACACCGTACCAAAGTGGTATGCTGGTGAATCTGGTCCGTTTACTGGTATGCTGAGTTTCTGGTCCGCAGGTGGTCCGTTAAAGATTTGTGATACGTTGGTTAACAGGGTGGTAAGCTGAGAAGAGATTTGGTCCGATGAGAGTGATTTGGTACGATGGCAGAAAAGTGACTTTCACTAAAACTGACGTAACATGACATTCGTTAAGAGTTACGGGAGCTAATACCAGCCAAAACGACAATCTCGACGAGATCTAGACTTTTACTAGCCTAATGGCTAGTTTGTTCCGTTTTGGTACCCAAATCCGCTTGGAAGATCTTCGTTTTTGAGTTCGAAGTTTTTGAAGTATCATATTTCGGAAAAGATGTCGGATTTTCAAGCGTTTGCGGCTATGCAAAGCACAGTACAAGCTATGCTCAATTTTGATAATGAAATAGGAACAGGTCAGAAAGTTCCTAAGCTGTTAAAGTTGAAAGATTATCAAAAACTGGAAGCAACGATTTTCTGCATACATCAGCACAAATGATATCGATTTATGGATTCCGATTCGAAAGTTGTATACACATCCAACCGATGACGGAGAATATAAGGAACTTCAAGATTTTGATGCTGATGAAAGAAAAAGTTATGAGCTTGAAAGGAAAGTTTATGGTTATCTTACCATGGCTTTACCCACTGAACTGCTACATCAATTCAGTTGTAGGATGCATTATCTGCTCGATGCGAGGGAAATAATCAATCTAAGAAGAGTAGACGAAAAGTATTGAACAAAGAATTTGAAAATTTTCAACAGTATGAAAAAGTAAATATTTCTGTTCTTGTTTCACGGTTTTTACATCTGATTAGTGAGATGAAAGTGGTTAAAGTTGAAAAGACCGAGGATGAATTGAAAGAGAAATTGATGGAAGCATTACCAGAAAAGTGGGAAAATTATGTGTTGTTGCTTACTCATGACAAAGAATATTCTGCATTACCATTTCATGATTTAACCGGAAAGCTTCATGCTAGAGAGATGGAAATGATGACTTTAAACAAATCAACTGCTCAATTGCAAAATCTTGAATTGTATCATGGTCAGAATTCTGTAAGTATCAATGCAATGTTTAGATCATCTGGTTTTGATTTATCAAATCCACCTCAAACAGCATTTGCTGCTGGTCTTGGTTCAGGAAATTCTGCAAATTCATCAAGAGGGTGTAACTTTACTATCCTAAATCATTCAAGTCAGACTTCAATTTCCGCAAAAACACCTAATGAACATTTGGCATTGATTTCTACTCTATTATCGTCATATTATGGATTGCTGAATGGTGGGTTGACAACATCTAATTTGATTGATGAAGATTTTAATCAGATCGATCCAGATAATCTTGAACAAATGGATATTAATTGGCAACTTGCAATGTTAGCTCAACAAGTCAAAAGATTCAAGAAGAAGACTGGATTCCAAAGTTTAAATCCGGATGGCAAGGTTGGCATAGATAAATCAAAGGCAAAATGCTTCAAATGTTCTAATTTTGGAAATTTTGCTCGTGAATGTTCAAAATCAAATACTTCTTCATCAAAGTCTCTAATAGCTTTGGTATCTCAAGTCGATAAGCAATATGATTGGGGACGGACTTCTAATCCTCCAATTGCTTTAACTGCTATTACTTCTGATTCAAAAGCACAAACATCGAATGAAGGTTATGATTGGACTGCTGATTTTCTAGATGAGTATGCATTTTTAGTAAACTCTGTGTTTGTTGCTCAAATTGTACATAGTGATGACGAACGGAGTAGACGTATCTGAGTCTGAATCTGAAACCAGTAGTTCTGAAACTGGTCGTTATCAATCAGTTTGTGAATTTTGTTCACAAAAAGACAAAAGGATTCAGAGTGTGGTAAAGCACAATGAGTTATTGGTTGCTGATTATGAAAGAAAAATTTTCAGATTTTCAAGCAGAAGTAGTTGAAAAAGAGTTGAAATTACAAGGTCTTGAAAAGGAGTTTGAACAGAAACTTACAAAATTATGTGAAGCAAATGTGGAATTAGCAAAGGAAATTGAAAAATGGAAGGCAGAAGCGAAGGATGTTGAACAAGATTTCAATGATTTATTTGAAAAGTCCAAGATTAAGCTTGATATGCTCACCAAGACTTCTGATGACTCTACTGCCAAAACTGAGTCATATCAGATAGATATGGAAAAGCTACTAGATGAGAAAAGAGAGCTAATGAGGGTGAACAAATTGCAGAATGCATATTTGGATATACAGAAAAGAAATGAAGATAAATTGAAGAAAGAGTTATTTGCAGATGTTGATAATTTGAGATTGCAGAAATATGAAACTCACAAAGTGGCAAAGAAATTAATTTCAACCGAAAAAGACTTGGCTGAAGCTCAACAGAAAATTTCTGATCTAAAAGTTCAAGTGGTCGATGCAAACCGTTTGCTATGCAATGTCCCAAATTCTACATCTTTTACAAGTTTTTTGGCCAAAGATGAAAATTTTGAGAAAGTGTTTACCAAAACAGTTTCACCACCGGGTAGTCTTAAAGAAGGTGTTCATGAGGTCCAGGAAAAGGCTAAAACTAGTGATTACTCTGAATTTGTTGATAAGAAATCTGATGGGGAGAAGGTCGTAAAGTCGTAGAAAGAACAGAAAGTTGAAAAAGATATGTCTGATCTTCCACCTACTGAAGAAGAGAAATGAGCAAGTTCAACTAAGAAGACTACTATTGATGAAAGTATTTTCTATGAACAAAAGAATGTTAAAGCGGTGAAAGGTGAGTTTTCTCGTCTTCCTAGGAACGAACATAAATCATCTGGTTCTGAAGAGAAGATAGCTGGTAAACATGTTGGGTTGGGTTTCAAGACCAAGAAAGTTAAAGTTGATGGGTCTCACGGTTTGAAAACAACAAAATTTGAAGCAAGTCAAGTTGAAGCAAGTAAAGAAAGATGTTTTTAAAGCTGACAAGGTTCAACCCGAGAGGTTTTACAAACTCAAGGGTTCGGAACAAATATTTTATGATAAAAAAATTCCCACTCCATTGTGTGGATGCTCAGAAAATTGCCAAAGTTTTTGTCAATAATGTTGACCTAAAGAGCAAGAAGCCACAAGTTGCTACATATTCTTCTGGAGGATCAAATTCTGCTCCAGAAAGTGTCAGGACCAATTTGGAGCCTTTACTCATCCAGTACACAGATCCACGTGCGGAAATCATGAATCGATGATCAAATCATAGTGTTTGTTGGTTGAAATCCTTAGATTTCATGTCTGTTGATTCATTTCTCCAGGTAAAATCAGGTAGATCATCTGAGTAGATGGAATCCAATATTGATGATGTAATTGGAGCTGAACTCTCGGGTATAGACGCATCCACATTATTGACGCCTTCTTGCATGTTACCAGATTCACCTGAAATTACAGAATCACCAAAGTTAAAAGAAGAAGAGAAATTCTCCAAGTCATACATGCCATCTGAGTCAGGCTCTCTGAAATTATGGGTGTGTTCGTTAAAGTTAACGTTGCACGAATCCATAATCACCTGAGTTCTTTTGTTGTACATAATAGAGTTTTCATTTTAAGGGGGAGAAAAAGAGAAAAAATACAAAAACATTGAAAAACAGAAAAATAGAAAAGCATTGGAAAATGAGAAATTGTATCCTACATAATTGGGAAATGATGGTACATTGGCTTACATGTCTGACTCATGGATAAATTAGATGAAAAGCATAAGATCATTGTTCGATGTGCTTGGTAGGCTTGACACTAAATCAAAAAGTATTCAAATGTGATATTCATTAAATTCTAATGCTTGACCAAGTGGACAACATCTTGAAGCGTATCTCAAGATATTGAAAGAAGAGTGTGAAAAAGAACATTGAAAAGTCACTGTGTATACATGTGTTCATTTTGCAAAAATTTAAACTTGTTTGATTTTCTTTATTTTGTCAAACGATCGGACTTTCTTTGCGTATCGAAAGATCGACCTGAATTTTGCTCGTTTGATGTTTTGCTTTATTTTCTTTGGTGTTTCGTATAACTCATCGGACTTTCTTTGCGTGTATGGGAGTACCGACCTGATTGTTGTTGGGTTATATGATTTCAACTTGTTTTACTTTCTTATTTTGTTAAATCCAAGGCCCTATCTACGTATTGAAAGATCGACCTTAAGGTTGATGATTTAACGTTCTTATTACTTTTTGCATGGAACACAATTGACGATATCATGAATACAATCATCAAGTGTTAAATCACAAATGAAATCACAAAGTGTGATAAGCAGATTCATATCTGAGAATGTTTGATAGTGTGGGGTACACTGGTCAAAGCAATCTAATCAATACAATAACATATCCAGATGTTATGAGTATGATTGTGCCTGAGTTTAAGATGGAAAAATTATACCGGTAATTGACATGACTTATGTGCTGAAGTAATTGAAATTGAAGTGTAGTTCAGCATGTTATGTTCAATATGATCCCAAGTTGTGATCTTTCTCGCAAAAGACAAAAATAGTGTTTGATTCTGTATTGGATTTATATTTCATATCTGAAAAAATTCCAAAAAGATTTTAGGTGTGTTTTAGCATAAACTTAGAAAAATCAAAAAGATTTTAGCTGTGTTTTGATATAAAGTTTCAAAAAGCCAAAAATATTACGTTTTTTTATTGTTTTCGACCGATCGACATGTGATACGAAATCAAAATTTCAAAAATATGTCTTGGATTCTCAAAGAGAAGTTTTGCAGCAAGATTAAATTAATTTTCAAAAGAAAAAGGAAACCGCGTTTCTGTCTTCTGAAATTGCAGGTTATGTGTGTCAAAACTCAAGCATGGTGAAAGGGAGAGTTTGAAGTATCGTTTACAAGTAGATCTTGAAGATCAAAGATGATTCAAGAGTGATCCAGCCATGCAAGCTCTATTTCTGACAAGATTTCAAGTCAAAGATCGGATGCAGCAATGTTGAAGATTGAAGACTAAAGTTTAGTTAGACAAATAGATACACTACACGTTAAGGGGGAGTTTGTTAGAGCATATTCCTATGCTACAATGTGTCCCGTGTATTGTATCTAGTTTAGAGCGAGTCTGTGAGTTGTAGTGACAAAATCAATTGTGCCATACCAACTCGTACGCCGTACCAATTGGTACGCCCGTACCAATTGGTACGCCCGTACCAATTGGTTCACCAGTTGGTACGCAGGCCAGATTGTCACTAACTATAATATCGTGTGTTAGAATGATAGAAACACTTCTGTCATTTCTACACCTTTCTGTGTGTGTTCTAAAGAGAGAAACCAGAGAGACTTCTTTGTAATCTTCAAGTGATTTCAATAAGATTTCTCTTATTTAATTCTCGTGTTCACTAGATTGATCAAAGCATGCAGTAGTAAGATCGTATCTCAGTTTTACAGTTTATAACTCGGTTAGGAAACGTTTTGACATATGGACGGGCTTGAAATCAGGTTTTTTGTTTAAAAAAAAACAAAGAAAGGGTTGCGAGTGGAGGGGTTCGATCTGGATACCTCTAGGTCATGGGTCACATGACTTAGCCATCCGGCTAAGTCCCTGAGAATGTTTTTAGAGATGAAGTTTAATACTTAACAAAAAAGGGCCGGGTCATCTTCTACATAAAAAAAACCTACGACTCGACTCCATTAATGAACCAGCAGAAATTAACAGAAGCTCGAATAGAGTTCAACTATTGAAATCATTCGAATACAAATGCGTTTTAGACATACCGTGGTGATGGAGATGAGAACGACGTGATGATGATGATGATGATGAACCGGACTCGAAACTCGAACCCGACTAATTCACGAGCTCAATTTAGTATCCGTCTAGGGTTGTGATGACTTCGATCGCTCGATCAAGGATTGATGATGATTACAATTGGTGGTTGAATGGTGACAGAAGGGTGCTGGAGTTGGCCAGAATCTCAGTTTTACGGTGGTGGTGGGTTTGCGTTGCCTAGAAAGAAACGAGAGGAAGAGAGGGTGGCGATTGAGGTTTTGGTGAGCAAATGATTTGGAATGGGTGTTTGATTTGAGTTAATGATCAATGAGTTGAAAATGGTGGGATTGATTCACGATGTCGCTTACCGGAATGCAAACGTCAGGGTCGACGGTTTCCAAAATGGTATTAAAACCGACTATGTGTAAATGGTGATATTAGTCCCTCCACGGCTTACATAATGTGCTTACGGATTTAGGTAATTACAAGTTAGATCCTTGCGAGTTTGTTTAGTTAAAAGAAGTTTATGAAATGACGAAACTTGTCCCCTAAAGTTTATAAGTCGTTAATGAACCCTAACGGGGGTTGACGAAGATAACTCGGACGACGACTAAAACGTTTACATGTCACAATATATTTAACATGAGACATTTATAAAGATATAAACCTTAGATAACTACATAAAATAATATCACATAAAATCATAAGTTCATTGCCACATAAAATGATAAAACGCTCACATGAAATTATAGAATATAATATGTCTAGACTTAAGTGCATGCTCGTATAGTGATGTTACACAAACCCTAATTGCTAAGGTCAACATCACTCAATCATATAAATGTTCACACAACATTTATATAAGTTAAAGTAAATGTTCTCACGACATTTATATCAGTTAAAGTTTATTTAAATTAGGAAAAGACCTGAAAAGACGGATTGTCACAGTATCCCCTTGTTGAAGAATTTTCGTCCCGAAAATTGAATAACGTGGTTAACAAGTTGGTCACAAAAGAAACAAAAAATTTCTCAGTCGTCACAACCTTCCCTCCGAACTACAATGGAAAGGATCCAATCTAATTCCGGGTACTAGTGAAGTAGGAATCTGTTTCAGAAATCACAAAGACACGAGAAGCTTCTTCATAATAAATCATTGTCATGCTTACTCCGATGCATATCTAAAAATCATCTCATTTCTACTTGAACAAAACAAAGAAGCTGATCCTGAGATAGTAAGAAGAAGGGAACTGATGATCAAGACCTTAGAAAAACTGAAGCAACACAGAAAAACTTCAAAAGGAACTACATTGAGCTTGCTGGAGTCCACTTCTCAAGAAATTCACAGTCAGAAAAGACTCTGTAACCAAAGATCCATCTTAAGAACATACATGTAATCATCGTACTATGGATATTGTTCATTTCCCAATGAGATGTTTACTTTCTATTTTTATTTATTTTCTTCAAATACTTAGGGGGAGATTGTTAGAACACAATATAAATGTAACAGAACACAGTCAAGTATTAGAAGAAAAGATAATTTATATCCTCAAAAGAGAAAGGATATGAAAATCTGTACGAAATACAGATTTCTGTATTCATACAGAACTACTCCAGAATTTCCGAAGTAGTTCTGTACAGACCAAATTCTACAGAAATCCTCATTTCTGTATAAGGCTTCTAACTGGAAGCATTAGCAGTCTTCAAAGAAGAGTCCTGAAGGAGTTCTGGACTATCAGAAGATAAAGATTACGAGAAGAACAAATTCTGCCTTTGTGTGAAGAACAAGTAAAGTGAATACCAACTTGGTATTTAACACGAAAGTAGTTGAAGACAGTAAAAGAGATAAATTGAATATCCTCAATTTATTTCTATATACTCTGACACACTCCAAATTCAACCTTCCTCAACCACCTTATCCAATTGTAACTTGCTACATCTTCCTATAAATAGCAAGCTGACTTCACCAAAGAATGCAAGACAACGAGCATACATTTCTATATCTTCTCAAAGCAATTACTACCTACTCTCAAAGAAAAGTTATTTCTGTTGATACATTGTTATATTATAAACTCGTGTAAACCATTATTTACATTTGAGATATACAGAAAAACCCTTTTTATGAATAGTTGTCTTCTAATTTGATTTACTTTCCGCAACTTGTTTTTCTTGTTTAAATTATATTGTGTCAACATTATTAAAGATCCCCTCACGGGTACCAACACATGGAGAATGGCATAAGGTTTATGCTAGCCCCCAAGTTAGCAAGTGCATTTGAGACCTCAATGTCTCCCACTACACAAGGTAGCGTGAAGCTCCCAGGATCTAGCTGCTTTCGGGGAATAGTTCTTGAAAGGATGGCAGAGCATTCCTCACCTAGGCTGATAGAGTTGAGTTCTGTGATCTTGCACTTGTTGGTCAAGAAGTCTTTCATGTATTTTGTGTATTTCGGCATCTGAGAAAGGACTTCAAAAAATGCTAAGTTAATATGTAACTGTCTCAGAAGGCCCATGAACTTACCAAACTGCTCCTCGTTCTTGGCTTTGTTTAGCCTGCTAGGATAAGGAACCTTTGGATCCTTCATGGCTTCCTCCACTGTTACAGGGATATGAGCTTCAGTTTGTTTTTGAGGGGGTGGGATTGTGTTGTTAAGCTTGGAGTAGCTTCCTCGGGTCCAACCCTTCGGCTACGGAGTGTGATAGCATTCACCATTTCTTTGGGGTTGGGTTCTGTGTTGTTAGGGAGGGAACCTGGGGCTCTTTCTCCTACCGTTTTTGTTATTTGGCCAAGTTGCTTCTTGAGCATCTTGATAGAGGCTTGCTGGTTTTGAAGTTCAACATCATTGCTCCTGAACTTCTCCTCCATCTTCCTCACAGCTTCTGCAAACATCCGGGATATTGATTCTTCAAGGCGAGCGAGCCCATCGGATGAATTGCTACTTTGGTAGTTGTTGTTTTTTTGCGGCTGCTGCGAGAAGTTTTGGTTGCTACTTGGCTGCTGACTGTTCTTGTTGTTTCTCCACCCAGAGTTCTGATTGTTCCTCCACGTAGAATTGTTGTTGTATTGCTGGCGGTTTTGGTTTTGTATGAAGTTGACATCTTCAGGCTTACCATCCACCATACAACTCCATTTTTTATGTGGGCCTCCACACCCGTTGCACTGCAAAGCAACTTCTGCAGATTTGCACGTCTCTAGTTTCTTGACTATGGAAGCCAAGGCCTCAATTTGAGCTTTGATGGCCTTGGCTCTATCTAGAGCGTGCATCCCTGGAGCTTTTGCCTTGGCATTGCGAGAAGTGTGCCACTGAAAGCTGGTTTGAGCAATGTCTTCATTTTTTTTGAAGACTTCCTCAGGACATCCATTTCCTAAAATGCCACCAGAGTTGGAGTCGAGAATCTGGCTGGTCTTTGGGTGCAAACCATTGTAGAAGATCGAGATCCGCTGCCAGATTACGAGACAATGATGAGGGCATTTCCTCAAGAGTTCTTCAATGCGTTCCCAAGTGTCATACATCGATTCTCCGTCTTCTTGAGTGTATAAGTTGATTTTCGTGAGGAGCTAGGCTGTCTTGGTAGGAGGGAAGTACTTGTAAAGAAACTTCTGAACAAGCTCATCCCAAGTGGCGATGGAACCATTAGGCAGAGCGTTTAACCATGCTTTTGCACGATCCTTGATTAAGAAAGGAAACATGCTATGTCTAACGGCGCCATCAACGGTTCCGTTAGACTTGAATGTTTTGCAAACTTCGAGGAAGTTTGTGATGTGAGAATGAGGGTCTTCATCGAGCAGACCGTGAAAAGTAGAAGAGTTTTAATGCATCTACACCAACTGGGGTCGAATTTCAAAGTTGTTAGCATCGACACCAGGAGGAGCGATAGCTGAACCAAAATTGAATGTATTTGGTCTTAAGTAGTCAATGACGGTCCGCTCTTGAGCCATTGGGATAGGCTTGTTGATGACTTCAGCAACAGTTTTGGAACGAGATCGGAGTCTGCTGTGTAGAAATCTTAATGGATCAGGGAGTGGTTCGACTACGTCTTTTGGTTATATTTTCATACACTACCTGAAAGTAGAAAAATAAACAAGAATCAGTAGTAACCAAAGTAAAATGGTATAGTAAAAAGGAAAATCAGTCTAAGTGATGTGTGATTAGGTCACTACCTAGTGCTGATGTACATTCTATAAAAGAAAATGAAAATGAAAGTTTAAAATATTTAGAAAATTACCAAGTAGTTAAAAGTCTAAATTCTTAAGAAAATAAGTTTGAAGAAAAACTATGGTACATATATACATAATTGATAAGATTAGGCCGTCAACTCAGATTTTTCTCAAAATCCTCGTTTAGTGTCCCCGACAACGGCGCCAAAAAGTTTGGTGTGTGTGTGGTGTATATAAGATTTATCGTTATTTTGTGATACCTTTTAGCAGTTAAGCTTTAAAATTTATAAACACGATTTACTTGAACTACTACTATTTTACCACATTTACGGGCAAGTGCACCCATCGTGGGCAGTATAGTAGTGGTAAGTTGAATCGAGATCGTTCAAAGACACAAAGGAAAAAGAGGGCTCTTGATACTTCACCGTTGCTGACGTCTAACCTGGTCAATCTTCAAATGAAGATGTTAGTAAAATATGTAAAATATTTTTTAACCAAAAATAAACTACACTAAAAAGGTGTGTCTTGATCAACTTGGTCGTAGATAATATTATTTGGGAGACTTATCGGTGGTGATGTTGGCACCCGTAATTTATACCCTTCTCGTAAGATTATTCACCAACAGGAAGCAAAACCGCCTTTCGGCCACAAATCAGCATCACTACTCTCCCAGGTGATCGTCTATGAGGAGTACGAACCCTGGGGAACTGTGCTGTTGGCAAACAAATATAGTGAAGCTACTGCCACTTAGTTATGGGGTCCCTCAAACCAGTCGACTTACCGTACTCGACATGCCGTCATGTACCAACAGGGGAACAACCCTGCATGCCGGATTATTTTATTATAAAATTTATCTTTTTAAGGGACTAAGGTCGGTTTCTTCCGTGCACCGTTCTCGCGCATGCTCGCCCGGCGTAACCAGAGCCAAGTTCATAAGCACGTGCCATCTCGGCTTACGTGAAGTGACAAAATATTACCAACCCTCATTCCCAACCAAATACTTTCAGCCCGCACTTGCGTTGTTAGCCTAGTTTGCTTACATAGACATAAGGACCTAGAACGTATCATGTAGCATGGGACATGAGCCACCTTTCGGATTATGCATCATCCCCCGACTGGGTGTCACAAGTCCGGCCTTTGGGAATTCGACTCCCTAAATGGTCTGTGATACGTAGAGCGCGTTTGATTCATAAAATCAATAATAAACTTTCAATTGAAAGAGTTTTTATAAAGTCATTAGTTCACCTTAAAGAAAGTTTACAAAAGATAGTTTACCAAAACTCACCAAAGACTCGTTTATTCCCAAACGAGTGTAAGAACTTGACTAATACTTGAAAGATTGAGGCTGACAAGTATTAGTCTAAAGATTTGCTTACTAGATTATGAAAGATTCATAGACAAATAATAGTTCATTATCACCATAAGTTGAAGTTCTTACAATCTTTGATGAGTAGATCAAGAACACTAAAACAAATTGCTTAAAACCGAAAAGATGGTAAACTAATGGAAGAGAGGGAGAAGAATTGAGCAAGTTGGAAGTGAAGAGGGCTGCTCAATTTATAGACCAGCGAAGAATGGCACGGCCCGTGCTACACTAGGCACGCCCCGTGCCAAGTCAGGCGGCACCGATCGTGTTATCAGTGGCATGGGGCGTGTTGAGTCAGACCGCTAATCTTCAAATCTTCGAGCATCAGAGGCACGGGGCGTGCTAGGAGGGGCACGGGGCTTGTTGGGCAGAGCTGATTCAGATGCATGGTGCGTGTCTCTAGAGGTGTTGTCGGGGCCTAAGCTGACTTTGGGCAGGGGGCGTGCTAGTTGAGGCACGGGGCGTGCTATACTCAAAATCATCATTTTCTTCAGTTTTTCTTGCATTTTCCGTTCTTTTGTGATTTTCGCTTAGTAAAACCTGAAAAACTACAAAGAAGATAAAAACACTGTTTCTTTGCAATAGTTAGTCATATCTTACCCATAGTGTATTGTATTCATGATATCGTCAACTGTGTTCCATGCAAAAAGAAATAAGAATGTTAAATCGTCTACCATAAGGTTGATCTTTCGATACACAGATAAGGCCTCAGATTTAACAAAATAAGAAAGATAAAACCAGTTGAAATTGTATAATTCAACAATAATCAAGTCAGTCTTGTGGACACGTAGAGAAAGTCTAATGAATTATACGAAACACCAAAGAAAATAAAGCAGAACCTCAAACGAACAGCAATCAGGTTGATCTTTCGATACGCAAAGAAAGTCCGATCGTTTGAGAAAATAAAGAAAATCAAACAAGTTTAAATCTTTGCAAAATGAACGCATGTATACACAGTGACTTCTCATTTTTGTTTTTCATACATTTTTTCCATTTTTTTTTCATAAAATACGCTTGAAGATTTCATCCACATGGTCAAGCATAGCATTTAGTGTATATCACATCTGAATACTTTATGATTCGCCGAGCCTACCAAGCATATCAAACAATGATCTTATGGCTTTTTCATCTAATCTATCCACGAATCAGATACGTAAGCCAATGTACCATCATTTTCCAATGATCAATTTCTCAAAATTTTATATATTATGTTGGTATTCACCTTCACCATATGCAATTTTTCTCCCATAACATGCCATTTCTCCCCCTAAAATGAAAAACTCTATGTTTAATTTTTTTATTTTATCAACCGAAGCAATACCTGTCAGTTTTGGCTTTCAGGAAAAATTTCAGAGTAGTAATATGAATCATGAAATTTAACTTAATATAAGCAGAATACTCCTCCATCAGCAACTTTTCAATCACCGATAGGTCTTCTTGAAGTACCTGCACATAGGTCAAACACATCAGTTTATAAATGACCCGAAGTGAAGTGCTTTTGGTCGACCAGTGTCCTTGTTTTGCTTGTAAAATCTCTCTCGTTGAACTTTTTTAGCTCTAAAAACATCCTTCTGAACTTGCTTCAAATAAATCTTTTTCAACTTTTGTTGTTTTGGAGCCTGACCACCACCATCTTCAACAATTTTTAATTCAAAACCCAAACCTGCCTGTTTTCCAGAAATCTTTTCTTCTGAACTTGATGATTTATGCCTGTTCTTCGCCAACCTTGTAAATTCAGCTTTAACTTCATTAACATTTTTATTTGCATAAAAGATCGTCTCATTAATATCAGTGTGAGTACGATTCTTCTCAATTGAAGTAGCCGACTGCTCATTCTCAGTCGATGAAGACCCATAAACAAATTGTGAAAACTTAGGAACCTCAGATTTCCTTGCATTCTTCTTACCAGCTTTCTTGTTCTTCACAACATTCTCGCCTTCAGAATTTGAATTTGAAAAATTTGATAATCATAATCTTTAGCCTTTTTGTTGATGCATAATCTGTGAGTCGTGTGAAGTATCTGAACAAGACGATAAGAGGATCTTAACAAGCCAAATCCAAGATGCTGCCATACGAACTGGATCCGAACTGGATCCGAACTGGCAGTTTGGATCAGACGAACTGCGAGTTCGCCTGGTTGAGTATATATAGAAGGTTTGTCTTTGTTATTTGTAACTAAGAGAGATACGTCTGAGCATAAGTGTGTCTTTCAAAGGTGTTTCTCTGTGATTGTACTTAGTGTCATTCAAGGTTGTAATTGTTCTTTTTAGATCAATAAAAGAACTTTTAATTACTCGTTTTCTTCTGAAATAGCTAGATCGAGTAGACGATCCAATTCTCACGAACTTTCAAGTGGTATCAGAGCTTTCTGGTTCATTCTACTAATCTATGGTTGCTATTTTCGGATTTGTGTAGTAATAAAGTGTTGTTTTTTTCGAAAATTTGGAGTGTTTTTACAAGTTTTTTTTATCATTTCAGTTGAGATTTTTGCGAAAAATTTGTTCCTAAATCATTTCTCATCACTTTTTCTGGTCTACTGCTGAAAATCTCGTTCAAAACTGTTCATAATCATGATTTTTGAGTCAAAAATGATTTAGTTCGTTTAGGTTCAGCTAAAGAAATTTATGTTCGGGTTAACCGTCATCCGAACTCTCTGTTCGGTTAAGTTCATCCATCCGAAGTCCAAGTTCGATACATAATCTGTGCGTGGTGTGAAATATCTGAACAAGACGATAAAAGGATCTGAACAAGCCAAAGGCAAGATGCTGCCATACGAACTGGATCCCAACCGGCAGTTCGGATAAGGCGAACTGCGAGTTCGCCTGGAGTTTGGCTGGTCGATTATATATAGATGTTTGTGCTTTGTAATTCGTAACTGAGAGAGATGGGTCTGAGCTTAAGTGTGTGTTTCAAAGGTGTTTCTCTGTGATTGTACTCAGTGTCTTTAGAGTTGTAATTGTTCTTCATTTGATCAATAAAACAACTTTTAATTACTTCTCGTATCCAAAATAGCTAGATTGAGTAGACGATCCGATGCTCATGAACTTTCACTTTTCCTTTACATTATTCACAGCTTCTTTGATAATAGTCCGGGGTGTAACTGTCCTATCAAACATCTTTCAAAATTTTCATCTTTTACCAAGAAACTTGTGAATGATTGTGAATTGGTGAGATTGTTCAGAAGATGATTTGTATCAATCACTTGGATCTTTAAATCATAGATGTTTTGTTGTGCTTCAGACAATTCTTTCTCAGTTGCAATGAACTTTTTAGCAACCCTATTTGTTTCAGATTTTTACAATCTAAAATTGTCTAGCTCACCAAATAATTCCTTCTTCAGCTTATCTTCGTTCCTTTTCTGAATATCAATATTGGTATTCAACAGCTTATACACCCTTGTTAATTCCTTCATCTCCTCCAGCAATGCTTCATTCTCAGTTTGATATCATTTTGCTTTAGCAGCGAGTTCATCAGAAGTCTTATTGAGTACATCGAGCTTAATCTTGGATTTCTCAAACAGATTATTAAAATCAGTTTCAACATCTTTTGCTTCATCTTTCCATTTTTTGACTTCTTGAACTTACTCAACATTCTCTTCAGATAGCTTTGCGCTCCTCAATTTAAAATCCTTACTTTCTTTCTTAGACATCTCCAAATATTCCTTTACTATGAAGTTCAACAGAAAAAATTCTGACTTCTTTCAACAAAGAATCATTCTCCTTCAACAAATTATCAACTTTAGCTCCATACTTTCCATTCTTAGCTGATTCATAGGAACCTGAATCTGAATAATAATCTTCTTGTGCAGCTGTGACAATCAATATTGACTTATCAAACACTTTACCCCAATCATAGGTTTTATCACTTTGAACAGCCAACGCTTTTGTACTTGATGAAGCTTGAGAACCAATGGTAGTTTTTGAATCAGATTTACTTGCTTGAGATTGCTAACACTCTCTTGCAAAGTGACCAAGTTTTGAACATTTCTAACATTTAACTTATGACTTGTCTAAACCCATATTCCCATCTTGAGTAATAGTTCTCCTACCAGTTCTCTTTAAAAACCTTCTTGCTCTTTGTGACAACATCGACAGTTGCCATGCCTTATCCATTTCATGTAGATTATTTTCATCAATTTCATTGAAATCTTCTCTACTAATTTTATCATCACCAACATGGTTAATAATAAAACCAAGAGAAGAAGAAATTAAAGCGTATGTTAAGGCATCACAGTCATCAGTTGTCTCGACAGAAAATGCATTCTGATTTATCATACCTGGAATTCTAAAACTGCAACCCCTCGTAGAATCAGAATTTTCAGACATTCCCGAAACATTTGTAAAACCACTGATCGATCTTACTACAGCATGATTCGGTAATCGGAGAAATACAAACGAGTAAATAAAGCTTTGCTTTATTGATTTTACTTAGAGGTTACAAGCTAGAGAGAGAAAAACACTCAATACACATAGTTAAGAAGATGAAGAATGACAAAACTAGTTAGACTCTTTCTCACACGAACTATTTATAGTCACTAACATACTGGCCAGCGTACCACCTGCGGACCATTTGGTACGGCCGTACCATCTGGTACGGCTGACCATCTGGTACGGCCAGTTGACTATCTTGACTCACACAGATGCTCTAGATTAGATACAATACACGAGACACACGTAGCATAGGATATATGCTCTAACAAACTCCCCCTTAACGTGTAGTGTATCTTGCTATCTATCAATCTAACAAAACACCAGTCTTCAATCTTCAGCATCACTGCGTCTGATCTTCAACTTGAAATCTTGTCAGAATAAGAGCTTGCATGGCTGGATCAATCTTGAACAATCTTTGAACTTCAAGATCCACTTGTGAAAGATATTACATACTTGTCCTTTTACCATGCTTGAGTCTTGTCTCACAGAATAACCTACAATTTCAGAAGACAGAAACCTGACTTTCTTTTTCTTTATGAAAAATTAATTTAATCTTGGCGCAAAACTTCTCTTCGAGAATCCAAGATATAGTTTTGAAATTTTGATTTCATATCAAGTATCGGTCGGTCGAAAACAGATAAGAAACAAAATCTTTTTGTCTTTTTGAAACTTTATATCAAAATACACCGAAAATCTTTTCGATTTTTTTAAGTTTATGCTAAAACACACCTAGAATCTTTTTGAATTTTGCAGATATGAACCATAAATGCAATACAGAAATGGAATACTGAATTACACAATATTTTTGTCTTTTGCGAGAAAGATCACAACTTGGGATCATATTGGACATGACATGCTGAACTCACTTCAATTTCAATTACTTCAGCACACAAGTCATGTCTATTACTGGTATAATTTGTCCATCTTAAACTCAGGCACAATCATACTCATAACATCTGGATATGTTATTGAATTGATAAGGTCTACTTTGTACCCCACACTATCAGACATTCTCAGATATGTATTTTCTTTTATATCACACTTTGTGATTTCATTTGTGATTTGATCACATAATGATTGTATTCATGATTCAGTCAACTGTGTTCCATGCAAAAAGAAATAAGAATGTTAAATCGTCTACCTTAAGGTCAATCTTTCGATACGCAGATAAGGCCTCAGATTTAACAAAATAAGAAAATAAAACAAGCTGAAATTGTATAACCCAACAACAATCAGGTCGGTACTCCCGTACACGCAGAGAAAGTCCGATGAGTTATACGAAACACCAAAGAAAATAAAGCTGAAGGTCAAACAAACAATAATCAGGTCGATCTTTCGATACGCAAAGAAAGTCCGATCGTTTAACAAAATAAAGAAAATCAAACAAGTTTAAATCTTTGCAAAATGAACACATGTATACACAGTGACTTCTCATTTTTCTCCTTTTTCACATATCTTTTCTTGATATATCATGAGATATGCATCAAGATGTTGTCCACTTGGTCAAGCATTTGTTATTTAATGTGTTTATAACATCTGAATACTTTCTGATTTAATGCCAAGCCTACCAAGCACATCAAACAATGATCTTATGGCTTTTCCATCCAATTTATCCATGAGTCAGACACGTAAGCCAATGTACCATCATTTCCCAAATATGTCGGATCAATTTGTCATTTTTTTTAATGTTTTCTAATTTTTTTTTTGTTTTTTAATGTTTTTGTATTTTTCCATTTTCTCCCCCTTAAAATGAAAACTCTATTTTTGGATTTTCATTTTAACAAAAACACAAAGACACTATTTTTGGTTTTTTAATTTTCTCCCCCTAAACGACAAACGGAATGCATTAAAGAAAGAAAATTGACCAATCAATACTGATACCTTTAAGTTTTTTAGCTTTCAGAAAAACGTGCAGTTTAGTAATATGTAGCATGCAATTTAAGTTAAACAGAAGACTCCACTATCAGCAACTTCTTGAAACACGAACTTCACAATCACCGACAGGTCTCTTGAAGTAACCTGCACACTGTATTTAAAAATTAGACTTCAAAGGACCCGAAGCACATAGCTTTTGGTCGACCAGTGTCTTCCACAAAATCAGTTACAGCCTTGGTGACCAACTTAGGTCGCCACTGCATTTTTGCGGGTGCAGTTTTTATGGAAACATCATCTTGCGATGAATCACCAACACTAGAATCACTTTTGAAAACATGTTTACTTTTTGATTTAAAATGTGAACTTGGTGTGTCAGTAAAAATTCTGCCGGATTCATCAATTATCGTGGCAGTTTTTCAAGAAAAAGTTCTTTTGGCAGTTACAGGACAATCCTGTGCCATATGTCCCTTTCGATGACATTGATAGCACAAACGATATGATCGTTTAGATTGTGGCTTGTCTTGAACTGGATGACATTTATCAGTGAATGCAGAATCATCAGAAATATCATCAAAAACTTGAAATCGGTTAGAGTGTACCCATTTCGATGTAGGACTTTGAGGTGTAGCATTAGAACCAGATGAAGAAGATTCGTTCGGAGAACTTTCAGTTGAACCTTTCTCCTTTTGCCTTCCCCCAAACCCTTTCCCCATTATTGAAATGAATACTTGAGCCAGATGATATATTTGATCCAAGTTTGTATCTTTCTTTTCCTTCTTTGACATGTTATTCTTCTTTGTAACCTTCTTTCTTGCACTCCCCAACCCAGATTGTTTATAACCAGGTAGCTTTGTCAGATTAATTTGAGATTGACAAGAACCATCTTGAGCAGCTTGGGTGAATTTAGCTTTAATGCCCTTCAAGTTGTTAGCTTGTACCAACTCAGCTGCTAATTCTTCCTCAGACCCTAGCTTCTCATCTTTTTCAATCAACTTATTATCAGAAATTTGTTGATCAGGAACATCAATACCACCAGAAACAAATTTAACAAATGTAGATGCACCAGATGCTGAAGCTTCTTCCTTCTTGTTGACATGCTTTAACTTCTTCTTCTTCGATTTTTCAGACACAAATGCAGAATGATCTTCCTTTGGAGTCGGTGCTCAAATCAAAAACAGCCTCTGTTTGATCACCGGATGTGGAATCTGATTGAAATCATCGCCTCCAAACATCTTCTTGAAGTTATCGTCTTGACACAAATAACTAGCAACAGAATGAGAATTCTTCATATTATGCATTGACGATTTAGATCCAAGATTTCAACATTCCAATCGGCTATGAGCTTTTGAGCTTTAGAAACAACTTTTTCTGATTGAATCAGTTTTTCAGATGTGCTGTTAAGTAAAGACTTTTCTCTTCACATACCATCATGAGCAGCAAGCACTTCTTTTCTAATTTTCTCCACTCTTTCTTTATAGATCTTCACTTTTTTGGTTAACAAAATCTTGTCCTTTTTCAGAGTAGTGATCTTATCTTGCAATTCAGACTGAACAATTTGATACTGACTTCTGTCAGCAGTAACTTCATCCAATGCTTTCTGAAGTTCATCATTAGATGCTTTAAGTGCTTCTACCCTCGCTGTGGATTTTTGAAATAGATTCTCAAAATCTTCACTCACATCTTTAGCTTGAGATTTATATTCTTCAACCTCCTTGACCAGCTTTTCATTAGCAGCAGTTAACTTGACAATTTTTGTCATGAAATCATTTTCATGTTGAAGTTGTGACTTTTGTTGATCATTCTCCATACAACCTTCTGACAATTGTTTCTGAATATCTGCTAACTCTTCCAACAACACACTCTTTTCTTTGAGTAACTTTTCGATCATTCATCTTGAAAATTTCATCAGAAACTTCACACTTCTGTTTATAACTTTCTATAGCGTCTACATTCTTTTTCTTATCCTCAATCAACCCTGCTTTTTCTTGAACCAATTATTGAATCATTCGATCTTTCTGAGTACAAAATTCACAAGTTGACTCATAACCATTTATATCAGAATCACTTGTTTTAGATTTACTAGTTTCAGATGCATAACCACTTGATTCAACCTCAATATTTGACATTAATGCACAACTTTCTGCAGGATGGACTACAAATGCTGATTCATCCGGAAAATCGGCAACCCAATCATAACCTCCCTCAGTCACTAGAGCCTTTGCCTCTTTATTGTGATTATGATTATCCGAATTACTTGGTTTAGAAGCAGATTGTTGCATTCTCGAGCAAAATGTCCTAATTTAGAACATTTGTAACATTTCAGTTTAGACTTATCTAAACCCAGTATGGCTCCTCCCATAACAGAATTCTTGCCATGTTTGCCCATAAACCGTCTTCCTTTTTCAACAGTCATAGCCAACTGCCAATCCAAATCCAATTTATTTAGCTGATCCTCATCTATCTGTTTTAGATCCTCCGGAACTAAACCAGAATTACCAATTTGACTAAATATGGATCCAGACGAAGATGATATGAAAGCACATATCAAAGCAGCTAGATCTTCGGTTGCTTGATTAGAAGTATATTTTCTTGATGATCTATCAGGAATAGTAAAACTGCATCCCGAAGAATAACCAGTACTCTCAGACTTTCCAGCAAGAAACGCTGTTATCGGGGGATTCACTCTTGAACTAGAATGTGATTTAGCTTTAGCATGGACGGTAGCAGAATTCTCTCCAAAATAGACTGCAGGATTCTGAACCGATGGAGTTGCTGACTTCTTCACAAGTAATTCTATTTCTCGAGCTTGTAATTTGCTTAACAATTGATTGAATGTCCAACTTGAGTAATTTGGATCATTAGATAGCATCATAACAAAATTCTCCGACGTTTCAGGTAGAGCTTCCAGAAAATTTTCCTTCAAATCATATTTTTCCTTCTAGACTCCTACAACATCAAGTTCATTAATCAGATGGGAAAACTGAGAAATCAAGTCTGCAATACTCTCTTTTTCACAGTGCTGAAAGTTGTCAAATTCTTTTAACAAAACTTTCTTTCGACTCTTCTTATATTGCTCATTTCCTACACCTATCTTTTAATGCATCCCACAAAGTTTTTGATGTTGTGCAATTTTTGAATTGATGCAAGAGTTCTCTTGGTAATGCCATTGTGAGATTTGCAGAAGTTTTATTTTCTCTAGCATATACTTTCATTTGATCTTCATCAAGATCACTTCGTGGGATCGGTCCTCCATTTTGCTTAGGATATGTATAGTCTTGCTCAATAGATATCCACAGATCAATGTCAAGAGCATTAATGAATGATTCAAACCGTTGCTTACAATTGCCATAATCCTCCAACCTAATCAACTTAGGAACTTTCTTAGTTGTTCCTATCTCGTTATCATAGTTCAACATGGCTTGCATTGAAGATTGAACAGCTGAAAATGCTTGAAAATCGCTCATCTTGAAATTACAACACCGAACGCAAAAACTTCAAACTGAAAAACGGACGTCTTCTACGCGGATTGTGGGGGTCAAACCGAAGGGTACTAGCCGTTAGGCAGTAAAAGTCTGGATCTCGTTGAGGCGAACGTTTTGGCTGGTATTAGCTCCCGTAACTCTTAACGGTTCTCAAGTTACGTCAGTTTTAGTAAACATATGTATTCTGCCAGCGTACCAAAAGTTTCTCAACGTACCAAATCCGGACCAATTTAACCAGCGGACCAAATGAACCTCCAACGTACCAGTTTAACTCACATACCAGTAGCGAACCAAAAATACTCAACGTACCAGAAACTGGTACGGCGAACCAAATGGTACGGGGTAACTGTCAATGAACCAGAAAATAACCGCCACGGACCAACTTGAAGATTGCCTTGCGTACCAGAAACGGACCAGCGGCGTACCAAATTGTTCTTCGAGCGTACCAGAAACGTACCAAACAGAAATCGACGAATTTTCACGAATTTTGACAATTTGGACTGGAATTTGCTTCAGAAAGGTGCGAAAACTCACTAGGAACACTCAGAAATCAATTTTCATCTTTGAAACACTCGGAATTGCGAAAATTTGATGAAAAACGAAGAAAAACCATACTTTCTCTCTCTAGAAACCGAAAAATTACCAAAATCACAGTAGTAGAGCAACCAAATGCTCTGATACCACTTGTAAAACCATTGATCGATCTTACTACTGCATGATTCGGTAATCGGAGAAATACAAACGAGTAAATAAACCTTTGCTTTATTAATTTCACTTAGAGGTTACAAGCTAGAGAGAGAAACACACTCAATACACACAATTAAGAAGATGAAGAATGACAGAACTAGTTAGACTCTCTCTAACATGAACTATTTATATTCACTAACATACTGGCCAGCGTACCACCTGCGGACCATTTGGTACGCCCGTACCATATGGTACGGCTGACCACCTGGTACGGCCAGTTAACTATCTTGACTCACACAGATGCTCTAGATTAGATACAATACACGAGACACACGTAGCATAGGATATATTATCTAACAACATTTCCAATGAAAGTTGTACTTGGTGCAAAACTAATACCCATTGGTTTAGCTTTAGCATTTATGCTTGTTGTATTCTGACCATGATACAATTCCGGATTTTGCAATTGAGCAGTTGATTTGTTAGAATTCAGCATTTCCATTTCATGTGCATGAAGTGTACTAGTTAACTCATGAAATGATACTGTTGAGAATTCTATATCATGTGTAATCAGCAAAATATAATTTTCCCATTTCTCCGGCAATGCTTCCAGTATCTTTTCTTTCAATTCTTCATCAGTTTTCTCAATTCCAACAACCTTCAATTCAATAATAAGATGTGAAAATCTTGACAAAAGAGCCGTGATGTTTCTTTATCATAATGCTGAAAGTTATTATATTCTTTGTTCAACACCTTTCATTGACTCTTTTTGTATTGCTCATTTCCTTCACATCTTGCTGATAAAGCATCCCACAATTGTTTTGTCTTTTTGCAATTGCTAAATTGATGTAGCAATTCAGTAGGTAAAGCCATGGTAAGATAACCAAAAGCTTTATGTTCGAGTTCATAGCTTTTCCTTTCTTCAGACGTAAAATATTTAATTTCTTTATACTCCCTTCCATCAGTTGGACGTATGTAAAGTTTTTGAATTGGAATCCATAGATCAATATCATTCATGCTGATATAAGCAGAAAATCGTTGCTTCCAATTGTGATAATCCTCCATTTTTAATAACTTGGGAAATTTCTGATTTGTTCCGATTTCGTTATCAAAATTGATCAATGTTTGCATTGCGTTTTGCATGACGACAAAAGCTTGGAAATCAGACATAACAAAAATTTCAAATTAAGTTAAACTAAACTAAACCGAAGAGAAAACAGTCGATAAGAACCCAGCTGAAGTGAATCCGAACTGAAGCTTTGAAACGAACTAGTCTGAACTAGATCCAAAACTGAATTTGAAAGAAGACTTCACAAGAACACCCGAACTGATCCGAATAGGAAATGAAGCGAACTGGAGCGAACTAAAATGATAGAACCGGATATGACCTGAACTCGTCCGAACTGAGACTTCGATTAACTGAACTGACTCAAATTGAACCGAACTGAAGCGACCTGTCACTTCGGGTGACGGTTATTTTCGAACTGGATGTTCTTCACCCGAACTGGAATGAGCCGGACATATTCCGATAAAAAATTCATGATTTTGGACAGATTTGAATATGATTTGCACCAGTAAATCAGAAAAAGTGACAATGAATGATTTAGGAGTAAAAATTTCACAAGAAATTTGACTGAAATGATCAAAATAGCAAAAACACTCCAAATTTTTCAAAAAAGATACTTTTTGTTTCAAAAAGTCCAAAAATAGCAACCACAGATCAGTAGAATGAACCAGAAAGCTCTGATACCACTTGAAGAGTCGTGACCGTCGGATCGTCTACTCGATCTAGCTATTTCGGATACGAAACAAGTAATTAAAGATTATTTATTGATCACAAAAAACAAGTTACAATCGGGAAATTGTTAAGAGAAAACACTTTACAAAACACACACTTAACATTCAGACACTCGCTCAATCGTTCTGAATTATAAAGAACAACACATATTTATACCCCAGTCCACGAACTCACCCAAACCCACGGTTCGTGTGCATCTAAACTCACCCGAAGTGTGACTTCGGATGACAGTCCGTGTCACTTCGGATCCCAGTTCGTGTACAGTCGATTTTGTATCTTCGTCTTGTTTCGATACTTCACACGACAAACCGATTATGCTTTAACAAACTGGAATCCGAACTGTAATGCGAAGTCACAACCTAACTGAATCCGAACTGAGATCCGAACTTGTGTAAACTGGTCCGAAATCGCACTTCAGAGCGGTTATTTTCTGAACAGATTGTTTTTGACCCGAACTGAAATGAACTGGACTCGACTTTCATGAAAACACAGCAGATTCAAAATTTAATCAAATTTCACCACTTAGACACTTCTGTTAGGTGAATACACGACTTAGAATGATTCGGTTGAGCAAAAAATGATCAAAAACTCAATGAATCACACCTAACCGATGGTTTAACGTCTTAAAAATGAACAAAAATGATAAATTTGAACCATAGAAAGAGCCAACAGCTTTAATACTAGATGAAAAACCGAGAACAGATCGATTCTAAGGTAGATAGAGATTGAAACGGTAGTTTTGTCATTAATTAATGTTGAATAATTACATTAACTGAACGAGTATACACCAATAAAGCCCTGGGGGAGGTTGGACAGCACCTCCTACACACACACGGATCTCGACAAACCTAGACCAAAAACTTATGAATTACAAAGATTCTGCTTGCTGATTCTGCTCGAACTGGAGCTCACCCGAAGTCATCCAAACTGACATGATCTGCCACTTCATGTCACTTCGTGTGGATACGAAGCGTGAGTTCGGGTCTCATTTCTTGTCCAGTTCACGACCCTCTGAACTTTAGTTTGTTTTGACAATTCGAACAGTAACAACCACACAAGGTTCATGTTCAAACATGCTTCTTAATCCTTGAAGTTGCATGTCCAAGATCTGAACTTTATCATGTGATTAGGCTAGTTTCATGTCATGAATGATATTTATTGATAGATCTATGAGATACTTGTTGAAGATTGGAACTTTATTGTGAATTAGCGTTAGATCTACACTTTGAATGTTGATAATTATTTGATCTATGAAATCCATGTTCAAGATCGCAACATTATGGTGAATTAGGATTAGATCTACAATTTGCATGTTGATAATTATTAGATCTATGAAATCCACGTTCAAGATTGCAACTTTATGATGAATTAGGGCTAGATCTACATTCTGCATGTTGATAATCATTAGATCTCTGAAATCCATGTTCCAGACTGTAACATTATGATGACTAGGGCTATATCTACACTTTGCATGTTGATAATCATTAGATCTATGAAATCCATGTTCAAGATTGAAACTTTATGATAATATAGGGCTAGATCTACACTTTCTATGTTGATAATCATTATATCTATGAAGTCCATATTCAGGATTGTAACTTTTTGATGTATTAGGGTTTGATCTATACTTTGCATGTTGATAATCAATAGATCTATGAATTTTATGACCAAGATTAGATTTTTATGTGGTATTTGGACTAGATCTATATCATGCATGCTCCAAATGATTAGATCTAGGTTATGTTATGTATCTTGATGATAGATCTAGGAAAGATCATGAGCTTGCATGTATGTTGTTGATATGGTTATGCATGTTAGGACAATTTTAACTAACCTTTGACCCATTTGACTTCATGGAAAATATGTATATTCTTAAGATATCATGATTTAAACCTTAGATTTTGGATTGACCCTTATGAATATACCATATGTATTCACAATATCTATTTATTTATTTTTGGTTCCATATCAATTGATCGTCAAGGTGACCTCCGGACTTGATTCTCATTACGCTATCGCTGGTTTTGTCTGTTCACGATGATACTATCATGTGACTATTCGTAGCCCATTTTAAAATTATTGTTTTGGGATGCAACATGTACCGGTACTCAAACCTTTAGAACGGTGATCTTTACTCTATAACTACATGCGTATACTGTGAACTGTAACACCCGTGTCTGACCCAAGGGGAAAACTGTAAGGGAAGATTATAAGAAAAAAATCTTCACCAACCCCTGATCAAGCCAAGGAGAAGATTGAAAGTCTAAAGACTGAAAGTAGAAGAGATTTAATATCACAAGCCAAGGGCAAGATTGTAAGGGGATAAATTTTGGCTTGTGTATCAAATTATCTATTGGCGGACTATTTTGAAGGCATACGCATTAGAATAGGTGAAAAATAGTTGGGTAATTATTATATTGGGTCATTGGGCCATTTTAGATGTGTTTGGGCTCAATTAGAAAGTGTTTAGAGGGAGTTTAGTGCGCCTAGGTATTCAAATACGGGAATTAGAGGGTAATTAGGGTTTTTAGGGTGGCTTGTTCTCAAAGTTGGAGAATCTCTATATAAAGGAAACACTCCCCACATTTCCAGGTTGTTGATTCTCTTGGTTTTGAAGGTGTAGAATCCGATTTTCTTCTTGAATCGGATTCCTTGTGTAGCAACCAGTATAAGTTCAATCATACAGTATTCATCTCATAATCGGTTTGTGTTTCTTTTGTTTATTTTCTTTTAATCGCTATTCCATCATTTTTATCGTTTGTTCTTGAATCACCATTAACACCGGATTCCGCACGGTGTTCGTGGGTTTTGATATCGCGTGAGGGTTTGATCGATCCTTACAATTGGTATCAGAGCCAAGAACTTAGTTTTAAGGCTCTTGCGATATCAGATTCAAGGTTTTTGTAACTAACGATTTGAGGTTTTTGTGGTTTTACAATTAGTTCGAAAAGAGGAAGGAAACTAGTTTTTGTAGGTTTGTGGAACAATCAGGAGGTTCAGAAGCGCGAAACAAAGCCTTCCGATCGAAACAGTGGCATCGATCCAAGTTTTCGATCGGTTAATATAACTTTTCGATCAGTTGTGGTACTTTCCGATCGACTACCCAGACTTTTCAATCAGTGGAAGGCCTTTTCGATCGACCTCTGTGGCTAGTCCCAGGATCCCGGATTGATTGAAAAGTGTGATTTCGGCTCGTCATAGCTCTCTGACTAGCCATTACTCTACCCCATCGAAAAGTCCACTTCTCGATCCATCCAGCTTTTCGATCAAAAAGTCCACTTTTCGATTCATCTAACTTTCTAGAAAAGTCCACTTTTTGATCCATTTAGCTTTTCGATCGAAAAGTCCACTTTTCAATCCATTCAGCTTTTCGATCGAAAAGTCCACTTTTCGATCTATTCTGCTTTTCGATCGAAAAGTCCACTTTTCGATCCATTCAACTTTTCAATCAAAACCCTCTTTTCGGTCGAAAACCTCCTTTCCAAACCTACCTTTCGGATCCAGTGACACTTTCGATCCAAAAGTACCTTTTTGATCCAGTGACATTTTTCGATCGAAATCTCACTTTTGCAGTAAAAACACTATTTCGCATAGTTTCACTAAAACACATATAACTTGGGCGTCGTTTAGAGTTAGAAGCTCTAATACATGCCCAAACAATCGTCTCGACGAGCCCCATAACAACCCCCGCCTAATAGCTAGGGGAGCTCATTTGGACCCTCAAATTCCACTCCGAAGGCTTCTGTTTTCCAGTTTGAAGTTTTTCACACTATTCTTTGAATAGTGATTTTGCTGTTTTTACAAGATTTGCGCTAGAAGTTCATCCAAAGAAGATCATGGCACTCATTCTACCAAGTTCCACTGCATCTACCTACAACAATGAGGTATGTTCAAACCCCAAGTGCATTTCATTAATTAAAGAATATAAAGAATGGGAACGTAAGTTCACTAATGAGAGTTTAAACCATGAGTCAACTACTAGAGATGTTAGGGAATTTAAAGACTAGGCTAGAATTTACAGAGAGAAACTTGAGACAGTTAAATTAGATGTTAGGTGCCTTAAAAATCAGTTGAGTGATAAGAGTACCTATCTTAGGCTTGCTAGAATTAAGGTAGAAGAGCTAACTAAGGAAGTGGAAGAACAAAAAGCTAAACTGGGTACAACTCAATCCAAATTAGAGCGTCATGAAACAATTCAATCAAAGATTATGCAAGCTAGCTCTTTACTTTATAACACTGATGTTAGGATGAGACATGTGAAAGATAATTCAGGTTTAGGATTAGTTTCTGAACAAAAGGATGAAAAATCCTTACACACTGTTCCTATGCCATTAATGCATGAAATCATACCTGAACCTAAGACATCAGAGACCACAATTGAAGTTAAAGCTGAGATCGATAGGAAGCTTCCTCATGTCCTATTAAAATTTCTACTCTTGTTACTAACCATACTGACAAACCTACCTCTTGTGCAGATAAAGTAAATAAAGAAGTTAGTTCAAAGGGAGAAAGTGTTTGTTTTGAGAGTCAAAAGTTTCCAGAATTTAAAACTGATAATTTTGTGTCAAATAAGTCTGAGTCTGATTTAAACTTCTCTAAGTCATCTGCTTTGAATGGATCAGTTTCTTGTGGCATGTTTACATTTGGAAAATCAGATGTCAAAACTATGAAAACTATGAAAATTTAATAAAAGGGTAAGGGACCAAGGGTTGCTGGTCCCATACCCACCAACGTTTGTGTGGATGATTAATCTAATTGTGAGCTAAATGTGAAAAAGTGTTGGTCCTCACTGATCTTTATCAGTGCAAATGATGATGTTTTGGAGAAGAAAACCAAGAAATAACAACAATATATGATTTCCAATGACTAAAATGGTTTTCTAGTATTGAACAATCACAACATGAACCAAATGATTGATAAGAAATGATAAACAAGCTACAATATACTGAAATAAGCTCCTAGCCGTCACCAAAACTCACCAAATGTCGATTTCTTGTATTAGGGTTCACAAAAGTTGAGAAAGTTACAAATGACTGCACATGGCGGCTGTTATATACTGTCCAGTGAACAGTTTCGCTGGCAGTTTCGCTGGCAGTTTCGCTGGCCAAGCGAAACTGTCACTGAGACAGTCTAATCTAAGTACCGAGCGAAACTACAGTTTCGCTCGGTAGTTTCGCTAGCCTACCAAAAGTCAACATTACAAAGTAAACTAAACTATACAATCAAGCTAAACAAAATAATGAATTCCTCCCTACATTGATCTTCAATATTCCCCCTAGGGAGGGATTCAGCCTCTTGATCTTCATTTGTCAGCTCCGGCTTCAGTCTGGTTCGGTTCCTTGTTCAGATCTGTTTCCCCCAAAACATTGGACACTTCAGCTACGGGGACATTATCTTCAGATTCCCCCACATTGGTTGTTTCATCAGCACCTGGGGCATCGGACTCTGGTTCCCCCAAATTAATTGGCTTTTCAGCAACGGGGACAGCAGTCTCTGGTTCTGGGATTTGTGTAGAAGATTCTCCAAGACCACTCAGAGACTTGTTCATCTGATTCGCCAGATCCCTATCTTCTTCCATTTTATCTTCAGCAGCCTTGACTTTCAGTGCTAAATCTTTTATTTCCTTGACTATTCCCCGGGCCTTGTTGGCAACTCTCATAAACAAGCTTGCCTCTTCTGCGGTGTCATCTCCTGCCCCAAATCTGATGTGATTTTCGCACAAAGTCTTTAAATCATCATTGCTGAAAGAAAACACTTCCATAGGATCAAATAATCTTATTTCAGCATCCTTTCCAATTCTTATAACGGCTTCGCCAGTCTGATTGTCATAGAACCACTTCTGGAATGATTGCAGCCTCGACAGTTGCTGATCAGGAATTCGGATTCTGCTCATTGTCTTGGCAGCTTTAAACTTTAAGTGCACCTTCGGTTTCCCGGTAGCTTCATCAATTTCGGTTGTGGACTTCACCCTTTGACCCTTCATAAAACCAAACGATACAAAGTCGTCCTTTGCCGCCTGCTGAAGCATTATTCTCAGGTTTGTAGCCCTGACGCTTTTGTCTTCGTCTATGAGGGGGAGCTCTGCCAGCCTTCTCAGATCCCATCTTGGCAAGGTTTTGAAATTGTCTCGTTTACGAATATAGGTAATGCTGCCCCCTCTTCTCTTGATCATGAAGGCATGAGCGGCATCACTGAATTTCCAGCTAATAATGTGTCTATCAGACTCCTTTCTCTTGGGTTGGGCAATGTTTTGGAATAAAGGGGTCTGATCTTCGAGCTCGGGTTTCTTGAACCATTCTTCCCTGTTGAACTCAAGGACCTCTTCACTTACAGAGCTAATCTTTGCTTGATACGTAAGAGAATGTTCTTTCCAATCATAGCTTTCCGGTTCAGTGTGATCATCAATCTCAGCCTCATCTTCACTTTCATCGATCAAAACGAATTTAGCTTGAACAATCTCAGGCTGTTTTTCTGATTCAAAGCTGTAGAGATTTACGTCACTCACATTAATATTATCAAGATCTTCAATATTTACATCACCACTACCACCAGCATCATTTGCACCTGAACCACTTGCACCCAATCCACCAGTTCCACTACCGCCAGCTGCTTCAGTTGTAACCTTTGAGAAGTCAGTCATTGAGTCAATCTCGGCATCACTCATCAGGTTTGGCATATTCAAATGCTTCTTGATTTCGTTCATTTCAACAAGCAGGGTCTTGATCAGAGAGGATTGTTTTGTAATGATCTCGTTCATGTTCTTGATCTGTGCATCTTTATCCTTCTCTCGAATTTCAGAATTGACCAGCTTGGTCTTGATCATACCCAATTCATTAGACAAAGAGGTATTTACACCTCTGATGATATCTTCGTCCAGTTCAGCCCTGGGATCTATTCTTCTTTTCTTAGAAGCCCTTAACTCATCTTCTGAGGGAACGCCCTGCTTTTCTTTAGATTTCTGTTTCTTTTGAGCAAGGTTCTCAAGTTCATCTTCAATTTCGTCAGCTGTGTTAGGACCGATTTTCACTACGAGAATCTCGATCTTGAGCAAGAATATGGTTCGGATGAGAAAACTCAAAACAAATGAAGAAGATGATGATGATGAATCATGAATAATCATAAACATGAGAAAGATGAAGAACATATCGAATGATTTCATTAATCGAAAGATTACAATCAATGAATCATGAAGAACACTCTCTCTCTCTAGAATCCATGACTCACTCTCTCTCTAGAATAGAAATCTCACACTCTACAAGAAATTCATCATCTCCACATTTGGAGACTCCTTTTCTTGTAATGGGCACCCTCACTATATATAGTGAGGGTGACTAACAACAGAAATACATAACTGAATAAACGAAATTACAAGTAAGGTAAATAACATAAATATTAATTAAATCAAAGTTGATTTAATTAATTCGAAGCTTGACTCGCTTGAACCGATCTTCCATTGACTTTTACGTTGACCGTTGACTCAAACGGTTGACTTTTCCGGAAAACGGTCTTCGGTCCAAACTGCAAGCCTCGAGCATCACAACTCAGTCTCTAAATCGATTCACATGGATTCTTCAGTCGAATGCTTCGGTAAACAGATTTGATGGCGTCAGTCACATAGATTTTTTGTTCTAACAATTTCCCCCTTGACTGATGCTTTCAAATCTGTTCAACTGATGAAGGATCGCTCTGCCGTACATCTTCAATGAGAAACTGATAAACCGGAGACAATCTGTCGTAGAGATTCCCCCTCTGAATAAGCTTCTTCTGTTCTCGTTGCTCCAGTTCGAGATCCAAGTGTTCTGCTCACTCGGTTCACACGGTCGGGTACAATACTGAGAAAATGCTACATCTCGGAGTCATAACCGCAACAAACTGAATCAGATAAACCAGTTTGACACCGAACATGCTCCAACTTCTGATAATCGACCCGATAATCCAGTTCCATAATAATTCCCCTTATTTCTCTAAATCTCTCCAAAAACATCAAGTCGGAAGCGTGAAAACAGATGTGGAGAGTCGAACCGTCGCGATCGGTTGCCTAGAGAAACCAGATAAATAATCTTGAAATCGGACAATCTTGCGAAAAACCAGAAATCGGATGCTGACAGTTGTGAATAATCTGCTTGACTGAGGTTGGATGCGAAAATAAAATAAACTGTTAAATTTCTTCAAGAAACGGTCATCCGAGAGATTTAATCGGATAAATTCCAATATTTAACTGAGATTCCAGTTAATCCGGTTAGTTGACGACAGCGCTGCATCCACTAAAAATAAACCGTGAGATATAACGAGAAAGCCGAGTAATTAACCGGATAATAAAGCTAACCCGTCAGTGATCGATAGCAAACGTTGCGCGACATCAATAAACGAGAACCCCAATAAAATGAAATAATTCCTTGACTAATAAAAAAATTCCGCAATTCCGTTGGGCGTTATCTCGTAAGTCTCGATGAGAAACAAAAAAAAATACCCGCATTTAACGAAAATGCTAAATATTTAATTAGTATAATTAAATATCTCAAAGAAAAACCATGATCCATGTGATATGCTCTCCACCAATCAGAATGAAGCTTTAAAACAGATCTGGCGGCTGGAAATTAAGGCTGATCAAGGGTGTAGATCTGAATCCGTGTGAATAAGGGAGCAGCCATTCAGGAAATAGCATATAACTGATCTAACGGCGCCGATTAAAAAGGATCTAACGGTTGAAAGAGGCTGATCCGTGAAAAGTGGGCATAGCCAATCAGAGGCTGGCAACGCATAAAGCCTCAACGGCTCTTTTGAGTCCAGCAGGTCCCACACGCTAACCATTACAACCAATAAGGAGCAGACAACATTTTAGGGCATTTACGGACTACAGCTGGTCCCACTTCAATTCTTTTAATTCCAGCCAATGAGCATACAGCAGGACCATTCTCTCAAACGGATCTCTTGCGTGTGGGATCCACGCACCACTAAGAAATCGACAACAGCAGCCACCTTAAACTGTTTTCTTTTCTAGCGGGTCCCACTAGAGATGGCAGCCTCCAATCAGATATCAACAACGATGAGAAGTTGACCCAGTGAACCGACAAGGAGAGAGAAAGTTTATTCTCATGCAACCAATAAGAACAAGCCACGACATCATTGTCTCTTCTTCAACCTTGACACCGGAACCCTAAATCAAACATGCCGGAAAAACGTGGCATCGCCGGAAAACCGTGAGAAGCCCATATCTCGGTCAAAACTTAACGAAAATCTTCGAATTTTATATCAACGGACTCGTATGAACATTCTCTATCACCCTTAAGGATCAGAATCCACCGAAACGAACTCGGATAAAAACCCAGAAACAAGTTCGCTAACGAAACAAGTCCGCTAAAGCCACCAGAAGTCCGCTAAGCACACTGAGAAGTCCGCTAGAGCAAACTAGTACACTAAAGCAAACAAGTTCGCTAAGAACTAATGAAGTTCGCTAAGACCAGATTCAAGTTCGCTAAGGTCCGTCAAGTCCGCTAAGAACTGATACAAGTTCGCTAAGAGTATCTTCAAATCTTCAAAACAGATGAACAGATCTGGAAAACTCGAAGAACACGAAGAACTTACTTGTGAACATGAAATCTGCCCAAAAATGATAAGAAAACCCGTAATGATGCACGAAATATGAAGCTAAACCATTCACGAGAACGTTGTGGCCACCAACAACCCATAAACAGCAGCTAATCGGATCAAAACAGCTCCAAAATTCTGGAAATCCTCAAGAACACGAAGAACACACACTTACACCGTCAGTGTGTGTTTTTCCAGATCTGCCCAAACGGTTGAGAATCAGATGAAATGGATGCTTCCAATGGATCCGGAATGCGTTTTCCACTGAGAATCATACCTTACTTCATCCGAAAACATGAAGAAAAACCCAGAAAATGAAGAATCAAGCTCCAAAATCTTCAAAAACTTCAAATACGGGAAAAACCCCAAAGTTGCGAAAAAATGAGCTCGGATCTTCAATTTTCTCACAGATTTGAAGATGTAAAACACTAAATAACATCCAGATGCACTCCCAAACATGAATCCATCATCCATATCATCAGAATCCATCCAGAAACGAAGAAAAAATAAGAAAAAGTCTCTAAAAAATAAGTTTTCTCATCTTCACTATTCAAGCTCAAAATCTCAGATTCGAGTGACCAGATTCACGGTGAGATGAATCTGATCGGTACCCGCTCTGATACCATTTGTTAGGACCGATTTTCACTACGAGAATCTCGATCTTGAGCAAGAATATGGTTCGGATGAGAAAACTCAAAACAAATGAAGAAGATGATGATGATGAATCATGAATAATCATAAACATGAGAAAGATGAAGAACATATCGAATGATTTCATTAATCGAAAGATTACAATCAATGAATCATGAAGAACACTCTCTCTCTCTAGAATCCATGACTCACTCTCTCTCTAGAATGGAAATCTCACACTCTACAAGAAATTCATCATCTCCACATTTGGAGACTCCTTTTCTTGTAATGGGCACCCTCACTATATATAGTGAGGGTGACTAACAACAGAAATACATAACTGAATAAACGAAATTACAAGTAAGGTAAATAACATAAATATTAATTAAATCAAAGTTGATTTAATTAATTCGAAGCTTGACTCGCTTGAACCGATCTTCCATTGACTTTTACGTTGACCGTTGACTCGAACGGTTGACTTTTCCGGAAAACGGTCTTCGGTCCAAACTGCAAGCCTCGAGCATCACAACTCAGTCTCTAAATCGATTCACATGGATTCTTCAGTCGAATGCTTCGGTAAACAGATTTGATGGCGTCAGTCACATAGATTTTTTGTTCTAACAAGCTGGTTCCTTTGTCGAACTTCTAATGTATTTCTTCCTTTTACCTTTCACACTTTCATCCACCTTTCCTTCAGCTCTTCTCTGGTTTTCATCTGCTATCAACTTCTTGATGTATTCATACCTTTGAGCAGGATACATGTGTTTCATTAAGTATGTGGTGTATCCTGAGAAATCGGCTCTTGTTGCAGCACAGTCTGAGAGGATTCTTGGGTGCATGGGATTAAGAATAAGAGCAACACCCTGCTTGGGCAATTCAGGTGCCAGATGTTCAATGATCATTTCCAGGAACCTTGGGTACAACAACCATCTAGACTTCTTTAATGCTTGAATGTTTGCCGTCATGGCATCAAAGATTCTTTGAGGAATATTAGCTTTCTTACCTCTGCAGAGTAGTAACATTGCCTCGGCCCAGTTCAGATTTAAACCATCGGATCCGCCTTTCCTGTCATCAATGCAAGAAATGAAGACGTGGGCAATGTATCTCCATTCTTTTGACAACAAGGACTTCTTAATTTCCTTCTTATTCTTCCACAACGCTCCGCCTTCATAACCCATGTCGCGTTCAAAACCTTTCAGCACTTCCAGATCTGTCATCTTAGTAACTTCACCGACATCTTTTTCCAGTTTAAGCACTTCAGCGATTGTCTTCATTGTAATCACTATATCTTTCTGCATAACTCTGGCCTGGATGCATTCAGGCTTAGCTCTAACGTCATACTGAGCCGTGAGCCAAAATTCTTTAATATGTCTATCATCGATGATTGGTGAGTATGAAATCGCATGAGATATGCAAGACTGCTTCAGCCACTCGATGCAGTCTCTGAATACTAGAGATTTGTCGGTGCGGATATCCAAGTATGCGGTGACATTGCTCCGAGGATCGTGCTTTAGATCTGACATTGTTCTGCACATGAAAACGAGAGCTTGTAAGTAAAACTGAACTTACATTAAATTAAATTAAATTAAATATAAAATTTCAAAAATTTGACAGTTTCGCTGCGAAATTATAGTTTCGCTAAGATGCCACAAAGTCGCACACGGCGAAATAACCAGATTCGCGACAACTGATCTCGGCGACACTGACTGGGTCAGTTTCGCTGAGACACAGCAGTTTCGCTGCGATACTATAGTTTCGCCGTGGGCGAAACAGCAGTTTCGCTGGAAATCACGGCGACACTGTCAGCGAAACTTGAGCATGATCGCTGACAGTTTCGCTCGAGACCGGTGAACTTTCGTTCAATTTCGCTAGACGAACCAGCAGTTTCGCTGAACGCGACTTTTAAAATTCAAATTACTGAAATCAATTTTAAGCACGGTTTTCGCAAAACAAACCACAATAAATAGATAGAACACTTAGACGAGGGTAATGCTTATTCCAAAACAGTTTTTTAACAACATTTTAAGAACCGAAAACCCAAATGACGATTCGACATGAAAACCCCAAAAAGATGAATCTGGATGCGATTATGGGTGCGAAAAACCGACAGCACGACCGTGAACCACACGAACCTTTACTCGAAATCGGTTAACCGGTTAACAGACGAAAGAGATGGAACAGTTTGGGCGAATTTGGAGTTTCGCGATGGGTCGGTGAGTTTTTCTCGTTTAGGGTTTCGGTGAAAAGTGACCGAGATTCTCGATGACAAGTTTAAATAACCAGGCAGTTTCGCTGCTAGTTTCGCTATGGCGAAACAGCAGTTTTGCCGTAGCGAAAGAACAGATTCGCTGAAGTCAAGATCAAACAAAACAGTTTCGCCGGTAACGAAACAAACAGATTCGCTGTGAGCCTACACGGTGAAACTAACCGGGCGAAACACAGTTTCGCTGAAACCCTAATTTTCAAAATTTGACATATTTGAGATTTTGAACCTTTTGAACAAACGACAAACTCACACAAATCACCATATTATTTACAAAGTATCGATCTTATAAAAAATAACGCAGTAAGTAAAATCTTTTTGAGTTTTTCAAAAGGAATTAAAAACAACTATACAAGCAAACTTTAATTTTAATTTTAGAGAAAGATCCAGACATGAGATCATATCAACCAATACGCATCATACACATTTCAATTTCAATTTTAATCAGCATGCAAGTCAAGCAGATCCCGAATGCATCATATTGATATTAAGCATGCACTAATAGTATTTAACATTTTTGGATATGCTTAAGGTATATTAATCATGCACTGATCACCCAGCCTCACTCTATCAAAGAAGTTAACAAATCATCATATTCATCTTGATTTTTCTTTTAATTCTTTTTCAAATGAGATAAGCGTTCACGATGTTTCATGCAAAAATAAAGCAGAACCCTAAGTGAACAGCAATCAGGTCGGCCGCAAAGCACGCAGAGAAAGCCCGATGCACTTAGGAAAATAAAAAATGAAAAATAAAGCAGAAATCGTATATATCAACAACAATCAGGTCGGCTTGTGGGCACGCCAAGAAAGTCCGATGATATATACTAAACACCAAGAAAATAAAGAAGAAACTCAATCAGCAGGTGATCAGGTCGGCCGCCTAGGCACGCAGAGAAGACCCACTGAGTCGAGTGTAAAAATGGCATAAAGCCTTATTTGCAAAGCATGCGTACATCAGAACATCTCTTAATATTAGAATCATTGCAACACTTATCCAGAAATGAAAACTAGAGCAAAATCAGGCAAGCGTTATGTTTATATCCTACTCATAGATATCATATTAGGCATACACACCCAACAATCATACAAGCACAATACAGCCTTTATTTTTTTACTCTATCCATGGCAGATAACGCAGGTTGATATACTATCATTTCTCACAAGGTCGGATCAATTTCTCATTTTTGTTTTTGTTTGAAATTATTTATATACCAAATTATCGGATAGCTTCAATATTTTCCCCCAAAATCCACAAATACTCTATTTTTGGATTTTCAAAAGTGAAAAATAAAATAAAAATGATTCGATCGATACTTGACACAAAAATGACAGACGCTGAACGGAGACACACTATCGAAGAGAAGGTTTTGACAGGAAATCCGCTTCGAATTCATGAGTGAAAAGAGATCATTTGAGAAAGATTTCATGAAATTTAAGTAGTTTAGTGTGATTTACCCCCAATTCCCCATGAGATAACAGTAAGGACATCGAAAAGCATTTATGAGAAAATTGCAAGGTAAATTAGACTAAAATACTCCCCTGATCATATTCATATGATAAAAGGGCAGAAATCATTTGAGGAGGACTGCATGATCATTGATTTCTTGATTTCAACAGATTCAATTCCAACAATCACCTGATTCAAAACAAAATGAAATTAGCAGTTAGGTTTAAATAAACTAAACTTAAGATGAAGTAAATTTAAAAGAGTATTTACAAGAAGGTTTATTTTATCCCCTTTTTTTTTTATTATTTACCAAAAATTTAAAAAGATATCATGCCCAGCATTTTAATAAGCTCATAAAAGCGGGGTTTATCAAAGGTTTTTGTAAAAATATCCGCTTTCTGGGATTTGGTTTCAATGGGGACAACGTCAATAAACCCTTTTTCTTGAGCATCACGGATTGCATGAATCCGTGTTTCAATGTGTTTGGTTCTCGAATGATGAATCGGATTCTTGGAGATTCCAACTGCGGCTTCGTTGTCACAAAACAACGGTGTATGAAGAAAGTTAATTCCATAATCCATCATTTGATGTTGAATCCATAGCACTTGACAGCAGCAACTGGAGGCAGCAATGTATTCGGCTTCGCCAGTAGATAATGAGACAGTTGTTTGCTTCTTGCTTTGCCACGAAACCAAACATTCCCCCAAAAACTGGCATCCTCCAGAAACAGATTTTCTATCCAGTTTGCATCCTCCGTGATCACTGTCTGAATATGAATTAAGCTCAAAACTTCCACCCTTAGGATACCATAATCCCAATCTTGATGATCCCTTCAAATAACGGAAGATTCGCTTGACCGCCTTTTCATGAGATTCCCTTGGATCAGCTTGATAGGGAGCACAGTAACACACATCAAAAGTGATATCCGGACGACTGGCTGTGAGATACATGAGAGACCCAATCATTGATCGATAAAGTTTCTGGTCAACCCGCTTTCCTTCACTGTCGGGAGTCAAACACGTCTGAGATGTGAAGGGAGTAAGTTCAGCTGAGGCGTCGTTCATCTTGAATTTCTTCAGAATCTCCAGAACATACTTTTCTTGATGAATAAGGATCCCGTCAGGCTTTTGTTCCACCTGCAACCCAAGGAAGAAACACATCTCTCCCATCATGCTCATTTCGAACTTTTCTTTCATCAATTCCTCAAACTCACGACACAACTTCTCATTTGTTGATCCAAAAATGATATCATCGACATATACTTGAACGATCAGCATTTCACCTTTGACCTCCTTTTTGAACAAAGTCATGTCGATAGACCCACGAGTGAAACCTTTTCCCAATAGATACTGAGTCAAAGTTTCATACCAAATTCTGGGTGCCTGATGAAGACCGTATAGAGATTTATCCAGCTTGTAGACTTTGTCAGGAAATTCATGATCTTCGAAGCCAGGAGGTTGATCCACATAGATTTCTTCAGCAATATCTCCATATAAGAAGGCGCACTTGACATCCATTTGATACACCTTGAAATTTTTGTGCGCAGCATGAGCCAGGAAGATTCGAATGGCCTCGATACGTGCAACAGGTGCAAAAACTTCAGTATAGTCAATGCCTTCTTCTTGATAAAAACCTTGAACCACAAGTCTTGACTTGTTTCTGATCACCACACCTCTATCATCAGGTTTGTTTCTGAAAACCCACTTTGTACCAATTGGAACCTTATTTTCTGGAAGATCCACAAGTTGCCAGACCTTCAGCTTTCTGAATTGTTGCAGCTCAGCCTGCATGGAGTCCACCCAACTTGGATCTGCAAGAGCTTCATCTATGTTTTTAGGAACAATCTGAGACAGAAAACACGCAAACAAACATTCATTAATCAATCCTGACTGATGACGAGTCCTCACTCCATCCGTAATCGAGCCAATGACGAGGTCATGTGGATGATCCTTTAAGGTTTTGAGATTTAAGTCAAGGTGAGGGGGAGCGGGTTCGGTGGTTTGAGGTAGTTCATGAGATGAAGATGGAGGATCGGGTTGATGTGGGGTTTCTGAGGATGAGGATGGGTTTTGTTGTGGAATTTCAGGTTGAGGGGTGATAATTACGAGAGGAGGATTGTCATTTGCTTCAGCTAGGATAGGAAGATTGAATGACTTGAACAGTGTGTCTGAATCATAAAACCATTCGGGTCCAGTTCCGGTGTTGGGAGAGTTAGATTCTTGCCAGTCCACGTAGTAGGATTCCTGCACAATACGAGTACGTTTGTTATAAACACGATAAGCTTTTTGTGATGAGGAATACCCCATGAAGAAACACTCATCGGAGACAGCTCCAAATTTTGTGATTTGAGCTTCGGTATTCAGCAATGTGCACGAACATCCAAACGGCCTGAAGAAGTCAATCAGCGGCTTCCTTCCATAATACAGCTCGTATGACGTCTTCATTTTATCTTTTACGATCAGGACACGATTCAGCACGTAGGACGCACAATTCACAGCTTCAGCCCAGAAAATGATCGGTGTTAGAGCATTTTGTGTTGTCTAGTGCTAGATCTTGATGTTTTGAATATGTAATCTATAAGTTTGTATTTTATGTATCCAGCGGATCAGTGGCGGATCAGGTGATCCGCCGGACCACCTGATACGCTGGTAAGTTGGTCCGCTGGCCCAGTTCCTATATATAGGTTTCAGTTTGATTCAGAGAGTGTGAGTGAGGTTTGAGCTTTCTTAAGTGTGTGTTTTCAAAGTGTAACCTGAATACTCTGTGTTTCTCTCTGTTTACAAGCTGTGATCAATATACGGAAGATTATTTACCTTGTGTGTCCGAATCCGAATGTAATAATGCACTAGCTAGATCCGTATTGCGTTTTACAAGTGGTATCAGAGCAGGATTGCTCAGTTGCTGCGAGTTACAGTTCGGTTTTGGGTTTTAGAGAGAGAAAGTTCAATTTTGGTAAGATTTTGATCAATTCTTCTCGGTTTCTCATCAATTCAGCAAGTTTTCTTCGTTCAGATTGCTTCTAGTTCATTTTCGCTTAGTTGTACATTGAATTCATGCATTAAAAATCAAAAAATATCGAAAATTATGCATGTTGTGTCTGGTCCGCGGGTGGTCCGCTGGTGATCCGCTGCTTGAAGATTCTGATCCGCCCGTGTAAATTCATAAATTCAGTGATACGCTGAATTTGATCCGCTAAGCAATCTTCAACACTTGATCCGTGGCAGTTATTGTTTGATACGTGGCAGTTCCAGCGTATCAGGTAGCAGCGTATCAATTGATTCGCAGCGTATCATTTAATCCGCTAGGTGGTTTTGATCCGGCGGATCAAATTCTGATCCGGTAGGCAAATTCTGATCCGCGAGTTGAATTTTGATCCGGTTCCCTTGAAATCTGATCCGGAGGACTAAGTTTGATCCGGAGGTCGACATTCTGGTCCGCTGATAACAGAATTGAAGTGTGGTTAATCATGGATCCGTTTCAAGCGTTTGCTGCTATGTCTACGACTGTTCAAGCGTTGCTGAACTACGATAATGAAATAGGAACGACAAATAAAGTTCCTAAACTGATGAGATTTGAGGATTTCCATAATTGGAAAACACGGTATGAATCGTATATCGGTGTGAACGATGTTAGTGTTTGGACTCCTATGCTTGATGGGTATGAGATTCCAAAATTCACAACTGGGGAGTTTATTGGTCAAGAGAAGCCGTTTAACAAGATGAACGATGCTGAGAAAGAAGCTTTCAAACTTGAAAGAAAAGCGTATTCCAATTTATCGATGGCGTTACCTAAGGATATTTTGCATCAGTTTAAAATGCATAATACATCTAAGAAATTGTGGGATGCTTTATGTCAACGATGTGAAGGTAATGCACAATACAAGAAGAGCAAGAAGAAAGTGTTGTTACGAGAGTATGATAATTTTGCTCATGTTCAAAATGAAACCATTAATGATCTCATTTCAAGGTTATCTCATTTGGTTAGTGAACTTGATATTGTTGGAGTAAAAATTGAAGCTGGAGAATTGAAAGAAAAGCTATTAGATGCTTTGCCTGAGAAATGGGAAGGTTACATTTTGTTGCTGACTCATGATAAAAGTTTTGATGATCTTACCTATGATGAACTTACAAGAAATTTACTAGCAAGGGAACTGGATATGATGCGTGTGAAAACGTTACCATCTCAAGTTCAGAATCCCGATGTCTATTTTGGTGAAAATGCTTCTACCATGCATGCTAAAGCAAAAGCTAGCACAAACCCACCATCTACTGCTTTTTATGTAGAAAATACGTCAAGTGGTCATGCAAACATGTCTAGAGGTTCTTCAAGTGGAAGCTATGCTAGTAAAGCTGCTGTAACATATCCTGTGTATTCACATCAGTCATCTCCTGCTTCAAGTCACAATCAGAGTGCTTTTTCAGCAAAGACTACAAATGACTTCATGGCTTTATTTTCAGCAATGGTTTCGTCTTATGATGGAGTTGTTGCAGGAAAGTTAACTAGTGCTGAGTTAACTGATGAAGACTATGAACAAATTGATCCTGATGACTTAGAATTGATGGATATTAACTGGTCCATGGCGATGCTTGTTCGCAGAGGCAAAAAGTATATGCAAAGAACAGGTCGGAAGGATTTAAATCCTGAAGGAAAACTTGGATTTGATAAGTCTAAGGTTCGTTGCTACAATTGTCAGAATTATGGGCATTTTGCCAAGGAGTGTACCAAGGGAAAGCAGCAAGAAACTTCAAAGTTGTATCAAAAGTATGCTGCACAGAGTAACAAGCCATCGGGGAGCAATACTAATCCTTCAAGTTCAAATGCAAATGCTAGTGGCTCAAATTCAGACAATAAAGCGTTGGTTTCACAAACTGGAGAAGGATATGATTGGGCTGATGATTTTCCAGATGAATCTGCTTTTCTGTGTACTGAGGAGAAGAGTGTAAAGATTGAAGATGATTCTGATCTTCCTGGTGAAGATTTTTTTGCTGAAGGTCAACATGCATTTATGGCCGACGTTCAGGTTAATTCTACTTCTTGTGAACTTTGTCTTAACTCTGCTAATCAGTTGAAAGAAGTTTCTGCTGAGAAAACCATGTATTTTGACAAATACTCATTAGCAGAGGAGAATGTCAAAATTTACAAACAACGGTGGGAAGCTGTTAAAGCTGAACTGAAAAGTGAACATGCTGTGGTTCTGAGCACAAAAATTGAGCTTAATAACAAAACAGAAGATTATATTTTTTGTGAAAAGAAGCTTGCTGAAGCGAATGCTAAAATTTCCGAATTAAACATTGAAATTTTGGATCTTAATAGGCAACTTGAAAATTTCAAAAATTCATCTTCTTTTGCAAGTTTTCTTTGCAAAGATGAAAATCTAAAAGATTTGCTCAAAGAATCCGGGTGTAACTCAGTTCCTCCACCCATTGTTCATGGTTTAGGTCCAAAGGAACCTGAGACCAAAGTTGTGTTTGATTACTCAATGTTTACTGAGGGATCATCTGATAAATCCAAAAGCACTGATAAGAAGAAATCAGGCAAACATGTGTCCAAACCTAAGGTTGAGGTGTCAAAACAGGTTGAGTCCAGTGATTCTAAGGTTGTAAAACCTGTCACTGAGGTTAAACCTCAAAGTGTCAAAATGACACCATTAGAGGCTGCTCAGAAAATACTTGAAACTGCAAAAACAATGAAAACATTTGAAAATTCAAAATTTGCTAAAGGTCCAGATTTGTTTTTTGAAAGAAATGCCGTTTCTGTAAGTAACACAAGTACACCTGATGTCAATACTATACCAGAAGCACCTGAAAGAAGTGCAAAATTCAATGGTATTGGGTTTGGACAGTTTGCTGAAAATTCTAAGGTCAATCAAAAGAAACCTCAGAAATTTCAGAAACGTGAAAAGAAATTTGCCACAAATGGTAAGTTTGATGAAACTTCGAAAGGCAAAACTGTTGATGGTGATACATCTCAGAAATTGAGAATGTATAGTTTGAAAGGAAGTGAGTCAGTATTTTCTGATTTAGATTTTCCTTTAATTTGTGTTGATCCATCACGTGTTGCCAAAGTGTGGTATGTAGAACCTTCTGAGGTGGTTAAGTCAGATGGTGTAGACGAGCAGTTTGTTGTGTTGTCTGATGTGTCGTCTGGATCTAATGATCAAGCATCATCCTCCAAAGCTCAAAGGCTTTCTGAAAAACCAAAGTCATCAACTGATCAAAAGTTTAAGACTAAATCAAAACAATCATCTTACTCACCAAAGAGTTTTTACAACTCTGATGGTCAGTATTCCTCAGAAACTAATAGTTTTGATTATGAAGCGTTTGGTTTTTGTGATGATTACAACTTTTATGATGATTTTGGAAAATTTGAACAAAACAAGACCACAAAGGTTAAATCTAAAGGGTATGCTGATAATTGTGGTGTTGATGAATATGGGTTTTATAATGAACATGGATACATTGGTCCTCTGTTTAAACCTTTGCCAAACTCCAAAGGGAGAAGGTTTAAAACCAATGTTTCTAACCAAGGTAAGGGTGGTGTTTCTCAGGGTGTTGTAGATCCCAGGAGGTGTTATTGTTGTTTTGAAATAGGACATATTCGTAGTCGGTGTCCTGTTTTAGCTAGAAAAAGGGCTTCAGCATATATGCAATCAAATTCAGATTCGAAATCTGATACAAAGACCAAGATGGATGATGAAAAGATTGTTACCAAACAACATTTTAAAAGGAGAAATTTTTTCAATAAATCTTACAAAGTTTTTGGTAATCATTCTACTTCAGACTCTACTGCTGATTCATCTATTCCATCTGTTAGGCAAAAGTGGCTGCCTAAAATGACTTCAAAAGCCACTGAGGATTTTTCAGAAGATACCGGTCGACCCAAAGCTGAATGCTTGGGTCCAGATACTCACTAATTGCTTGCTACAATGTGCAGGGTGCTCGAAAGCCAGCTGTTAACAACTTTTGGGTCGTTGATAGTGGAGCATCCAGGCACATGACGGGTAATATTTCCTTGCTATCTGAAGTTAAACCAATTCAAGGAGGAAATGTTACTTTTGCTGGCAATAAAGGTGGGAAGATAACCGGTGAAGGAAAGTTGGGTAACGAGAAGATTACTTTTGAAAAAGTCCAATTTGTGCAAGAGTTGCAGCACAACTTGTTAAGCGTATCTCAAATTTGTGATAAGCAGTACACAGCTGCTTTTACAAGTTCAGAATGCTTGATTTTGAAACCTGGCATTCGAATTCCTGAAGACTGGATTGTGATGCGAGCTCCAAGATTTCGGGACTTATATGTGTTAAATATGAATCAGACTTCATCTGCTGTATCTGCTACGTGTTTTATCTCCAAAGCTACTGAAAAGGAATCAATTCTGTGGCATAGACGCATGGGTCACATCAATTACCGAAAAATGAATTACTTGGTCAATCATTCGTTGGTAGAAGGCGTTTCCAAGAATAGATTTTCTATAAATGATGTGTGTGTCTCATGTAAGAAAGGTAAACAGAAAAAGAAGTCTCATCCTTCTAAGCGTTTGAATTCCATTGTCACTCCCTTGGAACTGCTTCATATGGATCTGTTTGGTCCTATGAATGTTCGTAGTATTGAGGGTAGTTATTACTGCTTAGTGATTACGGATGATTTCTCAAGATTTTCATGGGTGGCTTCTTTGGCGTCCAAGGCCGATACTCCAGATTCCATTCGGAACATGTTGTCTAAGTTTGAATCGTTGTACAAGCATAAAGTTTGTCGAATTCGTACTGACAATGGTTCTGAATTCAACAATGCCAAAATGAAGGATTTTTGTGGTTCGTTGGGAATTTATCATGAATTCAGTGCGCCGTATACTCCACAACAAAATGGGGTTGCTGAGCGAAAGAATAGAACATTGATTGAAACTGCTCGAACGATGCTAGCGGATGCACAGTTACCAATTACGTTTTGGTCTGAAGCTGTTCATACTGCATGTTATGTACTCAATCGTGTTCTGATTGTTAAAAGATTTAACAAGACGAGTTATGAATTGCTCCGAGGTCGAAAGCCGAATTTGAATTTCTTGGAACCATTTGGGTGTTCATGCACGGTTCTCAAGGCAGGTGGGAAGTTTGATGCTAAAGCTGTTGAAGGCATTTTTGTTGGATATCATCATCCAATGAAAAGAGTTTATTTTTCATCTTCCAAAACCATTGAGAATCATATGAATGTGGATTGTCATCGTCATACTTTTCGGCAACCTAAATCGGTTGATTCTCGAGCTTTTGATTATAATTCGTTTGTTGATTCGTTCTCGGCTGCACAAAAGAGTTCTGCTAAAGAAGATGAGTCTGAAATCTTATCTGCTGCTATCATGTATACATTGTCTACTCCTGGTTCCGGTTCATGGATTCCTAAGCTTCCTACTTCATCGGTTACTTCTTCGTCTAGTCAGGATGTTTCTAGTTTGGAAACTATGAGTTCGTCTGACGATGATGATGAAAGTTCGTATCATGAAGCTGAGTCAACACCTGTTGACGATCCAATATCGTTACCTAGTACAAGTTCTTCGGTACCAGTTTCGTTACCGTTAAATGATCTGTCAGGATCAGAAGAAGCAGATGCAAGTTTACCTAATAATTTGGCGGATGATATTCCTGTTGCTGATTCAACTACTTTGAGGATACACACCATTCATCCTCAAGAGAATATCATTGGTGATCCGAGTTCGGGAGTTCGCACACGTAATCAACTAGCAGATTCTGTTGATGCTTTGATTGCTGAAATCAGGGATTCAGGAGTTCAGAATGACGTGTTTCATTCTTGTTTTCTGTCTCAAGTTGAACCAACCAATGTCAATCAGGCGTTGGAAGATGCTTCTTGGGTTGAGGCTATGCAAGAAGAGTTGCAACAATTTCAGAAATTGGGTGTATGGCATCTCGTGGATTTACCCGCTAATTCCAAAGAACCATGTGGTACTAAATGGGTATTTAAGTGCAAGAAAGATGATCGAGGCATAATTGTTCGAAACAAGGCTCGATTGGTGGTTCAGGGTTTCTCACAGATTGAAGGTGTTGATTTCAATGAAGTTTATGCTCCTGTTGCACGGATCGAGGCTATCAGAATCTTTTTAGCTTTCGCGGCATATCATGGATTCAAAGTGTATCAAATGGATGTCAAGAGTGCATTTCTTAATGGGTTGATTCGTGAGGAAGTGTATGTGAAGCAGCCGCCTGGTTTTTATGATCCCGATTATCCAAACAAAGTGTACAAGTTAGACAAGGCGTTATATGGATTACATCAAGCCCCGAGAGCTTGGTATGAAACTTTATCTACGCACCTGCTGGAAAACGGTTTTCGGCGTGGAAAGGTGGATTGTACACTGTTTTCGAAGAAGTTTGGAAAGGATCTGTTGCTTGTCCAAGTCTATGTGGACGACATTATTTTTGGAAGCACAAATGATGCGTTATGCAAGGATTTTGAACGTGTTATGCAAACCAAGTTTGAAATGAGTTCTATGGGCGAGATGGGGTTTTTTCTAGGTCTTCAAGTTCATCAATCGGCCAAAGGAATATTCTTACACCAAACCAAATATGTGTCTGATATTTTGGCAAGGTTCAAGATTGGCGATGTTCGGGTTCCTAGTACACCAATCCAGGTTTCACATGGTTTAGCACCAGATGAGACTGGTGAATCTATTGATCCCACATTGTTTAGGGCTATGATTGGTTCGCTTATGTACTTAACTGCATCTCGTCCTGATATAATGTTTGCTGTGTGCATGTGTGCTAGGTATCAGGCAGCTCCAAAGGCTTCTCACTTGATGGCGGTAAAGAGGATTTTTGCTTATTTGAAGGGTAATCCGGATCTGGGGATCTGGTATCCTAATGATAATAAGTTCGAGTTATCAGCATATTCTGACTCCGACTACGGTGGATGTAAAATCAATTTCAAATCCACAACCGCAGGATGTCAATTTTTGGGAGAACGACTGGTGTCGTGGCAATGTAAAAAGCAAACTTCGGTTGCAACGTCTACAGCAGAGGCGGAATATGTGGCTGCTTCTAGTTGCTGTTCACAAGTCTTGTGGATACAACAGCAGTTACGCGACTATGGTTTGAATTTTCTTACTACTCCGATCTTTATTGATAACTCGGCTGCCATATCCATTACTAAAAACCCAGTTCAGCATTCTAAAACTAAACACATTGAGATTCGATATCACTTTATCCGTGATTGCTTTGAAAAGAAACTAATTGATTTGCAGAAAATTCACACGGATTTTCAGCGAGCTGATTTGTTTACAAAAGCTTTTGATAAAACTCGATTCCAATTTTTGTTGAAAATCAATGGCATTACTAAGTTAAATGTCACATGATTCGGTTCAGTTGATCGTTTTTGCTTTTCGTTTTATTTTTTTTCTGTTATTGTTTTCTGCTTTTTAGGGGGAGATATATGAAAAATACAAAAATAGTGTGTTGTTTTGTGTTCTAGAAATGAAAAAGCATAAAAAAAATGAAAAATACAAAAGTATAAAAAAATTGGAAAATTAAAAAAACTGAGAAATGTGATCCAACCTCGTGAGAAATGATAGTACATCAGTGAATGTTACTGACCATGGATAGACTAGATTGAAAGGCTGTAGATACTTGTTTGTTTCATTGAATGTGCCATTCATATCTGATACATATTAGTATGATATAAAGATAATGCCTGTCTGAAATCTGTGGCGTACCATGATTCTTGTTTTTGTTTAATGCTGAGCTTATGTGGAAAAATCCAAAAAGAGAATAAGAGATGGTCTTAGTGTATACATGCGTTATTTTGCAAAAATTTAAACTTGTTTTATTTTCTTTATTTTGTCAAACGATCGGACTTTCTCTGCGTATCGAAAGATCGACCTGATTGTTGTTCGTTTGACATTCTGCTTTATTTTCTTGGTGTTTAGTATAATCCATCGGACTTTCTCTGCGTATCGTAAGATCGACCTGATTGTTGTTGGATTATACGCTTTCTGCTTTATTTTCTATTTCTTATTTTCCTAAACAATCGGACTTTCTCTACGTGCTTGCCAGCCGACCTGATTGTTGTTTGTTTAGGGTTCTGCATTCTTTTTGCATGAAACACTATGAACCGATTGTCTCTGTAAATAGATTCTGTAATGAATCAGTGAAAAATAAAAAATTAGAATAAATCAGATTAGCAATTACTTGAGTCTGTGGGTGCCATGATTTCTGTACTTGATAAACATACTTAATGCATATCAGAAAGATGTAAAAATTGATTTGAATTGGCTGAAATAAACATTATGTGTTGTATTCGTGGACAACTTGATTTGCATGCTTATTAGGTCGAAATTGAAGTGTGTTAAGTGCATCTCACTGATATGATCTCATGTTGCGATCTTTCTCACAAAAATATAAGTTATTGGTACTTTTGTTTGATTTCTCGTTTTCTGTTGATTTACGTTTCCTGCTTATTTTAGAAAAATCAAAAAGATTTTAGGTGTGTTTTAGCATAAATTCGAAAAATCAAAAAGATTTTAGTGTGTTTTGATATAAATTTGTCAAAATTCAAAAAGATTTTCTTTTTGCTTTATTTTGGATCAACTGAATTTCAGAATCGACAATCTGTTGTTTGATGAATCACAATCGATGCAAAAATAGTTCATAAAGTCTTTGAGATTGAAAAACACTGAATATTCTTGATGAAAAATGAAATTTGAAGGAAAAGGGCAATTTGGTCTTTCTTTGATCCGGCGGATCAACTGCCGCGGATCAACTGATCCGCCGGCGGACCAAATGATTGGGTATAAATACCAATCTGATCCGCGAGAGTTCATTACTCGCGGATCAAACACATTCAACTCAGAAAAACCCTCGAACCCACATTTTCACAATTTTCTTGATATCTCAGTCGTTACCGAAGCTCTGACCGAAATTTTTGATGCTACAGGTAGGTTGTGTGATTGCGCACAGGTTGATGGGCTTAATTTCTATAATGGTTGTTTAATTAGGGTTAAAATTGTGATTTAAAGTCTCGGTTTTTTTTAAAAACCCGACTTTATGCTTGTTTACTCTAGTTTAATCAATGTTAATGATCTCAAAGCACATGATTCGAATCGTAGTATACTCTTGGTTGAATACTTGTTCTGTGATTCCAAAACAAACACTTGAATGTTGAAAAAATTTGAAAGTGACTGTTCGATAACTGATCGTCCGCCGGATCAACTGATCCGCCGGACCAGATTTTCAAATTGATACGGAGTTGATCCGGTTGACTTATCTGATCCGCGGTCAACGATTGTGATCCGCCGGATCAAGTGATCCGCCGGATCAAATGATCTGCTGAATAATATGATCCGCAACTGGTCCGCCGGACCAGATGATCCGGATGCATAGATTTGATCCGTGGGTTGATCCGCTCAGAAATTTTTTTTAAAAGTTAGTCGTTTGAGTGATTTGTCTAATATCAGCGATTGTCATTGAGCGTTTTGATAATGTTAATTGATTCTAATGGCAGTTTGTTTTGATGACTTGAACAGAAATGGCTGATTTTAAATCAATTGGAGAACAAAACGTTTGTGCCTATCTTGATGTTGCAGAAAAATGGAGGCCGCATTTTCTTAATATTTTTGAGTTCGTCAGGCGTTCAAGAATATTTTATGCTGCAACTCATGAATGTCCGCCGTATAAAGACTTGTTAGTTATGTTCTGGACTTCAGCACAAGTAGACTGTTCGGTGACTCCATCTGTTATTCGTGCAAAGATTCTAGAAACTGATGTGGTGATATCTGAAGCTGATGTGAGAAGAGTTTTAAGATTCAATGATCAAGATACTTTTCCGACTGAATTTCCTGTAGAAGATTTGGTGGCATTATTGAAAAGGATCAAGTATGATGGACAATTATATGTTCCATGGTATCTTAAGGCAAATCTGAGTCCTCCTTATAAGTACTTGATGCATGTGATCATTAAATGTTTTGGAAATCGAACAAGAGGTCAAGAAGAGTTTGACTTGAAGGTGTTGTCTTTCTTTAGTGCTTTGGTGTTAAACAGAGAATTCAATTTTTCTGGTTGGGTCTTTAACTACATGCGGGAAAATATCTTGGTGAAACAAGTACGCAGTATCATGTATCCAAGATTTCTACAAATGATTCTGAATGATTTACATCCAAACCTTCCAAAGAACGCTGCTGCTATCATAGATATGAAGCATATGAATAGAGTAGCTGTTGGCAAGATTCCTGTGTACTACAAGAGAAAGGGAAATGCCATTCCTCCACCGAATAAGAGGTTGATTGGTCATCTTGCTAATCCGGCTTATGTGGCTCCAGATAATGGTGCTGCAAAACATGATGATAGTTCTGATGATGAACTACATTACAATGATCATGGCTTTCCAACTGAAGTTGCAGAAGATGATGGTGAGCAACCTGTAAATCAAGAGCCTGTAGTACAAGAACCTGTTGTACAAGAACCTGTAGTACAACAACCTGTAGTTCAAGAACAAAATCCAGAGCCGGTAACTACTGAAGCTGTCAATGAATCTGACCGGGTGAATATTTCAGATGAGGGTGCTGATGTAATTGGTAGTTCGTCAGAAACTGAATCAGACTCTGGTGAATATGTTACCATCTTGCACAATACAAGAGAAGTTCCTGTACGGAGAGGGTCTAGGGCTCATATTGCTTATCTGAAAGCTCATAATCAAGATACCTCTGTTTTTGAGGGTAGAACAAAACAGGCTGAAGATACTGATAATGATCCATCTTATACTCCTTGTATGGAGGAGTCTGTGGCTAAGTCAAAGCCGATAGATAAAGGAAAAGCTCCTGCAGTTGCTTCTGGCAAACGTGTAAAAAGTGTGGCTGTAGGATATAAAGGAGTGAAGCCTGGTTCGTTTCTTGCTGATGCCAGAAAATCTGGGCAAAGTCCTCCTAGCAAGAAGCAGAAAGTGACTTCGTCGTCTTCTATTCCAACTCAACCAACCACCAAAACAGCTGATGTTCAGAGTTCTCAACAACCTCCAATCAGAAAGTTAACCATCAAAAGACCGTCAACTATCGGTTCTGCTTCCACGTCTTCAACGACTTCCACAATTTCTTCTGTTGATTTGAAGCTTGCCTTGTTTCAAGCTCGATTTGAGAGGGTAGAACATACAAACAAGGTGCAGGCTGAAGAGATTTCTGGGCTGAAAAATTTGTGTAAAGAATTGGTTGCTAGAGATCATTCTCATACAAAGGAGCTTGCTCGGTTAAAAGCTCAGGATGAGGCAAAAGATCGCGAAATTGCTCAGTTAAAGCAATTGTCTTTATCTATGGGTGAGCAGCTTAAGCAAGTGCTTACAGCTTTAGCTGCTCAGGGGGAGAAGAGGCCGAATCCTGAAGAAACGTGCAGGGAAGAAGAGGATGTGATGAAGTTCTTAAACGATGATCCTGATAATCCTGATGGTGGTACTAGTGGTGCTGGTGCTGGTACTGATACAGCAGGAACATCATCGGCTGCTGCTGCTGGTACGACATCTCAGGGGGAGTCTACAGACAAAGATATATATGATGTAACTCCGATATCGAGGGTTGAAATGAAAGAGGGAGAGTTGGTTAATCCCTTCACAAAAGAGCAGCTGGCAGCTATTTTTGCTCTAAATGTGGAGGATGTTGAAAATGTGCCAGTTGCTGAGCCATATCAGGAAGATAATTCAGAAGAAGAGGTGGTATTTGAAGATGAACATGTGGAAGTGGAAGACATGACAGCAGAAGAATATCCTGATGATCCAGCAATGTATGGAAATTTTTCTGATAACGACTATTCTGAAGGTTTTAATTTCTTTGGAAAAGACAGTGAAGATAAGGTTGATGCAGGGAAACCATCAGAACAACCTGAAGTATCTGAATCTGTTAATGTGTCTGAAGAAGAAGAAAAGAAGCTGTTATTTGAAGCTTGGTTAAAAGATCAGAGAGCTAAGAAATTACCAGTTTCAGTCCAAGTTGAAAAGTCGTCAAAATCTGTTAATCAGAAAAGATTTTTTGATAGAAAAGGAAGACAAGCTTCTGGAAAAATTATCAGCTGGATGTACGATTCTGAACTCAAATGCTATGCTATCAAGAGGGAGTTTGGGATTGTGTATCTGAAGAATGCTACAAGATTCAATACATTACCTGTTTGTGATGTGAGAGACTTGGCTAGAAGTCAATTTTTGAATCCTGGAGGAAATAGTTTGGCTGCTGTGTTTAAGGAGAAGTTAATCGAAGAATGTCAAGGAAGATTCAGGTTTTTGACTCCGCAAAGACCAACTTACTCTGAGCATCCAACAGATATCCATCATATTACAGGCAGACCAGTAGTAATTCTGAAGTATAAGAAGCCGATTCAACTTAAGAAAATTCCTCTCAAAAGGCTTGAACAAGATTTCATCAAGACTTTGAGGTGGTGGTATTATGATGAGGTGACTGGTGAAGCTGTTATTGTGGTTCAAGAAGACAACAAGGTTGTAAGAATCTATGACCCGATGTCGTTGATAAACTTGTCAAAGGATGATATTGAAAAGCTACATTCTAGCAAGATTCTCTACAAACCTGAATGTCGTGATCAAGCAATGCAGTTTCAAAAGGTGATAAATGTTTGTTTTGGTGGTGGGATTCATGCTGGGAATAACAGAAGACGTGATTGGAAGAAGACAGAATCAAAAGCTTCTGAAGACTAGCACAAGACAAGGGGGAGTTTGTTAGAGCATTTTGTGTTGTCTAGTGCTAGATCTTGATGTTTTGAATATGTAATCTATAAGTTTGTATTTTATGTATCCAGCGGATCAGTGGCGGATCAGGTGATCCGCCGGACCACCTGATACGCTGGTAAGTTGGTCCGCTGGCCCAGTTCCTATATATAGGTTTCAGTTTGATTCAGAGAGTGTGAGTGAGGTTTGAGCTTTCTTAAGTGTGTGTTTTCAAAGTGTAACCTGAATACTCTGTGTTTCTCTCTGTTTACAAGCTGTGATCAATATACGGAAGATTATTTACCTTGTGTGTCCGAATCCGAATGTAATAATGCACTAGCTAGATCTGTATTGCGTTTTCAATCGGCCGCTTTGATTCAATCAGCATTGTGCGAGCAGCTTCAACCAGTGTGCGATTCTTCCTTTCAGCAACCCCATTCTGCTGTGGAGTTCTTGCTGCGCTATATTGCCGAAGAATCCCTTTGTTTGCATAGAATGAGTCAAAGATCTGATTTCGAAATTCAGTTCCATTATCACTTCTGATTGCCTTGACTTTCTTGCTTCTTGAACTTTCCACGGACAGAATGATATTTTGTAAAGCTTCAGTCGTTTCACTCTTGTGCTTCAAGAATCTGACCCAAGAGTACCTGGAATAATCATCAGTCACAACAAGACAGTAAGTTCTCTTTCCCAAACTTGGGACACTAATAGGTCCAAATAAATCAGTGTGGAGCAATTCTAAGGGACTTGAAATAGAATTCTCCAATTTGGGCTTATGTGGCTTCTTATGTTGTTTTCCTTTAGCACATGAAAGACATTTTTCAACAACAGAAAAATCTTTGTATGGAAGACCTCGGACCAAATTGTTTTTGACAAGATTGTTTAGAATTTTGAAATTTATGTGTCCTAGACGTCTATGCCACAAGAAGCACTCAGAAACAGATGCCTTTGAAAGTAAACAAGTCATGGAGGAATTGAGAGATGCAGTTGAGGTCAAATTCAGCAAGTATGTGTCATTGATGCGAGGCGCACGCATCGCCACCATCTCTTCGGGCACAGTAAATTCAGGCTTGAGAAACAGGAATTCATTAGCTTTGAATAATACAGGAATATCCTTGTCGCAGATTTGTGACACGCTCAGAAGATTAAACTTTAATTCGGGTACATGGTTGACGTGTTCCAGAGTAAGAGACCCACTTGACACTTCTCCTTGTCCAACCATCTTACCACCTCTTTTATTTCCTGCAAAAGAAACGAATCCACCATCCACGATTCTGTAATTTGTGAGCAGGTCTTTCATCCCTGTCATATGCCGAGAGCATACCGAATCTATATGCCAGTAACTATTCTTCGGGAGTGCCTGGCAATACAAAACGAAAAATTACTTAATAACGGGTACCCAGACTTTTGCATTTCCGGGATTTGTGACTTTCTGTTTTCCCCCAAGGAATTGTTTTACAAAACTGGTTACCTTGTGGCCAAAGGATCTATCATGGTTTGTTCGATTTAATTTTTCTTTGCAATTTTTAACAACATGATCATCCTTACCACATCTGAAACAGTGAGATCTGTGACTTGTGCAAGAGGAGGTTTCTGAAGTACTTTCCTCCTCAGAATCTGACGTTCTATAATCAGAGTCACTGTTGGTTTCAAAATCCACTTTTGTTTTATCTTTTGAAATCCTTGGATTATTGGTTTTCAAAAATGATTCCTTCTTTCGAGAAATATGTTTTTCTGTAGGTTCTGAAATTCGTATCGGTGTAAAAGAAGGAATTGGATTAGAAAGAAATTTGTTGAATCGATTTTGAGATGTACTTGCATGACATTGAACATTTTCATTTGAAACAAATCTTTCTTGATTAACAGACACGGACTCTTTACTACTGCTATCTAAAGAAGAACTACTACTAGCTACGCTACTGTCTGAACTAGACTTCTTGGAATTCAAACTACTACTTGAAACGGACTCCTTAGAATTAAGACTACCGCATCCAAGCCCACTGGTGTTACCGTATCCATTATCATAATCCTCCCTGATCTCCTTATGGTTCACTCCTTCTAGACCTGCATGCAGACTGTTAGCATCACTAGGAATTAAATCATTTAAGGGATGAGGTTTCGGAGTAGGTGAATAACAATGCGTGCTAGGAGGAGGATAAACCTTAGGAAACACATTCCCATTGTTCTCCATACCTATTCCGGTTTTTATTTTAGCTCCTCGTTGTTTAACGAGCATCTCTTCAACTTTCATTTGAGAAACAGTCCATCTATCTAACTTAGTCTGAAGTTGAGAGGTTTCAAATTGGGCTAATGTAACTTTTTCAGAAAGCATGTTTATTTCTACATTTTTTGCAAGAAGAGTTTGTTTTAAATGTTCATTTTCGTGCATTGCCTCATTTAATTTAACAAAATATTTTGCTTCATTTTCCTTTAATTGGGTGTTCATGGTTTTTAATTCGTTGTTGGTGTCAATCAACAATCGATTGGCCTTGTAGATGCCGAACAAACGAATTCTACAAGGATGAGAGCACATATCTTGAACAGATTCATATGAAAGATCCATTATAACCTTTTCTGCAGCAAGAGCTTTTTCACATGTGCACACCGGTGTGCTTGCAGTTTTCTCATTCACCTTCTTCTCAGCTTCTTCCTTCTGACAACTGTTAGCTGTGTGCTCATTGCTTTGCTCATGAATTTGAGCTGCAAGAGCTTGATTGATGGCTTCCTCGGCTTCAGAGACCTCCGAACTCCAGTCAAAGTTAGTCAGAAGAGCCACTTCTTTGGTTGGCTTGGCTTCTGCTTTGTCAGTGATAGGGATGGCACGAGTTGCAGGCTCGGAGGTCGGTTCAGTGACAATTGGACTTGGGCACTCCCTTTTGAAATGGCCGAGTTGCTTACAGTTGTAGCATCTAAGCTTAGCCTTGTCGAAACCAACTCTTCCATTTTGATTCTTGAAGGTGTTTCTCCCAGTGCGTTCGAAGAATTTTCTAGCTCGAACAGTCAACATGGCCATTTGCCATTTCAGGTCAGTTTCTTCCAAATCATCTGGATCAACTTGGTACATATCTTTAGCAGTCAGAGTCGAACCTTGAAGTTCTCCAGCAGCGAAAGCTTGATAGCTGTTAGTAAACAATGAGAACAATCCCATGTATTCAGGTGAAATCTGGGATGTTTGCTGATTAGTGGCGGAAGCAGTTGAGGATGAACCAGATCCAAGATCTGAAGATTGAAGTTGAGAGAAAGCTCCTTTGGGTGTGACGGTTGAGATGAAAGCAGAATTTGGAGAGTAAACTTTAGTTGGACCCATGGTTTGATTGTACTCTCTCCTTTGAACATCCAACTCAAAGGACTTAAGCTTGTTAATTACATCCATGAGCTTGTAGTCGGGGAAACTTCTTTCTTGTTTTAGCATGCGAACCTGAATGCTCCATTCGGGAGGAAGAGCATCCAGCAGCTTCTTGATTTGTTCAGAGTTAGTGAGTTTCGCATCATATTTCTTCAGATTGCTTGATACAGTTAGGAAGCGGTTTGTCATATCAACTAACTTTTCATTCTTCATGCTTGTGAATGAATTGAATTCTTTAGTGGCTTGGGCTTCCTTGTCCTTCACCAGGTCTTCATTGCCATCATAAAATTCACAGAGAGCGTCAAACAAGCTTTTTGCATGAGTGTGTTCAGCAAAACGATTGTAGATTTCTTGTGACAGGCATAGAGAAAGAGCACCAAGAGCGTTTTGATCACGATCAATGAGTTTCAAGTCCTTCTCAGTAAATGAAGACGGATTGTTGTTGATCTGTGTTACTTCACCAGTAGTAGTTGTTGGAACGTGAGGTCCGTTGACAATAGACAACCATTGATTATAATCGGTGTACAAGAAGAACGATTTCAGACATCGTTTCCAATCCTCAAAATTGTCGCCATTGATCAGCCTTGGTGGTCGGTTTGGAGCAATACTTTCAGTGTCAGAAGCATTTGTACCGGACGCCATCTTAAATCAGCCTGAAATAAGAAAGACAAAGAACAAACCAAGAACAAGACAAATTGATTAGTTTCGCTGGGAGATATAGTTTCGCCAGCAATTTCGCTCGGAAATCCTGAACATGTGGACAATTTCGCTGGATTTTATAATTTCGCCAGCAATTTCGCTTGACAATACTGAACCAGTTCAGCAATTTCGCCAACTAGTTTCTCTGTATGCACGGGCAGTACTTTCGCTCGGAAATACCCGATGACACACAGTTTCGCTAGCTAGTTTCGCTGGAAACTGGTTTGAACTTTCGTTCAAGAAAAATGACAATAGTTTCGCTTCTCGATTTACGGCGAAAGAATAGTTTCGCTCGTTGATGATAGTTTCGCTCGGTAATAATTCCGCGAAACTGTAAAATCGCTTGATAGTTTCGCTGTTTGAAGGCACAGTTTCGCTGAATAATCAGCAGTTTCGCCCAGATCAGAAAACCCTCTTTTTGAAGAAGAAATGATCAGAAATCAACCCAAATCACTATAGAGCAATGATCGGTTGATTGCTTAGTCTTCAGGACAACAAAACACACAATATTCAATCAATTTCCAGTCCAAAACAATCAGATTTCAGAATCAAAATAGATTTTCAAAGTTTTACCCAAAAACACTCAAAAACACCAAAATCAAGAGCACAAAGGCTCTGATACCATATTGTTGGTCCTCACTGATCTTTATCAGTGCAAATGATGATGTTTTTGAGAAGAAAACCAAGAAATAACAACAATATATGATTTCCAATGACTAAAATGGTTTTCTAGTATTGAACAATCACAACATGAACCAAATGATTGATAAGAAATGATAAACAAGCTACAATATACTGAAATAAGCTCCTAGCCGTCACCAAAACTCACCAAATGTCGATTTCTTGTATTAGGGTTCACAAAAGTTGAGAAAGTTACAAATGACTGCACATGGCGGCTGTTATATACTGTCCAGTGAACAGTTTCGCTGGCAGTTTCGCTGGCCAAGCGAAACTGTCACTGAGACAGTCTAATCTAAGTACCGAGCGAAACTACAGTTTCGCTCGGTAGTTTCGCTAGCCTACCAAAAGTCAACATTACAAAGTAAACTAAACTATACAATCAAGCTAAACAAAATAATGAATTCCTCCCTACATTGATCTTCAAAAAGGAAAGGGACAACAAACCTCACAACTTTGTCCCTTATCCTAAAGTCAATTCAGCCTATGACCAATACCAGCCGATACAGCGGGAGTATGTTTTGTCCCCTCGACCCAAAGGCAAAACATATTGGATTCACAAAAATCTTTCAAAGTCCTCATGGCAATCCACTGGGTGCAACTATACCCAGACTCCCCTGTATCCAAAGATATAATCTTTCCATGTGTGTGGAAAGCCTGGACATCTGGCAAGAAACTGTCTGCATAGACCCTATGAGCCTTACAACCCAAAGTACACTATGCAGAATCAAATCCCAAAAGCCCAATCTGGTGGTGGTTCAAAACAAAGGCCCGCACCTTCAAACCCTAAGGTGTAGAAGTTTGTACCTTCATAGCCAAAGGTGCAGAAATCAAATCACAAGGTTAAGAAACCACAAAAAGAAAAACAAAGTGTTTTTAAAACTGATAATTTTTCAAAGCCAAATGTAAACCCGTCAGTTTTCCTAAAACAAAAGTGAGGTTTGAAGAGGATAGGTGGAATGTTTGAAAGGTGGCAAACCAAAATTACCAACCAAAAGGAGTGTATAAAAAACATTCCAAACAATTTAAAGATGGTCAAGGTATAAATGTCAAAAAAAAAATCCACCTAAAAGTCCTCAGGTAAAAGAAAAATCGAACCACCAAACTTGGAAGGTCAAGAACAAAGATGTTCCCAAAGATGACCAGGTAAAACCCAAAACCAAGGTAGCCACACCCCCAATCGCTGATTTTACAAAGGGAATGTTCTTAAAAGAAGTAACTTTTATTGATTCATCAGGTCTACCCAGAACCACAATGGCATGGGTTCCAATGGCTAACTAATCTCTCACAGTGTGCAAGAACAGTCAAGGAGGACATTCATTAACATTTTTGTTTGTGATAGTGATTGTTCCAGGCACAGGAAGGAGATATCTCTTCACTACATGACATGCAGATCTTCAATGGAGGGTTTGTTCTCCGTGTGAGAGGTAAAACAGAATCAGCTTAAAGAATTATGTTGATATGTAATCTGGTCGTCGTATGAAGTATCTAATCAGAAGATGTCGTGTGAAGTATCAGTGTGAAGATTCAAGACAAAGTGAAAACTTACTGCTGGGCGAACTAGATCCAAACCCAGGTTTGGATCTAGGCGAACCTGTTGTTCGCCTGGTCGTATATAAATAGAATTATTGTCTTTGTAATTGATTGACGGAGTGAGTGAGATCATAGCTTAAGTGTGTGTTTTCAGCGGTGTTTTCTCTGAAACTGTTTCTGAGTGTTTAGTGATTGTAATTGTTCGTTTGATCAATAAAACAGTTGCCTTAGTTACTTGTTTCTCGTCCGATATAGCTAGATTGAGCAGACGATCCGATGCTCATGAACTTTCAAGTGGTATCAAAGCTATCTAGTTCATTCTACTGATCCGTGAATCTTATTTTTGGAGTTTTTGAAACAAAAGTGTCATTTTTCGAATATTTGGAAAGTTTTTGTGAGATTTCAATCATTTCTTAGTCATTTTTGGTAAAAAAATGTGTTCCTAAATCATTCCTCATAATATTTTCTGGTCTACTGCTGAAAATCTCATCAAAATCTGTCAGAAATTGAAAATTATGAGCGAAAATGGTCCAGTTTCCGAAATTAATAATTATGAGCGGAAATGGTTCAGTTCGCCTGAATAACATTCTGTTCGAAAATAACCGTCATCCAAACTTGAGTTCTCCTTCGTTTGTCAAAACTTGAGTTCGCCTTGTATTCGACTGTCCAAACTCTAGTTCGGTTTCTGTTCGCCATCCGAAGTTCAGTTTGGGAAAGTTCGTGTGAAGTGGACTAGTTCGGTTTGGATTCGTCTTTTGTTCGGTTAAATATCAGTTCAGAAGAGGATTAGATATAGTTCGGCTGATTTTAAGTTCGCCTAAGGGTTTTGAGTCCGGGTAAGGTTCGGCTGATCAGATTTTTAGATTTTCACCGATGTCAGAATTTCAAGCTTTTGCCACGAAGGAAAGTGCGATGCAAACCATGTTGAATTTCGATAATGAAATCAAACAAGTCAGAAAGTTCCTAAATTGTTGAAGTTGGAGGACTATCAAAATTGGAAGCAACGATTTTCTGCTTACATAAGCACGAATGATATCGATTTGTGGATTCCAATTAAGAAGCTTTATCAAAATCCAGCTGATCAAGGAGATTTCAAATAGGTTCATACTTTTGAAAATGCGGAAAATAAATTATATGAACTTGAACAAAAATCTTTCGGTTATATTACAATGGCTTTACCCACTGAGTTGTTACATCAATTTATTACTTGTAAGAAGTCTAAACAATTGTAGGATGCGTTATCAGCAAGATGTCAAGGTAATGATGAATACAAAAAGAGTCGAAGAAAGCTGTTGAACATAGAGTTTGACAACTTTCAATATTATGAAAATGAGAGCATTACAGCTCTCGTATCAAGATTTTCACATCTTATTAGTGAGTTGAAACTTGTTGGGATTGATAAAATTGATGAAGCTTTGAAAGAGAAGATTTTAGAGGCATTGCCAGAAAAATGGGAAAATTATGTATTGTTACTAACTCATGACAAAGAATTTTCCAAATTGACGTTTCACGAGTTAACTGGTAAACTTCATGCTCGGGAAATGGAAATGCTGAATTCAAAGAAATGAACTGCTACAATTCAAAATCTTGAATTGTATCATGGTAAAAATGCTGCAAGTTTAAATACTAAGGCAAAACCAAGTATTAGTTCATCTCCATCTACTGCTTTTATTTGAACTAGCTCTGGAGTTTCGGGTGATACTAATTCATCAAGGGGATGTAGTTTTACAATTCCTAGATCATCAAATCAGAATGCTTTTCTGCTGAAACAACGGATGAATGTGCTGCTCTTATCACTACTTTAATTTCATCTTCTATTGGTTTTATTATCAACAATGTTAGAGATGCCAAGATTACTCGAGAAGATTTCAATGAAATTGATGAAAATAATTTTGATGAAATGGATATGGCATGGCAACTGGCTATGTTGTCACAATGAGCAAGAAGATTTATGAAGAGGACTGGTAGGAAAACTATTGCTCAAGATGGAGATTTGGGTTTTGACAAATCCAAAGTCAAATGTTACAAATGTTCAAAACTTGTTCATTTTCAAAGAGAGTGCCAGCAATCTTTATCGAATGTATCTGATTCAAAAGCTACAAATGGTTCTCAAGTTTTATCAAGTACAACAGCGTTAAATGCTCAGATTGATAATGCTGGTAGTACTTATAAAAGGGGACAAGTATTTCTTGATAAGTCTGCATTGATTGTCACACATGATCAACAAGATGATTATTGTTCAGATTCGAGTTGAGAACCAAGTTCCTATGAATCCGCTGAAAATATGTAAAGTTTGTTGAAAGATAATGCTTCGTTATTGAATGAAATCCACAAGTTTTCTGATGAATTTAGATTGGTGAAAGAAGATTTGGAGGTTCTGAAGAAAGAGTAATCAAGATTGGCAAAGGATGGACACAAGAATGCAAGTTTTGAAGAAAGAGTTTCTGGAAAAGGTGTTGGTTTGGGATATAAGCAAGAAGTTGTTACAAATGAGGGTGTTCAAGCTTATAAACAACAAAACCTGCAGAAGCTCAAACTGAAGCGAGTCAAGAAGGAAATATTCAAGGCTGAAAAAGTTCAACCCAAAAGGTTTTACAAACTCAAGGGTTCGGAATAACTATTTTCTGTTAGAGCATATTCCTATGCTACAATGTGTCTCGTGTATTGTATCTAGATTAGAGCGAGTCTGTGAGTTGTAGTGGCAATATCAATGGTGTCATACCAGCTGGTACGCCGTACCAATTGGTACGTCCGTACCAATTGGTCCACGAGTTGGTACGCAGGCCAGATTGTCACTAACTATAAACCGTGTGTTAGAATGATAGAACATTTTCTGTCATTTCTACACCTTTCTGTGTGTGTTCCAGAGAGAGTAACCAGAGAGACTTCTTTGTAATCTTCAAGTGATTCAATAAGTTTTCTCTTATTTACTTCTCATGTTTACTAGATCGATCAAAGCATGCAGTAGTAAGATCGTTTCACGTACTTACAAGTGGTATCAGAGCATTTGGTTGCTCTACTCCTGTGTTTTTTTATCAATTTTCGGATTTTTAGAGAGAGAAAGTTTGGGTTTCTTCATGTTTCAACAAATTTTTTTTCAATTCTGAGTGTTTTTGGTGCTACAAATGATATCTAAACATTCCTAGAGTGTTTTCCTAGTCTATCATTGCGAATTACAATCCAAAACATCAAAGTTTTTGAAAAAACCGTCGATTTGAACGTGGTACGCCATTGGTACGCTCGAAGAACAGTTGTTACGCTTTTGGTACGCTCTGTGGTATGCAAGGCAATCTTCAAAGGTTCTGGTACGCTGGTTTTTGGTACGGAAGGCAATCTTCATCGGTGGTACACGACAGTTATTGATTGGTACGCTGATAGTTACACCGTATCAATGTGGTACGCTGGTGAATGTGATCCGTTTACTGGTACGCTGAGTTTATGGTATGTGGGTGGTCCGTTGAAGATAGGTGGAATGTTTCAAAGGTGGTAAATCAAAATTACTAACCAAAAGGAGTGTATAAAAAACATTCTAAACAATTTAAAGATGGTTAAGGTATAAATTTCAACAAAAATCCTCCTAAAAGTCCTTAGGTAAAGGAAAATTCAAACCACCAAACCTGAAGGTCAAGAACAAAGATATTCTCAAAGATGACCAGGTAAAACCCAAAACCAAGGTAGCCATACCTCCAATCCCTGATTTTACAAAGGGAATGTGCTTAAAAGAAGTAACTTTTATTGATTCATCAGGTCTACCCAGAACCACAATGGCATGGGTTCCAATGGCTAACTAATCTCTCATAGTGTGCAGGAACAGTCATGGAGGACATTCATTAACATTTTTGTTTGTGATAGTAATTGTTCCAGGCACCAGAATGAGACATCTCGTCACTACATGACATGCAGATCTTCAATGGAGGGTTTGTTCTCCAAGTGAGATGTAAAACAGATCTAGCTTAAAGAAGTATGTTGATACGTAATCTGGTCATCGTGTGAAGTATCTAATCAGAAGATGTCGTGTGAAGTATCAGTGTGAAGATTCAAGACAAAGTACAAATATAATGTTGGGCGAACTAGATCCAAACCCAGGTTCGGATCTAGGCGAACCTGCTGTTCGCCTGGTCGTATATAAATAGAAATATTGTCTTTGTAATTGATTGATGGAGTCAGTGAGATCATAGCTTAAGTGTGTGTTTTCAGCGGTGTTATCTCTAAGTCGGTTTCTGAGTGTTTAATGATTGTAATTGTTCGTTTGATCAATAAAACAATTGGTTTAATTACTTGTTTCTCGTCCGATATAGCTAGATTGAGTAGACGATCCGATGCTCACGAACATTCAAGTGGTATTAGAGCTATCTGGTTCATTCTACTGATCTGTGGTTGTTATTTTCGGAGTTTTTGAAACAAAAGTGGCGTTTTTCGAAAATTTGGAGTGTTTTTGTGAGATTAAATGTGTTCCTAAATCATTCCTCATAATATTTTCTGGTCTACTGCTGAAAATCTCATTAAAATCTGTCCGAAATTGAAATTTATGAGCGAAAATGGTCCAATTTCCGAAATTGAAAACTATGAGCGAAAATGGTCCAGTTTCCGAAATTGAAAATTATGAGCGAAAATGGTTCAGTTCGCCTGAAGAACATTCTGTTGGGAAATAACCGTCATCCAAACTTGAGTTCACATTCGTTTGTCAAAAGCTGAGTTCGCCTTGTGTTCGACTGTCCAAACTTTGGTTCGGTTCCTGTTCGCCCATCCAAAGTTCAGTTCGGCAAAGTTCGTGTGAAGTGAACTAGTTCGGTTTGGATTCGTCTTCTGTTCGGATTAAATATCAGTTCGGAAGAGGTTCGGATATAGTTCGGTTGATTTTAAGTTCGCCTAAGGGTTTTGAGTTCAGGTAAGGTTCGGCTGATTAGATTTTGAGATTTTCACCGATGTCAGAATTTCAAGCTTTTGCCGCAATGCAAAGTGCGATGCAAATCATGTTGAACTTCGATAATGAAATCGAACAATTCAGAAAGTTCCTAAATTGTTGAAGTTGGAGGACTATCAAAATTGGAAGCAACGATATTCTGCTTACATAAGCACGAATGATATCGATTTATGGATTCCAATTAAGAAGCTTTTTCAACATCCAACCGATCAAGGAGATTTCAAATAGGTTCATACTTTTGACAATGCGAAAAATAAATTATATGAACTTGAACAAAAATCTTTCGATTATATTACAATGGCTTTACCCACTGAGTTGTTACATCAATTTAGTACTTGTAAGAAGTCTAAACAATTGTGGCATTACAGCTCTCGTATCAAGATTTTCACATCTTATTAGTCAGTTGAAAGTTGTTGGGATTGATAAAACTGATGAAGCTTTGAAGAGAAGAATTTAGAGGCATTGCCAGAAAAATGGGAAAATTATGTTTTGTTACTAACTCATGACAAAGAATTTTCCAAATTGACGTTTCACGAGTTAACTGGTAAACTTCATGCTCGGGAAATGGAAATGCTGAATTCAAAGAAATCAACTGCTACAATTCAAAATCTTGAATTGTATCATTGTAAAAATGTTGCAAGTTTAAATGCTAAGGCGAAACCAAGTATTAGTTCAGCTCCATCTACTGCTTTTATTGGAAATATCTCTGGAGTTTCGGGTGATATTAATTCATCAAGGGGATGTAGTTTTACAATTCCTAGATCATCAAATCAGAATGCTTTTCTGCTGAAACAACGGATGAATGTGCTGCTCTTATCACTACTTTAATTTCATCTTCTATTGGTTTTATTATCAACAATATTGGAGATGCCAAGATTAATCGAGATGATTTCAATGAAATTGATGAAAATAATCTTGATGAAATGGATATGGCATGGCAAATGGCTATGTTGTTACAATGAGCAAGAAGATTTATGAAGAGGATTGGTAGGAAAACTATTGCTCAAGATGGAGATTTGGGTTTTGACAAATCTAAAGTGAAATGTTACAAATGTTCAAAATTCGTTCATTTTCAAAGAGAGTTGTAGGATCGATATAAGTCAGAGTTAAACTTAAACAATTCACTTTACTTGCAAATATAACCTTGCGGAATTAAGTTATATTTTACTTTTCTTAAGCAATGTTAGACTCTTGTATAGTATAAAGGCTTGATTTGCAAAATAGTAGAAACAACGAGATATCGAATATTCGGCACTATTTGCATTAACTCAAAGCTATACTATTACAAGTGATAACCTGTATTTTTCAAACTAAGAGATAACAAGCTATATATAGTGCAGATGAGATCAATCACAGCCATTGATCTCATGTGATCTAATCTAGACCGTACATTACAAAGTCAAATCTAAGCTACCAAAAGAATAAACTTCGACATTTGAGACGACTTGCGTGTTGACAGCAACAATCTACTTTTGGAGAGCGGCTTAGGCAGATGTAGAAGCATACGAGAAGCTTTTGCAGGATGTGACTGCAGAAAAGACTTCTCAGGAAAAGTCAGGTTGAACTCATTATCTGATGGATAATAGAGTTCACCCGGAATATTCACTAAGTGACAAAACTGCTTCTTTCCGCTTGAACTTGCAGTTCCGCTTGAAGTTCTAGTTCCGCTTCAACTTCAGCCGGAACTGTCAAAATAGAAGTTCAACCGGAAAACTTCAAAACTGAAGTTCCTTACAATCTCCCCCTAAGCTGATGCTGTCAAATTATTCTTCTAAGTCAAAGTTCTTCTTCAAAATTGACGTGTACCCAAAAATCTTCTTCACCTTGTTCTACTTGTCCGTAGTTCTGACACTGGCATCAAGATTCTGAGAAAGCTCTTTGGTGTTTGTTTTGGTCACCTTTACGTGTTTGATTGAATCCCAGTCCATTTCGTTCCATTCTTCTTGAACATAAATAGACTCATGGATTGTAAAGGTGCCATCAGCTCTATGAACATAGAATAGCTTCTCCTCCTCTTCCCAAATGATAAATTTTATTTCACTGGTGGGCATTTCTTCTTCTTCTCCTGCTGATTCATCATCTAAATTGCTTCGATAGAGCATTCCACATTCCAGCACAGATGGCTCAATTATAAGCCTTAACATGTGCTCCGCTCTTGAAGGATTCATAACTTCTCTGAGTTTTAGAATGATGTCTGTCATTTGCTGCAGGGTGAGTTGAGAAGTTGCCTTGCGAGCATTTACCACTTGAGTTATGCCACTGGCCATAGTAAAAGTGAAATCAAATGTGGCTTCATCCACTGTCCAACTAACAATTCGTCTTTTGCTGGGAGGACCTCTTCTCATTTGTTTTTGATTTCTTTTAGACTTGGCATGCATCAACTTTCTCTTTCTGACCAATCTATCTTCATCAGAGTCAACAGTGGTTTCTGGCACAATGGGTTTCTAGCCTCTGTCAGATGAAGAAGGCCCAGCCTGGACTTCAGTAGGTTTGGTGATGGTGGTGGAGGGTTCATTGATGGTGAGTGGAGGAAGTGATGTTTGTGAAGGTGGTTTACTGGTTTCAGGAGTTGGGCTAGAAGGTGGGGTAGGTGGAAAGATATCAGAAAAATCCATAGTAGGAGGAGGCTTTTTCTTAAAAGGAATGATGGGAGTGAAATTATCAGCTCTGAATTATGGATTGGCAAGTTTTGTGGCTACTTTCTTGGAGATCTTAGGAGGTTGATATGGGATTATTGCTAGAGACTGTAACAGGGATGGAACTGATGTAGGCATAGGATTTGGGTCATATGTGAAGGAAGGTGGAGGAGGGATATCTGCATCATCAGTGATCTCAGGTTTAACATTTATTTGAGTTGACATACCTGAGGTGAGCTCTGAGGGTGTAGGCATCACAAGCTTTGGGTTGACAGCAGCTATATCTCCTTTTAGCTTATGAAAAATTGAGTCAATCCCTTGACATAGTTCCTTGACTTTCATTTGAGCTACCTCTTCTTCAGTTCTTAAGTTTCTGACCACAAATGCCCTTTTTACCCTTTTCAACAGTTGATAATTCTCATCATTCTTTACCAGCTTGGTAGGCAAGTGAGAGGCAATGGAGATTAGCCTCTGCCTATCGGCTTCAGTCACAGCATCTAAATCATAATCCTTCATTCTCCAGTTGAAAGACCTGGTCTATGCCTCTTCCAATAAATTTTCAAAAACAGAATTTTGCATGTAAAGATCAAATTCCTCTTGAATTTCTTTAGCAAGCCTCTCATCCTCTGCTATTCTCTTGGCATCTTCTACCATCTTCAGTATAGCTTCAGCCTCTGGAGTTTGAACCACCTGTTGAATTGTTTTAGGTATTTCAGCATGAACAGGTTCTTCCGCTTGAGTTGGTTCAGTACTCCCTAAAGTTATGAGGGTTTCAGCCGTTTCTTCCAATTCAGCATTACTCCTTTCTTCCGGTTGAACCTCAGTTGGTTCAGTGGACCCATCAATACCAACAACTGAATTGCCAGGGCCAGAAGTTTCCACCTGGGCAATAGAATGGGTTTCCGGTTGAATAATATTCTCAGCTTCCACAAACACTTCCGCCTGAAGTTCCGCCTGAAGTTTCCCCTGAACTTCCGCTTGGACATCAGATTGATCTTCAGTCACCACCTGAGGTTTGGTGACTTCAGATTCTATATCAGCAATTTCCAGCACCTCAGTCCCTTCATCTTCACCAACAGGATTCTCGCCTTCTCCTTCAGAGATTGTAGCAACTACAGTGGTTGCAGCGCTATCTTCGGTTGCCTTGCTGTGATCACTGGCTCTTTCAGCCGGAAATATAACATCTTTCAGAAGTGTTGTGATCATGTTGATGTGCTCAGGTAGAGCACCAGCAATCAACATAGAAGATTGGACCAGCTCTGTGAGGTTGGGATCCTCAAAAGCTGAGATAGCAATCAATTGACTGCTTTTGATATTCGCCCAACACTCTTCAACACCAAAGGGATTTATGCCAATTCTTTGACAAGCTGTGGCTCTGACTTCAACCGGTATCCTTTGATCTTCTTCAATCTCTGTGATGACAGGTCTTGATGGCATCTTCTCCCCCAATTTGACAGTATCAGCTTCTTTAGCTATTACAGCTTCATCAGCATTACTGTGAAGGGTTGAAGGACCTGCTTCAGCATCAGTTGGAGTAACATTCACCAGTTTGGCAACAGTTGAATTTAGAGTATCAACCTGTGCTTGGAGAGATAGGTACAAAGTCGTCAATTCAGGTAGTGAAAGACTGTCCTCAACTGGCTTTTTGCCAGCATCCTTGGACGAAACCAAGCTATCAATCCTAGATTGATCAGCAGTGGTACCCACGGCTTCTTGGCACCTGGGATTCTCTTCATCTGTCACAACAACTCTTGGTTCCAATGAAGGAACTTCAAGTGCTGATTCAGAGAAGATTGCTGCGAATTGGGTCTTATTGATGTTACTGCTAACACCAGGGTCCAGTGGGGATCCCTGAGCAGCAGCAGCCCTTTCCGCATTAATCTCATCAGTACTCCCGAGATTCACCTCCAGTAAGGAGTGTGGGTTCAGTGCTGCAGGGTCCTGGCTTATCAGGATGTTCTCATGTGATGTGGCAGGTGAGTTAATAACACCTTCATTTAAGCCAAGATTGATAGCACTGTCACTCCTGGGTGATTGGGGTTGAAATGGTGACACATGTTCAGATGGGGATTGTACATCTGCTTCTAATGACTCCCCCTCAAATGAGGGTTCGTCCCTAAGAGAGAATCCCAATTTGATAAGTTTCCGCTTAGACTTTTTGCCTGGAGCGGGGTTAGAAGCTTCAGGTTGGGTGGTGGCACTAGGTGGAGGAGACCTAATAACCACTTGTCTCTGTCTTTTGAAAGTGACAGGAGGAGTTTCAGTTGAGGAGGTGGCAGTGGTAGATTGATTGTGTGCTTTCCTCTTTCTGGATTGAAAGGTATTTAGTGTTGAGGAAGCAGGGACAGATGTGGGATCAGTAACTGTTAGGTCTACAGTTCTGTCATCTTGAGCAGGGAGCTCAGTCACTCCTACAGTTTCCGGTTGAACCTCTGAGGTAGCAGGTTCATCAGGAAACTGCCTTGGAATTGGTAAGGGGTGGTCAATATCCCTTCCAAGAAATGGAGATTTGTTTAAGGCAAGGTTTGAAAAAGTCTTCTCATTCAGAAGTTTTTGATGCAAAATTGTACCTAGCCAAACTATGTGGGGGTACTCTTCTTTGAGAATGTAAGTCAAAAATCTAGGATACAGATAAATATATTCAGAATGGACATTTGATTTAAGGGCTTGAAAAATGAGTTTTGAAAAGTTAAAGTTTTCACCTTTTACAATAGCGAAGAAAGCAGAAGCTTGCTCGCTGGAGAGTTCATCAAATCCTCCCTTCTTTGGGGACAAACATACCAGAAGTGTATGTGCAAGAAATCTCCACTTGTATGGCAATTGCCCTTTCTTAATGGTTTTGCTTTGCAGCGAACCACCATAGCCAATATTTCTGAACAAACGTTGATATTTGGTGTGATCAACCATTTCATATCCTCCTTCATCCTTTAATTTCAACAGGTTTCGCACCTTTGCCTCATCAATTTCTACTTCCTTTCCCTGTACGGATGACACAATCGCTTCACTACCATTCGCCCTTTCAGTAACCCTAGCGTGTAACCAAAAATCCTCGAGAATTTCTTCAAAAATTTCCGCTTCGACAGTAAGCGCATGATGAAGATGATAACTTTTAATAAAGTCAATCATTTCGTTGTAGACATATGTTTTGCTTGGTGGCTCCAGATATGCCACTAGATTGTGTTCTACAGGAAATTTCGAGTCACTGATGGGTCGCTTGCCACTTGCCTTCCCCTTGGGAGCCATTGTTGACGCAGGTTGACGATTTCCGAATGTTTGTCGGAGAGGGTTTGAGAGAAAATTTGGAGTAATTTTGGAATGGGAATGATGGAAATGGGGAAACTGACGGTAAATTAGGGCTTTTTACCTTTTTCAGTGTTGACGTGGAGGAGAGAGGTTAAAAGTCGACGGTTCAGTGACTGATGGGATAGGTGCTTTATAGGTTGGACGGTACAACTGAGTAAAGCGAGTCCTTATCCAAAAGTTAATTTACTGAAACCTCGGATTTAAACAGTTAAAAATTCAATGGGTAAATAAATGTATATACGCTTAGAAATTTGTGCCTTCCGGGTAATTAAATAAAAGATTGACTTTGTTGACCCGGAAGTTCAAGCGGAACCCATTTTCTTCTTTTTATTTTAAAAACAAAACATTCTTCCGTCGGAACATCAAGCGGACAATTTTTCCACTTGGGAGAATTGATTTTTAAAATAAATTTCCACATCATTGTAAGACATTTTTCCGGTTGAAGTTCATCCGGTGAATTTCAAGAGTTGCCTTTTCAGGTTGAGCCTGAACTTGAACCGGAAATCCAAAACACATGATTTTTGAAAATTTGTGTTAATTATTCATAGTATTATCAGTAGTTACTGACTATCAACTGAAATGTTGTCTGATTAACACTAAAGATTTTCATTTTTATTTTCTTTTTGTATCAAGAGACGGGCTCTTTGAGCACATGTCTCTCTTTTATTAGAATTATGAAAAATAGTTGAAATTAGTCAAAATTCATCATACCAATGGCACTAATGAGATAGAAAAATCTAGCTTCATCAAATGCTTTGGTAAACAGATCAGCCAATTGTTGATCTGTATGAACTTTGACCATTCTAATCAAGTGTTTCTCAGCACAATCTCTAATAAAATGGTACCTGATATCAGTGTGTTTTGCCTTTGAGTGTTGAACAGGGTTGTTTGTGATTGAAATGGCACTGTTGTTTTCTGCAAGAATAGGGGTTTCCATGAATTTGATGCCATAGTCCAACATTTGATTCTGGATCCATAAGACTTGACTACAGCAACTTGATGCGGCCATGTATTCAGCCTCAGCAGTAGAAGTAGACACGCAGGTTTGCTTCTTGCATTGCCAAGACACAAGCCTTTCTCCCAAAAATTGACATCCTCCTGAAGTAGACTTCTTATCTAAGTTGCAGCCAGCATAATCACTATCAGTGTAAGCTTTGAAGGAAAAATCTGAGTTCTTTGGATACCACAACCCAAGCTTTGGTTGTCCTTTAAGGTATCTAAAGATTCTCTTCACAGCTAACATGTGTGATTCCTTTGGTTGACACTGATATCTGGCACACAAACAGACACTAAACATGATGTCAGGTCTGCTTGCAGTGAGATAGAGCAGTGACCCAATCATTGCCCTGTAGAGATGAACATCTACTGGTTTCCCACTCAAGTCATTGTGTAACTTATCAGAAGTGGAGATGGGAGTTTTTGAGGTTGAAACAGACTGCATATCAAATCGTTTCAGCATATCTTGAATATATTTGGATTGATTCAAGAAAATCCCACTTGCAGTTTGCTTCACTTGCAACCCTAAGAAGAAATTCAGTTCTCCCATTGAACTCATCTCAAACTTAGATTGCATCAAGCACTCAAATTCTTTACACAAAGCAGCACTTGATGAACCAAAGATGATGTCATCAACATAGATTTGTACCATCAAAGTATCTTTGCCATCAGATTTCACAAACAGAGTTTTGTCAATAGCTCCCCTTTTGTAGCCATTCACTAGGAGATAGTTTGAGAGTGTCTCATACCATGTCCTAGGAGCTTGCTTGAGACCATATAAAGCTTTAATCAGCTTGCATACCCTGTTGGGGTAATGAGGGTCTTCAAAGCCTGGAGGTTGCTTGACATACACATCCTGTTCCAAAAGACCATACAGAAAAGCACATTTAACATCCATTTGAAATACCATAAAGTTTTTGAATGCAACATAGGCAAGAAATATTCTGATTGCTTCAAGCCTGGCTACAGGAGCAAAAACTTCATCATAGTCAATGCCTTCTTCTTGTTTGTAGCCTTGAGCCACAAGTCTGGCCTTGTTTTTTATTACAATTCCCCTATCATCCTTCTTGTTTCTGAATACCCATTTAGTTCCAATTGGTTCTTCACCTTCAGGTAAGTCAACCAATTCCCAAACCTTCTGTTTATTGATCTGAAACAGATCCTCTTGCATTGCCTCTACCCAGCTTTCATCTTCCAAAGCATCATTGATCTTTGTGGGTACTTCTTGAGACAGATATGCAGCATGGAGGCAAATGTTTGCATCAATAGACTTGTTTCTTGTCAGCACAGGAGCTGACAAGTCTCCGATAATGTTCTCCCTGGATGATTCTTTCCAATTCTTCTATCAGGAAATAGTGGAAATTCATGGCTTCTTCCATTGTGAGGAATATTGAGTTGAGGTAATAACTCAATATTGTTGGTTTGTGATACAGGATCTGAGCTTTCTTCATGAGAACTGGGGACTGATTCTGAAATCAGATGCTCAAAACTATACTCATTTGAACCAGCATCTGTTGAGTCATTTGATTCATTGTTCTCATAATTTTCTGAAAAATTGTTTTCTGTTTGAACTTCAACCGGAGATTATACAACGACCGGGTCCGCTTGAACTTCAACCGGAAGTTCGATCGGAACAATTTCAAAGATCTTCTTTGAGTTGTTGGGTTTCATAGGCTTGGTGCTGATGGATGAAAAGAAAGTAGGTTGCATTTGCAGATCCTTGGTGCTTGTCTTCCAGATATCATCAGCAGATCTTATGTGATTTTGCTTATGTTCCTGTTCCTGCACTATTGAACTCAATGGCTTCTCAATGGTAAAATTGAAAACAGTGGTTAGGGCATCTATGTCAAATAGCCATTCAGGTTGTGATACAAAATTGTTAGGAGATTTCTCATTGAAAGTTACATTAATGGTTTCCTCAACAATTTTAGTACTTTTATTGTATACTCTGAATGCTTTTGAAACACCAGAATACCCAACAAAATATCCTTCATCTGCCTTTTCAGCAAACTTAGGCAACAACCTATTAGTTATCAGAATAGTAACAGGACAACCGAAAGATTTAAAGAAGTAAATGTTTGGTTTTCTTCCTCTCCAAAGTTCATAAGCAGTTTTGTTCTTACCCTTAACAATCAAAGTCCTATTTTGGACATAGCATGCAGTGTTTACTGCTTCTGCCCAAAATATCACAGGTAATTTGGAATCTGCTAGCATAGCTCTAGCAGCTTCAATTAATATCCTATTTCTCCTTTCAGCAACACCATTTTGCTGTGGAGTTCTAGGAGCACTAAATTGCCTAAAGATTCCCTTTTCCTCACAAAATGAGTTCAAAACATGATTTTTAAACTCAGTGCCATTGTCACTTCTGATTGTCTTAACTTTCAGTTTTGCTTGATTTTCTAAAGACATAATTAGTGTTTTCAACAATTCAGCAGTTTCATCTTTTGTTTTTAAGAAAAACACCCATGTATATCTAGAAAAATCATCAATTATGACAAAGCAATATGACCTTTTCCCTAAGCTCATCACTCTAGTTGGACCAAATAAATCCATGTGCAAAAGTTCTAGAGGTTGAGTGATAGAAGACTCAGTTTTGGGTTTGAAGGAGGTTTTGTGTTGCTTACCCTTGAGGCAAGAAACACAGTGTTCAGAACAGTTGAATTGCTTGTTAGGAAGACCCTTAACCAAGCGGAGATTCACTATTCTGTTCATGTTCTTGAAATTAACATGACATAACCTCCTATGCCATAGATCAGACTCATCCATTGAGACTTTGGATATAAAGCATGCAATTCCACTGGCTGGAGTGGCAGCAGACAGATCCAAAATATATAGTCCTTCTCTCCTAGTTGCTTTGAGCCAAACAAATTCCTCAGGGATTTTAACATCAGGTTTCAAGACTATGGCCTCTTTCTCAGTAAACATTAAGTTCAAATTCTTGTCACACATTTGTGAGACACTAAGTAAATTGAAATTTAATGTGTCAACAAAATTTACCTTATCAAAGGTAAGCATCCCATTACTGACAGCACCTTGTGCAGTAATGTGTCCTTTTGCACTTCCAAAAGCTACAGGACCTCCATTTATGATTTTTGGATTTTCCAATACTTGCTTGTTTCCAGTCATGTGGCAGGTGCATCCACTATCAACTACCCATAGGCTCTGTTGGCCTTTATTATGCTCCTACACACAAAGAAAATAGATTAATTTCTAAAGGGAACCCAAGCCTTTGAGGTCTTGGGCTTCCCAGAAGCATCATAATACTTATACTCTTTAAGTATTAAAGTATTTTGTATTGGATCCTCATTTAACAGGTCATCTTGATCAATGTTCAAGTGTTCAGACTGTTCACTTGATTCACATTGCCTGTTTGATTTGCTAAGCCTTCTTTCAGCAATCTTCCTTTCTCTGTATTCCCTATATTTCTTCTGTTTGTTGGTCAAAGCCTTTGGCAACTCACTGGGTGAGATGTAGGTCTGATCAACACTAGTCACTGGTGAGATTCTAGCATTAAGTTTTGAAAATTTGCTTGACTGGCTAGATTTCTCACTGCGAAATGCAAAAGAGGCATTTCCGCTTGAACTAGAGGGAATTTTAGGTTGAAAATTGTGTTTGTTTTTCACAAAGTTTTCTCTAGAGGTGGTCTTGCCTCTAGATGGATTTCTCCTTCCTTGATCTTCAAAGTGGTCATACTCATCAGCAAACTGAACTCTGGGTCGTTGTCTAGGTGCAGTACCTGATCTGAGTGTTTTGGAGTTTTCCGGTTGAACTTCTCTTCCGGTTGAAAATTTTTCCGGTTGAAGTTCAGTCGGAACCCTATTTGATTTTAAGACTGAAAAACTTCCATTTTTGTTATTCCCAATTAAAACCTTGTTTGACTCAGTATCAAAATACTTCATTGTGTTACTTCTTACAGGTGATATTTTACCTGTAGATCTTTTCTGAGTAACAACATTTTTGGGTTTCAACAAGTTTTGAGCTTTGCTCAAAGGATTGAATTTGCACATAGCAGCCATGTGACCTTTTTCACCACAGAAAACACACTCAAACATTTTTCTTTGGAAAAAATCTGTGTTTTTGGTTGTTTGGTCATTAGTAACTTGATAGTAAATAAGTTTACCCATTCTTTCAGTTTCAGTTGATTTTGGCTGTTCAGGTAGTTTACCTCCAACTTTTGAGTCCTTGGGCTCATAGATAGTTGGTGGTGGAAAAGTAACTTTTGGTTTTAAGACCTTGGATTGGTCAACAGATGCTGATGTGCTAGCATCTTTGACTTCACAGTTTGATGATGATTCAACAGATTTTGATTCAGATAGTGGAGATGCAGTGCTATCAACACTTAGACTCATACTGCACTCCTTCTGAAGTGCTTGAATTGGAGCAATAGCAGGTGAGTATTCCTTGGGTGGTTCAACATTGTTGTACCCAATACCTGCTTTCCCATGCATTGCCCCGTTCCAAAGTTTCTCAGCTTTCTTGTTAGCTGTTTGGAATTTGCCACAAGGGAACAAGGCATCTTTTAGCTTTATTTCAAGAAGATCATTTTCTGCTTTTGCATCTTTTGTTTCTTGTCTTGAAATAGTTAGCTTGCTTAACAAGTCCTCTAATTGTGTTTCCAAAATAGAGTTAGTTTGCTTCAAAACTTCAAATTCTTTGTTTAAATTTTCAGTTTTGGTAATGTAGGCAGTTTCAGTTTTCTTAAAGCAATTCTTTACTTATTTAAGTTGGAGACTTCATCAATCAGATCAGTGTTGTGTTTTCTGTATTTTGCCACTTGTTCTATGCAGGCAGGACTACACAGATTTTCCAGCACATTTTCAGGAATTTCATTTACCTGTTCAGTTGAATCTTCTTTAGCCATCAAAGCATGGTTGATTGGCTCATACTCAGTGACAAAGTCATCCCACTCAAAGCATTCAGTCTGATTAGCAACAGCTGCTACCACACTTTGATTTCCTAGTGGTTTTGGTTGAGTTGGCTGTTGGTTGCTGTTGTTGTTGTTTTGTTGACTGCTGCTGTTGTTGCTTCCATGGTTTGACCTCTGTTGGACATTGTTGTTGTTGTTCTGTCCATCTTTTCTTGGTTGCTTGCATTCTCTGGCAAAATGACCAAGTTGGTGACAGTTATAGCATTTAACTTTAGATTTATCCAACCCAATTGATGATCCCTTTGACCCTTTATAAGTTCTTCCAGTTCTTTTATAAAATCTTTGAGCCCTCACATAAACCATAGCTAATTGAGTTAAAATGTCCATTTTTTCTAGATCATCTGCCCCTATGCATTCCAAGTCTTCACGTGTGAAGCCTTGTGATGAGTCAGTTGCCACATAGGCAGAGTGAGAGTTGTCAAAAAATGTTGAAGAACTCTCTGAGCCTCTAGGTGACTCAATGAAACTGACTGAGGGTGAGTGATACTGAGAAGAGTTTGAGATCTTTTGAAAGTCAGTTGTAACCAAAGCAGTGGTTTGCAACTGTGGTGATGCCTCGGGAAAGCTATTCTACTTAAAATTAAGTTCCATTTCATAAGCACTAAGGATTCAATGGAGTTCACTTAATTTAAGCTTTTTGAGATCTTTACACTCCCTGATGCTGACTGTGTAGACAGTCCAAGCTGGAGGTAATGATCTCAGGAACTTTCTGTTGGCATCAGCCTGTTCGGTTTTTACTTCTACCTTTTGCAATTCGTCAAGAAGTGAAACAAATCTAAGATACTGGTTGGTCATAGATTCACCAGTTTTGTAAGTAAAGTTTTCATATCTTTGTTTCAAAACATCTTTCTTGTTTTCCTTAACCTCACTAGACCCTTCATACATTTCACTGAGAGCATTCCACAAGCCATGTGCTGTCTTATATCCCTTGAACCCTACAAGTATAGAGTTGGGTAATGCAGCCTGGAGTGTCCAGTAGGCCTTGTGATCATATTCAAGCTCAGTATAATCAGCTTCAACATATTTGTCTAGTGATTTTGGTATTTGCACTTGGGCATCGTCAGCAGATTGAACAGTTGGATTGTAAGGACCTACAGTCAACCTGTTCCAAGTGCATCTGTCTAGGCTTCTAACAAAACCTTCCATCCTGAGTTTCCAAGTATCAAAGTCATCAGGAGTGAAAATTGGTGGTTTGTTAGAGCTGTCGTTTAGTGAACCAAGAGTTAAATCAGTCATTGTGAAAAACAGTTTTGTAAAACAGAAAGGCTTAAAGAAAATAAGTATGCAAGTAGAGTATCAGCTTTGAAGCACTAGAAGTCTTCAAAGTAGAGAGCCAATGGCTCTGATACCAATTGTAGGATCGATATAAGTCATAGTTAAACTTAACTAATTCACTTTACTTGCAAATATAACCTTGCGGAATTAAGTTATATTTTACTTTTCTTAAGCAATGTTAGACTCTTGTATAGTATAAAGGCTTGATTTGCAAAATAGTAGAGACAACGAGATATCGAATATTCGGCACTATTTGCATTAACTCAAAGCTATACTATTACAAGTGATAACCTGTATTTTTCAAACTAAGAGATAACAAGCTATATATAGTGCAGATGAGATCAATCACAGCCATTGATCTCATGTGATCTAATCTAGACCGTACATTACAAAGTCAAATCTAAGCTACCAAAAGAATAAACTTCGACATTTGAGACGACTTGCGTGTTGACAGCAACAATCTACTTCTGAAGAGCGGCTTGGGCAGATGTAGAAGCATACGAGAAGCTTTTGCAGGATGTGACTGCAGAAAAGACTTCTCAGGAAAAGTCAGGTTGAACTCATTATCTGATGGATAATCGAGTTCACCCGGAATATTCACTAAGTGACAAAACTTCTTCTTTCCGCTTGAACTTGCTGTTCCGCTTGAAGTTCTAGTTCCGCTTCAAGTTCAGCCGGAACTGTCAAAACAGAAGTTCAACTGGAAAACTTCAAAACTGAAGTTCCTTACAAGAGTGCCAGCAATCTTTATCGAATGTATCTGATTCAAAAGCTACAAATGGTTCTCAAGTTTTATCAAGTATAACAGCGTTAACTGCTCAGATTGATAATGGTGGAGTACGTATAACTGGGGACAAGTATTTCTTGATAAGTCTGCATTGATTGTCACTCATGATCAACAAAACGATTATTATTCAGATTCGAGTTCAGATCCAAGTTCCTATGAATCCGCTGAAAATAGGTAAAGTTTGTTGAAAGAGAATGCTTCGTTATTGAATGAAATCTGCAAGTTTTCTGATGAATATAGATTGGTAAAAGAAGATTTGGAGGTTATGAATTGGCAAAGGATGGACACAAGAATTCAGGTTCTGGAGAAAGAGTTTATGGAAAGGTGTTGGTTTGGGATATAAGCAAGAAGTTGTTACAAATAAGGGTGTTCAAGCTTATAAACAACAAAATCTGCAGAAGCTCAAAATAAAGCGAGTCAAGAAGGAGATATTCAAGGCTGAAAAAGTTCAATCCGAAAGGTTTCACAAACTCAAGGGTTCAGAACAACTATTTTCTGTTAGATCATATTCTATGCTACAATGTGTCTCGTGTATTGTATCTAGATTAGAACGAGTCTGTGATAGTGACAATATCAATGGTGCCGTACCAGCTGGTACACCGTACCAATTAATACACCCGTACCAATTGCTCCACCAGTTGGTACGCAGGCCAGATTGTCACTAACTAGTGTGTTATAATGATAAAACATTCTAAGCAAGAAGTTGTTACAAATGAGGGTGTTCAAGCTTATAAATAAAAAATTTGCAGAAGCTCAAAATAAAGTGAGTCATGAAGGAGATATTCAAGGCTGAAAAAGTTCAACCCGAAAGGTTTTACAAACTCAAGGTTTCGGAACAACTATTTTCTGTTAGAGCATATTCCTATGCTGAAAAACCGTATACGGATCGATTCTATGGATGAGACGGAAGTTTTGTCATTGATTCGTTTCGAATGATTACATGACCGAAGGAGTATACAACAATTAAGCTCCGGGGAAGGTTGGACAGAACCTCCCCTCTCAATCACACAGACACTAGACAGAAACTTACAAAGAAATACAAAGACGAAACTATTTATACTTCTTAATTCTGTCCGAACTGGGCACCTCCGAACTCTATCTGAATTCCCTCCGAACCTGGAGTTCGGCCTCCAAGGTTCGGCCAACACCAAACCTGGAGTTCGGCTGAGTTTCGGACCTCAGTTCATGTCTCCGACAAATCAGTCTATTTGATAATTCAAACATTAACGGCCACACAAGGTTCATGCATCAACATATGCTACAATGTGTCTCGTGTATTGTATCTAGATTAGAGCGAGTCTGTGAGTTGTAGTGGCAATATCAATGGTGCCGTACCAGCTGGTATGCCGTACCAATTGGTACGCCCGTACCAATTGGTCCACCAGTTGGCATGCAGGCCAGATTGTCACTAACTATAGATACTGTGTGTTAGAATGATAAAACATTTTCTGTCATTTCTACACCTTTCTGTGTGTGTTCTAAAGAGAGAAACCAGGGAGACTTCTTTGTAATCTTTAAGTTATTCAATAAGATTTCTCTTATTTACTTCTCGTGTTCACTAGATTGATCAAAGCATGCAGTAGTAAGATCGTTTCACGTACTTACAAGTGGTATCAAAGCATTTGGTTGCTCTACTACTATGTTTTTGATCAATTTTCGGATTTCTAGAGAGAGAAAGTTTTGGTTTCTTCATGTTTCATCAATTTTTATTCAATTCTGAATGTTTTCGGTGCTACAAATGATTTCTAAACATTCCTAGAGTGTTTTCCTAGATTACTGCTGCGAATTACAGTCAAAAACATCAAAAATTTCGAAAAACCGTCGATTTCAGCGTGGTACGCTCAAAGAACAGTTGGTACGCCTTTGGTAACTCTGTGGTACGCAAGGCAATCTTCAAAGGTTCTGTTACGCTGGTTTTTGGTACAGAAGGCAATCTTCATCGGTGGTAAGCGACGGTTATTGATTGGTATTCTGACAGTTACACCGTACCAAAGTGGTACGCTGGTGAATCTGGTCCGTTTACTGGTATGCTGATTTTGTGGTCCGCGGGTGGTCCGTTGAAGATTTGTGATACGTTGGTTAACAGGGTGGTACGCTGAGAAGAGATGTGGTCCGCTGAGAGAAATTTTGCTACGCTGGCAGAAAATTGACTTTCACTTAACTGACGTAAAATGAAAAAGTAAATATTTCTGCTCTTGTTTCACGGTTTTCACATCTGATTAGTGAGATGAAAGTGGTTAAAATTGAAAAGACCGAGGATGAATTGAAAGAGAAATTGATGGAAGCATTACCAGAAAAGTGGGAAAATTATGTGTTGTTGCTTACCATGACAAAGAATATTCTGCATTACCATTTCATGATTTAACCGGAAAGCTTCATGCTAGAGAGATGGAAATGATGACTTCAAACAAATCAACTGCTCAATTGCAAAATCATGAATTGTATCATGGTCAGAATTCTGCAAGTATCAATGCAGTGTCTAGATCATCTGGTTTTGATTTATCAAATCCACCTCAAACAGCATTTACTGCTAGTCATGGTTTAGGAAATTCTGCATATTCATCAAGAGTGTGTAACTTCACTATTCTAAATCATTCAAGTCAGACTTCATTTTCTGTAAAAACACCTGATGAACATTTGGCATTAATTTCTACTCTATTATCTTCATATTATGGATTGCTAAATGGTGGGTTGACAAATTCAAATTTGATTGAAGAAGATTTTGATCAGATCGATCCGGATAATCTTGAACAAATGGATATTAATTGGCAACTTGCAATGTTAGATCAAAGAGTCAAATGATTCAAGAAGAAGACCGGATTCCAAAGTTTAAACCCGGATGGCAAGGTTGGAATAGATAAATCAAAGGCAAAATGTTTCAAATGTTCTAATTTTGGACATTTTGCTCATGAATGTTCAACATCAAATGCTTTTTCATCAAAGTCTCCAACAGCTTTGGTATCTCAAGTCAATAAACAATATAACTGGGGACGAACTTCTGATCCAATTGCTTTAACTGCTATTACTTCTGACTCAAACGCCCAAACATCGAATGAAGGTTATGACTGGTCTGCCGACTTTTCTGATGAGTCTGCATTTTTTGTCAAGTCTGCGTTTGTTGCTCAAATAGTACAAAGTGATAACGAAGTAGACGTAACTAATTCTGAATCTGACATGATTGATTCTGGAAATAGTGGTTATGAATCTGTTTGTGAATTTCGTTCTTAGAAAGACAAGATGTGACAATCCGACTTTTCAGGTTATTTTCCCGACATTAACTGAACGTAAATCGTATTAAATGTTGCGTGAACATTTATGTGTTGACTTGTTGACTTTAGCAAATTAGGGTTTTGTGTAATCATCACTATACGAGCATGCACTTAAGTCTAGACGTTTGATATTCTTGATTTTATGTAAATCATAAGTTATGATTTCATGTGACGTTATGTCATTTTATGTAATAATTAAAACTTTACTTTTGTGTAATATATTTATATATATAACCTTTTAAGTAATACATACACATATGTATATATGATCTCAATCATATTTATGATTTTATGTAACCTAATGATTTAATTTCAATCTATTATTCATGGCTTTATGTGACTTAAATATATATAAGTTAGGGATTTTCTAACATGTGCCCTAAGGGCACACATAAGGTGCAATAAATGCACATCGAAAACTAAAAAAGATACCAAGATTCTTTTTGAAATTTGAAAAAGATATCAAGATTCATTTTGAAAAATGAGAAGGTACAAAGATTTTTCTTGAAAAATATATTTTTTTAATTTTCGAGATGCATTTATTGCATTTTTTTTCAAATTTCAAAATGCATTTATTACACCTTATGTGTGCCCTTAGGGCACATGTTAGAAAATCCCTATAAGTTATAGGTTTAAAGTCTATGATTTTATGAGAATTTAAATAAATAATTGTGGAATTATATCCTATGATTTTATGTGTGTAAGAAGAGATTTATAATTCTTATAATTGTTATACGATTTATATATTTTGACGTTCCTCGGTATTCGTCGTTAATAGCAATTCCAGTTAACTCCGTTAGATGTCATTATCTTTTTGTAAACATTGAAGGACCGTTTCTGCAATTGACCTAAACCTTGTATCCATCTTGAGATTCTTGAGGGACTGAAATTTCCATAGACTAAAACTTGAATTAATGAACAACGGTTACTGTATGGAAATCAAGACTCGACGACCGGTTTCTCGACCGATCATCACCATCCCATCGGTTTAGGTTCACTTTAATTTCTCAATTAAAGACCCATATCATTTCGTTTTCAATCATAACCATCGTCTCTCTAAACCCTCGCAACCTCTCTGATTTCTCTCTAGCTCTCTCTGTTTTCTCGGCAACAAGAAACAAACCGCAATCCACAAATTTTGACAAAATTCTCACTAATTAGCCATTGTTCACCCTCATTCGACACATACATGTGATCGTGAGTCCCTGAGGAAAACCAGGAGCAAACCGTTTTGAGTTTCGTGACCGTGCTCCGAGTTCGTGATTAGGTTTTAGGTTCGTTTCAGTGTACAAAACGTATCAATCTCTCATCTCCAACTCGAGGTAATAGTTCCTTAATGTTAGTCGCACACTTTTATGAGTTTTATTTGTGTTTTGCGATTTTCCGGTGACCGGAGCTAGGGTTCCGATCACCGGAGTTCTTGGGTGAAGAAGAAGACACCCAGTGGGTACGGGTTATAAGTTTTGGGTTCGAGTACACATAACAGACGCCAAACTGGCCCAACGGTTCGGACACTGGACTTGTATGTAAGGGACGCGGGTTCAACTCCCGGTCTCCCCATTTTTACCCTTTTATTTCTAAATTTTCCCTAAAAACTGCTCCTGCTCGCTGCTTATACATAAAACCGTTCTGATCAGACTCCTGTCACGATCAGATCCTTGGCCAAGTGGTTGGTCCGCGGTGAAAAACCGTATACGGATCGATTCTATGGATGAGACGGAAGTTTTGTCATTGATTCGTGTCGAATGATTACATGACCGAAGGAGTATACAACAATTAAGCTCCGGGGGAGGTTGGACAGAACCTCCCCTCTCAATCACAAAGACACTAGACAGAAACTTACAAAGAAATACAAAGACGAAACTATTTATACTTCTTATTTCTGTCCGAACTAGGCACCTCCGAACTCTGTCCGAACCCCCTCCGAACCTGGAGTTCGGCCACCAAGGTTCGGCCAACACCGAACCTAGAGTTCGGCTGAGTTTCGGACCTCAGTTCATGTCTCTGACAAATCAGTCTATTTGACAATTCGAACAGTAACGGCCACACAAGGTTCATGCATCAAAAAATTCCCCCTTGGACGTTACTGTCGAATCCAGACATTGATCTTCTAGCAATCTTCAGTCAGCTTGCTACATCTTGAAAATCTTGATCTTCAGCAAACTCCCCTTGGACTGAAACTTCAGGTATGCAGGAAACGGTTCGAATCTTGTACAATCTACACAACCAATAAAGTTCCCCCTAGCTTCAAGCACAACCATCCAATTGGAACCGGCATGTATGATAATGGTTCACGTCATAAGTTGTATCCGGAAATTGTAAAGACACACGAACATCACTGCATCTTGATAATAATCTTCAATCTTCATCGAATTGTAACACATTCTGATCTTTATGAAAACAGACACAATCAGCATCTTCAATCACGGAAATTCCCCCTCAGCATCAAATCCATCCCAATATATTACTCCGGTAAACGTATATCTCATTGCAGACTGGAATCTGACCAAGTCTTCCCACAACTCAAGAAAGTATTGGCCATATAACACAAAGTTCCAAACTATAATTGAAAACGTTGACATATCGGTTCGCACGAACATCAGAATATACCACCTTTCCATGAAGATCAAAAACCACAATCATCCCTGAACTGATTGCTTTTGAATATTCACTTTTTCAATTATGAAACTTTGAAAATTTTAGGGGGTCCCCATTTTTCCCCCTAAACAAGTGACATATTCAAGTCTTCAATTTCTTATGATTCCAACCCCGCATTCTTGTAATGAAATGATAAACTCAAGTGGCCCGCAACGGAATCTTTAATCTCATTCAATCTTTAGTTTGTGTATAACGATAATCTCCGCAAACATTCCCAAGTAATCATAACCATGTCTCCGAATCTCTGTCCATCATCAGAAACACGTATTCTTGAATCTCTGTCCATCATCAAGAATAACAATGACTACTCACAAACTCATTTCTTGAAATTCGATCACTAACTCGTAACAAGTATCGGAATCTGGATTTTCTTCAAACATAACACCCCACAGCTACCAAATCAAGGGTAAACTCGATAACTGATCTGCTTCTGTAAAATTCCCACCTAACGGGGGTTCGGGGGCAGCACCCCTGAGAAGCGGGATCCAAGGGGCGGCAGCCCCTGGCGGGGTCCAAGGGGCAGAGCCGAACCTTGTTCGAACTACCTCCGAACCTGATCCTCTGAAATCTCTCCGAAACTGACCTTCGGACCTCATCCGAACCTGACCTTCGGAACCTCCTTCGAACCTGACCTTCGGACGTCCGAACCTAGGGTTCGGAGCGGTTATTTTTCAGATCTGTTCTTCGGCCGAACGTTATCCGAACTCAAACTGGAAATTTTTGAAATCGAACCAGACTCCGAATTTGATCGAATTTTGACATCTAGAGGCTTCTGTTAGGTAACAACATGAATCAGAAAGACCCGATTGATTAAAAATCAATCAGAAACACTTTCAATCACCCCTAACCGAAGGTTTAACGTCTTGAAATGAAGAAAAACGATAGATTTCGACCATAGAATGAGCCAACAGCTCTGATACCAACTGAAAAACCGTATACGGATCGATTCTATGGATGAGACGGAAGTTTTGTCATTGATTCGTGTCGAATGATTACATGACCGAAGGAGTATACAACAATTAAGCTCCGGGGGAGGTTGGACATAACCTCCCCTCTCAATCACACAGACACTAGACAGAAACTTACAAAGAAATACAAAGACGAAACTATTTATACTTCTTAATTCTGTCCGAACTGGGCACCTCCGAACTCTGTCCGAACTCCCTCCAAACCTGGAGTTCGGCCACCAAGGTTCGGCCAACACCGAACCTGGAGTTCGGTTGAGTTTCGGACCTCACTTCATGTCTCCGACAAATCAGTCTATTTGACAATTCGAACAGTAACGGCCACACAAGGTTCATGCATCAACACTAGTCAAAGTTGATCATACCTATAGAGGTAACCAGAAAGTTGAACCTAGACATATCAAATGACTTAGTGAAAAGGTCAGCTAAATGGTTTTCTGAATCAATTTGAACTAAGGTGACTAATTTCTTCTCAGCACAATCCCTAATGAAATGGTGTCTAATTTCTATATGCTTAGTCTTAGAATGCTGAATTGGATTTTTAACTATAGACACAGCAGCATAATTATCAATATGTATAGGAGTACTCATGAAATTCAAACCATAGTCCAGCAATTGATTCTGGATCTAGAGAACTTGAGAGCAGCATGATGCAACAGCGATGTACTCCACCTCAGCAGTTGAATTGGACACCGTAGTCTGCTTCTTGCATTGCCACGACATGAGTCGGTTTCCCAAAAACTGAGCTCCACCCGTTGTAGAATTCTGATCGAGTTGACAACCAGCATAGTCACTATCCGAGTAGGCTCTAAGATCGAAGGCCAAATCTTTTGGATACCATAGCCCTCGGTTGGGATTTGACTTCAAGTATCGAAAAATTCTCTTAACCGCAGTCAAATGTGATTCCTTTGGTTTGCTCTGAAATCTTGAACAGAGGCAGACTCCAAACATGATATCGGGACGACTTGCCATCAAATACATCAACGACCCGATCATCAAACGGTATAAGTGCTCATCCACCGAGACTCCTTGAGGATCAGTATTCAGTCTGTGACGAGTTTCCACTGGTGTAGAAAATCCCTTAGAGTCGTGAAACCCGAACTTCTTCACTATTTCTTTAACGTATTTCCCTTGGCTGATAAGTATACCGTCTAGTGACTGTTTCACTTGAATTCCCAGAAAAAATGTTAATTCACCCATGGCACTCATCTCAAACCTTTTCTGCATCAAGTCCTCGAATGCATGACACAAATTCTCGTTCGTTGACCCGAAAATGATATCGTCAACGTATACTTGAACCAAAAGCATATCCTTCTCGACGTGTCGAATGAAGAGAGTCTGATCAATAACACCCCTTTTATATCCATTTTCTAGCAGATATGTAGACAATGTCTCGTACCACTTCCTCGGGGCTTGGTGCAGACCATAAAGGGCCCTGTCAAGTTTATAACATTTGTTTGGAAATGACTTGTTCATAAACCCGGGAGGTTGCTGTACGTACACATCCTCATCCAGCTCGCCATAAAGAAATGCGGTCTTAACATCAAGTTGGTAAACCGTGATGTCCATAGACGCAACATAAGCTAAGAAAATCCGAATGGCTTCTAGACAAGCGATAGGTGCATAGACTTCGTCATAATTAATGCCGTCTTTTTGCATGTACCCTTTCACTACTAATCGAGCTTTGTTTCTGATGATTATTCCACGGTCGTCTCGTTTGTTCTTGAAGATCCACTTGACCGGTATGGGTTCAACACCCTTTGGAGCTTCAACAAGATGCCAAACATTGAGCAGTTTGAACTGAAGTAACTCTGCTTGCATGGCTTCAATCCAATTTTCATCTTTTAGAGCAGCATCAACTGAAGTTGGTTCTTCTTGAGATATGAAGCATGAAAATAGATACGAGTTAACATGTTCTATTTGACTTCGGGTGATCCTTTTGTCTACGGAGCCTATAATATTGCTTGTTGGATGAATTTTATGAACCCTTGATTCTTCAACAAAGGTGTCTTCGATGGTAGATTCAAGGTTCCCAATTTGCAGATCATTTCGCGGGACCTCATCGGTGTCAATTTCAGCTTCAACTTCTGAGTCAGAATCATGATCTCCAAGAGCAGTTTCCGTGTTGGTTTCCCCCTGAACTGCTGCAGGTGCTGGTTCTGTTTCTTCAATAACTGGATCTGGCACTGGAATTACTGTTTCAACAGGAGTTGCTGATGAATTTGATTCTCCGGATCGATTTACTGACTCACTCGTCTGATTTCTCCATGTTAGATCGGGAGGGTCTGCTGAATAGATAGTTCCCAAAATCGATGAAGAAATCGGAGCAAATGTGTCAAATGTCGGAAAATCTCCCTCACGAGCATCATCATCTGAGATAGTATTTCCTGAGACACCAGAATCAACAATATTAAATGTAGAAGAAAGAGAGTCAAGGTCATACATGCTATCTGAATCAGGTTCTCGAGTGATCCGAGTGTGCTCGTTAAAATTAACATTGCACGACTCCATGATCACTTGAGTTCTTTTGTTGTATACTCGATACGCCACTAAGGACATAGAATATCCAACAAAATAACCTTCATCTGCCCGAGGGGCAAACTTGGCTAACTGATCAAACTGTATAAGTACAGTGCAAGGACATCCGAACGGTTTAAGTCTTGTTAAAACAGGTTTTTGTTTAGAAAACAGTTCGAACGGCGTCTTGTTAGCATGCTTGACCAAGAGCGTACTGTTCAGAACGTAGCACGCAGTATTCACTGCTTCTGCCCAAAAAGAGAGTTATTCACTGCTTCTGCCCAAAAAGAGAGTTTAAGGTTAAAATCAGCAAGCATGGTTCTGGCAGACTCAATGATGGTTCTATTCTTCCGTTCCGCTACACCATTTTGTTGTGGCGTGTACGGTGAACTGAACTGTCGTGTGATGCCCTTCAAATTGCAAAAAGCGTCAAATGTTTGATTCTTGAACTCCGTCCCGTTATCTGATCTGATTATCCTGACCCGCTCTCTGCTGGCATTTTCAATGTGAGTAACGAAATTCTTTAGTATCTCAACTCTCTCAGATTTTTCTTTCAGGAAGAACACCCATGAGTATCTGGAGTAGCCGTTAGTAACAACGAGGCAATAAGACTTTCCCCTAATCTCGTGATGTTCACTGGCCCGAAAAGATCAAGATGGAGTTGCTGAAGAATTGTCGTTGTTCTACCAGGTGGCTTCGGCTTGTGAGACGTCTTGTGCTGTTTTCCTTTGGAACACGCAACACAGTTATTGACATGGACAAATTCTTTCTTCGGTAGCCCAATAACGTGTTTTCCTCTTACGAGTCGATTCATGTTCCTAAAGTTGACGTGACCCATTCGCCGGTGCCATATGGTTGAGTCTTCTTCCGATGCCTTTACTAGAAAACAAGCGATTGAATTTGCTGGCTTTGCTTCCGACATATCCAAAGCATACAAGGTTCCTCTTCGATGTGCTCGAAACAAGATCTGATCTTCAGGTATCTTGAGACCAGGCTTCAGAATTAGACACTCGCGATCGTTGAACACCATTGGCATTTGGTTATCGCAGATTTGCGACACACTGAGTAGATTGAACTTCAGATTCGATACCAGGTTGACCTTGTCAAATGAAATTTCTCCGTTTGTTAAGAGACTGTAAGGGAATAATTTGTGGCTTGTGTATTAAATCGTCACTTGGCGGACTATTTTGAAGGCCTAAGTGATAGAATAGGTTAAAATTAGTTAGGTTATGGGTATATTGCGTCATTGGGCCATTTTAGAGGTGTTTGGGCTCAATTAGAAAGTGTTTAAAGGGAGTTTATTGGGCTTATATGGTCCAATACGGGAATTTTAGGTTAATTAGGGCAAAGAGGATGACTTGTTTGTCAAGTTGGTCATCTCCTATAAATAGAACTCTCTAATCACTAGAATAGGTTGTTGAAAGTGTGCACAAGGTGTGGGCAACAAGTGTAATTCGAAATCCATAGGATTTCAATTGATTCAAGCGTTGGCAATCAATCTCTTTCAAGTATTCAAGTGTTCTTCAATTGGTTTGCATTTTTATTTGTTTCAAATCGTTATTTATCTTATCACGTATTGTTTTTCTTGAATCACCAATCAAACCGGATTCCGCACGGTCTTGATTGGACTAGATATTGCGTGAGGAGAGATTTCGATCCTTACAATTGGTATCAGAGCCAAGAAACGCAAGTTTCGAGGCTCTCGCGATATCCGGTTCAAGTTTGTGGCAACTAACAGTTTGAATTTTGTGGTGTTTTTCAGCCTTTAGCACGATAGGGAAGTATTTTTGCAGGTTTTAAGTCAAGACAGGAGCTTTCGAGGTGCTTAATTCGTGATTTGGAGACTTCTCAACCCTGTTTCAAGACTTTTCGATCGCTCTTCTGATCGAAAAGCCTTTTCTGTCGCGCTATTTCGATCGAGAAAGTCCCTTTGAAACTTTTCGATCTGCCCTAACTCAATCGAGAAGTCCCCTTTGTGACTTCTCGATCAGCCATTATGATCGGAAAGTCCCCTTGTGACTTTTCGATCAGCCATCTGTCGATCGCAAAGTCCCCCTTGTGACTTATCGATCAGCCCATTTCGATCGGAAAGTCCCCATTGAGACTTTTCGATCCACTGATACTTTTCGATCAAGGACCCTGCTTTTCGACTGACCCCCTGTGTGATCGAAAATCCACTTTTCGATCGAAAAGCCACTTTTCGGTCCAAATCCTTATTGCGCCAAAAACACTATTTCGCACAGTTTCACTAAAACGGGCGTAACTTAGGCCTCGTTTGGAGTTAGAAGCTCAAATTCTAACACGACGTCCGTGAGAACGAGCCCCAGAATTACCCCAGACTAATGTCCAGGGGAGCTCGTTTGGACCTCCAAATTCCACTCCGAAGGCCTCCGTTTTTCAGTTTTGACACTACTACAAAAAATGCCTTTCTTGACGCGCAATGCGTGTCAAGAAAGGGGTCAGATGACGCGCATTTGCGTGTCAAGGAAGGCCATGTCAAGAAGCTTCTTGACGCGCAAAATGCGTGTCATCCCGTTCTTGACGCGCGAACGATGACGCGCAAAGCGCGTCATAAAGTGCGAGTCAAGGAAGCCCCTGTCATAAAGCGAGATGACACAAATTTTTGCGCGTCATGGATAAAAAAAAAAAAAAAATTAAATAATAGAATCCCTATTTCCACATTAAATTGCAACTAACCTGATAATACAAAATAAATTACACTTATAGCAATACAATGTATTTCATATATATTGCAAATTGAGTTCGATACAAATAATAATTAAGAATTACAAAGTTAACCACTTAAGTTTACATTGATACAACACTACTTCGGGATTCCTTGCCATTCGAAATCTAATTACATGTAGTTATTGGTCAACAATCTGGACATCGGCTTCATTGTAACAAGCAGCCAAATACCCCTAATATTCCATGAGCAGATTTTCAACATTTATTAGAAGGTCCTGCAACAAGCCTGATCAAATCAACAAAACAAATTTTGAACATTTATTATAAGGTCCTGCAGCAGAAATCACATGTACATGGGACTTACCAGCCCCTTTAGAACTCTGGCCAGAACAGTGTAAACACAAATATGACCTATGTGGAGTAAGCTCCATGACAGAAGGGTCTTTAACTTTCTTAGATAAAAGACATAAAATGCTTACTTCTTAAAACTTTCTTATTTTGGACAAAAACAACATCAACTTCAGCATGGTCCAATATAAAGTTGACCAAGCCCGGTCCTGCTTAGGTAAAAGACATAAAAATGCAAAATGCATTAACATTTTAAACGAGTTAACGCCTAACAGGGTGTTGGATACGTGTTATGAATAAACAGAATGATCATAAAATAAAAGCGTTGGGTGCAAAACTATAAAACACCCCCTAAGGTACAAAAATACAATTAAAAAAGTGGTTTACCAAGGGTATCATATAGAGGCACAGAAATGTAACTCTCGGCATTGCAAGCCTGATCAAATCAACAAAAAGAAAAAACAACTTAGAAGTTGATCATCATATAAGTTCACAAATTAGTCTGCAAATAAGTTCACAAATCATTCTGCATACGGGTTGAAAACCGAAACAAAAAACTCACCTCCATTGGCACAATCCATTGAGGGCAATTTGCACCATAGATTCCCACTTTACAGCCCTGTTACAGTAAAATCAGAATTCTCGATTCAACTTACAGTTGTCAATTCTCTGAAGTTGGGGGCCGAATTGTTAGACCCGAACACGGCCCATATATTTATTCGTGTCAAAAGCATCAAGCTTAACACGGGTACACTTAAAATCATATAACCGAAACACGACCCGTTTAACCCATTTATGTAACTGTGTCAAACAGGGCTGACAAAACAAGTTTGGCATGTAGTTTTTAAACATGTTAATCAAGTTGGTGGATTGTAAATTTGTAATAAATGATTTAAATGGATAGCGGGTCGACTTGATTAATCAAACGGGTTAAAATTAAACAAACTACATAAAATCTTAATGATTATGCATGATAACACAATCACCTCCCTAATTGCATCATCATTTACTTACAGGTTCAATTCCTGCAGCCCTTAAAGCTGAAGCAGCATTTAAAACTTCATCATATACAGTCTTGTAAGTTTTCCATAAATATGGCCCCCACTTAACATGAAACACAATAAATCTGAACAGAGAGATAATATAGCAAAAGGCACATAACAATCACAACACTAAATTTCAAGACAAAAATGAAATTCAACAAATCAAGAAAACAATGAAATCACGAATTAGAAGTTTAAAAAACTCCAAGTAAACCTATTAAACCATGAATTTCGAAAAACATAGATGAAACCAAAATCAACAAATGAAAAAGATGTAAACACAGAGGCATAAAATTTGAACCAGAAATCAAACAATCGCAAGCAGTGTAGAAGCAACCCCCAAATCGAACTGAAAAAAAAGCCTCTGAATGGAACCAAAATTCAAACAATCGCATGCATTGTAGAAGCAACCCCTAATTCCAATTGAAGTAAAAGACTCTAGCGCAATTCAAACCTAATTGCAGAACGGAATAATCACAATCTCAAAAAAGTAAGCAACTAACCAAACCAATTGAGGATCGATGAAGAAATGGAAAGCCCAAAACCACAAGCCATATCATCAACCCGCGCTTTGAGATTCCAATCTGCTGAAACTAAAAACACAAGAAACAACGCTAAAGTCAGGTACGAGTAGGGAATTGATGAACAAATCGAAGCCCCAAAAACACAAACAATATCACTAACCTGCAATTCGAGAGGCCAATTAGTGAAACCAAAAACAAGATATAAAGAGGAATTTGCAGCAGCAACCAAAGCCTCAAGCTTCTTGTATTATCATCATCGGGATCCAGAATTGCCATACAATTCTCATGAAACTGACAAAAATGTCACCCTAAAGCAACAAAAATAAATAAAAAACAACAACCATGTTAAGTATAACAATTACAAATACACCAAGGTAACGTATGCATGTGTTTTAGTTTTATAACATAAAATATGAACACCTTTAAACAGATTAGTTGCAATTACTGAAAAACCAGTGTTGGTAAAACACGATAAATTCAAGGATGGATTTCATCTAGGAACAGAGCCAAAACGCACATATCTGCAAAGATGTATGTAGCTCTACGTTTTTTTCCATTTCTTTCATTTTAGAGCACAATTTGTGGAGTATGAATGTCTTAATGTAGTTTTATATCAACTAAGCAGTACATTTATTTAAAAAATAAAAGAAAAAGCTTTAACATTGAAGCAGCCTGTGAGCTTATATCTTTGTGCTATTAATTAGATACAATCCACATTGGCCAACTCCACAACTTAAAACACCCATCAATTACTTGTTTTAGGCCTGCAAGTTGAAGTTGTGTAAGTGAAAAAGCTCCAAAAACCCATCAATTACTTGTTTTAAGTTAACTAAAAATATACAGTGATATCAAACACCATAATTAACTATAATACAACCTCTATGGTTCAGGTTTTCAATTTTTATTATAACTATTTGAACTAACATGTGAACCGAAGAAAAGTAATTTAAGATCGAAGATCATACTTGATACCAAGATGACTAACTGCTTTTTCCCTAGTTGGCCATGAACTCTATTGCTCCAGCTTTAATTTTAATTCACATATCAATAGACAAATGGTAATGTACATGATTGATCCCATCTCCTTCGTTTCAACAGGATCTTGAACCCTAAAACATCAAAAAATGCACAAAATCATGCTGTGCAACCACCATATATAGAGGAAATATGAACAGAAGATAAAAGGAAACATCAGTAACCTTCTCATCCTTGTTCAGTACCATCCCCACCAATTTAAGCTAATTTAAGCAAAGTAAGATAATTAAAACATTTCACATAGCCGTCAAAGTATTACATTTTAAGCTAGTGGTGGTTGAGGTAGCATGCTGGCAATATTAAATTAGTTATACAATTATATCATGTGCAGAATGCATCCAAGTATAACTACGCCCTATGTAACTGTGTTAATAGCCTAAAGCAGGAAAAAAATCCAGTATAAAGGTATTACACAGAAGCGGTAGGGCCTAAAATAAAATGTAGCATGTCAGACCATTAATAAACAATAGGAAAAGCATGAAAGGTTGGGCCTTAATTCCAACAGACGATGAACTTGTAGTCTGTGAATAACTATCAACATCAATACCTATACAAACAACACTTATAAAAATCACATAGGAAAGAAGCACTATCTAAAGAGGCATACAGTAGCAATTCTCAACGTGTAAGGTACAAACACAAAAGAACTTAAGTGAAAAAAAAAAAAACAGCTAGCATCAATCACAACTACAGAACTACATTACTGCGCAGGAAAGGTGAATATTTTAAAAAACACACGGAGAATGAGTCCAACTTGTAAGGAGTAAATAGAAAGATAGCCAAGTAATAATAAAAACACACAACCATCAGCATCAAAACAACATTAAAGGCTTATAACAGGAAAAAATGTAACTGAAACCTGAATTTTTATAAAAAACAAAGATATAATATAACTTTGGTTGTAAAAACAGATATAGAGTTACTACCAAATTTTTGAAGAGTAGAGTTGTTAAAGAAAGGTTGTGTGCATAAGAAAGACAATGACAACCATTTTTTTGATGCCAACATGTGATATTTGAAGAGGCAGTCACAAAGAAAACGGAAATTAACAGCAATGATAATCAAAAAAATAACATAAGGAGCTTTAATTCCGAATAAGACACGAATAACATAAAATAAATGTTTATCATTAATTGCAGTTTCATATCAAGAGCAAAAAGAGGGACGATTTAATTACCGCTTATTTGATCTAGAATCATTATGTATGTCTGAATCCACAATTGAGCCATCAACATCAGCACTAGAACCAAATCACAGCAAGTCAGAAGAAATCAACCCAATCTCACACCTATTCTGTAACTATTTACAATTATCTTGTTAATCAGCCCCATAAACTACATATTTGCATCTACCAACCAACAGAATACAAATTCATGGAAGCTAATTAGGGTTAAACATATTCCAACCTGCAGAATTCAGCTATACAAATAAAGACCATAAACCTTAGAAGGCTAGAGTCCCCTCCCTTTCCCCTAATTTGGTAAGTTGTTCTTATTTCTCTCTCCTGCATACCATACATCAAACGATAAAACCCTAAATTTAATAAAAAATGTAGGTCGAATTTGATAACAAGTACATCACGGATTAAGAAGAGTAGTACCTAGGGTTAGATGATGAACCGTTGAAGGTTGGTTGAAATTGCAAGCTGAATCGGGAAGCAGGAGCGGAGAAATTAGCATCAGGTACCGGAATATCTTCAATCAAACCGTATTCATAGATCCAATTGGTGTTCTCAGGAGAAACCATGGCCGCAATGTAAAGAACTGGGGAGAGCTTTTGCTATCGTTGCGAGTGAGAGAAGAAGACGAAGAGGAGACGTGGAATTAGGGCAGCGGGACTGGAACCGAATTTTGAGAGGGAGATGTTCGTTGTTTAGATGATACATGGAGTTAGGGCAAGAAGATTTGAGGAGACGGGAGTGGGAGCGGAGAACACCAACGGGAGTGGGAGCTTAGAATACATCGACAGGAGTGCGATTTTAGGTCGCCGGAGCGGAGAACACCGACGGGACTGGGAGGAAGAACATCGACCGGGAGTGGAAGTGGGAGTGGGAGCGAGAATATACTTGGGGGAAATTTAGGGCAAAAGTTAAAGTGTGAGCGGTGGGAGTGATTTTAGGGCAGAATTTTTGGGCGGGAAAAAAAATTATAAAGCGACACATGCTTCTTGATGCGCCATGTTTAAGTGTCCACCGTGTCTTTTTTTTTAATTACATGACACAAGTTTTATGACGCTAAAAAATGCGCGTCATCTACCCTTAGAAACTTTCAAAATAAGACAGATTTTTTGTGACACGCGTTTTTGCGCGTTGTAAAATTAGCGCGTGTCATTGTTTGCGCGTCAAGGAAGGCCCTGTTTCTAGTAGTGTGAGTTTTTGACACTATTCTTTGAATAGTGATTTTGCCGTTTTACCTGATTTGCTCTAAAAGTCCATCCAAGAGAAGTTCATGGCATCCATTATACCAGGTACCACTTCATGCACCAACAGCAATGAGGTATGTTCTAACCCTAAATGCCAAATTACATTTAATGAATCTCAAGACTGGCAACGTAAGTTCTTTAATGAAACGTTAAATCGTGAACTATCTGATAGAGACCTGCGAGAGTACAAAGGTAGGAGTAAAACATTAAGTGAAAAACTAGAAGCTGCCAAAGTCGATATTAAGAATCTTCAAAGGAAATTGAGTGATAAAGCTACATATCTTAGAATTGCTAATGAAGAAATTGACACATTAAAATCTGAAGTTGAACAACTTAAAGCCAAATTAGAAACATCACAAACCAAAGTTGAACGAAATGATAAGATTGTGTCAGAAATGATGAAGGCTAGTTCTTTTTTCTATAACACAGATGCTCGTATGCAACATCTAAAAGCCAACTCTGGTTTGGGTCTCGGTACTGAGGTAAAAGATGAAAAATCCACTCATACAGTACCGATGCCTTTGATGCATGAAATGATCTCAGACTATGAGTGTCCAAAGACCTCCTTAGAAGCTAAGGCTAAAATAGAAAAGAAACTTGCTGCATGCCCCATTAAAGTTTCTGCTCCTGTTTCTAACACTACTAACAGTTCTACTTGTTGTGCAGATGAAGGTAATAAAGAAGCAGGGGTAGTGGATAGCAAGGAGTGTTCTGAGAGTTCCGGTTCTAATGATTTTCACAAAAATTTTAATTTTGAAAAACTTGAATCGTCTGTTCAGTCTGAGTCCACAACTTCTGAGTCTGTTTTGTTTGCAAAATCGTCTGTTTTGTTTGCAAAATCGTCTGATTTTGGTGTGTTTACTTTTGGTAAATATGATGCTAAAGCTGTGAGACCCTTAAGAACTGTTAAAATTTTAAGAAGGGATAAGGGACCACAGGTTGATGGTCCCAAACTCACAAATGGTGGGGTGTTCGGTGTGAAACCTACTGAAAATAAGAATGACTGTCATGACCAAAATGTGTAGAAAGTGCGGGACCTTAGACCTCATGATTTTGTCCCGTACCCAGAGATCAATTCTGCATATGACCAGTTTAAGCCGGTTCAGTGGGAGTACATTTTAACCACAAATCCCCACGGTAAAACCCATTGGATCCACAAAAATTGTTCAAAGAAACAATCTTGCCATGTCTGTGGTAGACCAGGACACGTGGCAAGAAACTGTTTATACCGGCCTTATGAACCCTATTATCCCAAAAGGGTTCATCAGAGACCCAGTCCAAGGACCCAGAAACAAAGTGACCCAACTCAAGGCCCGGTCCATCAAAACCCAAGGTGCAGAAACAAGCACCTCAGAGTCACAAAGTTCAGCAGAAACCCAAGGCTCCTAAGCAACGGCCAAGGACCATTTTTAAAGAAAACAAAGCATCTTAGAAATCTATGAAAACAGCTTGGAGACCAAAATCTGTTGAATCCCCAAAAATAGTTTTAAAATATGTTTTCAAAACTGTTTCAAAATCACCAATCCATCCAAATCCAGTTGGTTCAGCTAAATCAAATGGTTGGAGGAAGGATGACAAGTGGAATGTTTCAAAAGTTGTGAACTTGTCTCTTAAGCCTACTGGAGTGTACAAGAAACACTCCAAACAATTTCAAGAAACAAGAGTTCAAAATTCTAATAAGAATCCACCGAGAAAACCACAGGTTTTTGGGAAAGAAAATCACAAACCCAGAGATGTCAACAAAAAAGACATTCTCAGTCCAACCAAGGCAGCCACACCCCCAATCCCTGATGTTACTAAGGGAATGTTGTTAAAAGAAATTTCTTTCACTAACTCTTCAGGTATACCCAGAACCACAATGGCATGGGTACTTATGGCTAACTGATCTCTCACATTGTGCAGGAACATTCAAGGAGGACTTTCATTAACCTCGTTTGTTTGTGATAGTGATTGTTCCAGGCACAGGATAGGAGGCATCTCTCTACTACATGACATGCAAATTCTCAAGAGTAGGGATTTGTGAGAGGTAAATCTAAAACATTAGCAGAAAAAGGTAACACAGTCTGAATTGTTTATTTCTTGGCTGATTTGATGTGAAGTATGGTTGTGCATGAAACAAAACCCATTTCTGAAAATTTTCAAAAGATAAACTTTGATGGTTAGCTTGGCTAGTTTTAGTACATATTTAGTATTGTGTCAGTGAGTGTTAAATCCAAAAAAAAAATTTGAAAAACTTAAAAAAAGAAAAGGTGTGTGTTGTTATTAAAAATCAAAAAGCAAGGGGAAGAATAGAAAAGATGAAATAGTTGACCCCTCAAAAATTTGTGCTTTTTAATTTTTAATCTTTTGTTTGTTTGAGAAGGTGGGAAGTGAAATAAATTTCTGTTTTGGAGATGGCTGACACGCGTAAGGCAGATGTGAAAGATATGATCCATGGTGATATGTTGGTAGGCTCAGCTCTTTAATCTGAAAATGTATGAGTTACACACTTAAAGATAACGTGTGGCAGTTTGTTGGGTAACAGCACTTAGGTTGATTGCATTTCTATTTGACTGCATGTTCAAGTTCCTGATACACACACTTGTCTCCAAGAGTGTGAAATTAAGCTCAAAATGTCGGTGTCCCCTCTACTTTGCGTGAGCAATGACCTGGGGATGCTTCGCGTATATGTAAGGCTCTCCTCTGCTTTGCGTGAGCAATGACCTGGAGTTGTCCAAACATACATGCTTCTAGATCACCTAAAATAATATATATTAAAAAAATTAAAAAAAAGTATAGTAATATACACCCAAAAGATGCCAAAGAGCATAAGAAAAGAGATCCTCAAGAGTCTAAAACCCTCAGCCTTTGTCACTGATGAGAGCATTAATAAAAATGTTTCAAAAATTTAGTTGACTTTGTATATTATACCCAAAAAATCTATGTGATCTATTCTTTCTTTTCTCAACCAAGTCTCGAGCTCAGTTTCAAACTTCTGGTTCAGGTTGTGAAAATATGTGGTAGGGAATTTATATGCTTGATAGTGTGTAATAACATGTACCTAGGATTTGTTGAAACCCACTTGCAGTTCATAATTAATGCACCTTAAAAGATAATAAAGTAACAACCAGCCTGACTAAGAAAATGGTTAGAGTTTAAAGTGGATCAGTATATTGGCAATCACCTAGACGTGTTCAAGTAACAGAAGCTGAAAAGGGTTCCTCGGTCAGATTCATACGGTTTGATCCCAAATAAAACCTTCTTGTTTAGTAATTTAGTATGTTTGTTTTTATTTTTTATTTTGTTTCTTTTGTGTTATCTTAAGTTTTTATTGTTTATTTTTCAACTATAGCCAAGTTAATTTAAAAGTTTTAATAAGTTTTTTATGGGCTTTATGCAAGAATGTATCACCCCTCCAGAATCTCAGGGGGAGATAATGTGAAGAGTTCTCGGGTTTAGGGGAAGAGTTTATAGGAAACCCGTAACCTATGTTAGGGTTTTTTGGTTAACTAATGATAACCCGATAACCAGTCATCATTGTCTGGTTAGTGTTTGTTCCATGTTGTGCATGACAGGTTGAATGAAATGTCATGGAAAAGAAAAGTCAATGAGTGCTGCTACTGTTCGTGTTGAAGAACCAGCCAGAAAAGGACTTACCCTATGCTTAGGGGAGGTTTGTTGGTTTATCAAGTAAAGCTTCCAAAGACTCAAAAGACATTGTTCACATGTTGAGGGGAAGCTAAATGCCGTCAGTTGAAAGATCTACAATCAAGAATGCCAAGACAGAGGTTTTCAAATTTTTACCCTATGAAGTACATGCAAGTCAAGACAGTTACTGATGATTGAGCAAGGACTCAACGGTTTTCAAGAAGAAGCAAGTATTTGAGAATCCTCCTCTCATTACTTGGTCATCATATGCAATTCAGGCTAATGCTGATTGAGAGAACACTCCCGAAGAAAGTCTTTCGTTGCTGCCCAATGAAGATTGTCCAAGATAAAGAATCTTCATCAACCCATGATCAAGCCAAGGAGAAGACTACAAGTCTGAAGATTGAACGTAGAAGACATTTAATATCACAAGCCAAGGGGAAGATTGTAAGGGAATAATTTGTGCCTTGTGTATTAAATCGTCACTTGGCGGACTATTTTGAAGGCCTATGTGATAGAATAGCTGAAAATTAGTTGGGTTATGGGTATATTGGGTCATTGAGCCATTTTAGAGGTGTTTGGGCTCAATTAGAAAGTGTTTAGAGGGAGTTTATTGGGCTTATATGGTCCAATACGGGAATTTAGGTTAATTAGGGCAAAGAGGATGACTTGTTTGTCAAGTTGGTCATCTCCTATAAATAGAACTCTCTAATCACTAGAATAGGTTGTTGAAAGTGTGCACAAGGTGTGCAACAAGTGTAATTCGAAATCCATAGGATTTTAATTGATTCAAGCGTTGGCAATCAATCTCTTTCAAGTACTCAAGTGTTCTTCAATTGGTTTGCATTTTTATTTGTTTCAAATCGTTATTTATCTTATCACGTATTGTTTTTCTTGAATCACCAATCAAACCGGATTCCGCACGGTCTTGATTGGACTAGATATCGCGTGAGGAGAGATTTCGATCCTTACAGAGACCATTTCCTATTATTCTTCCGCTATACACATCTCCCCCAAAGGCAACAGAACTACTGTTAGATATTGTTTTGACATCATACAGCAAGTCCTTGTTCCCTGTCATGTGCCTGGAGCACCCGCTGTCCATGTACCATGTGTTTACAGCTTTCCGGGTAAGTCCCTGCCCAAGTAAAGAAATTGGTTAGTTTGAGGAGGGACCCCGGTCATTTTGACCTTGGGTCTTCTTGATAACGGGTTTCTTCACGGTTGACGAAGACGGTGCGGATGAAGACGATGGAGCTGATGAAATAACTGAGGGTAGAATGAAGGTGGTTGCAGGCCTTGGAGCTTTCATTGGCCTTTGAGACGGAAATGGCCTTGGTATAAAGCCGAGTCTTGGCCTTGGGTTGAATGACCAGTTACTTTTGGAACACTCTTCATCTTTTGTTTGACAATCTTTACCATTTCAACTTTAGAGTCAACAGCTCCAGTGGGAGCAGAACTTTCAACAACAGCCTTTGATTTGCTTGAATGAGGAGATTGCCCAGCATGTGGTGTTGATGTAGAGTGAGTTCCAGTTGAGGCACTTGGTATAGACTTCACCTTACCATCGGTGATCTCAAGACTAGCTTGTGTGTGCATGATAGTCTTACCATGTTTGAGTGCCATTTCAGCAAATGCATGATTGAACTCATCCTCATTCACATCAGACTGATCAGTGAATCCCTTGTTGGAATTCTTCTTAGGCTTTCGCCTTCGTGTGGTCTTAGCTCGTTTTGGAGCAACAATGGTTTTTAAAATCTCGTAGTTGTCGTCAAACAAAAACGATTGACCATCTACGACAGATGTTTTTAACAAATCAAGGAATTCATGTTCAGCTGCCTCTTTAGTCAGAGTCTCAGAAAGACTAGTATCAACACCTTTTAAAACATCAGAATTGACTTCATTAAAGTGAAGTGCGACATCGGTTGGTGGGAGATCAGATCCACTCGTGTGGGTAGAGAGCCGTTCTTCCATCTTTTGGATTTCGGAAGCACTTGGAACCAACTCAGGATTAATGAATTTTAAGAGACTCTTTGAGTTAATCTTGGTTAACTCGGGAACTCTATAATAGTTATGGTTAAGCGTATGCTCTGCCGCACTATCATCAATTTCCCTTGTCAAACCAAGTCCAGTTTTAAGTCTAGCAAAAATATCACGGCCAACAGTATTGCCGAGAGTTGCCGGATTGAGTTTTTACAAATCAATGGTTTCTCGAGCCTGAGCATAGCTCGTCCTCAGAGAAGTTAGTTTTTCCAAAAGATCATTTATTTGAATTGTTAGAGTTGTTTCCGTATACTTCATGACCTCAATGTCATCTTGTAAAGACTTGATCTTAATCAAAAAGTCTTTCTCATTTTCTTTTAATTTCTCAACTTGGCTCTCACTCTCTTTCGCCATACCGACCAACTCAAGGTTATAAGCGCGATAGCGAGCTACAGCCTTAATACATTTATCAGAACATAAAGCAAGTTTTACCTCATCAGGGATGGTTTCACGTTGAAGTTCTACAAGCCTCCTACTTGCCTCAGATTCAACTTCAGATGAGCTCACCTCAGTAACAGTTCCAGTGTCTTGAGCATTGTCTTCAGTCAGATCATCAATTCCAGCCATTAAGCAGAAGTTAGTTGGAAAGCGAGGGTCAATTGTGTTAGAGACATCTATCTCTCCATCATTTTCCTTCACTACAAGAGCATAGTTTGTCTAGCTAGAAGACGGATTCTGAGACGAGGAGGTCCAGTTGTAGTTTGAGTCTTCAAGCGATACCAAAACCTTGTTGCTTTCATCTGATCTTTGTTGTTATTGAGAAGATGACTATCCTCGTTGAGAGACATTTAAGCTAGTGCCCTGTGGCTTCTGGAATGTTGAGCTGCCTTGTTTCAGATAAGATTGGGTAACACCACTACCCTGCTTTTGATGAGTTTGGTTACTTCCACCAGAATTGGATTGCCCGTTCCACGTCCTTGGCTTAGGACATTCACGTGCAAAGTGACCCATTTCTTGACAGTTGTAACATTGCACTTTTGACTTGTCAAAGCCGATGTTGGTGAAAAACCGTATACGGATCGATTCTATGGATGAGACGGAAGTTTTATCATTGATTCATGTCGAATGATTACATGACCGAAGGAGTATACAACAATTAAGCTCCGGGGGAGGTTGGACAGAACCTCCCCTCTCAATCACATAGACACTAGACAGAAACTTACAAAGAAATACAAAGATGAAACTATTTATACTTCTTAATTCTGTCCGAACTGGGCACCTCCGAACTCTGTCCGAACTCCCTCCGAACCTGGAGTTCGGCCACCAAAGTTCGGCCAACACCGAACCTGGAGTTCGGCTGAGTTTCAGACCTCAGTTCATGTCTCCGACAAATCAGTCTGTATGACAATTCGAACAGTAACGGCCACACAAGGTTCATGCATCAACAGTTGGTGTTTGAGGGAGATTGGAAAAGCTTTCTTCCAGTCTTTTTGAAGAACTTCCGAGTTCGGGCAGCTATCATACCCATTTGCCATTTGATATCGATCTCTTTGAGATCATCAGCAGAAACTTGGTCAAGGTCTTCTTGACAGACAGTCATGGACTCAAGACTTCCAGACATCTGAGAATTCATGCAAGCCAAAAAAGCGTTGCATAAGTCGGAATCCATGCTTGTGTTCGGTTGGGATGCAGGAGATGATTGCTGAATGAAGTAACCAGTTGGAGATTGTTGCACAAAAGTCATATTTGGAGTCTGACCGGTGATGGGAGCAATGACAACTTCAGTTGGAGGAGCAGCTGGAACAGAAGTAGTGGCAGGTGGGCTTTGACTTGCAAGAACAGAGAATTGGAACTCATCATATAGGTCGGGAGCAATGAACGCAACATTGGGAGCAGTTGAGAACTCCTAACAGTCACAACACCTATGAGAGACTTTCCGGTGTGCTCAACGGCTCGAACTTCATACTCACGAACCTTGTCGATCATATCCATATAGTCGGCAGTAGAAAGATCATTACTGTCGAGCAAGTAAGTCACATATGAAGCGAACTCTTGAGGAAAGGAGTGAAGGACCTTCTTGATTATGGCACTATTTTCAGGTCGGATGTTGTTTGTCGTCATCTCAGTGATTATGCGGCAGAATCGATTGACATGTGTTTCAAATGATTCGCCTTGCTTATGAGAGAACGTGTTGAATGCCAACTTGATCTTATCCAATCTTCTTTCCTTAGTAGCCTGGTTGCCTTCATATTTCTTTTCCAACCCTTCCCAGATTTCATGAGCCGATGTGGCAGCACGAAATTGGTATTGCAACTTATCATTGATAGCCATCTTAATGCACCCTAGTGCACGCATGTCAGTTTTCAATTGAACCTTTTCAGTAGCATCCAACTTGTTTCTTGGTTTGATAATCATCTTCTTAGGTGGAGGATCAGCACCAGCGGCAACAGCAGCAGCAGTGCCAGCAATGGTAGCCTCTTCCACTTCAAACACAGCAGGACCTTCGACTACAGAAGTCAACAGGTCAAAGTCAACGAATCCCAAGTAAGATAGGAATTTCGCCTTCCAATCATCGAAGTCACTTGCCCCCATGAGTTTAGGAGGCCTATTGTTGCCTTGTGTGGCAGGATTGAAGTGATCCGACATATTGAAATGATCATCACTAGTCAATTTCGAGACAAAGTAAGCTAACGGGTCAAACTAGTCAAAATCGGTTCACTTGCTTGCAAAATTGTAAAATGCTTGAAATCACCCAAATCCTGCAAGACCAACAATAATAAACATCATTAGTCATTAGTAAGTGAGATTTTAGCAAAAAATTTGAAAAGTCAAATTTTCAGACTTAGCCAAATTTTGAACAGCTTGTTCTTGAGCAAATTCAAACTCAAAAAATCAATGTTGACAAAATCAATGTATATGATCATCAATAGTTTCGAAATTCATGTAGGAATAATTACTCAACTGTCACGAACTCCAAAAATCACTCTAAATGACCTATATTGATGAATAGTGAGTTTATGTGAAGAACACCAGAAATCACCACTTTTAGCCTATAAAATCTTTAATACTTGATGTTGTTTAGAGAAATTAGTGCCATTAGGTTCGGTTTTGGTAGTGTAAAACACGCCAATCATCAATTTTAACATAGATTCAACAGAAAAAAGAATTTGAAAAAAATTTCTAAGTACAGGAATCTGAGTATGGCATTGAGTTTATTGAGTGATTTCTACCAAGAATCAACTCAAACAACTAGCAAATCCATCCAAAATCGACAACTCATATGAGATTTTCTCCATTTTAAGAAAACCTTCAAAAAATGAACAACAAGGCTCTGATACTAATTGTCAGGACCAGATTTGAGCACGCTGTTCTCATATGATTCATCACCCAAGTCCGGAAATCATGTGTGATGGTCGATTCCGGATGAATCTGCATCAATGCCCACCCATTGATGATTCCTAAAGCTCAAGAACACACACTAACACCAAGAACACACATACTAAAGCTCTCTATAGAGAAATACACCTTGAAGCATACCCAATAGGGTTTTCAATTGATATTCATACTACTAGAGAGCCTGGGACAAAAAGAATGTTTGACACAACACAATCATTACATAGTATTCAGCAAAATATTCCATGAGGACGACAAGTTCGCTAAGAGTTAAATCAAGTTCGCTAAGCATTATCAAGTTCGCTAACAAGTATGCTAGGTAACAACACGTCCGCTAACAAGTACGCTAAGCATTAAAAAGTTCGCTAACAAGTACGCTAAGCAATAACAAGTCCGCTAACAAGTACGCTAAGCAATAACAAGTCCGCTAACATGAACAAGTACGCTAACAAGTTCGTTAAGAATAAGACAAGTACGCTAGGAACAAGATCAAGACTGCTAAGTAAACAAGTTCTCTAGGAATAAACAAATCCGCTAAGATAAGCAATCAAACAAGTACGCTAAGAGTAAAACAAGTCCGCTAGGAACATAAGTCACAAGTCCGCTAAGAATCATAACAAGTACGCTAACATATAAACAAAGTTTACCAAGTACATATCTAAAGTCAGTTACAAAACAAAGTATCAATTACAAGGTAAGAAAACAAAAGGTCTGTGTTGCTAACAAATAGGTTCTAACACTTCTGTTTTATTCGATAATGGTGCCGATAGAAGCTTCATGTCCACCGAATTTGTCCAATTACTTGAAATTATTCTTGTTGCCTTAGACACTAAGTTCACAGTAGAATTAACAAACAGAGAATTAGTAGAAACTGGTACAATCTATCAAAATTGCTCGCTAGAACTCTCCGATCATTCCTTCAGCATTGATTTGATGATCGTTGAATTAGGAAGTTTTGCTGTAATCATCGGTATGGATTGGTTATCAAATAACCATGCAGAAATCGTGTGTCATGAAAAGATAGTGAGAGTGCCACTTGCTGATGGCGACACTCTAAACGTGCAAGGCGAAAGAGTGTAACCAAACTAAATCTCATATCTAGTATGAAGGCACGAAAATTCCTTCGTAAAGGATGCCACGCCATCCTAGCACACGTAACCGAGAAGAAACCAAAGGAGAAGCGTATGGAAGATGTTCCTGTTGTTCGCGAATACCTGGAAGTTTTTCCCGAAGACTTGCCAGGTTTACCCTCTACACGACAAGTAGAGTTTCGCATTGACTTGGCACCTGGTGACGCCCCGTTGCAAGGTCTCCGTACTGTCTGGCACCATCCGAAATGCAAGAGTTATCTAGTCAATTATAAGAATTGCTAGATAAATGCTTCATCCGTCCAAGCCACTCTCCATGGGGAGCACCCGTTTTATTTGTTAAGAAGAAAGATGGAACCTTCCGGATGTCCATAGACTACAGGGAATTAAACAAGTTGACTGTGAAGAACCGTTACCCGCTTCCAAGGATCGACGTCCTATTTGATCAACTTCAAGGATCAAGCTTCTACTAAAAGATCGATCTGAGGTCAGGATACCATCAACTCAAAGTTAGAGACGAAGATGTTTCAAAGACAGCGTTCAGAACACGCTATGGCCATTACGAATTCCTTGTAATGCTATTTGGTTTGACAAACGCACCAGATGTGTTCATGGATTTAATGAACCGCGTATGCAAACCATATCTGGATAAATTTGTTATCATGTTCATCGACGACATCCTTATCTACTCCCGTAGCAAGGAAGAACACGAGCAACACCTGAGACTTATCGTGGAATTGCTAAAGAAGGAAAAACTTTACGCGAAATTTTCCAAGTGCGACTTTTGGATTCGCGAGGTACACTTTTTGGGTCATGTGATCAATGATCGAGGTATCCACGTAGATCCCATAAAAATTGAAGCAATCAAGGATTGGAGTACGCCCACGACTCCAACCCAGATTCGACAATTCCTAGGTCTCGCTGGCTATTACTGCCGATTTATCAAGAACTTCTCAAAGATAGCCCATCCACTGACCGCTCTGACCCAAAAGGATAAGAAGTTCGTATGAGATGGTAAGACTGAAGCGGCCTTCCAGATGTTGAAGCAAAAGCTATGTGATGCCCCGATCCTATCACTACCTGATGGAATCGAAGAATTCGTTGCATACTGCGATGCTTCGCATCAAGGTTTAGGTTGTGTACTAATGCAATGAAATAAAGTCATCGCCTATGCTTCACGGAAACTGAAGATACACGAGAAGAACTATACGACCCATGATTTGGAACTCGGAGCCATTGTCTTTGCTCTCAAAATTTGGAAACACTATCTTTATGGTACTCAATGCACCATGTTCACTGATCACAAAAGCCTCCAGCACATTTTCAATCAAAAGGAATTGAATATGAGAGAATGCCTGTTGGTCCTCACTGATCTTAATTAGTGCTGATGAAGGTGTTTTTGAGAAGAAAACCAATCAAATATCAATAAAGGATGATTTCCAATAGCTAAAATGGGTTTTTAGTATTAAACAATCACAACTACAACCAAATGGATGATAAGAGATGAACAATAGCTACAAAGATTGAATAGAATGCTCCTAGCCGTCACCAAACTTACCAAATTCCAGAAATCTTGTATTAGAGTTGATAGAGTTGCAAAAGTTACAAAAGTGTGCACAAAGGCGACTATTTATACAGATCAGTAGACAGTTTCGCTGGTAGATTCGCTGGACAAGCGAAACTGTCACTGAGATCAGACTAAACTAGTTACCGAGCGAAACAACAGTTTCGCTCGGTAGTTTCGCTAGCTACCAAAAAGAACAAGATTACAACTGAAACTATTCTAAACAAGCAAACTTAACAAAACTATGAATTCCTCCCTACATTGATCTTCAATATTCCCCCTAGGGAGGGATTCAGCCTCTGGATCTTCATTTCTCTGCTTCGGCTTCATTCGGGCACGACTCTTTGTTTAATTCCGTTGTTTCTGATTCCCCGAAAACAATTTCTTGATTAGCAACGGGGACAGAGACCTCTGATTCCCCCAAAATAATAGTCTCATCAGCAGCGGGGACATCAGCCGGCTTCACAACCTGCTCAGATGATTCACAAATTCCGCCCCAAGCAATGTTCATCAAGTTTGCCAACTCTCTGTCTTCTTCCAATCTTTCTTCACCAGCCCTCACCTTCTGTGCTAAATCTTTGATTTCTTTAACGATCCCCCGGGCCTTGTCAGCAACCCTCATGAACAGGTTTGCCTCTTCAGCAGTGTCTTCTCCTGCCCCACATCGAATTGATTTTCGCACAAGGTCTTCAGACCATCATTGCTGAAAGAGAAGACTTCCATTGGATCAAACAACCTAATTTCAGCATCTTCTCCCAGTCTGATAACTGCTTCACCAGTCTGATTGTCATAGAACCACTTCTTGAATGATTGCAGCCTGGATAGCTGTTGATCTGGAATTCTAACCCGGTTCATTGTTTTTGCAGGTTTGAACTTCAAGAAAACTTTGGGCTTTCCAGTCCTCTCATCAATCTCAATCCTTGATTTCTTCCTTTCTCCTTTCATATAACTGAAGGACTCAAAGTTGTCTTTTACAGCTTGCTGCAGCATTATCTTCAAATTGCTAGCTCTTGTACTCTTGTCTTCATCAATTAGGGGAAGATTTGCCAACCTCCGCAGATCCCATCTGGGCAAGGTTTTGAAGCTATCACGTTTGTGCACATAAGAAATACTACCCACTCTTCTTTTGATCATGAAGGCGTGTATTGCAGCATTGAATTTCCAGCTGATGATGTTTCGATCAGACTCTTTCTTCTTTGGTTGTGAAATGTTTTGGAACAGAGGAGTCTGTTCTTCAATTGCGGGATTAGTAAACCATTCTTCTCTTTTTAAGTCAATTACTTCTTGGCTGACAGAACTTATCTTTGCTTGATAAGTTAGGGGATTTTCATTCAAGGAATAATTTTTAGGCTATGAAAAATCTTCAATCTCAGCACCTTCATCATCTTCATCAATAAGGTTGAATGGTTCCTCAACAATCTCTGGCTGTTTGTCGGTTCCAAAGTCATAAAGATTTACGTTGCCCACATCAATGTCATCAAGAGCTTTATCATTCCCAGCACCACTTCCACCTGCTTCATTTCCACCAGTACTGCTGCCACCTGCTCCTCCAGTTGCAAACTTTGAGATATCAGTCATGGAGTCTATTTCAGCTTCACTCATCTGATTTGGCAGACTCAGGTGCTTCTTTATCTCATTCATATCTAACAGCAGAGTTTTTATAAGTGAGGATTGTTTCACAACAATCTCATTCAGACTCTGAATCTGCTTTCCTCTACATACCAATAGCATAGCCTCGGCCCAGTTTGCGTTGAGACCATCGGAACCCCCTTTTCGGTCGTCTAAGCAGGAAATGAATACATGAGCAATGTATCGCCATTCCTTTGACATTAAAGACTTCTTGATCTCTTTCTTATTCTTCCACAATTCACCTCCTTCATAACCCATATCCCGCTACTTTCAAGTTTAAGAGCTGCAGCAATTGTTTTCATTGTGATGACGATATCCTTCTTCATAACCTTTGCTCGAATGCATTCAGGTTTTGCTTTTACGTCGTATTCTGCAGTGAGCCAAAATTCTTTGATATGCTTTTCGTCAATGAATGGCATGTGTGAAATAGCATGAGAGATGCACGACTTCTTCAGCCATTCAATAAAGTCTCGAAATCCAATAGCCTTTTCGGTGCTATCGTCCAAAAATGCTGTGACATTGCTTCGAGGCTCGTGCTTTAATGTTGACATTTTCTGCGTATGAAACCGAGAGTTTGTGAGTTAAACAGAACTTAAAATAAATTAAATTTAAAAAAAAGGATAGTTTCGCTGCGAAACAGTAGTTTCGCTTAGAAACCATAGCATCGCAACACAGCGAAACCAGTTGATTCGCGAGAATGGTCGCAGCGACACTGATGAGGTCAGTTTCACCGAGAAACAGCAGTTTCGCTCGTGACTTTGAACTTTCGTTCAGTTTCGCTGAAAGAACACTTAGTTTCGCTGGTCGCGACTTTTCAAATTCAAAAAATGTTAATCGATTTTTTAGGCTATTCTTTTGCATCTAAACCAACTGTTTCAACATCAGATTAAAGGGGCCGAGAACTCTCTAGGTGCCGATTCAACTTAAAACCCATAAAAATTTGTTGTTCCAGATGCGATTAAGTGATGAACTGACCAGAAACACACTTACCTTAACCGATATCGGTTAAACGAAGATGAAAAAGAACCGGTTTTGGCGAAAATACGAGTTTCGCGAGAGGGAGGGATTTGCAGGTTTCGGACAGTTTTGGCGAAAGTAATGACATGATGTTTCGATCAAAGGTATAAGTATCTGATCAGTTTCGCCCGTAGTTTCGCTAGGGCGAAACAGTAGTTTCGCCTGGGCGAAAGAGCATATTCGTTCGAGATTTTGATTAAACAGTTTAATTTCGCCGACAACGAAAGTATAAGTTCGCTGTGTGCGCATGCAACGAAACTGATCAGGCGAAACAATAGTTTCGCTGAAACCCTAAAAAATTTAATTTTGTCTCATGAACACTTCTGCAAGCCAATCGAATACACGACCCTTCACCCAACCCAATGCGACTACTCAAGCCCACAAACATCACCAATTTCTTAAGATTTACACTTTGATTATGTTCCATCAAGCAGATAAGATTTTGAAATTCTGGAAATGCCGACTAACTTACACACATCAAGATTCAATCACGCAAGCATCATACTTTTCACAATGTATCGATCTTATCAAAAAAATGAAGCAGACATAAAATCATTTCGGCTTTTCTAACTTTAAATTAAAACACACCAAAAATCCTTTTGAGTTTTCTAATAAGAGATGTAAAACGACTATACAAACAAACTCTATTTTAATTTTGAGAAAGATCCAGACGTGAGATCATATCAACCAATACGCATCATACACATTTCAATTTCAAACTTAGTCAGCATATAAGACAAGCAGATCACGAATGCATCATATTGATATTAAGCATGCACTAATGGTATTTATGATTTTTGGATATGCTTAAGGTGTATTAATCATGCACTGATCACCCAGCCTCACTCTATCAAAGAAGTTAACAAATCATCATATTTATCTGATTTTTCTTTTGTTCTTTTTCAAAATGAGATATGCGTTCATGATGTTTCATGCAAAAATAAAGCAGAACCCTAAGTGAACAGCAATCAGGTCGGCCGCAAAGCACGCAGAGAGAGCCCAATGCACTTAGGAAAATAAAAAATAAAAATAAAGCAGAAGACGTATATATCAACAACAATCAGGTCGGCCTTCAGGGCACGCAGAGAAAGTTCGATGATATATACTAAACACCAAGAAAATAAAGTAGAGACTCAATCAGCAGGTGATCAGGTCGGCCGCATAGGCACGCAAGGAAGACCCACTGAGTTGAGTGTAAAAATGGCGTAAAGCCTTATTACAAAGCATGCGTACATCAGAACATCTCTTATTCTATTTTTATAAGATATCAGAATCATTGCAACACTTATCAAGAAATGAAAAACTAGAGTATATCAGGCAAGCTTTATGTTTATATCATACTCATAGATATCATATTAGTCATGCACACCCATAGATCATACAAGTACTGTACAGCTTTTATTTTTACTCTATCCATGGCAGATAACGCATGTTGATGTACTATCATTTCTCACTTGGTCGGATCAATTTCTCATTTGAAATATTAATGTTTTTATTATCTGATTTATTTATTCTTCCCCCAAAATCCACAAATACTTTATTTTTGGATTTTCAATAAGGAAACAAAACAAAACAAAATTGATTCGATCGATACTTGACACAATTTGAAAATCAACCAAAGGGGTTACCGATATGATGCATGCACTTTATCCTCTATCCGATAGTATCATTAAGTCAGGCATTCCAATCATAATGTTTATATTTGAACAACGCTGGAAGGGAGACACCTTTTATCCAATTTTAAGCAGTTTTAGTGTGATTTACCCCCAATTCCCCCACAAGGTTGCATACAAAGACATCAATAAGCAGTTATGAGAGAAACGCAAGGTAAATGGAACTAAAATACTCCCCTGATCATATTCGAGTGACGATTGCCTAGAAATCATTTGAAGGTAGATGACATGATCATTGATTTCTTGATTTTGGAGTGTAGCCAATCAACATGCTTAACTGCAACAACCACCTGATTCAAGACAGAAGGAATTTAGCATGATGATCTAAATAAAACAAACTTAAGATAAAATAAAGTAAAGAAATATGTACAAAATTTTTTTTATTTTTTTTATTTTTTTTTTAAATTTTAAAAGGAAATCATTCCCAGCATTTTTATAAGCTCATAAAAGCGAGGTTTATCAAAGGTTTTGGTGAAAATATCAGCTTTCTGGGTTTTGGTTTCAATGGGAATAACATCAATAAACCCTTTTTCCTGAGCGTCACGGATTGCATGAACCCGGGTCTCGATTTGCTTTGTTCTCGTATGATGAATCGGGTTCTTGGAGATTCCAACAGCAACTTCGTTATCACAGAACAGCGGTGTATGAAGGAAATTAATTCCATAATCCATCATCTAGTGTTTGGATCCACAGCACTTGACAACAACAACTTGAGGCGGCAATGTATTCAGCTTCACCTGTGGATAAAGAGACAGTTGTTTGCTTTTTGCTTTGCCATGAAACCAAGCATTCCCCCAGAAACTGGCATCCTCCAGAAACAGACTTTCGATCGAGCTTGCATCCTCCGTGATCACTATCGGAATATGAATTAAGTTCAAAGCTTCCACCCCTAGGATACCATAAACCCAATCTTGATGAACCTTTCAAATAACAGAAAATTCGCTTGACGGCCTTTTCGTGAGATTCCCTTGGGTCAGCCTGATAACGAGCACAGTAGCATACGACAAAAGTGATGTCCGGACGACTGGCTATGAGATACATAAGAGACCCAATCATTGGTCGATAATACTTGGGGTCAACCTGCTTTCCTTGATTGTCGGGAGTCAAACATGTCTGAGAAGTGAAAGGAGTGAGTTCAGCAGAAGCGTCGTTCATCTTGTATTTCTTCAGAGTTTCCAGAATGTACTTTTCTTGATGGATGAGAATGCCGTCTGGCTTTTGTTCCACCTGCAAGCCAAGAAAGAAACACATTTCCCCCATCATACTCATTTCGAATTTCTCCTTCATCAATTCCTCAAACTCGCGACACAACTTCTCATTTGTTGAACCAAAAATGATATCGGCTACATACACTTGAACAATCAGCACTTCGCCGTTGACCTCTTTCTTAAACAATGTCATGTCGATGGATCCACGTGTAAAAACTTTACCCAAAAGATATTGAGTCAAAGTCTCGTACCAAATTCTGGGAGCCTGATGTAGACCGTAGAGAGATTTATCGAGCTTGTATACTTTGTCAGGAAACTCATGATCTTCGAAGCCTGGAGGTTGAAGCACATAGATTTCTTCATCAAAATCCCCATATAAGAAAGCGCACTTGACGTCCATTTGAAACACCTTGGAGTCCTTGTGTGCAGCATGAGCCAGGAAAATTCGAATGGCTTCAATGTGTGCAACAGGTGCAAACACATCGGTATAGTCAATTCCTTCTTCTTGATAAAACCCTTGAACCACCAGTCTTGCCTTGTTTCTAATCACAACACCTCTATCATCTGGCTTGTTCCGAAAGACCCACTTTGTACCAATTGGAACCTTGTTCTCTGGAAGATCCACTAATTCCCACACCTTCAGCTTTCTGAATTGTTGCAGCTCAGACTGCATGGAGTCCACCCAACTTGGATCTGCTAAAGCTTCCTTTATATTTTTAGGAACGATCTGAGACAGAAAACACGCGAACAAACATTCATTGATCAATCCAGACTGATGACGAGTCCTCACTCCATCCGTAATAGAGCCAATGACGTAGTCATGCGGATGATCTTTTAAGGTTTTGAAATTTGAGTCAAGGTTGAGGGGAGCGGGTTCGGAGGTTTGATGGGGTATTTCATGAGAGGAAGATGGAGGATCGGGTTGATGTGTAGGTGGTGGGGATGAGGATTGGTTTTGTTGTTGAATTTCAGAATAAGGGGTGATAATGACGAGAGGAGGATTATCATTTGCTTCAGCGAGGATAGGAAGATTGAATGACTTGAACAGAGTATCTGAATCATAAACCCATTCTGGTCCAGACCCGGTGTTGGGAGAGTTTAATTCTTGCCAGTCAACGTAGTAGGATTCCTGCACAGTTCGAGTTCGTTTGTTATAAACTCTATAAGTTTTTTGTGAAGAAGAATACCCCATAAAGAAACATTCGTCAGAGACAGCTCCAAATTTCGTATTCTGAGCTTCGGTATTCAACAAGGTGCACGAACATCCAAACGGCTTAAAGAAATCAATCAGCGGCTTCCTTCCATGATACAGCTCATATGACGTCTTCATCTTATCTTTCACGATTAGGACACGGTTTAGCACGTAGGACGCACAGTTCACAGCTTCAGCCCAAAAGATGATCGGCAGCTTTGATTCAATCAACATTGTACGAGCAGCTTCCACAAGTGTGCGATTCTTCCTTTCAGCAACTCCATTCTACTGCGGAGTTCTTGCTGCACTGTATTGTCGAAGAATCCCTTTGTTTGCGCAGAAAGAGTCAAAGATCTGATTACGAAATTCAGTTCCGTTGTCGCTTCTAATTGCCTTGACTTTCTTACTTCTTGAACTTTCCACGGACAGGATTATATTCTGTAAAGCTTCAGTCGTGTCACTCTTTTGCTTCAAGAACCTAACCCAAGAGTACCTGGAATAGTCATCAGTGACAACAAGAAAGTAAGATCCTTTACCCAGACTTTTGACACTAATAGGTCCAAATAAATCAGTGTGGAGCAATTCTAAGGGACTAGAAATAGAATTTTCCACTTTGGGCTTATGTGGCTTCTTATGTTGTTTTCCTTTGGCACATGAAAGACATTTTTCAACGACAGAAAAATCTTTGTACGGAAGACCTCGGACCAAATTATTTTTGACAAGATTATTTAGAATTTTGAAGTTTATGTGTCCTAAACGTCTATGCCACAAGAAGTACTCAGATACATATGCTTTTGAAAGTAAACAAGTCATGGAGGAAGAGTGAGATGCAGTGGAATTCATATTCAGCAAGTATGTGTCATTGATTCGACGTGCACGCATCGCCACCATCTCTTCTGGCACGTTGAATTCAGGCTTAAGGAACAGACATTCATTTGATTTGAACAACACAGGTATATTCTTGTCACAGATTTGTGACACGCTTAGAAGATTATACTGCAATTCGGGGACATAGTTGACTTGCTCCAGAGTAAAAGACCCATATGACACATCTCCTTGTCCAACCATTTTTCCACCTTTATTACCTGCTGAAAAAGCATGTAAAGATCGATTCTATGGATGAGACGGAAGTTTTGTCATATATTGTGTTGAATGATTACATAAACCGAAGGAGTATACAAACGATTAAGCTCCGGGGGAGGTCGGACAGAACCTCCCCTCTCAACACATTGATCTGAGAAGACACTGGACAAAAACTTTCAATGAAATACAAAGACTTCACTATTTATACTATTTCATTCTGGGCCGAACCTGGGACCTCCGAACCTGGAGTTCGGCCAAGGTTCGGAGCCTCCGAACCTTGAGTTCGGCCGAGGCTCGGACCCCAGACTTTGTCCACTCTCAAATCAGTCTGTTTGTCAATTCGAACAGTAACGGCCACACAAGGTTCATGCATCAACAAATTCCCCCTTGGACGTTACTGTCGAATCCAGACATTGATCTTCTAGCAATCTTCAGTCAGCTTGTTGCAGACGCCTCTATCTTTAACAAACTCCCCTTGACCGAATCATCAGGTATGCAGGACACAATTCGAATCTTGTACAATCTCCACAACCAATAAAATTCCCCCTAGCTTCAAGCACAGCCATCCAATTGGAACCGGCATGTATGATAATGGTTTACTTCATAAGTTGTATCCGGAAATTATAAAGACACACGAACATCACTGCATCTTGATAATAATCTTCAATCTTCACCGAATTGTAACACATTCTGATCTTTATGAAAACAGACACGATCAGCATCTTCAATCACGGAAATTTCCCCTCAGCATCAAATCCATCCCAATATATTACTCCGGTAAATGTATATCTCGTTGCAGACTGGAATCTGACCAAGTCTTTCGACAACTCAAGAAAGTATCGGGCATATGACAGAAAGTTCCAAACCATAATTGAAAACATTGACATATCGGTTCGCACGAACATCAGAATATACCACATTTCCATGAAGATCAAAAACCACCATCATCCCTGAACTGATTGCTTTTGAATATTCACTTTTTCAATTATGAAACTTTGAAAGTTTTTAGGGTCCCCAATTTCCCCCTAAACAAGTGACATATTCAAATCTTCAATTTCTTATGATTCCAACCCCGCATGTGTTTTAGTGGAATGATAAACTCAAGTGGCCCGCAACGGAATCTTTAATCTCATTTAATCTTCAGTTTGTGTAAAAAGATAATCTCCGACAAACGTTCCCAAGTAATCATAACCATGTCTCCGAATCTCTGTCCATCATCAGAAACACGTATTCTTGAATCTCTGTCCATCATCAAGAACAACAATGACTACTCACAAACTCATTTCTTGAAATTCGATCACTAACTCGTAACAAATATCGTGATCTGGATTTTCTTCAAACATAACACCCCACAACTACCGAATCAAGGGTAAACACGATAGCTGATCCGCTTCTGTAAAATTCCCACCTAACGGGGGTTCGGGGGCAGCGCCCCTGAGAAGCGGGGTCCAAGGGGCGGCAGCCCCTGGCGGGTCCAAGGGGCAGAGCCCCTGGCTGGGATCGAGCTGCCAGGTCAGCGCGAAAAATTTTTTCTTGAACAAAATTGCTTCATCAAAAATGCATCCGAGCTCGTCCGAACTTTGTCCGATCTACCTCCGAACCCGGTCCTCCGAACCCTCTCCGAAACTGACCTTCGGACCTAGTCCGAACCTGACCTTCGGAGCTATCTCCGAACCTGACCTTCGGACCCTCCGAACCTGGCCTTCGGGACCTCCGAGCGTACTCCGAACCTGGAGTTCGGAGCGGTTACACCGAGCGTACTCCGAACCTGGAGTTCGGAGCAGTTACACCGAACGTGGAGTTCGGCCGAACGCGGAAAAACGCACTAGATTCAGAATTTGATCGAATTTGAACAACCAGATGCTTCTGTTAGGTAAAAACATGACTCAGGAAGACTCGATTGATTAAAAACCAAACAGAAACACTTCCAATCACCCCTAACCGAAGGTTTAACGTCTCAAAATGAAGAAAAACGATAGATTTCGACCATAGAAAGAGCCAACAGCTCTGATACCACTTGAAAAAGCATGTAAAGATCGATTCTATGGATGAGACGGAAGTTTTGTCATATATTGTGTTGAATGATTACATAAACCGAAGGAGTATACAAACGATTAAGCTCCGGGGGAGGTCGGACAGAACCTCCCCTCTCAACACATTGATCTGAGAAGACACTGGACAAAAACTTTCAATGAAATACAAAGACTTCACTATTTATACTATTTCATTCTGGGCCGAACCTGGGACCTCCGAACCTGGAGTTCGGCCAAGGTTCGGAGCCTCCGAACCTTGAGTTCGGCCGAGGCTCGGACCCCAGACTTTGTCCACTCTCAAATCAGTCTGTTTGTCAATTCGAACAGTAACGGCCACACAAGGTTCATGCATCAACACCTGCAAAAGAAACAAACCCACCATCCACGATCCGGTAATTTGTAAGCAGGTCTTTCAACCCTGTCATATGCCGAGAGCATCCCGAATCTATATGCCAATAGCTATTTGCAGAGTTCTTCGGGAGTGCCTGGCAATACAAAACAAGAAATTACTTAATAACGGGTACCCAGACTTTTGCACTTCTGGGATTAGTAACTTTCTGCTTTCCCCCAAAGAACTGTTTTACAAAACTGGTTACCTTGTGGCCAAAGGATCTATCATGGTTTGTTTGATTTAATTTATCTTTGCAATGTTTAACAACATGATCATCCTTACCACATCTGAAACAGTGAGATTTGTGACTTGTGCAGGAGGAAGTTTCTGAAAGACTTTCCTCCTCACAATTTGATGTTTCAGAATCAGAATCACTGTTGATTTCAAAATTCACATTTGTTTTATCGTTTGAAATCTTAGGATTATTAATTTCAACGGTTTCGGTAGGTTTAGTTTTCACAGATGATTCCTTCTCTTGAGAAACATGATTTTCGGTAGGTTTTGAAATTCGTATCGGAGTGAAAGAAGGAATTGGATTAGAAAGAAATTTGTTGAAGCAATTTTGAGATGTACTTGCATGACATTGATCATTTTTATTTGAAACATAGCTTTCTTGATTAACAGACACGGACTCATTACTGCAGCTATCTAAAGAAGAACAACTACTAGGTATACTACTATCTGTGCTAGACTTCTTGGAATGAGAACTACTACTCGTAACAGACTCCTTAGATTTAAGACTACCACATCCAAGCCCACTTGTGTTACCATATCCATAATCAAAATCCTCCCTGATCTCCTTATGGTTAACTCCTTCTAGACCTGCATGCAAACTGTTAGCATCACTAGGAATTAAATCATTTAGAGGATGAGGTTTAGGAGTAGGTGAGTAACAATGCGTGCTTGGAGGAGGGTAAACTTTAGGAAACACCTTTTCCTTTTCCTCCAAACCCACCCCAGTTTTTATTCTAGCTCCTCGTTGTTTAACGAGCATCTCATCAACTTTCATTTGAGACACGGTCCATCTATCTAACTTAGTCTGAAGTTGAGAGGCTTCAAATTGGGCTAATGTAACTCTTTCAGAAAGCATGTTTAATTCAACATTTTTTGCAAGAAGAGTTTGTTTTAAATGTTCATTTTCATGCATTGCCTCATTTAATTTCACAAAATATTTTGATTCATTTTCTTCTAATTGGGTGTTCATAGTTTTTAATTCATCGTTGTTGTCAATCAACAATCGATTGGCCTTGTAGATGCCGAACAACCGAATTCTACAAGGATGAGAGCACATATCTTGAACAGATTCATATGAAAGATCCATTATCACCTTTTTTGCAGCAAGGGCTTTCTCATAGGTGCACGCGGGTGTGCTTGTCGATTTCTCATTCATCTTCTTCTCAACTTCTCCCTTCTCACAGCTGTTAACTGTTGGGTCATTGCTTTGTTCATGAATTTGAGCCGCAAGCGCTTGATTTATGGCTTCCTCAGTTTCAGAGATCTCCGAACTCCAGTCAAAGTTAGTCAGAAGAGCTACTTCTTTCTTTGGCTTGGCTTCAGCTTTGTCGGTGATAGGAATGACTCGAGCTGCAGGCTCAAAAGTCGGTTCAGTGACAATTGGATTTGGACATTCTCTCTTTAAATGGCCAAGTTGCTTACAGTTGTAACATCTTAGCTTCGCCTTATCGAACCCAACTTTTTCATTTTGATTCCCGAAAGTGTTTCTCCCAGTACGTTCGATGAACTTTTTAGCACGAAGGGTCAACATAGCGATTTGCCATTTTAAGTCGGTTTCTTCCAAATCATCTGGGTCAACTTGGTACATATCCTCAGCGGTCAGAGTCGAACCTTGAAGTTCTCCAGCGGCGAGAGCTTGATAACTGTTGGCAAACAATGAGAACAATCCCATGAATTCGGGTGAGATCTGGGGTGTTTGCTGAGCAGAGGTTCTTTGAGCAGCGGCAGAAGTAGTTGAGGATGAACCAGACCCAAGATGAGCAGATTGAAGTTGAGATGAGGCTCCTTTGTGTGTCACAGTTGAGATGAGAGCCGAATTTGGTGAATAAACTTTAGCAGGACCCATGGCTTGATTGTACTCTCTCCTTTGAACATCCAGCTCAAATGACTTAAGCTTGTTAATTACGTCCATAAGCTTGTATTCGGAGAAACCCCTCTCTTGTTTCAACATACGAACCTGAATGCTCCACTCGGGTGGAAGAGTATCCAGCAGCTTCTTGATTTGTTCAGAGTTGGTAAGTCCTGAATCATACTTCTTCAGATTGCTTAACACGGTTAGAAAACGGTTAGTTAAATCAATTAACTTTTCATTCTTCATGCTGGTGAACGAATTGAATTATTTAGTTGCTTGGGCTTCTTTGTCCTTCACAAGATCCTCATTACCATCATAAAACTCACAAAGAGCATCAAACAAGCTTTTTGCATCAGAGTGCTCAGCGAAACGATTGTAGATTTCTTGCGACAAGCAGAGAGAGAGAGCACCAAGAGTCTTTTGATCTCGATCAATAAGTTTCAAATCCTTCTCAGTAAAGGAGGACGGATTTCTGTTGATCTGGGTAACTTCAACAGTAGTGGTGGTTGGAACATGAGGTCCATCGACGATCGACAACCATTGATTGTAATCGGTATACAGAAAGAACGATTTCAGACATCGTTTCCAGTCTTCAAAATTGTCTCCGTTGATCAGCCTCGGTGGTCGGTTTGGAGCAATGCTTTCAGTGTCAGCAACATTGGTACCTGAAGCATCTCAAATCAGCTTGAAATAAGAAAGACACAAACAAACAAAGAACAAGACAATTTGGTTAGTTTCGCTGGGAGAATTAGTTTCGCCAGTAATTTCGCTCGGAAATCCTGATCAGATGAATAATTTCGCTGGAACTTATAATTTTGCCAGCAGTTTCGCTTGGGAACACTGAACCAATTCAGCAATTTCGCCAACTAGTTTCGCTGTATGCACAGGCAGTACTTTCGCTAGGAAATACCCAATGACACACAGTTTCGCTAGCAAGATTCGCTGGAAACTGGTTTGAACTTTCGTTCAAAAAATAATCAATGCTTGTTTCGCCGGTAGTTTCGTCCAAATCAATTATATAAAATTTCACAGCGACACTATAGTTTCGCTGTATAGTGTCGCTGGAAGAATATCAGTTTCGCCCAGAACAGAAAACCCTCTTTTTGAAGAAGAAATGATCAAAAACCAATCCAAATCACTATGGAGTAATGATCGGTTGATTGCATAGGCTTCAGAACATCAAAACATACAATATTCAATCAATTTTCAATCCAAAACAATCAGATTATAGATCCAAATAGATTTTCAAAAGTTTTACCAAAAACACTCAAAAACACCAAAAATTAAGAGCACAAAGGCTCTGATACCATATTGTTGGTCCTCACTGATCTTAATCAGTGCTGATGAAGGTGTTTTTGAGAAGAAAACCAATCAAATATCAATAAAGGATGATTTCCAATAGCTAAAATGGGTTTTTAGTATTGAACAATCACAACTACAACCAAATGGATGATAAGAGATGAACAATAGCTACAAAGATTGAATAGCATGCTCCTAGCCGTCACCAAACTTACCAAATTCCAGAAATCTTGTATTAGGGTTGATAGAGTTGCAAAAGTTACAAAAGTGTGCACAAAGGCGACTATTTATACAGATCAGTAGACAGTTTTGCTGGTATTTTCGCTGGTAGTTTCGCTGGACAAGCGAAACTGTCACTGAGATGAGACTAAACTAGTTACCGAGAGAAACAACAGTTTCGCTAGGTAGTTTCGCTAGCTACCAAAAAGAACAAGATTACAACTGAAACTATTCTAAACAAGAAAACTTAACAAAACTATGAATTCCTCCCTACATTGATCTTCAACGCCGATGGGTGGAACTGCTAAATGATTACGAATGCAAGATTCGTTATCACCCGGGCAAGGCTAACGTTGTAGCTGACGCCTTAAGTAGGAAAGAGCGTGTCAAACCACTTCACGTTCGAGCATTAAGTATGACAATACGCTCGAATCTCACTTCACAAGTGCGTGACGCTCAGATTGAAGCCCTCAAACTGGAATACCTTGCAGAAGAAGGTTTACGTGGAATGGAGAAGCAACTAGACCAAAAACCTGATGGAACCAAGAACTTCATGGATAGACTATGGGTACCTGTCTATGGAGGAATAAGGAAACTGGTGTTTGATGAAGCTCACAAATCGAGATATTCCATTCATCCCGGATCAGATAAGATGTACCACGGTCTGAAGAAACAATTCTGGTGGCCGAACATGAAAGCCGAGGTACCACCTATGTCGGCAAATGTTTAACATGTTCAAAGGTCAAAGACGAATACCAGAAACCTTCTGGATTGCTAACCCAGCCTGTAATTCCGAAATAGAAATGGGAAGAAATATCCATGGATTTTATCACAAAATTGCCTAAGTCTAGATCTTGATATGACGCTATCTGGGTGATAGTAGACCGATTGACAAAATCTACACACTTATTGCCAGTCAAGGAAAAGGATAACATGGATAGGCGAGCCAAACTCTATATTAAGGAAGTCGTCTCGCGACACGGTATGCCTATATCTATCATATCCGATCGTGATAGCCGTTTCATCGCTAACTTTTGGAGATCTCTACAGAAAGCTTTGGGTACTCGAATCGATATGAGTACTCCCTACCATCCAAAGAAAGATGGCCAAAGTGAGAGAACGATCCAAACACTCGAAGATATGCTGAGAGCATGTGTGATTCATTTCGGACCCAACTGGGACGAGCATCTCCCTCTTGCCGAATTCTCTTATAACAACAGTTATCACACCAGCATTCAAGCCGCACCATTCGAAGAACTTTATGGAAGGAAGTGCAAATCCCCGCTCTGCTGGACTGAGATTGGTGACAGTCAATTGACTGGTCCCGAGTTAATCTTTGAAACAACCGAGAAAATCTTTCAAATCCAAGATCGTTTGAAAGCTTCCAGAGACAGGCAAAAGAGCTACGCCGACAATCATCGCAAACCCTTGTCCTTTGAAAAGGGTGATCGCGTCATGCTAAAAGTTTCACCTTGGAAAGGTGTCATTAGATTCAGCAAACGAGGAAAACTCAACCCTTGTTACATCGGTCCTTTTGAGATTATCGAGACTATCGGACTAGTAGCCTACCGTCTACGTCTGCCTGCCGAACTAAGCAGCGTACACGATGTCTTTCACGTTAGTAATCTTAAGAAATGTTTATCCGATGAAGCGCTTGTCGTTCCACTTGATGAAATTCAAGTCGACGAGACACTGCACTTTATTAAGGAACCTGTCGAGATACTTGACCGAGAAATCAAGAAGCTGAAGCATAGCCGCATTCCTATAGTCAAAGTGCGGTGGAACTCTCGAAGAGGACCAGAGTACACCTAGGAATGTGAGGACCAAATGCGTCGAAAGTATCCTCATCTGTTTGGAAACGTCGCATCCAGCAGTAACCAAAACTGAATTTCAGGACGAAATTCTTCTAACTGGGGGAGAATGTGACACCTCGTCCAAAACAGGTCAAACATCTCTCTTCTGACTTTATAATTAAATGATTTACGTGTTTTATTTAGATGATTAAACTGTTAAGCTACCACATTGAACTCATAACCGATGATGTGTTTAAATCTCGCGTTTGTACCGGAAACATAAACCCGTAGAATATGAAGGTTTTCAAAATTTTAATATGGAACTTCAATAATAAAAATATAAATATAAAAAGTTGGCTTTTTATATTTTACCAAAACTGATACAATCAATTCACCATAAATATTTTATGAGATAAAAATGTTTCCAATTGTCAAGACTTAAACAAACGAGATCCGGTAACCCGTTCGGGCCCAGTTAGGCCCAATAAGCCCAAAACAACTCGAACAAACCCGAAACTTTACCCGATGACTCGACACAACTCATCGAAGGATCGACCAACCCGGAGACCCGACCCACGACCCAAATGGCCTTGGGCCAAACCCGGTTCTTTCCCTCCCTACGGCCCACTCGAGAACCGGTCCAATCTGACCCGTCTTTTCTTCGCGGCCCAAACCAAAACCTGGCCCACACCTTACCCGATTTCAATTGGGCTTCGGCCCAATTCCCTTCCGACTTTATTTGGGCTTCGCCCCCCCCCCCTCCTTTCTCATTTCGTTTGGGCCTCGGCCCAACCGTAAAATAATTTAAATAAATTGTTTAGCCCATATGATTTTTATAAATAACCCACCATAATTTTTATAAACTTTTTGGCCCATCAACCTTATAAAATTCACCACCTTTATAGTTTAATTCTACTATGAATTAATTTATAAAAGTTGTGATTTTTAATCACCTCTAACCATTTTATATTTCATAAAAGCTCCGCTTATTTAATAAACTTGAAACAAAGTTAATAAAAATAATCACCAACTCTTAGATAATCTTCGGTGAATAAGAGGTTGACAATAAGGCTAACCTAGCCCCATCAAATCCTTACTAGTTGTTTTTAACCAAGTGTTAATAACTACTCTTTTATTTATAAGAGGAGATCACCCCACTTGCTCCACCACACACCTCAACTCACTCTCTCCCTCCCTTCCTTGATCTCGGCCGACCACCACCCCACAACCACCCTGCATTCGCCGAGCAGCCACCCTCCTCCGCCGCTGAAGAGCCACCGGAGCCACCCACCAGCGCCGAAACCACCGCCGAGCCACCCCACCTCACGGTTTTCTACCCCTCCTTCCTTGTGAGTTTTCTAACTCATTTCTTCTACTCTTTAACACCCAAATGTGATGCCCAAGTCTTGACAACAAACTTTAAACACTTACACTTTGAATTAATCATCTAAGAATCTCCTTTCTCTACCTCTTTCTTCTATGATCTAAGAATTTCCTTTTGGTGTTCTAGGAATTTAAAATTTGCAAAGGAAATGGGTGAAACACTTGGAGAAATCTTATGAAAGTATCCAAGTGCACCTAAAGATCATCATGTTATTTCTATGCATTCCTTGTAAGTTTTGAATCCAAGAACAAAACCCTACATGGATTTATCCATAAAACTCACTAGATGAGTTAAGTGTTCTTGGATCATCATGTTAAATTATATAAAATAGTCCTAACACTTGAAAGGTGTTAGTTGATGTAAATGACTAACAAGATTTAACTAATAAATGGATGAACATTAAAATGGGTGTTTACATTTATTTAATTTGTCCTAACACATGAAAAGTGTTAGTTAATTGTTAGTTATTTACCTTGTCCTAACACAAAGTGTTAGTGATTGTTATTTAATTATTTTGTCCTAACACAAGGTGTTAGTTGATTGTTAATGATTGATACAAAATGGTCCTAACACTATATGTGTTAGTTGATTTAAATCATAGTTTATGTTATAATGATAAATTTGACTTATCACATATTAAGACTAATGCTAATTAAACAAATAAATCTCCTAACAAGATTTAAGGATTTAAATATAAGTTACATATGTAATTTATGATAATAATTGGCTAAACAAATTGTAACAAGTAAAAGGAACAAAAAGAATATTACTTGTTTTGGTAAAAATATAACATATTTGTTGATACCTGATATGTGCGTCGTGTGAAGTATCAAGCAAGTTCAAAGATCAAGTCAACTAGGTCTGGCCGAACTAGGTCCGAACCTGAAGTTCGGACTGGCCGAACCTGAGGTTCAGCCGAAGCTCGGACCAGCTAGTATCTATAGATGTTTGGTCTTTGTATTTGTGGGACTTCTGAGCGAGTGAGATCTGTTAAGTGTGTGTTTCTGAATGTGTATTCTCTAAGTCTATTTCTGAGTGTTTACTGGTTGTAATTGTTCTTCGTTGACCAATAAATCAATCGGTTAATTACGTTTCGATGTCCGATTAGCTAGATCGAGTAGATGATCCGATGCTCACGCATTTTCAAGTGGTTTCAGAGCTTTCTGGTTCACTCTACTGATCTGTGGTTGCTATTCTCGGACTTTTGAGCATTTTTGAAGTTTTCACGAGTTTCATTACGTATTTTCAATCATTTCTAACGTGCGTTTTGTGTCAAATTTGCTCTTAAATCGTTCCTCATCATTTTTCTGGTCTGACTGTTACGTTTTTCGTCAAAATTCATCAAAAATCGAACGTTTTTGAAAAATTATGTCGAAGTTCGGAGTTTACCGACCAGGTTCGGAGTAACTGCTCCGAACTTGAAGTTCGGTCCTCGTTCGGTGTAACTTCGGTGGGAGTTCGGACGTATATCGGTCAGCTGTCGGTCTAGGTTCGGAGTTTCTCTAGGTTCGGAGATAGATCGGGGTTAAGTAGGAGTTCGGACAATTGTTTTTGATTCGGAGCTTGTTCGGACAAAGTTCGGACTTTGATTTTAGGTTCGGACGAAGTTCGGAGTTCTGTGTTAGGTTCGGAGAGAGTTCGGCCGGCAGAGTCTAAAATTTTTCGAACGATGTCGGAATTTCACGCGTTTGCTGCAATGTAAAATGCCATGCAAACCATGCTGAATTTTGACAATGAAATCGGAACAAGTCAGAAAGTTCCCAAATTGTTAAAGCTTGAAGATTACCAAAATTGGAAGAAACGATTTTCTGCTTACATAAGCACGAATGATATCGATTTGTGGATTCCGCTCAAGAAACTTTATCAACACCTAACTGATGCGGGAGATTTTAAAGAAGTTCATACCTTTGATCTTGCTGAAAGGAAATCATACGAGCTTGAACAAAAAGCTTATGGTTACCTTACGATGGCATTACCTACTGAGTTGCTTCATCAATTTAGTACGTGCAAGAAATCTAAGCAATTGTGGGATGCTTTATCAACGAGATGTGAGGGTAATGATGACTACAAGAAGAGTCGAAAGAAGGTTTTGAACAAAGAGTTTGATAACTTTCAGAATGATGATAATGAAAACATTACTGCTCTTGTTTCAAGGTTGTCACACTTGATTAGTGAGTTAAAAGTTGTTGGAATTGAGAAAACCGATGCGGATTTGAAAGAAAAGATTTTGGAAACTTTGCCAAAGAAATGGGAAAACTATGTTTTGTTACTCACTCATGACAAGGATTATTCTGCAATGACATTTCACGAGCTTACTGGAAAACTTCATGCTCGAGAAATGGCAATGTTAAACTCAAAGAAGTCAACCGCTACCTTGCAAAATCCAGAATTGTATCATGGTGAAAATAGTGCAAGCATGAGTGCAAAGTCTAAGCCAAATCAGAATACAGCACCAAGTGTTGCTTTTATAGCTAGAGTTTCAGGAAATACTGATAATAATTCTTCAAGAGGTTGCAATTTCATAATTCCAAATTTTTCAAATCAAAATGCTTTTTCAGCTGAATCAACAGATGATTGTGCCAAAATGATTTCTGCATTGATTTCATCAGCCTTTAGATTGATTCTCAAAAATGTTGCTGATGCAAAGTTAACCAGTGAGGATCTTGATTCTCTTGATGATGATCAACTAACCGAATTGGATGTATCTTGGCAATATGCTATGTTGTGTCAAAGATCTAAGAGATTCTTTAGAAAACATGGAAGAAATATTTCTGGTGATAAATTGGGTTTTGACAAGTCCAAATTAAAGTGTTACAAATGTTCACAGCTTGGACATTTTGCTAAAGACTATCAACAGACACATACAAACAAGTCTGATGTTCCACTATCATCAAAGTCTGGTTTTACTCAACCATCTACTAGTAACACTAGCAAATCCACGGCTTTGATAGCTCAAAAAGATGGTGTTTATGATTGGGGTCAACAATTTGGATATGATTCATCAGCTTTGATTGTTACTCATGTTTCATCAGAAGATTCTTATTCAGATACTAGTTCCAATACTAGTTCAATTCCAAGTTCTTGTGAATCTGCTGAGAATTTGGAGAGTCTAATGAAAGAAAATGCTTTGTTGGCAAATAAACTTCAACAATTGTCTGAGGAATTTGATGTGATTAATTCGTCTTTCAAGATTTCTAAGGAAAATGAGAAAAAGTTGCTTTTGAAGAATGAGTGTTTGTTTACTGAGATCGAAACGTTGAATGAAATTTTGGAAAGTTCTAAACAAGACAAAAGGGATGTTGAAGCTGCTAGAGCAAAGATTTGTGAAGAAAAGGATGAGTTGGTACAAGAAGTCAAGAAATGGAAGGATGAAGCAGAGGATACTGCAAATGATTTTCAGAATTTGTTTGATAAGTCCAAAATCAAACTTGATTTGCTAACAAGGAATGTGGAAGAATCAAATGCTAAAATCAAAGCTTATCAAGTGGATATGGATAGGTTATTGGATGAGAAGCGGGAATTGGTTAGTGTTAACAAGGTTCAAGCTGCAAATCTGGAAATTCAGAAGCGCAATGAGACTAAATTGAAGAAGGAGTTACATGAAGGACTTGATAATCTTCGCATGCAGAAGTTTGAAACTCACAAAGTTGCGAAGCGATTGATTGCTAAAGAAAAGGAATTTGCTGAGGCTCAACAACAAATTTCTGATCTCAAAGTTCAAGTTCTCGATGCTAATCGTTTACTTAACAATGTTTCAAATTCTCAAGTTTTCACAAGTTTCTTAGCAAATGATGCTAATTTGGAGAAAATGTTTGATAAAACTGCATCACCCCCTGCTCATATCAAAGAAGCTTTCAAAGAAGTGAAGGAACAAGTTGATGAATTTGATTATTCAAAAGTTTCATCATCTACTGCTGACGTGGAAGAGGTTGTTGAAAAGAAGAAAAACAAGAGGCATAAGAAAAAGAAGGAAAAGAAATCCGAAGTCTCTCCTGCACCGAAGTTTGTATATGGTTCATCCTCTGCTGATAATGAGAAGTCGGCTACTTCTAGTAACAAGATCCAGACTCAACCTGAGTTTGATGAAAAGATCTTTTATGATCAAAAGAATGTAACAGAAGTAAAAGCTGAATTTTCTCGATTAGCAAAAGAATGTGACAGATGTTCATCTGAGGCTGAAGATTTCTGGAAAGCATGAAGGATTGGGTTTTCACAGGATGCAACACAAAGTTGAGAAGGTTCCAGCATCTTCATCTCATGATTTGAAGAATTTAAAGATGAAACAAGTGAAGAAGGAAGTGTTTCAAGCTGATAAAATTCAACCCGAGCGGTTTTACAAACTCAAGGGTTCGGATCAATTATTTTCTGACAAAGCATTTCCTCTTCATTGTGTTGATGCTCGGAAGATTGCTGAGGTTTTTGTGAAAGCTACCATTTCTTCTGAAAGTTCTCAATCTCGAAGCCCTACATCCAAATGGGTACATGATCACAGGCATCAGGTATATGATTCTCATTCTGATCATGTTCGAGATATTCATGTGTGTTCTTCGCAGGTACATCAAAGATGGGACAAAACGACAAGAATTTGTTATATTTGTCGTCGCCCAGGGCATATGGAAAAAGACTGTCCATCACCTGCTGTTTCACCCCAAAGATTTCACAAGAAATCAGTTTTTGGTAAACCTGCCACACCAAAGTTCTTTGATGAACAAGGCAGAGTTTTTGATGAAGTTGAGCCTACATTTTATCATACACAAAAACGTTTTGTTCCAATGTTTCCAAAAGCTCAAAATGTAGGTTCTCCATCACAGTCACCTGTGATTGTTTCATCAAAAACTGAATTACCAAAACAACAACAATGGAAACCTAAAGTGGTTTCTAAGCAAAACAAGGATACCGGTCGATCAGAAGCGATTCGCTTCGGGTCATTTATGGACTAATTAGTTTGACCAGTGTGCAGGTACTTCTAGAAGCTCTATCGATGATTGTAAAGTTGTTGATGGAGGAATATTCTGCTTAATTTAAATATTCATGATAAATCTTTCCAAATTTTCTGAATTCTAAAATTGCATCGTATCCGTGTTGATTGATCTTTTCTTTATTTCTAAATTTTCTTAAAAAAAAAAACCAAAAATAGAGTCATGTTTTTGTGTAAAATGAAAATCCAAAAAAAAAATAGAGTTTTCATTTTAAGGGGGAGAATTGTAAATAAGGGGGAGTAATTGAGAAAATGCATGTTATGGGGAGAAAGTGAATACATGCCAAATATATAATGAAGGAAGGTGAATACATGTCAAATCTTAATCTTAATACTAATAAAGCACTAAATTTTTATGCCACATGTCTCATTTATAAAGGGTCAACATCATCACCGCCACATGTCAAACTCATAATCAATTACCAATTTAGTAAATCATCAATTAAGATTAATTACCAATTTTGTGAAAACTACATTTTTATTTATAAAGATTTGATAAAATTAATGTAGACTTGATTAATTTACTCAATAATTTTAGTTTTTATTTTAAAGTAATTTACAACTTGTCAAACATAATAAATTTCTTGAATGCTATAAGAATTTTATATCAATCATTATTTGCAAATTTCTTGATTATTAACTTTTTTTATATTTATCTAATATTATTAATCTCTATTCAGCACGTGTAATACACGGGTTACTAACCTAGTATATAATATTGTGAGAAATTGATCATTGGGAAATGATGGTACATTGGCTTACGTATCTGACTCATGAATAGAGTAGATGAAAGAGCTATAAGATCATTGTTTGATATGCTTGGTAGGCTCGGCAAATCAGAAAGTATTCAGATGTGATATACACTAAATACTAATGCTTGATCATGTGGATAACATCTTGATGCATAGTTCATGACACAAAAGTAAATAAGTGTGAATTTCAAAATGAGAAGTTACTGTGTATACATGTGTTCATTTTGCAAAGATTTAAACTTGTTTAATTTTCTTTATTTTGTCAAACGATCGGACTTTCTCTGCGTATCGAAAGATCGACCTGGTCGTTGTTCGTTTGACGTTCTGCTTTATTTTCTTTGGTGTTTCGTATAACTCATCGAACTTTCTCTGCGTGTACGGGAGTACCGAACTGATTGTTGTTGGGTTATACAATTTCAACTTGTTTTATTTTCTTATTTTGTTAAATCCGAGGCCTTATCTGCATATCGAAAGATCGACCTTAAGGTAGACGATTTAACGTTCTTATTTCTTTTTGCATGGAACACAGTTGACGATATCATTAAAATATTATGCATTGTGAAAAATCACAAATGTTGTCACACAAAAGAAAAAGAAAAGAAAAGCTGAAAATGTCTGTTTATGTTTGATAGTGTGGGATACACTGGTCAAAGCAAATCTAATCAATACCTTAACATATCCAGATGTTATGAGTATGATTCTGCCTGAGTTTAAGTTGGACAAATTATATCAGCAATCAACATGACTTATGTGTTTCGATTAATTAAAATTGAAGTGCAGTTCAGTGCGTTATGTTCAATATGATCCCATATAGTGATCTTTCTCATACAAAAAAAAAGTGTTTGATTCTGTATTATGATTTCATTTCATTTCAGAAAAGAACAAAAAGATTTTTGATGTGTTTTAGCATAAACTTTGAAAAACCAAAAAGATTTTGTTTTTGCTTTATTTTCGATCTGGTCAACACGTGATACAAATCATTTTCGAATTCATATCTTGGAGTCTCGAAGAGACATTTTGCGCCAGGATTATTTTAAATGATTGAGCAGGTTGCTATGTGCAAGATATCACAACTTCAAGTCTTCTGAAGATGTTGATGAAAGACCAGAGATACACTAAAATGTCATCAAATATTCAAGATCAAGCTACGATCGAGTTGAGGAGGAGTTTATTTGAAGATTTATTTCATTGAACGAACGGATTCCACACTTGAGGGGGAGCTTGATTGAAGATACAATGTTGATGATGTTGAAGAGATACTACACACGACGAGGGGGAGTTTGTTGATACCTGATATGTGCGTCGTGTGAAGTATCAAGCAAGTTCAAAGATCAAGTCAACTAGGTCTGGCCGAACTATGTCCGAACCTGAAGTTCGGACTGGCCGAACCTGAGGTTCGGCCGAAGCTCGGACCAACTAGTATCTATAGATGTTTGGTCTTTGTATTTGTGGGACTTCTGAGCGAGTGAGATCTGTTAAGTGTGTGTTTCTGAGTGTGTATTCTCTGAGTCTATTTCTGAGTGTTTACTGGTTGTAATTGTTCTTTGTTGATCAATAAATCAATCGGTTAATTACGTTTCGATGTCCGATTAGCTAGATCGAGTAGACGATCCGTTGCTCACGCATTTTCAATATTAAAGTGTTATAAAAGTCTTACAAGACAAAAAGAATATATTTAACTTTTGCTAAAAATGAAAGGAATAAAATTTATGTCAAATGATTAATTTGACATAAATTCTTTGATTTATTACAAGTCTTTAACCATTTAAAGACATGTTATTAATATAGAGGATTTTCTATAAAAATACATTTGTGGAATAATTATTTTTTTAAAAATCATCAAAAGGCAAGCAATTGACTTTATATATTTTTATGAACTTTTATAATTACTTTGAAGAAATCAAAGTAGTCAAAATAAAAATACGTTGCGTAGTAATAAAACCGGGACCATACGGCGATATACACGAGAACGTAAATGTTTGAAATCTTAAATCAAATCTCTTATCTTGTTTTACTAAAACAATACAAAAGTTTATAATAAATAAATTTTTATAAATCCAAGCGTCGCCATGTAATATTTTTAAAACAACGTCTTAAAAAGAAATGAATATTTCATACAAATGAAATATTAAACGATTTCGAAATGGTAAATGATTAAACGACGTAACTTGGAACGTATCTTCCAAATGACACACGTTTTAAAATAAAATAAACTTCAAATAATTATTCTTTGACTAATAATTATTTATAAAAGTTTTAAACCATGTTTTGTTCACCAAAGGAAATGTTAACCATAATTATTTAACTTAAAATAATTATACAAACTTATGAAAATAATAATAAACATTATTATTTTTAACTCAATGTTCAATACTTGATTTAAATTATTAAATTATAATTCCTTATTTATATTTATTGAACATAAATATAAATCATCACAAAAAGTATTTATTTAATAAATTCTAAATAACGGGTTTTCAAACGAATACAAACGGGATTAAAACGTCAAGACTTGACCGGTATCACTTGGGTGACTATTGTTACTCAATTGGTAGTAGACCTTATGCAAATGCCTATTTATTCATTTAGGACATTACTTGCTACCGTTTCTGCACTGTTTATTTACCTCCTACCTGCTGATCCAGTGAGTTTCACGACCCCTTTTCTTTTAACTGTTTTATACTTTGGGGGAGAAATCATGAAATCTGATAAATGCTTTTTACTTGATATTATGGTTTATCTGTTAGCCGTATGGCTGTTTGTTCTCTTACTGATTGCCCAACTATGGTACATTATCGTTATAAACGTTTGTACAACTGTATCCCACCATTAATTGATTTCAATTAGTTTTGTACGAAACGATAGCTAATGAATAGATCTATTTGGGTTGCAACCCTGCCCTAACTGGTAGCTCCAGTTCTGATTCCGGATTGTCTTGGGGTAAACGTCAGTTATTACGCTCAGTCCAGTATCTCTCGGGCGAGATAATATGGATGGGTAGACCGTTAGTATTTGAAATCAAGGTTCAGGTGAGTTCATACAACCAAAACGGTAAACCAATGTAATATTTAAGTATACTGAAACTGTTTTACCAACTTTAAATGTCGAGTCATAAACCTGTGAACCTCACCAACTTTATGTTGACCCTTTTAAACTCATGATTTCTTAGGTAATTGATGCAAACTTTGGAGGACATGCAAATGGGGCTTCATCATGCTATCGAACCTGCTTACGAAGTCATAGTCCCAACTATCACAATAAACCGTTTTATGTTTTTAATATTAATTTAAGACTTTATGATTTTCAAATGTAAGACATTATCGTTTTCACTACTCTTTCCGCTGCAATGAAATGATGTGTTGTTTTTATGAAATTTGAAATTATTAGAAGTCGTTCTATGTATTCGCAACTATGATTCCATTGTCGTTCACACCCAAACCTGTTGATCGGGCTGTGACATGAGGGATTACTTCTTCCATGACTTTCAAAAAGTTCAAACTCCTCAGCAAAATGTACGTTTGGTCTCTGCTTGGGAGCAGTAGCTGATCTGGGTTGTTTTATGTTTTCCGGTTGAACTAGAGTTCGAGCGGAAAGTTGTTCCCCTTGAACTTCATCCCGAAAATAATTTTGCTTTAAAACATAGAAACTTCAATTTCTTTCATTTCCAACTAAAATCCTGTTAGACTCAGATCCAAAATACTTCATTGTTTGGCTTTTCACAGGTGAGATTCTAACTGGAAGCTTTTTTTGAAAATCAGTTTTTGATTTTTGAGCAACTTTTAGTTTTGAAAGATGTTGGACTTTACTCAATGGATTGAACAAACACATGGCAGCAAGATGCCCTTTTTCACCACAAAATACACACTCAAAACCTCTGGCTTCATAAAACTCATTTTTCCTGGGAGACTCATTTTTTGGTTGTTTGCTTGTAATTTAGTTAACCAAATATTTGAGTTTTACTTACCTTTGGTTGTTCAGGTTGTTTTCCTCTAATTTTTTAATCCTTTGATTCATAGATAGTTGGGGCTGGCACAGCAATTGAAGATTTCAAAATTCTTGATTGGTCAACTTATGCAAATGCGCTTACATCAGTGACTTCAGGCTTCTTTGTTTCAATAGATTTTTTAATGCTTGACTGTGATGAGGTGTCATCAACAGTGAGACTAATTTTGCATTATGTTTTCAAAGCTTTGATTAGTTCAATTGTAGGTAAGTATTCAATTGGTGGCTCAACATTGTTGTAGCCAACACCAGTTTTACCATCGATCCCTCCCATCCATAGTTTCTCAGCCTTCTTATTTGCAGTTTGAAACTTATCACAAGTGAACAAAGCATCTTTCAGTTTTATCTCAAGAACATCAACCTCAACCTTAGCATCTTTGGTTTCTTTTCTTGATTTTCAAGTTTTGACAACAACCCATCCAGTTGTGTTTCAAGAATGGAGTTGGTTTGTTTTAACTATTCAAATTCTTTGTTTAAATTTTCAATCTTAGCAATGTAAGATGACTCAGTTTTCTTAAAGCATTCCTTTAACTCATTCAAATTTGAAACTTCATCACTCAGGTCTGTGTTGTAATTTCTGTACTTTGTCACTTGTTCAATGCAAGCAGAGCTGCATAAGTTTTCTAGAACTTTTTCAGGTTTTGAATTTACCTGATCAGAAGGGGGATCTTGTTTGGCCATAAAAGCATGATTGATTGGCTCGAACTCAGCTAGGAAGTCTTCTCATTCGACACATTCAATTTGGTTTGCCACAGCAGCAACCACATTTGTTAGTACCTGATTGTTCGCCATGTGAAGTATCAAAGAACAATGTGTGAACAATCGCAAGAACAAGACAAAAGTGACAAGACTAGGGCTGGCCGAACTCTGGGCGAACCATTGTTTGGGACCAGGCGAACTCTGTCTAAACTTCAGGTTCGAACGATCGTGAATTTGTCTTGTGTCATTACCTATAAATAGGTTGTCTTGTATAGAGAATAGAACGTCTTGGTCAAATCTTCTATGTGTATTTCTGTATAATCTCTTAGTGGTCTAATACAAGTCATTTGTATTTACTCATCATGTTCATCTCGTTTAACTTTGATTTCATATTTGGCCGAGTAGAAGTTCCTAGCTCGAAAGCATTTTCAAGTGGTATCAGAGCATATGGTTCTTTCTCTTGGTCGGGGAATGTTTTTCGAAGTTTTGAGTTAAAAAGTGGGTTTTATAAAAGTTTCTTCTCATTTTTGAGCTTATTCGATCATTTTGAGTGTGTTTTTTTGTGAGAAATCTTCTTTCCAAATCATTTCTATGGAGTTTATCTGAGTTTCTGTCCAAAATCTCGTTTAAAAAAACTGAAAATAGCGAAAATGGAGTCGAGAGTGTTCAGGTTCGTTTGAGGTCCGGACAAACTATAAAATAACCGCTCCGAACTCTAGGTTCGGACAACATTCGGTTCTTATTCGGTTCGGAGAGAGTTCGGGTCACGTTCATAACAAGTTCGGCTGAAGTTCGGAGGACGTTCGGAACAAGTTCGGTACAAGTTCGATTGGATCATCCGAAGGTGAGGTTCAGACAGAGTTCGGTCAATCTCTGTTCGGCTAAGGTTCGGGAGAAGTTCGGAGGTGGTTCGCAACAGGTTCGGAACAGGTGAAGTTTTTGGTGTGTTAGTTTTCGGTTTTGGTAAAGAGTGATTCAAGCGTATTGAACTGATTTTTCATAAATTGTTCGAAAATGAGTGCATTACAAGCTAGTTCTATGATACCTACAATGATGAAATGGGAAGATTATCATGAATGGAAAGTTGATTTTGAGTTTTACATCAAAAAACATTTCAAAGATTTTTGGAAGATAATTGATAAACAATTCAAATGGCCTACTGATGCAAGAGGAGATGTAAAAAATCCATTGATATCTTTCTTTAGAAGAAAGGGATTATACAAATAATGAAATAAAAGCCAGAGACATTATTAAAACTGCTCTTTCAAAAGAGTTATTTCTTGAACTCACAGTGGGTTATACTGCTAAGGGTAAATGGAATGATTTGCAAGAAAAAGGTGAGACATATGCAAAAATTCAGATTATGAAGGATGACTCAGATTCTACTGATTCTAAATCATATGATTCAGCATCGAGTGGTTTGGAATCAAGAAGTGATAAATTGTCAGACAAAAAGGATTGTAATATTGTTTTCAAGGCTGAACAAATTGATGGTTGTGTCACTGATTCTGATTATGATTCTGACACAAGCTCTTGTGTTATATATGACAAAGGGGATGAAAGTGACATAGAAGAAGTTCAGAATGGAGTATTGTTAGTATGTTCAAAGTGTGCTGAATTTGCTATGATTAACAAGAATTTGACGAAAGAAAAGGATAAATTGTTGGTTGAATGTGAAAAAGCAAAAGCTGAAGCTAAAGATGTTGCTGCAGATTTTGAAGCATTATTCAAAATGGCTTATCCTATTCAACAGAAATACGAAAAGGTTAATCAAATTGCTGTTGAAGCTGCTGAAAAGTTTATTAGTCTTCAAGAAGATCTTTCAAAACTTCGAGATGAAAATGTTTTTGTTCGAGAAAAGAACGAAATTTTGACTAATGATGTTGAATATTTCAAGAAAAAAGTAGAAAAGGTTACTGAAGAAGTTTTGGAAGAATGTGATTTGAGAAGAAGGCATAAGTATGAATATATTGAGTTGTCGGAACAATTCATTGCTTCTCAGAAAGATTTGTTGGTGTTGGAACTTAAAATCTATGTGACTGACGCCATCAAATTTGTTTACCGAAGCATTCGACTGAAGAATCCATGTGAATTGATTCAGAGACGCGGGTTGTGATGCTCGAGGCTTGCAGTTTGGACCGAAGACCGTTTTCCGGAAAAGTCAATCGTTTGGGTTAACGGTCAACGTAAAAGTCAACGGAAGATCGGTTCGAGCGAGTCAAGCTTCGGATTAATTAAATCAACTTTGATTTAGTTAATATTTTTGTTATTTTCTTTTCTTGTAATTTTCAGTTATGTTATGTTTTTCTGTTGTTAGTCACCCTCACTATATATAGTGAGGGTGCCCATTACAAGAAAGAGTCTATGAGTGTGGAGATGATGATTTTCTTGTAGAGTGTGAGATTTCCATTCTAGAGAGAGAGAGTGAGTCATGGATTTCCATGATAGAGTGTCATGATTTCTTGATTGTAAGCATTCGATTAATGAAATCATTCGACTAGTTATTATAATCTTTCTTATGTTATGATTATCTATGATTCTTCTTATCTTCATCTTCATTCTCATTTTTTTTTTGTTTTTCGAACCTGATCCTAATTCTTGCTCAAGATCAGGATTCTTGATGTGAGAATCGGTCCTGACAAATGCTATCAGAGCGGGTACCGATCAGATTCATCTCACCGTGAATCTGGTCACTCGAATCTGTGATTTTGAGCTTGAATGGGTGAAGATGAGAAAATTCATTTTTGAGACTTTTTCTCATTTTTCTTCATTTTTGATGGATTCTGGACATATCTTATGTTGTTAGATGTTAGGTTATTGTTCATGGAGTCTATCTTGATGATTTCTATCTTCTATATGTTCAAATCAGTGAGAAAAATGAAGATCAGAGCTGATTTTTCGTAACAGTTAGAGTTTTCCCGTATTTTGGGTTTTTGAAGATTTTGAGCTTTGATTCTTAGTTTTCTGGGCTATTCTTCATGGATTCGGATGAAATGAAGCTTGATTCTCAATGGAAAACACGTTCCGGATCCATTGGAAGCATCCATTTCGTCTGAATCTCAACAGTTTGGGCAGATCTGGAAAAACACACACTAGTATGTGTTTCATGGTGTTCTTCGTGTTCTTGAAGATTTCCAGAAATTTGAAGACTGTTTTGATCCGATTGGCTACTGCTTATGTGTTGTTGGTGGCCACAATAGTCTTGTGAATGGTTTAGCTTCATATTTCGTGCATCATTACGGGTTTTCTTATCATTTCTGGGCAGATTCGAGTTCATCAAAGTAAGGGTTTTCTTCCTGTTCATCATTTCCAGATTTGTTCTAAGTGTTTTGAAGATATGAAGATGTGCTTAACGGACTTGTTGAGTTCTTAGCGAACTTCTCCTCTCCTTAGCGAACTTGTTTGCTTTAGCGGACCTATTTCTGCGTTTAGCGGACTTGTTTTCTGCTTAGCGGACTTGTTCCTTAGCGAACTTCCCAGACCCTTTAGCGAGCTTGAAATGGCTTTAGCGGACTTGTTTCTTAGCGGACTTGTCAAATGGGTTTTCGTTCGAGGTCGTTTCGGTGGATTATGTTCTTACAGAGTTGTAGAGGATGATCATACGAGTTCGTGGGTATAAAAATCGTCAATTTTCGTTGAGTATTATTGACGTTATGAGCATAATACGGTTTTCTGGTGGCTCCTTCGTTTTTCCGATGACATTAGTTAGGGTTCCGGTGGTAGATGGGTCTGAGGTTGATGACACTGATGTGGCGGCCAGCCATTGGCTGACAGAGAATACTTTCTCTTTCACCTTGTCGGCTGATGGAATTCATTGACCAGACTTTAGTTTTGCTGTCGAGCACCGATTGGCTAGAAAAGTCTTACGAGGGTCCCAGGAAATTACAAGAGAGACGTTAATGGCATTGATGCTTGTCGGTTTCCCTAATTTCCCGTACCTGTTGTCGAGGTGTGATTGGGCTGAAAGGATTCTCGTGGGTCCCGCCAGGTCAAAGGATCCGTTGAGTGTGGTTCTGTAGGCGCCTCCTGATTGGTTGCCTTCACCCTCACACGGATTGAGCTCTCACAGCCCCTTGATCACAATTCTTTCAGCCGTAGATGGCTTGGAGAATCTCAAATCCGATTGGTGGAATTAATTAGACACGGATTATGGCTTTATCTAGAGGAATTTAACTACACTAATTAAATTTTCAGCATTTTCGTCAAACACGGGGTTTTTCTAATCAGTCTTTTTCGAGACTAACGGAGATAAAGCCGCGACGGAAATTCAGAAAATTTTTATTAGTCTTGGATTTATTTCGTTTTATTGGGGTTCTCGTTTATTGACGTTGCGCGCAACGTTTGCTATCGATCACTGACGAGTTAGCTTTATTATCCGGTTAATTACTCAGCTTTCTCGTTATATCTCACAGTTTTATTTTTAGTGGATGCAGCGCGGATGTCAACTAACCGGATTAACTGGAATCTCAGTTAATTATGGAATTTATCCGTTAAATCTTTCGAGAAGCCGTTACTTGTCGAAAATTGACGGAATTTTTCAGATGAAGCCGTTTTCGCCGATAATTCTCAGAAATCTTCACGGAATTTATTTCCGACCTCAGTTTTCTTCGCCCAAATTTACGAAGACTCCGGTTATGAATATTTTTTTCGCTCGGGATCTCAATTTTTCTCCGATTTGACACTTATCTTTAATTTCCGCATCCAACCTAGTCACGCGGATTATTCACAAATGTCAGCATCCGATTTCCGGTTTTTCGCGAGATTGTCCGATTTCAAGATTGTTTATCTGGTTTCTCTAGGCAACCGATCGCGACGGTTCGACTCTCCGCATCTGATTTTTACGCTTCCGACTTGATGTTTTTGGAGAGATTTAGAGAAATAAGAGGAATTATTACGGATTTGGATATCGGGTCGATAATTCGGAGTTGGAGCATTTTCAGTGTTTGATTGGTTTATCTGATTCATTTTGTTGCGGTTATGACTCCGATGTTCAGCATTTTCTCAGTATTGTACCCGACCGTGTGAACCGAGTGAGCAGAGCACTTGGATCTCGACTGGAGAAACGAGAACAGAAGAAGCTTATTCAGAAGGGGAATCTCTACGATAGATTGTCTCCGGTTTATCAGTTTCTCATTGAAGATGTACGACAGAGCGATTCTTCAGCAGTTGAACAGATTTGAAAACATCAGTCAAGGGGGAATTGTTGGAACTTAAAATCTATGTGATTGACGCCATCAAATTTGTTTACCGAAGCATTCGACTGAAGAATCCATGTGAATTGATTCAGAGACGCGGGTTGTGATGCTTGAGGCTTGCAGTTTGGACCGAAGACCGTTTTCCGGAAAAGTCAACCGTTCGGGTCAACGGTCAACGTAAAAGTCAATGGAAGATCGGTTCGAGCGAGTCAAGCTTCGGATTAATTAAATCAAATTTGATTTAGTTAATATTTTTGTTATTTTCTTTTCTTGTAATTTTCAGTTATGTTATGTTTTTCTGTTGTTAGTCACCCTCACTATATATAGTGAGGGTGGCCATTACAAGAAAGAGTCTATGAGTGTGGAGATGATGATTTTCTTGTAGAGTGTGAGATTTCCATTCTAGAGAGAGAGAGTGAGTCATGGATTTCCATGAGAGAGTGTCATGATTTCTTGATTGTAAGCATTCGATTAATGAAATCATTCGACTAGTTATTATAATCTTTCTTATGTTATGATTATCTATGATTCTTCTTATCTTCATCTTCATTCTCATTTTTTTTTAGTTTTTCGAACCTGATCCTAATTCTTGCTCAAGATCAGGATTCTTGATGTGAGAATCGGTCCTGACAGTTGGATGCTCAAGTGAAGATTTCAGAAATGAAAATTGAGATTCTTGATTTGAAAAGACAAGTGAAGAATTGCAATTTGTCACCAACATTTCTGAATTACATTTACAAACTGTAGAAGAATGAAGAATGTGCTAAGGTTGATTTATATAATGTTCCATCACCGGTTGATGTATAAAATATTCCCTCTGCTTCAAAGTTTATTGATCTAAATGGCAAAATGCATGATTATTCAAAGATTGTCACACCGGTCTCAACAAAGAAAAAGAAAAAGTCAAAGTCTGGGAAGAAGAAAATTATCAACGGACAAGCTCCAAAGTTTGATGCTTGTTCAACATTTTTGGACGATGAGGAGATATTTGATAAGAGTAAAAAGTCTATTAGTACTTCGACTGAAGCTGAACTTGATAAATCACTGATTTATGAGAATACGCTAAAGGATATTAAAGCTAAATTTACAAGAAGGGCTAAAGAAAGGATTGTTTCTGATCCTAAAGTTGGATCATCAAACATTCAAGGGTTTAAACACAAAGGGTTGGGTTATCAAGTCAAGGATGTCTCAGTGCCACAAACAATCAAAGAAAGTACCATTTGTTAAACCTGTTCAGACTCAGCAAAAGAAAACTCATCAGAAGAAGCCAAATGTTTCTACATCAAGAAATGGTCATTATCATTCTGGAGGTTCTTCAAGTGGTTCTTTCTACTTACCCCAAAGATCATCTCCCAGGTATGATTTTTCTGAAAATTTTTCTTTGATTCATTTGCTTCTGATCACTCTTTTGGTTAATATGATTCTTCTATTACGAATCATAGTTGGAAACCAAAAAATTTTGTCAAATTCTTACCAAAGTTTCATGAAAGAATTTGCTATGCATGCCATCGACCTGGACATATGGCTGCAAATTATCCAACGACTACATATGTTCACAAAAATGAAAAATATGTGGATAATAATGGTCAAATTTTTGATGAACCATGGTCCCCAAAGGGTAAATCAACTAGTAAGTCGTTTTGGTCCAAACCATAGACGCCAGTTGAAAAATTTTCAGGTTCTGCTTCAAAAATTTTGTCCACAATGATATGGAAACAAAAATCAATTTCCAAGGCCAACAGTGACTATGTGGAAGACACCGGTCGACCCGAAGTTGTTAAATCGAGTCGATCCCAAAGCATCTAATGTTTTATTTGGTGTCAGGAGGTCTTTCCGGAAGACCTTTCGGTGATTGGAAAATTGCTGATTGTGAAATATCTGTGATAACAAAAATTGTATTTCCAAATCAAATTTGTTTTCAAAATACTTAACTGCAAGTATTCGTGTTGGTTGATCAATTTCGGTTTTGTTTTTCATTCCGTCTCATTTTGAGGGGGAGTGTGTTTTTTTTGCAAAAATATAAAAATAGTGTTGTTTTTACAAATGGTAAAAATGAAAATATATAAATAGAGTTGTCATTTTTAGGGGGGGGGGGGGGGGATTTGAAAATACAAAAACATAGAAAAATGCAAAAATCCAAAAACATTGAAAAATGAGAAATTGTATCCGACATGATTGTGAAATGATGGTACGTTGGCTTACATCGTCTGACTCATGGATAAAATAAATGAAAAAGCCATAAGTCCATTTGATCGATGTGTAAGGCAGGCTCGGCAAATCAAAAGGTATCCAAATGTGATATACACTAAATCTGATGCTTGACCTAGTGGACAACATCTTGATGCATATCTCACGGTATATCAAGAAAAAGATATGTGAAAATTAAAATGAGAAGTCACTGTGTCTACATGTGTCCATTTTGCAAAGATTTAAACTTGTTTGATTTTCTTTATTTTGTCAAACGATCGGACTTTCTCTGCGTATCAAAAGATCGACCTGATCGTTGTTCGTTTGACATTCTACTTTATTTTCTTTGGTGTTTCGTATAACTCATCAGATTTTCTCTGCGTGTTCACAAGACCGACCTGATTGTTGTTGAGTTATACAATTTCAACTTGTTTTATTTTTGCATGGAACACAGTTGACTATATAATGTATACAATCACTATGTGATAAATCACAAGTGAAATCATTACAAATGTGATAAGCAAAGCATATCTGAGTACGTTTGATAGTGTGTGGTACACTGGTCAAAGCAAATCTAATCAATACTTTAACATATCCAGATGTTATGAGTATGATTTTGCCTGAGTTTAAAGTTGGACAAATTATATCTGCAATCAACATGGTTTATGTGTTATAATAATCGAAATTGAAGTGTAGTTCAGCATGTTATGTTCAATATGATCTCAAGTTGTGATCTTTCTCACAAAAGACAAAAATAGTGTCTGATTCAGTATTGTATTTACATTTTATATAAGAAAATACCAAAAAGATTTTAGATGTGTTTTGATGTAAAGTTTCTAAAATTCAAAAAGATTTTATATCTTATTTCTTTTCGATTGGTCAACACGGTATACGAAATCAATTTCAAAATCAAAATATCTTGGCGTCTCGAAGAGACGTTTTGCGCCAAGATTATTTATGTTGGTAGGTTTCTAGGTGGAAAGAGAACATCACAACTTCAAGTCAAGTATTCAAGATCAAGCTAATCATCAAGATGAAGAGGAATTTGATTGAAAATACAACTTCTATGTGGTTCGAATGCTGCATAATGTTCATGCATTTCATAAGGAGGATGCATTGATACAGCACATGTCGAGGGGGAGTTTGTTAGTACCTGATTGTTCGTCATGTGAAATATCAAAGAAAAATGTGTGAAACATCGCAAGAACAAGAAAAAAGTGACAAGACTAGGGCTGGCCGAACTCTGGCGAACCTGAGGTTCGGACGATGAACCTGAGGTTCTGACGGCGAACCTGAGGTTCGGACGGCGAACCTGAGGTTCGGACCAGGCGAACTCTGTCTGAACTTCAGGTTCGTACGATCGTGAATTTGTCTTGTGTCATTGCCTATAAATAAGTTGTCTTGTATAGAGAATAGAACTTCTTGGTCAAATCTTTTATGTGTATTTCTGTGTAATCTCTTAGTGGTCTAATACAAGTTATTTGTATTTACTCATCTTGTTCATCTCATTTAACTTTAATTTCATAACGACCGAGTAGACAATCCTAGCTAGAAAGCATTTTCAACATTCTGATGGTTTTGACTTCCGGCTGGTTTTGGTGGGGTGGGTTGTTGACCTGAACTATGAGCAGAGTTGTTGCTTGAATTGTTGTGGTTGTTTCGACCATGATTCTTCATCTAAGTATGACCTTGATTCTGTCCTTCCCTTCTTGGTTGTGGGCACTCTCTTGCAAAGTGACCAAGTTGGTGACAGTTGTAGCATTTCACCTTGCTTTTGTCTAAGCCAATATGAGCACCTTTTGCTCCTTTGTAAGTTCTACCAGTTCTTACTTAGAATATTTGGGCTCTAACAGACACCATAGCTAGTTGGGTCAAAATATCCATCTCTTCTAAGTCATCAGCACCTATACATTCTAAGTCTTCACGAATGAAGCCTTGGTATGAGTCAGTTGCTACATAAGCATTGTGAGAGTTGCCAAACGAATTTGAAAATCTCTCTTAACACCTTGGTGTCTCAGGGAAGCTGACTATAGGTGACTGGAAAGAAGATGAATTTGAAGATCTTTGATTATGAAAATCAGTAGTTACTACAGCAGTTGAAAACAGCTGAGTTAATTCAGAATGTGAGTTTTGCTTAAGATTTAATTCCATTTCATAAGCACTGAGTATGGCATGAAGTTCACTAGGCCTCATCTTTTTCAAAATTTTACATTCTCTGATGTTTACACTGTAAACTGTCCACACAGAAGGCAGAAAACGTAAAAACTTTTTGTTTACATCAACCTAATCTAGTTTTACATCTACTTTTTGCAGTTCATCAAGTAAAGAAACAAATCTCAGGTACTGGTTGTCACACCCCAACCGACGGCGGAAACGTCAGGGTGCGATGATTTTCCAGATACTCATGACAACTATATACGTTGCAATATACTTAAACATGCCAAATTTCATTACATGATAATAGTGTTACATGGAATCAATCAAATACAACATAACACATAAGCAATATTAAATGATTAAACTAGGTCCAGTGGTCCTATCATGATCACATAAAGCCTCAAATACTGACCTGCAACATGTATAAGATAAAGTGTCAACTACAAAGTAGTTGGTGAGTAAACATAAGTTTATAGCATACTTATAGATTTAAAACATGCGGTTATATGTCAAGTGAAACATTCATATGATATGATCAACAAGTAAATGATTAGGATTGTCATGTATCAATCCTCTAATGATATAGGGAGCAATCACCCATCGAAAATGACTAATCCCACTGATTACCTAAACCGAAACACTAAAATTAACATAAAGGATCGAGTCGATTAAATTTAAGGTTCATATTTAATTGGGGAATATTAAAATGTTAAAACGAATAGGTTTTAATAGAATTATCATTACTATTATGGACTTTGAAACATATATCCTAAAGCTTAGGGTTTTATATGTAATTACTAAAACTTAAGTTTAAATATATAAAATCACAACTGCAAGGTTTACTTTGTATTTTACCCTAATGTTTTATTATTTACATAAATGACTAAAAAGTTTACAAAATTATATTCTGGTCGTTTTCATGACTGCGAACACTTTAATATATGTTCATAACAAGTTTAGAACGGATTTGATATAATCAAACTATTTTGAAAACCTCCGATGGATAGATCTTCTATATAAAAAAATGTCCATTTATTATTGGGTTAGAACTCAAAGATTTAATCTTTTTAATTAAAATCGAGTTTTGATGTTGTACACATATCCTATTATACTTGTAAAACATGTTAGAATTGATTAACATCATTAAAACATGTTTAAATTGATTTTAAGTAAGCTTCCCCAATTATATATTTAGAACACAGAGTTGACTTTTTTATTCAAACATCATGAACATAAACAGAGAGTATAATCTTAAAGAAAACAGTGAAAGGAACAACTTTCGTGAAGAAACTTACCTCTGAAAGTCGAAGGAAGACTTAGAATTTGGACGGTCAAATTTTGACCCGTTGACTTTTGAATTATTGATCGAGAGCTTCCGGGACGGAATTGAGAGTTGGAACAGGTCGAATAGTGATTATAGACAAGGATTACAGAGGTATTTATAGCGGAGAAGTCGTATGGAGGTCGAATTGATGGTGATAAAGATTATCTAACTTTGTAAACTTTAAAAAAATAATAAATTGGGGTGTTTGGTTCAATCTAAAACATGTTTGAATGTTCCAGATGATTGCTAATCATTTATATATGATAAAGGATAATTTTTTTCGAAGTTAATTTGGATAAAAACGTGATTCGATAGGCTTTCTAGCAAAAAAAAAACGAGTAGAATTGCTGCTAGAAAATTCAGGTCGCGACTAAGTAGTTGATATAATACTTGTAACCGAATCTCTATCACAAAAACTGATTTTTCCCAATGGTAAACTTGCTGAGTTACAAACCACAGGTCGCGGGTTCAATCCTGGCTGCCACCAAAATTTGATTTTTTTAATTCCTTTCTTTCCTTCTTTCTTTCTAGTTTTCTTTCTTTCTTTGTTTCTTTTCACTTCGCTCGGTGCTCGTTTTACGTCGGTTTGGCCTCAAATTTTATACACAAGTACATTAGACCCATATGAACATGATGGAATTGAAAAATATGAGTTTTGAGATTTACGAGCCTCCTGGTTACGACGATTCACGAACCGAAACACGTAAATATTACAAAATGATAAATTATCGTTTTAAATCACCAAATCCAAACTACGGCCATACAAATCAATCTTTGACTTTGTAAAGTAACATTTGATCATTTAAAATATGATTTTTATGTTAAACGAGACTTCCGGTTAATCATCGAACTTATGCCAAAATCCGTAAAGTATTTAATTTTCATTTACAACAAACCAATTAATATTATAGTTAACCAATTAAATATTTTATATCGAACAATGATTTTGGATTCTTTAAAATATTATTAGTTTAGTAAATAATCGAAGTTCCTCTATAATTATTTAATCGTAGATCGAATATGCGTGAAGTTTCAAATCGGGTCGGGTTTTTTTGCGAAACGAAAAGAGACGGATGTTACACTGGTTAGTCATAGATTCACCAGATTTGTTAGTAAAGTTCTCATATTTCTGTTTTAAAACATCTTTCTTGTTTTCCTTAACCTCACTGGTTCCTTCTTACATTTCACTCAAAGCATTCCACAGGCTATGTCCAGTTTTGTAACCCTTAAACCCACTTAAAATGGAGTTGGGAAGTGCAGCCTGTAGAGTCCAATATGCTTTATAGTCAAATTCGAGAGCAACATAGTTAGATTCAACTTATTTTTCTAAAGGTTTTGGTATGTTGACTTCAGGATCATCAGCTGATGGAACTGTGGAAGAATAAGGACCTTCAGTCAAAGACTTCCATATACGGCGATCTAAGATCCTAACAAAACCTTCCATCCTGAGTTTCCAGGTACCAAAGTCATCAGGAGTGAACATTGGCGGTTTGTTAGCGCTACCGTTTGAAGATCCCAAACTGAGTTCATTCATTTTGAAAAACAAAAACAACAAAGCTTTTAAAGTAAACAAGTAGAGTATCAACTTTGAAGCACTAGAAGTCTTCAAAGTGGGAGCCAAAACCCTGATACCAATTGTAGGATTGGTGTTAATTAGTATTTAACTTAACAAGAAACCCTTTACTTGTAAATATAAGTTATATTCAACTTTACTTAAGCAAGTCTTAGTTCTCTTGTGTAATGTAAGTGTTTGATTGCATAAGGATAGTAACAACGAAGTAAGAAATACTCGGCACTATTTGCATTAACTCAAGTTTACACTGTTACAAGTTGATCGAGAACTGTATGAAAAACTAAGAGCTAACTATGCTATATATAGTGCTGATGAGATCAATAACATCCATTGATCTCAAACGATTTAAGTTAAACCGTTGAACAAAAGTCAAATATACACTACCAATAGAATAAACTTTGACATATGGAAAATCATGCGTGTGATCAACAACATTCTACTTTGGGAAAGCGGCTTTGATAGATTTGGAAGCAACTAATAAGCTTTTGTAGGATTGGACGACTGAATAGACTTCTCAGGAAAAGTCCGGTTGAACTCATTATCTGGTGGATAATCGAATTCACTCGGAATATTCGCTATAAGACAAAATTGCTTCTTCCGGTTGAACTGCCAGTTCAGCTTGAACTTGAGACTTCCGCTCAAACTTTAACTTCAGCCGGAACTACTCAAAATTGGCTTTCAGCTGGAAATCTTCAAAGCGATATTCCTTACAACAGTTATGAGTTAAATGGAGCTATGCTATGATTCATTGAAAATGTATGTTAATGTGACAAAATAGAGTATATACATAATCTGTATGAATAAAACTGGAACAACTTATATTATAATAAAAAAACATAATAAATACTTTCATGATAGGTCTGTGTTATTATTCTGCACTCACTTTTTACCAATTCAAAAATATTGTTCTACGTAAATTCTAAGGAGATTTTTGTTGGATATAGCCACAACACTAATCATGCTGACATACACACAACTGTTAGTATTTGTCAAACTCATTATCGGTTTGATTACTCATTTACATAAAGTAATTAATTGAACTGTAGGGCGTGAAATCGATGGTCGATCAACCTCGTCTGAAGCAGCTACAAAGAAAAAGGTAAATATTTGCAGTCAAGTTTCATTCCGTTCTATAGTTTCTGAGTAATCTGTTTGGTAATGTCATATAGTCCCATTTTAAATGTTATTTGGTACCTCAAACACTTGGGCTAGCTAGGGATTGTTGGAACAAATGGTGAGATGTGTACCAGATAAAGTTCAACTGACTTTGAAGTTGATCAGAAACTCAATGTGATGTTCATCCGGATGTTTTAAGTTCATCTGGATATCTAATGTTCAACTGGAAATCAATTGAATTGTAGGACCTGATGACCCATACTACTTGCAATAAAAATGCACTCCTCAGTCCATATCTATCATGGTGGTAAGTATTTCAAAATTGCTATGTATATTATGATCAGTTTCCATAACCTAATTATCAATTATATGTTTTGGTATAGGAAGGAATATAAGAAAAAATGGTCCTACTTAAGCTCAAATCTGGACAGTTGAAGATGAAGACCACGTGGTAGTGTTGTTGGCTCCCGGATTGAAAATTAAATTGAGAATAATGCTTGTATGCAGTGTAATTTCTTTAATTTTTTTATTTGTATTTCATTTGTATTTGACTTGTAATTGAATTTTATTTGATTTGTAATTAATATTTTGTAATAGGTTTTAAATTGGTCATGCGTATAGCAAGGACACATCTGATTTCAACAACCTTTTGGTCACTTGTTTTTCCCCAAATATATGTGGCTAAAACACAAATATACGTGACCACATAATACCAAAGGCCACACTTTTTTATATTTTAACGTGGCCGTTGCCACCCTTTGATCACGCGTATTGGGACAAAATATCTTATTTCAACTACCCTTTGGCCACTTTTTTTTCCACATATATGTGGCTAAAATACAAATATACGTGACCATATAATACCAAAGGCCACACTTTTTATATTTTAACGTGGTCGTTGACACCCTTTGGCCACGTGTATTGGGACAAAATGTCTGATTTCAACTACCATTTGGCCATTTTTTTTCAAATATATGTAGCTAAAACACAAATATACGTGACCATCTAATACCAAAGGCCAAACTTTTTATATTTTAACGTGGCCGTTGCCACCATTTGGCCACGCGTATTGGGATAAAATATTTGATTTCAACTTCCCTTTGGCCACTTTTTTTTCCAAATATATGTGGCTAAAAGACAAATATACGTGACCATATAATACCAAAGGCCACACTTTTGATATTTTAACGTAGCCGTTGCCACCCTTTGGCCACGCGTATTAGGACAAATGTATGATTTCAGCAACCCTTTGGCCACTTATTTTTATAATGTATGTGGCTAAAACACAAATTTATGTGACCATATAATACCAAAGACCACGTTAAACAAACACATGTGGCCGTTGGGACCCTTTGGCCACGCCTTCCGGAAGAATTGTTCGATTACAACAACAAATATTGGTACCCTTTAGCCACGTTTCTTGGTGACTTCATCCACTGATATTGTAACGTGGCCGTAGGATACATAAGGTGACGGGACCTTTGGTGTCGATTGAAATGGGAAAAAAACGTGACCAACACCTTTGGTCACGGTTTTTTTCATGGCCAAAGGTGAATTTTGACGTAGTGTCAACTATGGAGCTTAGGTTAGAAAAGACGTAAAATCCTTATTTTTCTGCATTTTTGGAGCATTTGGATGGATTCTTGATGATATGGATGCTTGATTCATGTTTGGGGAGTTCATTTTGATGCATTTTTATGTTCTACATCTTCAAATCAGTGGAGAAAATGAAGATCCGAGCTAAAAAAAAGTAACAGTGAGTTTTTCCCGTTTTGGGGTTTTTTTTTGAAGATTTTAGATTTTGATTCTCTGTTTTTGGGGTTATACTTGATGGTTTTGGATGAAATAAAACATGATTCATAGTGGAAATCGCATTCCGGATCCATTGGGAGCATCGGTTTTGTCTGAATCTCAACCGTTTGGGCAGATCTTGAAAAACACACACTAGTGTGTGTTTCATGTTATTCTTCGTGTTCTTGAAGACTTACAGATTTTGGGGGCTTATTTGATCCGACTTTTTGCTGTTTATGGATTCTTGATGGCCACAACAGTACCATGAACAAATTATCATCACATTTCGTGCATCATATCGGGTTCTCTGTTTGTTTATGGGTACATTCAAAGATCACAAAGTAAGGGTTTCTTCATGTTCATCATTTTCCAGATTTGTTCAAGTGTTTTGAAGGTTTGAAGATTGTTTTAGCGGACTTCTCTTGTTCCTAGCGGACTAATACTTTTTCTTAGTGGACTTAGTTAAGTCTTAGCGAACTTGAGTCCTTAGCGGACTTCAAGTTCATCCTAGCGAATTTTGGTATGCCTAGCGAACTTCGAGGTTAGCGAACTTAAATCTGGGTTTTCGTTCGAGACATTTTCAGAGGATTTTTAATGTGCAGTTAGAGAAATTTTGTGGGATCCTTATTTGTTTGATAGTTAATAGTATTCTACCAATCGTCAAATATCTTTTCAGATTCAATCAATACATTTAAAAGTATATTTCCCCCTTTTCTTTAGTGTTAAGTGACTTATTTCATGGATATAGTCATGAAATCATGATAACCCTTCTTTCATGACTATAGATGAATGAATTTTGGCGGGGTGAAAGCATCAAGGTCAGAGTTTCCTCAGCAGATGACCTCTCACTTTATTCGATGGGAGAAGGTTAGTGATTTCTCACAGCAGATGTGTCTCAGCTTTTATTATGATGGATGAATGAGACTCAAGATTAGAGTTTCCTCATCATATGAGTCTCATATGATGGTTTGAAATAAGTCAACTTAAAACTGAAGAAACCAAGGACGTGTGATTGAGTTTTCCTACTAAGACTACTAAGAAGGGCCATTTTAATACACTAACATACTAGGGAATGGAGAAAGCTTAGTCATAGTTAATCATGCCTACAACACTAATCAGAAAGTTAAACTAGCCAAATCAAATGACTTAGTGAAAAGGTCCGCTAACTGATCCTCTGTGCTAACTTGAACTAAGGTAACAAGCTTCTTCTCGGCATAGTCCCCAATGAAATGGTGTCTAATATCTATATGCTTAGTCTTAGAATGTTGACTAGGATTTTTCACAATAGAATTAGCAGCCGTATTATCTATATGAATAGGCATACCCATCAAGTTCAAACCGTAATCTAGCAATTGATTATGAATAAAAGCACTTGAGAGCATCAAGATGCAGCAACAATGTACTTCGCTTCAGCCGATGAAACAGACACAGTGGTTTGCTTCTTGCATTGCCATGAAACCAAGCGGTTAACCAAGAACTGAGCGCCTCCCTTCTTACACTTGCGATTGAGTTCACAACCGGCATAATCACTGTTGGAGAAGGCTCGGAGATCAAAGAGTGGGTCTTTTGGATACCAAAGTCCCCTGTTAGGATTTGACTTTAAGTATATGAAAATTCTCTTGAAGTCAAATGCGATTCTTTTGGCTTGCTCAATCTGAAATCTCGAACACAGATATACCCCAAACATGATATCGATCGGGACAACTTGCTGTCAGATACATGAGAGAACCGATCATAGACCTGTAGATATGCTCATCTACACAAACACCTTCCGGGTCCTGATTAAGCTTGTGACGAGTGACCGCGGGTGTTGAAAATCCCTTAGAGTCATGAAAACCAAATATCTTCAAGATTTCTTTCACATACTTCCCTTGGCTGATTAAGATACCTTCCGGCGTCTATTTCACTTGTATTCCACGAAAGAATGTGAATTCACCCATTGTGCTCATCTCAAACTTCTTCTTCATCAATTCCTCAGAAGCATGGCATAAGCCGATATTTGTTGAACCGAAAATGATGTCGTCGACATATACTTGCACTAACAGCATGTCATCACCAACATGACGAATAAAGAGTGTCTGGTCAACCACACCCCTTTTGTATCCATTAGACATCAGATAAGTAGACAATGTCTTGTACCACTTCCTCGGAGCTTAATGGAGACCATAAAGGGCCTTGTCCAACTTGTAACTCTTCTTCGGAAAAGACTTATTAACAAACCCTGGAGGTTGTTGCACATACACGTCTTCGTCCAACTCGCCGTATAAGAACACCGTCTTAACATCCACTTGGTAAACCGTGATATTCATTGACACAACATACGCCAGGAAGATCCGTATTGCCTCTAGACGAGCGGCAGGCGCTTAGACATCTTCATAATCTATGTCGTCTATTTGCATGTACCCCTTCACTACCAATCTGGCTTTATTTCTAACAATAAATTCCTCGGTGATCTCTTTTGTTTTTGAAAATTCACTTGACAGGTATAGGTTCTACACCTTCTAGAGGATCGACCAAGCGCCAGACATTAAGCATTATAAAATGGAGTACCTTCGTTTGCATAGCTTCAATCCAATTGTCATCCAATAAGGTAGTAGAAACAGTAGGAGGTTCCTCTTGTGAAATGAAGCATGAGAATAAACACGTATTCATATCGATATGTTGAATCCAGGTGAGTCGTTTGTCAACTGGATCGATGATCTGACTCGTAGGATGAATCTTGTGAATCTAAGTCTATTCAACAGCAGGTACTGGAATGGATGAGTCCAAATTCCCAATCTGAAGATCATAGTCATGAGTCTCTCCCATATCAATCTCTGTAACATGTCTGAATCTCATTCATGCGTTACAGCGTTAATGTCAACAGTGTTGTCAGCTTCATTAGTTGCCTGAGTAGGTTCTGTTTCTATAATTATTGGGTACGGGATCTGAATGGTCTGTTGATCAGCAATAGAAGATGATGTTGAAGCTCCAGTGACATCAGATGATGGTGTTGACTCATTTTTTCGCAAGAACTCTGGAGGATCGACCGAATAAATAGTATATAGGATCGACGAATTAATTAAAGCAAGTACATCAACAGGAGGAAAAACTCCCTTGATTCCTTGTCCAGCTTAATTAGCAGATGAAGTACCTGCAACATCAGATTGAAACACATAAAATGATCCTTTTAACATCAGATTGTTAAAAGTAACGTTCATCTGCCCGAGGGGGAAACTTGGCAAACTGTTCCGACGGTATTAATATAGTACAAGCACACCCGAAAGGTTTTAAACGTTTTAAGTTCAGTTTTTTCTTTAGAAAATAGTTCGATTCACGTCTTGTTTGCATGTTTGACCAAGAGCGTTCTGTTTAGAACGTAGCAGTCTGTGGCCATAGCTTCTGCCTAAAAGGATCATTTTAGATTAGAGTCCACAAGCATAGTCCTAGCAGACTCGATGATAGTTCTATTCTTCTGTTCAGCTACAACATTTTGTTGTCGTGTGTACAGTGAACTGAACTGTAGAGTAATGTTTCTAGTTGCAAAATGTATCAAATGTTTGATTCTTGAATTCAGACCCATTGTCAGATCTGATAATCTAACCCACACTCTGCATCTGTTCTCTTCTGAGTGACAAAGTCCTTCGGTTTCTTAGCTGTCTCAGACTTCTCCTTCAAGAAGAACACCAACGAGTATCTAGAGTAGTTGTATGATACATGCATATGGCAAGATGCTGGATCAGACAGAAGATTACAGAAGAAAAGTTCAAGTCTAAACCTACTTAGCCGAACTGCACCCGAACTGCCAGTTCGGATAAAGTCCAGTTCGGGTGATCGGGTTTCTTATATATAGTAGATTGTGTTTAGATTTTGGTAACGAGTTTCCTTAAGTGTGTGTATTCTGAGGTCTTTTCTATAACTATACTCTCAGTCTTTTGTAACTTGTTCTTGGTTATTGAATGAAAAATTGAGTCTTATTTACCTCGTTGTTAATTGTTTCATTTGTTAAATGGCTTGTGTTGCGCCCGATCCATCTCCTGCTCACTTTCAAGTGGTATCAGAGCTTTCGGTTAAATCTACTGGTCTGGAAATCTGTGTTTTTCGGTTATCAAGTCAAAAAGTGGGGGTTTTTAAAAAATCTACTCATTTTTGTGTTCGTTCGATCATCTTAAGTGTTCTTTCTGTGAAAAATCTTCTCCCAAATCATATCTAGTGAGTTTTTCTGAGTTACGATTGAAAATCACGTTCAAAAACACTGTAAATCATGAAAATTGGGTGGGATATGTTTCGGTTCGTCTGAGTTCGGGTGAGATCTGAAAGTTCATTAAAATAAGCGCTCTGAACTCACAGTTCGGTTAGGTTTGGATATTTTTTTCAAACAAAGTGACAGTTCGGGTGTGTTCGTGTGTTAGTTCGTTCCCAGTTCGGATCGAGTTCGGCTAGTGTGTTTCTGTTCGGTTTGAGTTCGGATACATTCTGGTTCGGATCCTAGTTTGTCTACACAAAGTTACAGTTCGGTTCAGTTCATTTGAGTTAAGTTCGGATCTTTTCTGTTTGATTCCGTTCGTATCAAGTTCGCCTCAGTTCGGTGAATCAATTTTGGGTTCAGATCCAGTTCGGGTGAACAGTAATCAAGTTTTTTGAGTTGTTTACTAAAACGGCTAGTACCCTCCTTTCGACGCCCAAAATCCACTTTTAAGACCTTCGTTTTTGAGTTTGAAGTTTTTGGAGTGTTAGTTTTCGGTTTTGGTAAAGAGTGACTCAAGCATTTTGAACTGATTTTTCATAAATTGTTCGAAAATGAGTGCATCACAAGTTAGTCCTATGATACCTATATTGATGAAATGGAAAGATTATCATTAATGAAAGTTGATTTTGATATTTACATCAACAAACATTTCAAAGATTTTTGGAAGGTAATCGCTAATCAATTCAAATGGCCTACTGATGAAAGAGGAGATGTAAAAATACATCAACATCTTTCTCTAGAAGAAAAGGCTTCTACAGATGATGAAGACAAAGCCAGAGACATTCTCAAAACAGCTCTTTCAAGAGAGTTATTCTTGAAATCACAGTGTATTATACTGCTAAAGATAAATGGAATGCATTGAAAGAAAAAGGTGAGACATGTTCACACATTTAGACCATGAAGATTGGCTCGACTCTGCTGATTCAAAAATTCAGCATGTAGTGGTTTAGAATTAGAAAGTAATGAGTTGTCAGACGAAAAGGATTGTGATACTATTTTCAGGACTGAGCAAATTGATTGTTGTGTAACTGATTCTGATTTTGAAACAAGTTCTTGTGTGATATATGATAAAGGAAATGATAGTGACATAGAAGAAATTCAGAATGAAGTTTCTTCAATGTGTTCTAAGTGTGTTGAATTTGATAAGATTTATGATGGTTTGTTGAAAGAAAAGAAAGTTTTGAGTAAACATTGTGAAAAAGCTAAAGCTGAGGCTAAAGACATTGCTGTAAATTTTGATACTTCATTCGAAAAGGCTTATCCTGTTCAACAGAAACATGAAAAAGCTAATCAGATTGCTTTTAAAGCTGTTGAGAAAGTAATTAGTCTTCAAGAAGAACTTTTAAACTTCGAGATGAAAATGTTATTTTCCGAGAAAAGAATGAAATTTTAACAAGCGATGTTGATTATTTCAAGAAGGAATGGTAAAGGTTACCAAAGAAGTTTTGGAAGAGTGTGATTTGAGAAGAAGACATAAGTATGAATATAAGGAGTTGTCAGAACATTTCACTGCTTCTCAGAAAGATCTGTTGGATGCTCAAGTAAAGATTTCTGAATTAAAAATTAAAAGTTCTGGATTTGCAACGTCAAGTAAAGAATTATAATTTGTCACCGACATTTCTGAATTACATCTACAAACAGGTTAAAAGTGAAGAAAGTGTTAAGAATGATTTACATAAAGTTCTTTCACCAGTTGATGTGTCAAGTATTACATCTGCTTCTTGAATCCAAATGAAGACATGCATGATTACCCAAAGTTTACAACTCCTGCTTCTACAAAGAAAAAGAAATTTAAGTCCAGAGTGAAGAAGTTTGAAACTGGAAACACTCCAATGTTTGCTGGCACCTCATCATTCTTGGAAGATGAGCAGATATATAAAAAGAGTAAGAAGTCTGTTAGTACTTCAACTGAAGCTAAACTTGATAAATCTCTGATTCATGAGAACAAGCTAAAAGATATTAAAGCTAAATTTACTAGAAAAGCTAATGAGAAGAATGTTTCTGATTCTAAAGTTGAGTCATCAAAGATTCCAGGATTCAAGCACAAAGGTTTAAGTTATGAAGTCAAGCATGTCAGACAACACAGAAACAGAAGAAAGTTGTTGTTAAGCCAGTTCATCAATCTCAACAACAACCGAAGAAATAGTTTGTTAAATCTGTTTAGACTCAACAAAAGCAAGATCAAAAGAAGAAGTCAAATGTGTATACATCAAGAAATGGTCATTATCATTCTGGAGGTTCTTCAATTGGTTCTTACTACTTACCACGACGATCATCTCCTATGTATGATTATTTTGATAAGTTCTTTTGATTCATTTTCTTCTGATCATTCTTTTGGTTACTACGATTCTCCTGCTGCGAATCATAGTTGGAAACCAAAGAATTTTTCAAATTCTCACCAAAGCTTCGTGAAAGAATCTGCTATGCATGTCGTCGACCTGGACATATGGCTGAAAATTGTCCGACGACTACTTACGTTCACATAAATGTAAATTATGTGGATAAGAATGGTAAAAAAATTTATGGACCATGGTTCCCGAAATTTAAAACAACTAGTAAGTCGTCTTCGTCAAAGACGCCGGCTGAAACATTTTCAGCATCTGATAAAAATTTAAAATCTTCAATGAAATGGAAACTGAAAGTTGTTTCCAAAGCCAACACATACTATGTAGAAGACACCGGGCGACCCGACGCTGTTGAATCGGGTCGATCCAAGAGCTCAAATGTTTTACTTGGTGTCAGTAGGTATTTCAGGAAGACCTATCGGTAGTTGAAAGATTGCTGGTGGTGAAATATTTGTGATAACTTAAACTGATTTTCTAAATCAATTTTGTTTTCAAAAGGCTAAACGCACAATCTCTGTTGATTGATCAATTATTTGTTTTTTTTCACTCCGCCTCGATTTGAGGGGGAGTTTGTTTTTGAAAAAAAAATACAAAAATAGAGTGTTGCTTTTTAAATGTTAAAAATGAAAATCTAAAATATAGAGTCTGTCATTTTTGGGGGAAGAAATTTCAAAAGACAAAAACATTGAAAAATGAGAAATTGTATACGACATGGTTGAGAAATGATGGTACATTGGCTGACATTGTCTGAATCATGGATAAACTAAATGAAAAAGTCATAAGACCATTGTTCGATGTGCTAGGCAGGCTTGGCAAATCAAAAAGTATACGAATGTGATATACACTAGACCTAGTAGACAACATCTTGATGCATATCTCATGATATATCAAGAAATGGTATGTGAAAAGAAAATGAGAAGTCACTGTGTATACATGTGTTCATTTTGAAAAGATTTAAACTTGTTTGATTTTCCTTATTTTCTTAAATGATTGGACTATCTGTGCGTGTCCACAAGACCGACCTGATAGTTGTTCATTTAAGGTTCTGCTTTATTTTCATTGGCGTTTTGTATAACTCATCGGACTTTCTCTGCATGTACGGAAGTACGGACCTGATTTTTTCTGGGTTATACAGTTTCAACTTGTTTTTCTCTTTCTTATTTTGTTAAATCCGTGGCCTTATCTGCGTATTGAAAGATCAACCATAAGGTAGATGATTTAACATTCTTATTTCTTTTTGCATGGAACACATTTGACTATATCATGAATACAATCATTATGTGTTTAGTTATTAAAATTGCGTGAGCGTTGGATTGTTTGCTAATCTAGTGATTATGAGATGTAACGAGATCAAAATGTAAATACAAATGAAATTTTTTATTGATAAGCTTGAGAGAAAACCCACATAGAAACACACACAAAAGGTGTAGAATATGACCAAGAACTACTAAATCCTATATAAAATCAACTATTTATAGACGTTCTTGTTAGTACCTAGTTACTGATCGTCATGTGAGGTATCAAGTACAAGACAAAGTCGTGCATGTTAGCTGGAGTCCGAACTCTTGGCGAACTCCAAGTTCGGACAGGTCCGAACTTGTCCGAACCTGTGGTCCGGACCATTGGGTTTTCAGCTCTGTAAATAGTTTGTCTTGTGTATTGTTTAGTACTTCTAGTCAAATCTTCTAGGTTGCTTTATGTGTAAACTCTCTATGGTCTAATACAAGCTTCATTGTATTTACTCATCGTGTTCATCTCGTTTTACATTGATTTCGATACGACTAAGTAGACGATCCATCGCTCACACATTTTCAAATGGTATCAGAGCTTTTGGTTTGCTCTACTGGTCGGAAATCTCTGTTTTTTTAAGTTATGAGTAAAAAATCTCAAATTTTACGAAAATGAGTATCATTTTTGAGTTTGTTTGATCATCTCGAGTGTGATTTACGTAAAAGTCTGCTTTCATCCAAAATCACAGAAAATTGTGAAAACGAAGTCGAGAGTGTTTGTGTTCGTTTGAGGTTCAGACAACTACAATTTAACCGCTTCGAACTCTAGGTTCGGACAGCGTTCGGTTGTTTTTTGGTTTGATTCAAGTTCGGGTCACGTTTGGACATAGTTCGGTCGAGGTTCGTACACAGTTCGAAACAAGTTCGGTCCAGGTTCTGCTTGATCATCCGAAGGTGAGGTTCGGAAAGAGTTCAGTAAACTTCTGTTCGGCTAAGGTTCGGCTTAGGTTTGGTAGAGCTTCGGACGAGGTTCAGAACAGGTTCGGAGTGAACAGTGACAAAAATTTTCAAAATGTCCGATTTTCAAGCGTTCGCGGCTATTCAAAATTCGGTTCAAGCAACGATGCAAACTATGATGAACTATGATAATGAAATCGGAATAAGTCAAAAAGTTCCCAAATTGCTCAAATTGGAAGATTATCATAGTTGGGTTAAAAGATTTGAAACGTACGTTGATACTAATGACATTGATATGTAGTTGTCATTTACTAATCAACATGTCTATCCCAAGGATGAAACTGGTGAACCCGTTCTTCAAAGAAAGATGTCATCTGAACAAAAGAAAGCATATCAAGCTGAAAAGAAAGCATATGGTACTTTGACGATGACTTTGCCTAAAGAGTTACTACATCAATTTTCGGGTAACTACACATCAAAGAGTTTGTGGGATGCTTTGGAAAAACGATGTGAAGGCAATGACCAATATAAGAAAAGTCATCATATTTGATAGTTTCAAGCATTATCAAAACGAATCAATTCCAAATTTGATTGCAAGATTTGCTCATTTAATGATTGAAATGCGTTTGGTAAATCTTACAAAAGAAGAAGCAGATATGAAAGAAAAATATTTTAGAGGCTTTGCCAAAGAAGTGGGAGAATTATGTCATGATGATCACTCATGATAAAGAATATTCGGGATTATCTTTTAATGATCTGATTTAAAGAATTCAAGCGAGAGATATGGAGTTAAAGGTTAACAAATCTCTTCCTTCATAAGTTCAGAATCCTGCTGTGTATTTTGGTGATAATGATTCAACCATGAATGCTGGAAAATCTACTATTCTTAGTTCTGCACCTCCTACAGCATTTATTGCAGGTCAATCTGAAAATTCTAGTTTTTCTGCTGGTTGTAATGTTTTTGTTCCTAGTTCTTCGGCTCAGAATACTTTGTCTGCTCAAACTACCGATGATTATAACACATTAATGTCTGCATTGGTATCTTCATATTTTGGTGTTATTACTGGTGTTACGAATAATGTTGAATTGAAAAATGAAGATTATGATCAGATAAATTATGATCATTTGGAAGAAATGGATTTGAATTGGCAGTATGCTATGTTAGTTCGAAGAACGAAGAAATTTTTCAATAGAACTGGCAAGAAAAGATTAAATCAGGATGGAAAAATTGGATTGGACAAATAAAAGTATAGTGTTATAAGTGTTCTGTTTATGGACATTTTGCACGAGAATGTCCCGTTTCAACTGAAAACAAGCTGAAGTCTGGTCAACATGCTCATTTGGTTACTCATTCACCAAATGCAGCTCCTAAGGTTGAAGAAAAGAAATCTGTTTCTTTTGATGAAAAATTGACAGACATGTTTTCGCATCCAAATGAATTTGCCTGGAATGCAGATTCTGAAGCAAAAATGAAACATGATCCATTTACTGTTGCATTGACTGCTCGTCATGATGATGATGATGATAGTATTCTGACTGATTCTGATTCCAATTCGACAATATCAAAGATCAAAGAAGTTAAAGTTGAAGATTCAAAAAGTTTTGAATGTGTAAAGTTGGGAAAGAAGAATGCAACTTTTGTGAAAAATTCTGAATTATTGTCTGAAGAAATTGTATTTCTTAAGAAAGATTTGGAAGAATTCCAGAAGAAGTATTATGATTTGTATTTGTAGGTCCAGAATCAACAACTAATCATGATATTTTAATCACAAACGAGTGCGGAATCCACATTAGTGATTGATTCGAGAAGAAAGTAGATGAAAGAGACTTGATAAACCAAAGAAGATCAAATCTTGAATGTAAAACACAACTTTCTTAAGCTAGTGAACACTGATCGTAAACAAGGGAGGTGACAGAAATCGTAAATTCAAAAGCTAGGGACAATCATAAACTAGTGAGCTTATATACTACTCACTTACAAACCCTAATCCAATCATAAACACAAAACCGGCCCACATGGCCTAAATCAAAAACTATTCTAAGCCCAAAAGCCAAGCCCATAAATCCAATGTTCATGCCTTTAAAATATAGCCCAACAATCTTCCCCTAGGCATGAACCATTAGTTCGTCTATGGCAGCAGCAAATCGAATCTGAACGTATTCTGCACATTGCTCGACCACCATTCGTTTGCTACAACCCGGGTTGTCGTTCCATGGAAGATCCCCACCCGTATAGCATTCTCAAGGTCATTCTCATCACCGAGAATTGGTTGGGAGGCGAGGAGCTTGATATATTTTTCACCAAACCTAAGCAGGTCAACCGGATCGTAGAATCGGAACTGCCTCATCTTCTTGCAGAGAACCACCACCTCATGTGTTGCTGGATCATAAAACCAACAGTCAAAGTTCTTAACCAAGGTACCGTCTTCAATTTCGTCCAACATGTTTATCACTCTTGTGCGTTTGGTAGGTGGTCGTCTTGCTTCTTCTATAGGATCACCTGTTACTGGGTCAGTTCCAGTTTCAACCCATCTCACTTGCCTCAGATCGAAATTCACAAAATTTTCCGCCAAGTGGCTCATCAGATTAATTCGAACTAGGTCTCCTTATGTGCTACTCCATCTGTTTATATATGGAGCTCTCAACAAGCTTCTGATCTCAGGCTCAGTCCAGGAGTGAAATTGAGTTCGAGTTCTGTAATATTCCACTGGACTGTAGCCATCACGGATAACATCAAACAGCTTCTTCTCAGAGTCATAGTTCCAACACAGAATTGCTTCACGACTCCCCCTTTTGTCGATTGAGCTTTCATCAACATCAATGGTGTATTGAGTGGGGGCTGGTCCTTGAAAAAATTCCTTGAACCAGTTGTCGTGACCTTCTGGCGCTTTAGAGATGACTCTTCCACTTCGTGCATAGTCCGACATCTCAATGGTGTCATCTCCTTCATCTTCATTCATAGTCTCTGTACGTTGATCTTCAACATTCTGATCCGTTGTATCTTCTTGAACACTTTGACTTTGAGAACTGGACCCTGCTGGATGGACCATCAACAGACTTGAGCTAGTCTTTGTGAACTTGAACCGGATACTTCTTGGATCTGTCCTCTTCCTGGGAGATGGTTCACAAAAGGGGACAGGCTCTTCAAGCATCTCATTCATATTGAACTGAGTATCCAACTCTTGAGGGATGGAGTCACCACTAGAAGACGAATTCAGGACATCCCTTGATCTTTTAAGATTGATTGGTTCCAAGTCCCATTAGATATCATCATCCACATTCCCTTCATCATCGAAGATGTCGTCCATCACGTTTTCTTCATCAGAAGGTATACCTTATGTTTGATCCAGAACATTTACAATAATTGGTGCTGTCACATCGTGATCTTCAGCAACAGTCACATTTACAGTCGGCACATCTGGTTGAGGTTCAGCCTCTTGATCTGACTCAATCACTTGCTCTCTAGCAACTTCAGGAAAGGCACCTCTTTTGGCCCATTCAATCCTTCCCTGAAAGCTGTTCTTTCCCTTTCTGTCTTGTGTCTGCAGGCCAAACACGCCACTATCCATGAATTTGATATCCAATTTCTCTATTCTTTCATCGATCATCGGGTACTTCTTCATCACCACCATTTGTACGAATCTTGGAGTCATAAGAAACTGATCTCTCGCACTTAAAACTACATTCCCAACCCAACCCACCAGCATCATTTTTGAGAAGTTAAAGTCCCAGTCTAAGGCAAGTGCTACAAACGCAGTCCCATGTAGCTTGTTCAGCAGATCAAAGCTTGTCCTCTTCCCCAAGAAGGACTTCTGCAAATAATGAGCCAAGCACCTCCAGTAGTGCGGCAACAACTTCTTGAAGATAGGGGGAACTTTCCTTCATATCCCATCAGCTGAGCACCTTCTAATACACGAGCATGTGGGTACTCTATTGGATGTTCAGCTCTGTCATTTATGTTCAATCCCTGGCGGATGTCTTCTTCGAGTATCACTATTTGACGATTCTGAACAGTTGCTGTGATCGTCGTCTTGTCAGCATTTGCCCTTGCTGTTCCCCATAATTCTCTTATAATTTGCTCATCGATAAGCACACTTGTCCGCAAAGCATGATTAATCTTGCATACATTCAGCCCAGCCACCAAAGAGTAGAAAAGCTGCATGTGCTTCTCTGGTGGGTCATCAAGATATGCAGGTATACAGTGATCCCTTTCAAAATGAATCTCTTCATCAAGCATGTTTTATGCCATCTGAAACAACGAGACAAGTGTATCAGGCTTAAATTCAAAAGAAAATTGTGTATGTCAACAACATCTTGAAGTTCAAATGATTATCACATTTTAACTTGATAATTTATGAAAATCTCAATTTAAACGTTCAAGAAAGATATTTGATTTTGAAGCACAAATCAACACATTCAATTTTATCTTAAAACGATTAAGTTTAATAAGATTCCAAAAATATTAGGTGTTTATGATTTTCATTCAAGTTTAGGTGAGTTTACGATTCACTATTTGAGATTACGATCAGAAACACGGGTTCACGATCGGGTCAGTCGGAAACAACAAGTCCAATCGTAAACACTTAGGCCCGATCGTAAACGTCATCGTAATCGTTATCGAAAACACCGATCGTAATCGACGATCATAATCGCCGATCATAAACGCGAATGGTCGTCTTCTTCCTCGAGACGATTGTAAACGACGAATCTGCCATTTTTGAACCTGCAACAAGCTCGCAAACACATCAAAACACAACATACTTGCAAAATATTCATCAACCACTACCTTTTAACTATCTCAACCACAAAATCGATTCCAAATCTTGAGAAATCAACTCGAATCACGATAACAAGGAAAAACTATCACCGTGTGAAGGGAAACTATGATTTGGTGACGTGAATCGAGGAGGAAAAATCGATTGAGAGAGGTTTTGTGGTCGGAAAATGATTGTGGAGGTAGTGACGTGCTCGATTTACTCACAAGATGGCCGGAGGTGGGTTAGATCAGTTTTCCGGCGAGTGGCGGAGGTGGTTAGGGTTTCGGAGAGGGATCGTAAACGCAGAGATGGTGGATCGTAAATGGTGAATAAAGATCGGAAATGGGGGTTTTGTTAAAAAATATCCATTTTGCCCCCTCAAGATTTGAAACATTTAAAAAAAACCTCTCAAACCTCATAAACATGTTAATTCTCTTAAAAAGTGTTAACTTTGAGAAAATATGAGAATTTACGAAGCTTCCCCTCAGACTCATACCCCGAATATCTGATCATGATCATAAAGTAAAAAAAAAATTAAACATTTAAAGACTTGAAAATAAAATAAACGATAAAACAATTGAAACCTAATTACAGAAATTAAAAATTTACTTGCCTCGAAGCTGATGTAAATTCATGGATCAAACCAGACAAATCTTTAACTGAGGAACCCTTTTTAGCTTCCGTTACTCGACGCTCTAGATAATTGCCCAAAATTTTTGCAACCATATAAACTCACATCCAGTTATGAAATTTTAAGTGCTTAATTGTGGTATATAATTACCGTCATGTTTAACCGTCCCCACACCCAATCGTTCATAGCAAAACCTACCCAACCTCAGAGTTTATTGAGGATTCACAAACCCCCAACTTGAGGAACCAAGCAACACCGTCATGACAAACACTTATTTTCTAAATTATCAGTTGGTGATCAGGTCGGCCGCGTAAGCACGCAGAGAATACCAAACCAAATAATTACTTTATTTGGTTTTTCATTTTTCTTTTTCTTTTCATTTTTCTTTTTCTTTTCATTTTTCTGTGGTGTTGTCATAACAGCATAAACATGGCGTGTGAGAGAGTGAATACTAGGTGAATACCACTCTCAACCCGTTTTTGCTGGGACTCAGTCTTTTAAACTATGTAAACCGGGATGGAAAACTAAACATATATAGAAGTTAAGTTTACTGCACTTACATGAATGATCATAGTTTTTGATTTAGCTTAGCGAACATCATCTTTGAGACGTCTTTCACTTCTGCCTTACACGTGTCAGTCTCCGATTGTCTTGGAAATTTATATCACTTCCTACCAACTCAAGGCAAACAAAAGACATCATAAAAACTTCAAACAAATATTTTTTAGATTTTCTGAAACAACGATATTTCTTCCCCTGTTTTTATGAGGCTTTTGAAAGAAAAACACATTTTTTTAAATTTCTTAAAAGTTATTTACAAGAAATTTTGATCAGATCATTCCTCGAAGGCAATCATCCTTAGGCCTTCGACACACATTTCAAATGTGGGACGAGGTAAGGGTTTTGTGAAAATATCAGACACATTCTGGTCTGTGCTCACCTTTTGGAGCTGAATTAACTTCCGATCATAACAATCACGAATAAAATGTACCTTAATGTCTATGTGCTTTGTTTTTGAATGATGAACGGGGTTTTTCACAATTTCTAGAGCAGCAGCGTTATCACAAAAGATAGGAGTGTTAACAAATTCCATACCGTAATCAGTGAGCTGATTTTGTATCCATACTACCTGTGAGCATCCAGCAGATGCTGCCACATATTCAGCTTCTGCAGTAGACTTTGAGACGGTATGCTGCTTTTTGCTCTGCCAAGAAATGAGTCGATCTCCCAGATACTGACATCCACCAGTTGTTGATTTCCTGTCAAGATCACTACCTCCATAATCACTGTCAGTAAATGCAAACAATTGGAAATCAGTGTTCTTTGGGTACCAAAGACCAAGCCTAGGCCTGCCCTTTAGATACCTAAAGATACGTTTAACTGCAATTAATGTGAAAGTTTACGATTAGCCTGATAGCGGGCACACAGACACACTGCATGCATAATATCTGGCCTACTTGCTGTCAAATACATAAGTGATCCAATCAGCGAACGATAGATGAATTCACTCACTGGCTCCCCATCTGCATCTGCTGTCAGTAGAGGTCGGGACGCCATGGGAGTTGAGATTGGCTTGGAATCTTGCATTTTGAATTTTTCTAGAATCTCATTCACATATTTTGCTTGGTGAATAAGAATCCCAGATTCATCCTGTTTCACTTGCAAGGCTAGGAAGAAGCTCATCTCTCCTTGATCACTCATTTCAAATTTCTTTCTCATTATCTCTTCAAACTCGGTGCATAACTCTTCGTTTGTTGACCCGTAGATGATGTCATCTACATAGACCTGCACCATGATGATATCATCATTCACCCTCTTCCTAAACAAAGTCTCAACCACTCCTCTTGAGTAACCATTCTCCACCAGATGAGTCGAGAGTGTCTCATACCACGTTCTCGGAGCTTGATGTAGTCCATACAAAGCTTTATCCAGAAGATACACATGATCTGGATACTCCTCATCTACAAACCCCGGTGGTTGAGTCACATAAACATCCTCATTCATTTCTGCATATAAAAATGTTGTCTTGACGTCCATCTGGTGTACTGTGAAGTTTAGATATGAAGCAACTGCAAGGAATATCCGGATAGCCTCCAATCTGGCCACGGGTGCATACACCTCATCATAGTCAATTCCATGAATTTGTTTGTGGCCCTGAACAATCAACCTTGCCTTGTTTCTGACAATTATACCCGTGTCATCCTTCTTGTTCTTATATAACCAACGTGTGGGTATAACCTTCTTGTTCTCTGGCCTTTTGACTAGACGCCACACTCCCAGCTTTGAGAACTGATTTAATTCATTGTGCATGGCCTCAATCCAACTCGGGTCTCTGAGTGCAACCATCACATTATGAGGCTCAATCTGGGAGATGAAACATACATACATGCAGAAATTAATGTCTCCTGTGCGGTTTCTAGTGGAAACACCTGCTGAAACTGGCCCAAGTATATTGCTAATTGGATGGTCTTTGTTGATCCTTGATACTTGAACATCTGGCACAGAAACAGAAACAGGCAGGTTAGAATTAACAATATTATCATTCATACCTTGGTTTTGAGAACTTTCTGAATTATCCCGAGTTCCCGAAGATCCCGGAGCATCTGCATTGACATTTATGGGAACTGAATCTGGTGCTTTCTCACAAACTTTTTCAACATGAGGTCTTGATTCAGATGATTGAGCAATAATGTCTTCTTCTTCACCCAAATGATGGAAAACATTTGAAAATTGAACCCTTCAAACAGCGACCCATAGTCAAAAATCCAATCTGGTCCACTCCCTGCATCTGTAGGATTGTGTTCAAGCCAGTCTACATTATATGGCCTCAATGATAACTTTGGTGGTTTTGTTGAAGACACGATAAGCACTATTTTCCGAATAACCCACAAAATAACACTCATCATCCTTAGCTTCGAATTTCCCCACATCGGACTGAATCAAAACCGTGCATGGACACCCGAATGTCTTGAAATATCCCACCGTTGGCTTCTCTTTATAAACAATCTCATACGGAGTCTTCTCATGACGCTTGTTTAAAAGAACACGATTCTGCACGTAACAAGCCGTATTAACTGCTTCAATGAGTGTCATGTTTCTTCTCTCAGCGACTCCATTCTGTTACGGAGTGTAGGGTGCACTGAACTGTCTTTCTATCCCCTTCTCTCCACAGAACATATTTAACTCTGCATTCTTAAATTCTGTACCGTTGTCCGTTCTGATAGCCTTGACCTTCTCGTTCAGCTGATTCTCTATAAGCGTGAAAAACTGTTTCACTAAGATCGGAGTTTCATACTTGTTTGGTAAGAAGAAGACCCAAGTGAATCGTGAGTAGTCATCCACAATCACGAGACAGTAAGAGAATTTGCTGATGCTTTGTACTTGCATTGGCCCAAATAAATCCATGTGAAGAAGTTGTAACACGGATGACATTGAATTTGCTATCTTCGGACGGTGCGACAACTTGTGCTGCTTCCCCTTCGCACAAGCTACACATTTTTCTACAGTAGAGAAATCTTTGATAGGCAGCTTTCTGACATGTTCTCCCTTTGCAAGCATGGTCAAATTCTTCATGTTAGCATGCCCCAGACGCCTATGCCATAATAGAGCTAAGTTCTCATTTTGTTTGGATATGAGACAGGCTTCTTCTGAAGTTGGAGGTTGACCCATATTAAGCTGAGAAGAGTTTGCTCTTCTCGGAGTACGCATCAAGATGCACTCCTCTGGAATTTTCACACCAGGCTTGAGTATGATGCATTCCTTGCGGTTGAACAACACAGAGTAGTCTCTATCACAAATCTGAGAGACACTCAGCAGACTGTGTGACAGCTCCTCCACATAATATACGTCAGAAAATGATAAGTTACCACTTCTCACCACTCCTTTCTTGCTTATTCTTCCACCTACACCACCTGCAAATGATACACCTCCACCATTGAAGTCTTCCACATCTTCCAAAAGGGATAAGTCTCCGGTCATATGTCGGGAGCAACCGCTATCAACGTACCAGAGATTGTTAATAGATCTTCTTGGCTGTCCCTACACAAATCAGAGATCAGTGAGATTTAGGTACCCAGGCCATAACAGATCTGGGCACACCTTTGGAATCAATGTAATTAACTAATTGGAGGGTCATTTCTGGCTTTGATTCAGATACATTCACATTTTGAATGTTGACTTTTGGTTTCCAGGTGGTGTTTTTCTGTGATCTCAACACATTTGATGAGTTCTTGACAGACACAGGTTTCTTTTGTGGAGATGTGGCCTTTTTACCAGATGGCTTTTTAACAGGTGTCCACTCAAGTTTCAGTTTTGTGTAAACCACTTGTTTTGTTTGAGTGACATCTTTTTGTTTTAAAATCTGTTGCTCAACCTTTGCTTTGCCATTAGGTTTATTAACTCTTTTGACTTTAGCCATTTGTTTCTCAACAAATTCTGGTTTTATCTTATCATTTGTTTTGTAAACTCCTTTAGATACATAAGTGGGTTTTGGAGTTTTGGCCACATTCCATTTATCTACAACAGGCTTTGTTACCGGTGCCTTTGTGTTCGAAACCTTAGACCGTTGAGTCCTCATTGGTTCTAAACACTGCTTCCCCTGAAACAAAGCTTGTTGCTTTTGCTTTTGCTTTTCTCCTGTCATCATTTTCTCCAACATACTAGTCCGTGGGTTTTGCGGATAGTATGGTTGAAATGGTCTATTCACACAATTAGCAGCAAAGTGTCCTGGTTTTCCACATTGAAAGCATTTCATGAGTCTAGGCCCATTGACATGACTACAGAGGTATGAACGTCTTGGGTAAGACGACTTCCACTCTGGCTTATCATCCCATTTGTGTATAACATGTTTTGTGGCTTTTTCTGGTTGTGTGATTAAACAAAATTGTTCTGATTTAGTCTTGTTTGTTCTATTGAAAGTCGACACAACCTGGGGATAAGCAACAAAATCTTTGGGCTTAGTGTCACGACCAACTTTAGTGTTAGGCACGCGAATTTTAAAACCATTAACTTTTTCATTGGAATCAGAAAGATGTTTTGACAATAAAGATACAACTAATTGTTTTGACTTGGACGTATTAAGTTCTGAAACAGATGCCAGAACATCGTCCTTGGGTAAATCAGACATTAAACTATTAGACACATGACATTCTTGTTTTTGTCTGAGAAGCTAATTCCTATTCCACCTTTGTCCTTACCCATTCTAACCTCAGTTATGCAGGTGTTCAAAGACTTACTGGCCTCTAGCATTCTTTTGCTTCTCATATGATTCATATCAAGTTTCACTTGCAACTCATTGTTCTTATGCTTAAGTTCATCTATCTGCTTACTCAGTTCAGCTATTTCTAACTTAGCATTGTCATACAGAAGAGCTTTCTCAGTTGCCAGTTTTTGATATTTCACTACGTCTAGTTTCTGAGCTTTTACCTTCTCTTCATTCTTTTGCCATCTACCCTTGAATGAACTCCTTTCACATTTTATCTCAAACAGTTCTAGCTGATAATTTTTACAGATTTGTCTAAGTCCGGGAATTAAACGAGCGCAAGTGGGATCAGAACATACCTTGATGTTATCAACCTCAGCAGCAAAGGCTTCCTTGTCTTCTATCTGAATCTCTTCAGGTTTCTCATTAGTTACAACAAATGCATGCTCTTCCTCATCATCCCTTTCCATAGCAGCAATCATTGCATGTGACAGGCTAAACTCTTTTAACTGAGGAGTCCAGTCATATCCACCTCCTTCCCGCACAACCAAAGCACTTGACTCTGCCTTTCCTTTGCTATCACCAGCTTTCCTTTCTTCTGTTCTTTCTTTCCTCGGATTGGTGCACTCTCTTGCGAAATGCCCGTACTCGTCACAGTTGTAGCACCTCAGCTTGCTCTTGTCGAACCCCATCCTGATCTTATCTTGGTCCTTCCATACATTTCTCCCAGTCTTTGCCATGAACTTCTTTGCTCTGAAAACAGCCATTGACATCTGCCAAGAGACATCCAACATTTCTACATCTTCTGGATTTATCTGATTCAGCTCACCTGACAGCATCTCAGTAGGGACTAAAGTTTCGGCCATAAGAGCATGATAGCTGTTCATAAATCCCATTCCGAGTGCAAAATCGGGATCATTTGTAGCATCAGGGTTGACACCTCCACTTGAACTTGCATGAGGTTGTGCCACAAAAGCAGTTGACTTTGTGACAGAGCTCGGTCCACTTCCAGCTGACTTTCCATCTTGTTTAGAGTCCACTTATTCTGACAACAGGGCTTGGTTCAATTTTCCCGCCAAACTAAGGGAGCTTATATGGTTCAATTCTCTCTGGTTGTTATCAATAAGTTTTGACTTCAATTTGTTGAACATCTTATCAAGAGATAGCTCACTCAGCTTGTTGTTGTCCTTAATGATGGAGATGTTGGTATTCCAGGATTTGGGCAAGCTATTCAGCAGTTTCAGATTCTTATCTTCCAGATCTGGTTCAACACCATAGCTTGACATTTCGGCCATCAGAGACACGAACCTTTGCACCTGTGCTTCGAAGGATTCACCTTGAATGGGGTTGAACAGATTGAATTTCTGCTTAAGCATTTGCTTACGGCTTGCCTTTATGTCTGGATTTCCCTCATAAGCCACTATCAAAGCATTCCAGAGTTGCTTTGCAGTCTTGCAGTGCTTAAATCCTTGTGCAATATCTGGTGTAAGTGCCATGGTCATGATAGCAAATGCCCTCTCAGCTTTGTTGCATCTTTCCCAATCATCATCATCATATTCGTCTTTCGTTTTAGCTTTACCCGCATTGGTTCCTTCTGAATGCGTAGGCGTGTGTGGCCCATGAATTACCGCTCTCCATAGTCTTAAATCAACACTCTTCAAGTGGTTTCAAACCTATATTTCCACTCCAGAAAGTTATCCGCCGATGTTAGTCTTGGTGGACGAGTGATGAATCCAATCTCAAAATCCAACTTCTGATACATACTTGGTTCAAAATCCATAACGCAAGCTTAGGAAAACTTAAATCTAAAGTCCAAATGTCCAAACAGAGAGATTACGATCGTAAAAGCCTGATTACGATCGAGAACACCTGATTCCGATCACAGTAAATCGTAAACAGCGACTCCGACCCAGCCAGTTGTAAACACCTGATTTCGATCCTCCCAAGTCGTAAACCCGATTCCGATCCACTCAAGTCGCAAACACCGATTGCGATGCACTCAAATCGTAAACCCGATTACGATGACCGATTCCGACAAAGAAAAATCATAAACTCTTGTTTCCGACCAAGTAAAGTCGTAAACTCTAACTTCTGGATCGTAAACTGATAAAAATCATTGCTTGAAGTCGTGAACGTGTTTCTGATGAAGATCTTCAAGTCCACCAGTCGTAAACACTCAAGAAAAACCCAGAAATATGTCGTAAACACTCAAACCCAACAGCAGCAGAATCGTAAACTCGAAGAACAGCCTTCAAACCTTCAAAAACTCGAACTTTATCCAGAAAATGCTTGAATCCAATATCGGTAGAAACTCGAATCAGTGATTCTTGGCTCTGATACCAATTGTAGGTCCAGAATCAACAACTAATCATGAAATTTTAATCACAAACGAGTGCGGAATCCTCGTTAGTGATTGATTCGAGAAGAAAGTAGATGAAAGAGACTTGATAAACCAAAGAAGATCAAATCTTGAATGTAAAACACAACTTTCTTGAGCTAGTGAACACTGATTGATCGTAAACAAGGGAGGTGACCGAAATCGTAAATTCAAAAGCTAGGGACAATCATAAACTAGTGAGCTTATATACTACTCACTTACAAACCCTAATCCAATATTAAACACAAAACCGGCCCACATGGCCTAAATCGAAAACTATTCTAAGCCCAAAAGCCAAGCCCATAAATCCAATGTTCATGCCTTTAAAATATAGCCCAACAGTATTATGTTCATGATGATATTTTGAGAGAAAAGAGTAAGTTGGCAGAAGAATGCGAAAACGCAAAAGCTGAAGCTTTAGATGCGGCTCAAGATTTTGAGAATTTATTTGAAAAGAGCTATCTGGTTCAACAAAAATATGAAAAGGCTAATGCTCTTATTGTTGAGTCTGCAGCTACTATTGAGAAACTTCGAAATAAGATTTCTATGCTTAAAGATGAAAATGTTCTTTATCGAGATAAAAATGAAGTTTTGACTAAAGATGTTGAAATTTATAAGAAGAAAAGAGATAGTGTTCTTGAGGAATTGTTTGCTGAATGTGAGATCCGGAAGTTACAAACGTATGAATATGATGATCTCAATGCAAAGTTTATCAAGTCGCAAAATGAAGTTTTTGATGCTCAACAAAAAATTAATGACATACAATTGGAAATTTTTGAGTTACAACGGAAAGTTAAGTATTGCAATTTGTCATCGGCATTGTTAAATTTCTTATACAAACAGGATCGGGGTGAAGGTAGTTCTAAGAAAGATGATATTCACATGGTTCCTTAACCGGTGGATTTATCTGAGGTTACATCTGCTCCACTTGATCCTAAAGCCGAAATGCATGATTATTCAAAGTTTGCCACTGAATCCAAGAAGAAGAAGTCAAAGTCTAAGAAGAAGGAAAAGTCTTTAGGTGAAGCTCCGAAGTTTAGCTCAACGTCTATTTTTCTAGAAAATAAACAAGTTTTTGATATAAGTGGTGCAAGTACTTCATCTGCAACTAAAGAAGACAAAGTTTTGGTTGAGAAGAATAAACTAAAAGACATCAAAGCTAAATTCACTAGAGAAGCTAGGGGAAGAGAAGCTTCTGGTTCTTCTTCAAGTTCATCAAAAACTTCAGGTTTCAAACAAAAAGGGTTGGGTTATGAGGTGAAGGAAGCACCAGTTCAAGTTAAGAAGCCAGAAAAAGCTAAGCAGAATTCAAAAGTTAAAGTTCCAAAGAAATCACTTCCTCTGAAAGAAAAAATTTATTATTCTGGAAGGTCATCATCTTCAAGAAGTCCATCTCCTAGGTATGATTCCTATGATGATTTCTTTGATAACTTTGATTCTGAACATTCTTCTGGTATTTAAAATAAAAGAATTTTACAAGTGTACGTAAATTTCGAGAAATAATTTGTTATGCATGTCGTCAACCTGGACATCTTGCTGCTGATTGTCCGACGACTGCATATATCCATAAACCGGGTAAGTATGTGGATAACAAAGGTCAAATTTTTTATGAACCATGGTCTCCAAACGTCAAATCAACTTGTAAGTCATCTTGGTCTAAACCGAGTAGGCCAGTTGATACCGATACTGGTTCTGATCAAAAATTAAAATCCTTAAAATATGGAAACCAAAAGTTGTTTCCAAGGCCAACAACGACTATGTGGAAGACATCGGGCGACCTGACGCTGTTGAATCGGGTCGATCCCATAGCGACTAGTGTTTTATTTGGTGTCAGCAGGTATTTCAGGAAAACCTTTCGGTGATTGGAAAATTACTGCTTGTGAAATATCTGTGATAACTTAAATTGAATTTCCTAATCAATCCTGTTTTCAAAATGCTAAACGGCAAGTATTCGTGTTGGTTGGTCAATTTTTGTTTTTTTTTTCACTTCATCTCATTTTAAGGGGGAGTTTGTGTTTGCAAAAATACAAAAATAGTATTGTTTTTCAAATAGTAAAAATGAAAATCTATAAATAGAGTTGTCATTTTTAGGGGGAGAAATTTGAAAAGACAAAAAACATCAAAAAATGAGAACTTGTATCCGACATGATTGGGAAATGATGGTACATTGGCTTACATCGTCTGACTCATGGATAAAATAGATGAAAAAGCCATAAGACCATTTGATCAATGTGTAAGATAGACTCAACAAATAAAAAAGTATTCAAATGTGATATACACTAAATCTGATGCTTGACCTAGTGGACAACATCTTGATGCATATCTCAAAATATATCAAGAAAAAGATATGTGAAACGTAAAGTGAGAAGTCACTATGTATACATGTGTTCATTTTGCAAAGATTTAAACTTGTTTGATTTTCTTTATTTTGTCAAACGATCGGACTTTCTCTGTGTGCTCACAAGGCTGACCTGATCGTTGTTCATTTGAGGTTCTGCTTTATATTCATTGGTGTTTCGTATAACTCATCGGACTTTCTCTGCGTGTCCACAAGACCGACCTGATTGTTATTGAGTTATACAATTTCAACTTTTTTTATTTTCTTATTTTGTTAAATCCGAGGCCTTATCTGCGTATTGAAAGATCGACCTTAAGGTAGACGATTTAACGTTCTTATTTCTTTTTGCATGGAACATAGATGACTATATCATGTATATAATCATTGTGTGATTAATTCACAAATGAAATCACAAAAATGTGATAAGCAAAGCATATCTGAGTATGTCTGATAGTGTGGGGTACACTGGTCAATGCAAAACTAATCAATTCTTTAACATATCCAGATGTTATGAGTATGATTCAGCCTGAGTTTAAAGTTGGACAAATTATATCTACAATCGACATGGCTTATGTGCTATAATAATCAAAATTGAAATGTAACTCAGCATGTTATGATCAATATGATCCCAAGTTGTGATCTTTCTCGCAAAAGACAAAAATAGTGTTTGATTTTGTATTGCGTTTACTTTTCATTATCAGAAAATACCAAAAAGATTTTTGGTGTGTTTTGATATAAAGTTTCTATAAATAAAAAAGATTTTGTTTCTTATTTCTTTTCGATTGATCAACACGGAGTACAAAATCATTTTCAAAATCAAAACATCTTTGAGTCTCGAAGAGACTTCGAGACGTTTTGCGCCAAGATTATTTATGTTGGCAGGTTTCTAAGTGGCAAGAGAACGTCACAACTTCAAGTCTTCTGAAGTTTGTTGGTAAAGAGATTACACACGATGCAATATCAAGTATTCAAGATTGAACTCGTCATGAAAGAAGAGGAAGGGTTTGCTTGAAGATACAAGATACAAGTTTTAATGGAAGAGTTGATACTGCAATATGCCGAGGGGGAGTTTGTTAGTTCCTAGTTCCTGATCGTCATGTGAATATCAAGTACAAGAAAAAGACGTGCATGTTAGTTGGAGTCCGAACCCTTGGCGAACTCCAAGTTCGGACAGGTCCGAACTTGTCCGAACCTGTGGTTCGGACCATCGGGATTTCTCTCTATAAATAGTTTGTCTTGTGTATTGTTTAGTACTTCTAGTCAAATCTTCTAGGTGGCTTTTTGTGTAAACTCTCTGTGGTCTAACCAAAGCTTCATTGTATTTACACATCGTGGTCATCTCGTTTTACATTGATTTCGATACGACTAAGTAGACGATCCATCGCTCACGCATTTTCAGTTCTAAACTATGCACACCAACTGCCAGTTCGGGCTAGTTCGTGTGAATCCGAACTGCCAGTTCGGATCACTTCGGACAACATCACTTTGAAGCGTTTATCTTGTATTTGATACTTCACACGACGACCAAGAATTATGCATCAACAAAGTCCCCCTCCATGTGTGCAGTATCATTCTTCAATAAACTTGTATCTTTGATCAAACTCTCCATCAACTTGACGTTGAGTTTGATCTCGAATACTTGACATTGCAGCACGTGTAATCTTTTTATCAACAGAAGACTTAAAGTTGTGATGTTCTCTTTCCACTTAGAAACCTGCCAACATAAATAATCTTGGCGCAAAATGTCTCTTCGAGACTCCAAGATATATTGATTTTGAAATTTGATTTTGTGTTCCTCGTTATTGTTTGCTAACCATTTAACGGATGAAATGTTACAATTTCTATAAACAAAGGTGGTAAGATTAACGGGATAGGCAAAATAAGAAATGGTGCAATCACATTTGACCGAGTGGAATATGTTCAAGAATTAGAACATAACAGGTCTGCGTACCAACTAGCTGACCATTTGGTACGTACGTACCAAATGGTACGGCGCACCAGATGGTACGTCACCTTGAATGTTGATACAAAGACTCATACAAACACTCACTTAGATACAATACACGAGACACTATATAGCATAGGAATATGCTCTAACAAACTCCCCCTTAATGTGTGGTGTATCTATTCTCTAACTAAACGCCAGTCTTCAATCTTCAACATTGCTGCATCCGATCTTTGACTTAAAATCTTGTCAGAAATAGAGCTTGCATGGCTGGATCACTCTTGAATCATCTTTGACCTTCAAGATCCACTTGTGAAAGATATAACAAACTCCCCCTTTCACCATGCTTGAGTCTTGACACACATAACCTGTAATTTCAGAAGATAGAAACGCGGTTTCCTTTTTCTTTTGAAAATTAATTTAATCATGGTGCAAAACTTCTCATCGAGAATCCAAGATATAGATTTGAAATTTGATTTCGTATCACATGTTGATCGGTTGAAAACAAATAAGAAACAAAATCTTTTGGCTTTTTAAAACTTTATATCAAAACATACCTAATCTTTTTTAATATTTCAGATATGAAATATAAATGCAATACATAATCAGACACTATTTTTGTGTTTTGCGAGAAAGATCACAAATTGGGATCATATTGAACATAACATGCTGAACTACACTTCAATTTCAATTACTTCAGTACATAAGTCATGTCGATTACTAGTATAATTTTTCCATCTTAAACTCAGGCACAATCATACTCATAACATCTGGATATGTTATTGTATTGATTATATTGCTTTGACCAGTGTACCCTACACTGTCAGACACACTCAGATATGCTTTTTATATCACACTTTGTGATTTCATTTGTGATTTAATCACATAATGATTGTATTCATGATATAGTCAAATGTGTTTCATGCAAAAAGAAATCAGAACGTTAAATCGTCTACCTTAAGGTCGATATTTCAATACGCAGATAAGGCCTCGGATGTAACAAAACATGAAAATAAAACAAGTTTTGAAATTGTATAATTCAATAACAATCAGGTCGATACTTCCGTATACGCAAAGAAAGTCCGATGAATTATACGAAACACCAAAGAAAATAAAGCAGAACGTCAAACGAACAACAATCAGGTCGATCTTTCGATATGAAAAGAAAGTCCGATCGTTTGACAAAATAAAGAAAATCAAACAATTTAAAATCTTTGCAATCCATTCCAAGCATTTGCTGTAATGTCAACAACCGTTCAAGCTCTGTTGAACTACGATAACGAGATAGGAACCACAAATAAGGTTCCTAAGTTGATGAAATTCGGGGATTTTCACAATTGAAAGACTCGTTATGAATCGTACATAGGTGTAACTGAACGATGCTGGTGAAGTAAAGCCATACAATAAAATGAACGATGCTAAGAAAGAAGTTTTCAAACTGGAGAAGAAGGCTTATTCTAACTTGTCAAGGACTTTACCAAAAGACATCTTGCATCAATTTAAAATGGACACAACATCTAAAGCATTGTGGGATGCGTTGTGTAATCGATGTGAAGGCAACGCCCAGTATAAGAAAAGCAACAAGAAGGTATTGTTGAGGGAATGTGATAACTTCCGTCATGTTTAAAATGAAACAATTAATGATCTTATATCAAGGCTGTCACATTTGGTAAGTGAGCCTGATATTTTTGGGGTGAAGAAGGAGGAAAGTGAGTTGAAAGGAAAGGTATTAGATGCCTTACCAGCTAAATGGGAAGGATACATCTTGCTTCTAACTCATGATAAAGGATTCGATGATGTTTCGTATGATGATCTAACAAGGAACTTGTTGGCACGAGAATTAGATATGATGAGAGTTAAAGCTCTTCCAGCACAAGTTCAGAATCCACATGTGTATTTTGGAGAAAATTCATCAGCAATGCATGCTAAAGCCAAAACTAGCACAAATCCACGAACTACTGCATTCTATGTTGAGAATTCTTCGGCTAGTCATGCTAGTGTCTCTCGAGCTGCTATGACATATCCGGTTTACTCAAATCAGTCTGCTTCTGCATCAAACTAGAGTGCTTTCTCAGCCAAAACTACAAATGATTTTATGGTGTTGTTTTCAACAATGATTTCTTCTTACGATAGGGTAGTGGCTGAAAAGTTGACCAGTGCTGAATTAACAGATGAAGACCATGAGCAAATTGATCCTGATGATTTAGAACTTATAATGGATATCAATTGGTCAATGGCTATGCTGGTCCGAAAGGGTAAGAAATTTATGCAAAGAACGAGACGCAAGGATCTTAACCCTAAAGGAAAACTTTGGTTTGAGAAATCTAAAGTTCGTTGTTACAGTTGTCAGAATTATGGTCATTTTTTCAAGGAATGCAATAAGGGAAAGAAGCAAGAAGCTTCGAAATTGTATCAGAAGTATGCTGCTCAAAGTGCTAAAGCATCGGGAAGAAACTCTAATCCATCGAGTTCTAATGCAAATGCTAATACGTCGAATTCAGACTCTAGAGCATTAGTCTCTCAAACTAGTGAAGGCTACGATTGGAGTGCAGTTTTTCCTGATGAATCTGTGTTTCTGTGTACTGAAGATCAAAGTGTGAAAATTGAAGATGATCCTGAACTTCTAGGGGGAAGACTTCTTTGGAGAAGGTCAACAAGCTTTCATGGCCGATATTCAGGTTGATTCTAAAATCTGTGAACATTGCATGACATCTGCTAACAAATTGAAGGAACTTTCTAATGAGAAATTTATGTATTATGACAAATACATGTTAGTAGAAGAAAACACAAAGATTTACAAACAAAGGTGGGAGGCCGTTAAGGCTGAACTGAAAAGTGAACATGCTTCGACTCTGAGCACAAAAATTGAATTGAATAACAATACTGAAGATTACATTTATTGTGAAAAGAAGCTTGCAAAAGCTAATGCTAAAATTTCTGAATTAAACATTGAAATTTTAGATCTTCAAAGACAACTTGAAAATTTCAAAAATTCAGATTCCTTTGCAAGTTTTCTTTGCAAAGATGAAACTGTAAAAGAAGTGTTCAAAGAGTCGAAATGCAATTCAGTTCCACCACCGATTGTTCATGGTTTTGAACCAACTGACACTGAAACCAAACCTTCCATTGTGTTTGACTACTCAAAGTTTACTGAGAACATGATTGGTTCATCTGATAAACACAAAGGTACTTATAAGAAGAAGCATGGCAAACATGTGTCCAAGTCAAACCATGATGCTCTAAAATAAAACGAGTCCAGTGATTCTGTAGGTGACAAACCTGTCACTGACAATAAACCAACTGGTGCTTTTAAATTGACACCTTTGGAGGAGGCTATGAAAATAAAAGAAACTGAAAAGAAAATGAAAACTTTTGAAAATGCAATATTTGTCAAAGGTCAAGATCTGTTTAATGAAAAGGACTTGGTAACTGAAAGCAATCAAACCACACCTGATGTTAATGCAATTCCAGTTGCTCCTCCTAAGTCAGGGAAATTTAGTGGTGTTGGTTTTGGATCAGCTTCTAAAAAAACTGAGGTCAATCAGAAGAAACCTCAGAAAGTTTAGAAAAATGACAAGAAATTGAAAGGTAAAATTGAGACTGGTGAATCATCTCAGAAATTGAGAATGTATTGTCTCAAAGGTAGTAATACCATTTTTTCTGATGAGATGTTCCTATTGTGTTGTGTTGATCCAACACGAATTTCTAAGGTTTTCTATGCTGAGTCTAAAGAGCACATTGTATCTGATCATGAAATTGTGGTAAATGTTTCATTACTTGAATATAAATCCAAGGCAAATGATCAGCGCTCTCGAAACAGATCATACTCTTCAAACGATCAAAGGTCTGATTTTAGATCTTCTTCCTCAAATGATTAGAAACTTAACTCAAAGCTAAAAACTTCCAAATACTCACCAAAGAGTTTTTACAACTCTGATGGTCATTTTTCCACAAAAACAAATTTTTGATTATGAATCATACGGTTTTTGTGAAGATTAAAATTTCTATGATGATTTTGGTCAATTTGAGCAAAACAAAATTAAAAGGGTCAAACCAAAAGGTTATTCTGATCAATACGGAGTCGAAGAGAATGGCTTTTATAACGAATTTAGGCATATTACTCCGTTGCTTAAACCTCTTTTGATCTCCAAATCTTGGAGGTTTAAGACTAAGGTACACAAGAAAGTTTCTCAGCCTATACGCAATGATAGCACCTCAAATGATTCAGGAAATGGTTTTCCGTATGGTCTTTGTTGATCGTAGGAGGTGTTATCATTGCTATCACCGTGGTCATCTACGAAATAGATGTCCGATTTTGGCAAAGAAACGTGCTTCCGCTGTTAGTAATGATAAATCTGATTCAGATTCAAAGTCTGATTTGAAGCCAAAGGTGATAGGTGGAAAAGTGGTTACCAAACAGTTTTTTCAAAAGAGAAAAGATTTTCAAAACCCAAAAGTCTTTTGGTAGTTCATCTACGGGTAATTCCACCACTAATTCATCTATTCCGACATTAAGGCAAAAGTGGCTACCAAAATTGTCTTCCAAAGCCACTGAAGATTTCTCCGAGGATACTGGTCGACCCAAAGCTTAAAGCTTGTGTCCAGATTCCAACTAATTATTTGCTACCGTGTGCAGGGTGCTCGAAAGCAAGTTGTCAACAACTTCTGGGTAGTTGATAGTGGAGCATCTAGGCACATGACCGGTAATATTTTCCTGCTTTCTGATGTCAAACCAATTAATGGCGGGAATGTTAGCTTTGCTGGAAATAAGGGAGGAAGAATAACCGGTGAAGGAAAGATGGGTAACGAGAAGGTCACGTTCGATAAAGTTCAATTTGTGGAAGAAATGCAACATAACCTGCTTAGTGTATCACAGATTTGTGATAAGCAGTACACTGCTGCTTTCACAAGTTCTGAATGCTTGATTCTGAAACCCAGAATTCAGATTCCTGAAGATTGGATTGTGATCCGTGGGCCAAGATTTTGTGATATGTATGTGCTGAATATGAATCAAACTTCGTCTGCTGTATCGGCTACATGTTTCATCTCAAAAGCCACGGAAAAAGAGTCAATTTTGTGGCATCACCGTATAGGACACATCAACTACCGAAAGATGAATTATTTAGTTAATCATAATCTGGTAGATGGCGTTTCGAAGAATCGTTTTTCAATTAATGATGTGTGTGTTTCCTGCAAGAAAGGAAAGAAACAGAAAAAAGTCTCATCCTTCCAAACGTCTTAATTCGATTGTAACACCTATGGAGCTGCTTCATATGGATCTTTTCAGTCCTATGAATGTTCGTAGCGTTGATGGTTGTTTTTATTGTTTGGTGATCACGGATAATTTTTCATGTTTCTCATGGGTGGCGTTGATGCATTCGAAAGATAAAACTCCGGCTTTTATTTAGAAGTTATTATCCAAGTTTGGATCAGTGTACAGATACAAAATATGTCACATTCGGACTGATAATGGTACCAAATTTAAGAATGCAAAAATGACAGCTTTTTGTGATGCTCTGGGAATTGTACAAGAATTTAGTGCACCATATACTCCACAACAGAACGAAGTTGCTGAAAGAAAGAATCGAACCCTAATTGAGACAGAACGAACTATGTTGTCTGATGCACACTTACGAATCAAGTTTTGGTCTGAAGCGGTTCATACTGCATGTCATGTGCTAAATCGTGTTCTGATTGCCAAACGGTTTAAAAAGACTAGTTATCAATTGCTTAAGGGTCATAAGCCGAATTTTAGCTTTTAAGAGCCGTTTAGGTGTCTGTGCACTGTTCTCAAGGAAGGCGGAAAGTTTGAAGAAAAAGCTGTTGAAGGCATTTTTGTTGGATATCAGCATCTAATGAAAAGGGTTTACTTTCCTGCTTCAAAAACAATTGAGAGTCATTTGAATGTTGATTGTCAAATAGACACTTTTCTGACACCCAAGACGGTTAATATTCCTGATTTTGACTACAAGAATTTATTTGATTCTTTCTCGGTTGTGCATAATGATTCTGCTGATGAGCTTACTAAAGAACTTCTAGCTGCTGCTATGTTGCATACTATGCATAGTCTCGGATCATGGATTCCGAAGCTTCCAAGTGTTTCTAATACTGTTTCATCAAGTCAACATGTTTCTTATCTAGAAACTATGAGTTCATCTGATGATGATGAAAGTACGTTTCATGAAGTTGAATCGGCACCGGTTGATGATCCGATTACATTAACAAGTACTAGTTCTTTGGGTCCCGGTTTCTTTACCGATTGGTGATCTTTCTAGCTCAGAGGAAGCAGATGAAAATTTTAATACTCTTGAAGAAAATATTGTGGTTCCTGACACAACCACTCTTCGGATTCACAACATACATCCTCAAGAGAATATTATTGGAGATCCAACTTCTGGAGTGCGCACACGACATCAAGTGTCTGATTCTATTGATGCTTTGATTGCTGAAATTTGGGATTCTGGGCTTCAAAATGAAGTATTTCATTCTTGTTTTCTATCTCAAGTCGAGCCTACAAATGTAGACCAAGCATTGCAATATGCTTCTTGGGTAGAGGCTATGCAGGAAGAGTTGCAGCAATTTCAGAAATTAGGCGTTTGGTATCTCGTTGACTTACTCGCTAACTCAAACGAACCTTGTGGGACTAAATGGGTTTTCAAATGCAAAAAGGACGATCGCGGTATCATCGTCAGAAACAAATCTTGATTAGTGGTTCAAGGTTTCTCTCAGATCGAAGGCATTGATTTTAATGAAGTATATGCTCCTATAGCAAGGATTTAGGCTATCAGGATCTTTCTGGCTTTCGCAGCATATCATGAGTTCAAAGTGTATCAGATGGACGTCAAAAGTGCTTTTCTCAATGGGAAAATTTGTGAAGAGGTGTATGTGAAGCAACCGCCTGGTTTTTATAATCCTGATTTTCCTGATCGGGTGTACAAACTAGATAAAGATTTGTATGGTCTTCATTAAGCTCCACGAGCTTGGTATGAGACATTATCTACTCACCTGCTTGAAAATGGGTTTAAACGTGGCAAAGTTGATTGCACACTATTTTCAAAGAAGTTTGGGAAGGATCTGCTGCTAGTTCAAGTTTATGTGGATGATATTATTTTTGGAAGCACCAATGACAAATTATGCAAAGAGTTTGAGCGTGTCATGCAAACAAAAGTTCGAGATGAGTTCCATGGGGGAGATGGGTTTCTTTTTGGGTCTCCAAGTCAATCAATATGTCAAAGGCATATTTTTGCATCAAACAAAATATGTGTCTGATATTTTGGCTCGTTTCAAGATTGGAGATGTCCAGATTCCAAGTACACCTATTCAGGTTTCTCATGGCCTTGAACCAGATGAATCTGGTGACAATGTTGATCCAACATTGTTTCGTGCCATGATTGGTTCCCTTATGTACTTAACTGCTTCTCGTCCTGATATAATGTTTGTTGTGTGCTTGTGTGCTAGGTACCAAACAGCTCCCAAAGCTTCACATATGTTAGCAGTAAAGCGGATCTTTGCTTATTTGAAGGGTTGTCCGAATATCAGTATCTGGTACCCTAATGATAATAAGTTCGAGTTATCATCTTATTCAGACTCGGATTATGGCGGCTGTAAAATCAATTTCAAGTCTACTACCGCCAGATGCCAGTTTTTGAGGGAGAGGCTCGTGTCATGGCAATGTAAGTAACAAACTTCGGCTACAACGTCTACTGCGGAGGCAGAGTATGTGGCTGCTTCCAGTTGCTGTTCACAGGTTCTGTGGATTCAACAGCAGTTACGTGACTATGGTTTAAAATTTCTGACTACTCCTATTTATATTGATAACTCGGCAGCTATTTCAATCACGAAAAAACCCAGTTCAACATTCCAAAACTAAGCACATTGATATAAGATACCACTTTCCATGATTGCTATGAAAAGAAACTGAATGATTTGCAGAAAATTCACACAGATTTTCAAAGAGCTGATTTGTTTACAAAAGCGTTTGATAAAACTCGCTTTCAATTTCTGTTGCAAATCAATGGTGTTACTCGGTTAAATGCCAAGTAAACTGGTTCAGTTGATCACTTTTAATTTCTTTTATGTTTGCATTTGTTTTTTGCTTATTAGGGGAGAATTATGGAAAAATACAAAAATAGTGTGATTTCTTGTATTCAAAAATGAAAAAGCATAAAAAAATGAGAAAAATAAAATTGAGAATTGTGATCCAACCTCATGAGAAATGATAGTACATCAGTGAATATTACTGACCATGGATAAAATAGATTAAAAGGCTATAGGTTCTTGCTTGTTTCATTGAATGTGTCAATCAATATATGATACTTGCTAGTATGATATAAACATAACGCTGGCCTGAAATCTATGGTGTAACATGATTCTTGTGGATGTGTAATCTTGATAATAGCTGAAAAATACAAAAACAAAATAAATAAGTGTTCTAGTGTATGCATGCTTTCTTTTGAAAGATTTAAACTTGTTTGATTTTCTTTATTTTGTCAAACTATCTGACTTCCTCTGCGTATCGGAAGATTAACCTGATTGTTGTTCGTTTGACGTTCTGCTTTATTTTCTTTGGTGTTTCGTATAACTCATCGGACTTTCTCTTCGTGTACGGGAGTACCGACCTGATTGTTGTTGAGTTATACAATTTCAACTTTTTTTGCTTTCTTATTTTCCTAAACAATCGGCATGCGTGCTCACACGGCCGACCTGATTGTTGTTTGTTTAGGGTTCTGCTTTGTTTTTACATCTAACACTATGAACAAATTATATTTGTAAATATATTATGTGGTGAATAAAAGAAAAATCAAAAATATCATAAGTCAGATTATCAGTTACTTGAGTTTTTGGGTACCTTGATTTCTGTGCTTGAAAAATATAACTGATACATATCAGAAAGCAGTAAAAAATTGATTTGATTTGACTGAAATAAACATGAAAGTGTTGTATTCGTGGACTACTTGGCTTGCATGCTAATTAGATTGAAATTGAAATGTGTTAAGTGCATCTCACTGATATGATCTCATGTTGCGATCTTTCTCACAAAAACATAATTTATTGCATTTACATTTCTGTTTTCTGTTGATTCATTGTTTTAGAAAATCTCAAAAAGATTTTTGGTGTGTTTTAGCATAAATTCGAAAAATCAAAAAGATTTTAGTGTGTTTTTTATATAACGTTGTTAAAATTCAAAAAGATTTGATTTCTGCTTTATTTTTGGTCAACTGAGTACAGGAACGGCAAAAATTTTTGTTGATAGAACCACAATCGAAGCTTGAATCAGCTCATCATTTTTTCAATTTGAAAAATCTTGAATTTTTTGGTGTAAATTGTCAAAGATAAAAGGTTGAGGTTAAAATGGTCATTTGTCCAAATTGTGGTCTAGACGTACCATGTGGTACGCCAGGACGGACCACTTTGCATATAAAAGGGGAGAAAGTGGTACATAGACCACATAACCCATGTACCACTTCCAAATTGCTCTGCAAGCCCTAATTTGCCTCTGATCATTTTTTCGTTGATTTCTCATCCTATACCGAACATTTGCACGTGTTGTTTGTTGCTACAGGTAGGTACAATGATTCCGCACATGATGATGGTTTCCGATTTTCATATCATGCTCTAAAATTCACGACTCTGAAGATTTAAGATTCGAGTTTTCGCATGTTTAAAACTTATATGGTTCAGTTAGTTAACGACCATCTCCATCAGTTTTAAACACATGGTTTTGATCGGTTTTTGATAGAGAACTAAACCATGTTAGTCGATTTCAAAACAAACACTGATTTGAGTGTCAAAATCGAGAAAGTCCGTTCGGCTGTCTGTTCTTCTGCCGTACCATGTGGTACGCGCGTACCAGATGTGGTACGATGCCAAATGTGGTACGTTGGACTTTTCTAATACGCAGTCAACAAATCTGGTTCGTCCGTACCAGATTGGTCTGTATGACTAAAGTGGTACGTGACATGGTACGTTGGCTAAATTTTTCCAAAGATCAAAGTTTGAACATTTTCAAGTCAAATTTGAGTCAATAGTGAGCGGTTTTGAAAATGCGTGAGCATAGGATCGTCTACACGATCTAGCTAATTGAATATCAAAACGTAATTAACCGATTGTTTTATTGATCAACGAAGAACAATTACAATCAGTAAACACTTAGAAACACAACACAGAGAAACACCTTGAAAACACACACTTAGCAGAAATCTCACACGCTCAGAACCCCAATTACAAAGATCAAACATCTATTTATACCCAGCTGGCCGAGCTTCGTCCGAACCTCAGGTTCGGCCAGTCCGAACTCTAGGTTCGGACCTAGTTCGGCTACTCAGACTTTGACATGATCTTGAACATTGCTTGATACTTCACACGACGCACATATCAGGTATCAACAAACTCCCCCTCGTCGTGTGCAGTATCTCTACTCTTCTACATCATCAAATCTGTATCTTCAACCAAGCTCCCCCTCAAGTGTAGAATCTGTTTGTCCAATGAAATGAATCTTCGAACAAACTCCTCCTTAACTTGATTGTAGCTTGATCTTAAATACTTGACGATCACTGGTGTATCTTTTGTCTTTATCAACACCTTCAGAAGACTTGAAGTTGTGATCACTTGCACTTTAGCATCTTGCATCAATATTTAAATAATCTTGGCGCAAAACGTCTCTTCGAGACTCCAAGATATGACTTTTGAAAAATGAATTTTGTATCACGTGTTGATTAGATTGAAAATTAAGCAGAAACAAAATCTTTTTGACTTTTAGAAAATTTGTTGGTGCATAATATGTGTGACGTGTGTGTATTCTAGTTAGTGTCGTTAGTTGAGATAGTTAGAATAGTTAAATCAAGATAGAGGGTAGTTTGTGTCAATATATTAAAGTGGAGGGCTTGATTGCACGAACTGCCACCGAGATTGATTTCTTTTAGGGAGGAGTTTCGATTTTGTTTTTCTGAGAGAATTGATGTTAGGATCATGATTATAAATTGTTAACGAGTCTATTAATGTAATTTACGTTTTATGTTCTTGAGTTTCGATGAACTTTCGATCTTAATTTTGGTCTACAAATCACTATATCGGGACAAATCATGTTTTCAATTGGTATCAGAGCAATCCAGACGTGATTCTACACCAATTCTGATCGAATTCAGCGCTTAATTTGAGAGAATTTGCTCAGTTTGATTTTTACGAGTCAAACTGTTCATCGTTTGACTTAGAAATTCAAAGAATCTGTTGATATTTGGCGGTTCTAACCTGTCCATATCGTTTCTAAATGTTAATACGCACCTATAGCAAGCAACGAGATGAAGTTTGGTTGAGATTTGATTGAAGTCGCAAAATCACAGGGACGTTAACGTGTTCTTGAGCTTCATCCATGGTGATTTTCCAAATACCTTTATCATTTCACGTAATATTGGTACCTACAACTTCTATTTGATCATACGAATCTGCTGCAATAATCGGAACGAGATTTGATTAAGAATTGATCCGATTTCAATTGTCAGATTCGTGAGTTTGTCGGAGTTCATATTTCAAGCCTGAAAATCAAATCAAAACTGTATAACAATGGTACTAGTTTGATTCGGTTCGTCGATACGAGTTCAACGCAAGTTTCAGAATCGATTTTGGTTCAAAAATGAGTGAGATATGTTAGTTTGAAGGTTGGGATTTGTTTGCCGGACATTCACCTGAAAGTTCTCCGGATTTTTCTGTTCTCCGGCTAAGACCGACTATTTTGTCGTTATTTGGTGGGCTGAAATTAAAAAAAAACAATCAAAATTTTCTCTTTTGGCCTTTAAATTTGAAAGATCGAATCTGTTGTGAGACTCTCTTAATCGTTTTTCTAGTTTGAGCCTTGTTATACGTTTAATTTCCATACACTGACTCAGACTTAGATTGCTTCAGAATTAAAATTATCTTCGTTCATCTTCTTGTTCCGTGTTCTTGCTCGATCCTTCAAGTCATCACCGAATCACCTCAAATTGAGTTCATTATCTTCGGTTTGTAATCTCGATTCTAATGATATATTCAAATTCAATTTTCATTGTGTTTTGAGCAGATTGAAAGATCGCAGAAAGTCATCTTCCTCATCGATACCGTGTTCGATTTTGATTTTTCAAATTATCACCAAAGTGTATCAACCATATCTCATTGGAATCGTTGTTCAATTTCGATCACAACAGTGCTTCCAATTTCCTGTTTCGGTCAGGTTTGAACAAGATACAATTAATTGAAGATTTTGGTGGATAACTAATTTTTCTCATTCGGGCGGATGAATATTAGGTGAACCAGATTATTCAGCATTTCCATTTAACCATTTAAGTCCTCATACTTAACAGAATAATAAGTTCAGTCCCTCCAGTTCATTCGTTGGTTCGTCTATCTCATCTTTCATTCGTAGGACACTTTTTTATTAGTCACATATCTTGAAGCTTCTTCAATTCATGTATCAAATTTCTAAAATCATTCGTGAGTTAAAACCTTGTTGATTCGTGGATACCATAAATCCTATTTGACGAACCTACTCATTCGTATGGAAGATTTTTGTTCATTCCCATTGACGTGTGGTTCATAATTCAAAGAGTTTGTGACATGTTGGTGATATATTTTGAAGGGATTTGGTTCAAAAAGTTTTGGGTTCATTATTTGATCAATCAAAGAGTTCGGAATTATACTACGAGAGATTTGAAGATTTTGGTGACTTAAAGGCTTGGGTTTCTTTATCAAGACATTTGGTTATTAAAAAGGATCCGGGTTATTTCATCACAAAGATTCTGACACAAAGGGTTTCACATCAAAAGATTGTGACATATCGGTGTTGGTTCAAATTTTAAGAAATTTGGTAGCAACTTGATCGGACTCAAAATTCGAATTGTTTGACTCATTGGACTTTCATTTTAAAGAATTTTACTTTGAGATTTAAGTTCGGTGATTCCACAGGGTTCAAAGATCAACGATTTGATCTCACTGGTTGATGAATTTGAGTTGAACAAGATGAATGGGATGCAAGAGATCTCAGAAGTACCCAAGTTGCTTAAACTTGAAGATTACTGCAATTGGAAAAGGAAGTTTAAAGCCTATATTGGTTCTACTGATGAAGATTTATGGATTCCAATTGAGAAAGAGTTTACTTACCCAACTTATTCTAATGGGGTACCTAAAATGCTAAGAGATCTTTCATCCGAGGAAAGGAAATGTTATGAAAGAGAATAAAAGCTTATGATATTCTAAGAATGGCTTTAACAAATGAAGTGTTATGTCAATTTGAGAACTGTACTAAATCGAAACAACTGTGTGACACCTTGGAATTAAGATGTGAAGATGAAGGTTATGACTGGGAACAAGTTCTTTCTGATCAATCTGCTTTTCTTGCAAGGTCCGCACAAGTTGATGAATCAGAAACAAGTAGTTCTACTTCTGAATTGTTTGATAAAGGTGGTTGTGCAGTTATGGCAGAAGTTCAAAAAGATGGGTCTTCACAATGTGAAGCTGCTGAGAATGAATTGAAGCTTCAATATGAGAATACAGAGTTAATTGCAAAAGTTTCAAAACTGACTGAAACAAATAATGACTTGATGAAGAATGTTGAAAAATGGAAGAAAGAAGCGAATGACATGGCGACAGTTTTTGATGATTTGTTTGCAAAATTAAAAATCAAACTTGAGGGTCTGGAAAAGGAAGTTGTTGATCTTACTGCTAAAAAATTAAGTCATCAAGAGGACAACACGAAGCTGTTAGATGCTAAAGCTGAATTGCTTCGTGAAAACAAGCTTTTGAAGCAGAATATTGAGATTTATAAACAAAGATGGGAAAAGGTTGTTCAAGAAACATATGATGCTCATGATCAGTTGAGGAGAGAAAATTTTACTCTGAATATTACAACAGAAGAACTTATTGCAACACAAAAAAAGTTGGCTGAATCGCAAAAGAAAATTTGCAGACATGAAGATTGAGGTTCGTGATTTCAAAAGACAGTTGCATAATCTCAATAATTCATCGTCTTTCACAAATTTTTTGTGCAAAAAGGAGAATTTTCAACAGATTTTCGGTGATCATATTCTGAAAAGTGTTCCACCTCCTGTGGTTATTAAAAATTCTATCAATACTTTGAAAGCAATGGAAGAAGTTCATGATTATTCAAAGTTCGCTGATAATTCTTCTGAGAAGAAAAAGTCAAAGTCGCAGAAGAAAAATGAATAGAATATTGATGCTAACAAGAGAACTAAATTTGTTTCAAGTTCCATATTGCTTGATAAGGAAAATGTTTTTGACGGCAATTCAGGAAAAGTGAAAGTCTACAAAATTTCGGAGATTGTGATTGTTGAATCTTTGCTTTCCAATAAAAATGATTTAAATGCCATCAAGGATGAGTTTTCTCGACTTGCTTCACAAGGTCATGAGAAACCTAAGTCGGTACCAGACAAATCTAAAAAGAATGGTGGTCTGGGATATGAAAGCAAAGACGAGAATATGAATGTTGGAAATGATTTCCAAGATGTGCTTGAGATAGAAGAAATTGTGGAGGATATCAAGGTTCATAAAGAAAAGGAGATTCCACTTGAGAATCATATATTGTGTGAACCTGATGCTGATTTTCTGTCAACGAATTCTAAGTTAGAGAGTCTAGAGAGTGATTCTTCTCAACATTCTACAATGTCAACAGAATCCATGTCATCTCCTAAGTCGGTTGATAGGAGAGCTTGCTTTTACTGCAACAAGACGGGACATGTGATTCGTGATTGTGCTACTCGGAAAAGGTTTTCACGTGGTTCATATCGATCACCATCATTTGATTCGATGATTCTCAATGAGGTACTTGTTAGACAAATTCAGCAACACCAACGAAAACCAGCTTATAAGAAGCCGGTTGTTGGTAAAACCTCAAATTATGATGATTGGTCACCACAATTTTCAAAACAAAAACATTTTTTTTCAAAGTGAGTTTAAAATGCCTTACTCAAATGATCTTTCTTACTATGGGCCTAGACAACATCACCAACGTCATTCAAAATCTAAGAAAATGTTAGCTGGTGAGTTGTTACATGTTGTTTCCAACTTGTCACGGTATGTCAATGGTTTTGATTCACATAGGGCAAAATTGCCTAAACCCTTTCGTTCTTGGAAAAAATATATGGCAACCTCGGCAGGAAACGATTTTGTTGAGGATACGGGACGACCCAAGCCGGTTTGGGTTTCCGTATTTAACTAAAAATTGTTTGAGGTTGTGTGCGGGTACTTCAAGAAGGCCTATTAGTGATTGCAAAGTTGCTGATAGTGGAGTATTTTGCCTAAGTTAGCGCTTCATCGAGTTGATATTTCACAAACATTTTTGAGAAAAATAATTTTTCAAAATCTAAAAATCCGAGGTATCCGTGTTGGTCGATCACTTTTATTTTCTTTTCTTTTACTTTCTTTCATACATATATATTTTTTTTTTGAATTTTAGGGGGAGAAAATAAAAAAAATATAAAAAATATGATGTCTGTTTTCTTTATGAAGAATATTTAAAAAAAATAGAGTTTGTTGAATTTTAGGGGGAGAAAATGCAAAATTTGAAGAATATAAAAAAATATGATGTTTGTTTTTTTCTTTATGAAGAATATTCAAAAAATTGAAAAAGATAAAAGAAATGAAAAATCTCAAAAAGAGAAACTGATCCAACCATGTGGGAAATAATGGTACTTCAGCATACGTTATCTGCCATGAATAAAGTAGAAAGAAAGGCTGTAGGTACTTGCTTGACTTGACTGAATGTGCTGAGTAGTCTGATATATGCGAGTATGATATAAAGATAACGCTTGCTTTATAATTGTGGTTACAAATCATGATGGGTACCGTGCATATCTGAAAAAATAAAATGAGAAAAATACCAAAAACAGAATAAAGAGATGTTCTGGTGTACGTTTGCGTTAACTTGAAAATTTTCAACTTGTTTGATTTTCTTTATTTTGTCAAACGACCGGACTTTCTCTACGTATCGAAATATCGACCTGCTCGTTGTTCGTTTGACGTTCTGTGTTATTTTCTTTGGTGTTTCGTATAATCCATCGGACTTTCTCTGCGTGTGCGTGAGCACCGACCTGATTGTTTTTGGATTATACAATTTCTGCTTTATTTTCTATTTCTTATTTTCCTAAACAATCGGACTTTCTCTGCGTGCCTACCGGCCGACCTGATTGTTGTTTGTTTAGGGTTCTGCTTTCTTTTTGCAAGAAACATCATGAACTTGATATCTCTATGGCATTTGATTCTGTATAAGCAAGTTTACAATATCAGTATGAGAAATCTGCTGCGAGTAACTTGGCTTGTATAAAAGAAAAATTCAAAGAAAAATATGAAATAAGCGGATTGCCAGTATTCCTGATTGTGTGGGTATCATGTTATCAATGCTTGATAAATACACTAAATTTCATATCAGAAAGCTATAGACAATGACCCGCTTTAGCTGAAATAAACCAAACGGTTGTATTCTCAGTCAGCTTGGCTTGCATGCTTAGTATTTTGAAATTGCAGTGTGTACGATGCGTTATGTCTGATATGATCTCATGTTGTGATATTTCTCACCAAAAACAAAAATAGAGTTTAATTCTATATTGCATTTATGTTTCAGTTTATGAAAAATCAAAAAGATTTTCAGTGTGTTTTGATATGAACTTTGTATAATCCAAAAATATTTTCTTTCTTCTTTGTTTTTGATCCGATCGACACGGGATACAACAAAATTTTAAAACTAAATGTCTTGGTTTCTCCAAAGGAGGAGTTTTGCTTCTAAGATTAAAGTTATGCTTGGAAAAGAGAAAAAAAATACCGCACTTTTGTCTTCTGAAGGTTGCAGGTTAAAATCATCAAAGTCTTTCAGATAAAGATCTCAGATGAATCACATGCATGGTTGCAAAGCTATCAAAGAGTTTATTAATTTCAGAAATGGTTCATTTGACTTAGTCTTGTTTCTACCATGCCTACCCTACATCAACTAACAACAGATTCAAAGAGTTTGAAGATCTGATACAGCACACGTCAAGGGGGAGTTTGTTGGTGCAAAATATGTGTGACATGTGTGTATTCCAGTTAGTGTCGTTAGTTGAGATAGTTAGAATAGTTAAATCAAGATAGAGGGTAGTTTGTGTCAATATATTAAAGTGGAAGGCTTGGAAGGCTGAAATAGACTTCTCCGATAACCCCATTTTTTAGATCAATTTCTTTTAGGGAGGAGTTTCGATTTTGTTTTTCTGAAAGAACTGATGTTAGGATCATGATTATGAACTGTTAACTAGTCTATTCATGTAATCGTTGATCCGATTCGAGCAATAAACTTAGTTTAATTTACGTTTTGTGTTCTTCAGTTTCGGTGAACTTTCGATCTTAATTTCGGTGTACAAATCACTATATCGGGACAAATCGTGTTTTCAAAATTTATATCGAAGCAAACTTAAAATCTTTTTGATTTTTCAAAGTTTAAGCTAAAACACACCGAAAATCATTTTGTTCTTTTCTGAAATTAATTGAAATCACAATACAGAATCAAACATTATTTTTGGTATGAGAAAGATCACTATATGGAATCATATTGGTCATAACACACTGAACTACATTTCAATTTCAATTAAATGAGACACATAAGTCATGCTGATTGCTGGTATAATTTGTCCATCTTAAACTCAGGCAGAATCATACTCATAACATCTGGATATGTTAAGATATTGATTAGATTTGCTTTGACCAGTGTACCCACACTATCAGACATACTCAGACATTTTCTGTTTGACTTTCTTTTTCCTTTTGTGTGATAACACTTGTGATTTTTCACAATAGTATAGTATTTTTCAGGATATTATCAACTGTGTTCCATGCAAAAAGTTATAAGAACGTTAAATCGTCTAACTTAAGGTCGATCTTTCGATACGCAGATAAGGCCTCGGATTTAACAAAATAAGAAAAATAAAACAAATTGAAGTTGTATAACTCAACAACAGTTAGGTCCGTACTCCCGTACACGCAAAGAAAGTCCGATGAGTTATACGAAACACAAAAGAAAATAAAGCAGAACGTCAAACAAACAACGATCAGGTCGATCTTTCGATACGCAAAGAAAGTCCGATCGTTTGACAAAATAAAGAAAATCAAACAAGTATAAATTTTTGCAAAAAGAACACATGTATACACAGTGACTTCTCAGTTTGAATTTCACACTTATTTTTCTTTTTGTGTCATGAAATATGCATGAAGATGTTATCCACATGGTCAAGCATTAGTATTTAGTGTATATCACATCTGAATACTTTCTGATTTGCCGAGCATACTAAGCAAATCAAATAATGATCTTATGGCTCTTTCATCTACACTATCCATGAGTCAGATACGTAAGCCAATGTACCATCATTTCCCAATGATCAATTTCTCATAATTTTATACATTGTGCATGTATTCACATTCCTTCGTTATATATTTGGCATGTATTCACCTTCTCCCCATAACATGCTTTTTCTCAATTACTCCCCTTATGTACAATTCTCCCCCTTAAAATGAAAACTCTATGGTTAGAGTTTCATTTTACAGAAAAACAAGACTCTATGTTTGGCTTTTTGAGAAAAACTTGTAAACAAAGAAAATTGATCAATCAACACGGATATGTTGCAGTTTTAGAATTCAGAAAATTTGCAGATTTAGAAAGTTAGATCATGAAAGTTAAATTATGCAGAATACTCCTCCATCAACAACTTTTCAATCATCAATAGGTCTTCTAGAAGTACCTGCACACTGGTCAAACTGATTAGATCATAAATGACCCGAAGCGAATCGCTTCTGGTCGACCAGTGTCCTGGTGTTGCTTAGAGACCACCTTAGGTTTCCATTGTTGTTGTTTTGGTAAAGTAGTTTGTGATGAACTTATCACAGGTGAATGTGAAGATGAACCTACACTTTGAACCTTTGAAAACATTGGAACAAAACACTAATCAACTCTCGCTTCTCATCCAACAATTTTTCCATGTCAACTTGATATGCTTCAATCTTAGCAGCAGATTCTTTAGCATTCTTTGTAAGCAAATCAAGTTTAATTTTGGATTTGTCAAACAAATTCTGAAAATCAGTAGCAATATCCTCTGCTTCATCCTTCCATTTCTTGACTTATTTTATCAACTCATCCCCTTCTTCATGGATCTTTGCTTTTACAGCTTCAACATCTCTTTTATCTTGTTTAGAAATTTCTAAAACTTCATTCAGCAATTTGATTTCTTTATGCAGACATTCATTCTTCAAGACCAACTCCTTTTCATGTTCTTTAGAAGTTTGCAACTCTGAATTAACCAAAGTAACTTCCTTAGAAAATTTGCAGATTTAGAAAGTTAGATCATGAAAGTTAAATTATGCAGAATACTCCTCCATCAACAACTTTTCAATCATCAATAGGTCTTCTAGAAGTACCTGCACACTGGTCAAACTGATTAGATCATAAATGACCCGAAGCGAATCGCTTCTGGTCGACCAGTGTCCTGGTGTTGCTTAGAGACCACCTTAGGTTTCCATTGTTGTTGTTTTGGTAAAGTAGTTTGTGATGAACTTATCACAGGTGAATGTGAAGATGAACCTACACTTTGAACCTTTGAAAACATTGGAACAAAACGGTTTTATTTATGAAAGAATGTAGGTTCAACTTCATCAAAAACTCTGCCTTGTTCATCAAAGAACATTTGTTTGGCAGGTTTACCAAAAACTGATTTCTTGTGAAATCGTTGGGGTGAATCAGCAGGTAGTGGACAATCTTTTGCCATATGCCCTGGTCGGCGGTAAATATAACAGATTCGTTTCGTTTTGTCCCACCTTTGATGTACCTGCAAAGAACACACATGAATATCTCGAACATAATCAAAATGAGAATCATATACTTGATGCCTGCGATCATGTACCCATTTGGATGTAGGGCTTCGAGATTGAGAACTTTTAGAAGAAAGTTGAGCTTTCACAAAGACTTCAGAAATCTTCCGAGCATCAATACAATGAAGAGGAAACTCTTTGTCCGAGAAAAGCTGATCAAAACCTTTGAGCTTGTAGAATCTCTTAGGTAGAACTTTATCTGCTTTTAACACTTCCTTCTTCACTTGCTTCATCTTAAGCTTCGTCAAGTTTTGTGGGGCAAATGCTGAAACTTCCTCAGTTTTATCTTTCTTCTCATGAAAACCCAAACCAACTTTCTTTCCAGAAATCTTCTCCTCAAATGTAATATGCCCATGCTTTGCCAATCGAGAAAATTCAGCTTTGACTTCAGTCACATTCTTTTGATCGTAGAAAATTTTCTCATCAAACTCCATCTTGTCACTTGAAGTCGCTGATTTCTCATTGTCAGCAGACGATGAACCAGAAACAAATTTTGGTGCTGGAGGACACTCATATTTCTTTTCCGTCTTCTTTGTATTCTTCTTGTTCTTCTTTTTATTCACGACCTTTTCTTCCTTATCAGTAGATGATGAAAATTTTTAATAATCAAAATCATCAACTTTTTCCTTCACGTCTTTGAAGGCTTCCTTGATCTGAGCAGGAGGTGAAGCTGTTTTATCAAACATCTTTTCAAAATTCTCATCCTTAGTAAGAAAACTTGTAAACACTTGAGAATTAGAGACATTGTTCAGCAAGCGATTTGCACCGATGACTTGAATTTTGAGATCAAAAATGTTCTGTTGAGCATCAGCTAACTCCTTCTCAGTAGCAATTAAACGCTTTGCAACTTTATGAGTTTCATATTTTTGCATCCGAAGATTGTCAAGTCCTTCAAGTAACTCCTTCTTTAATTTATCCTCGTTGCGTTTTTTAATTTCCAAATTGGCCTTTTGAACTTTATTAACACTAATCAACTCTCGCTTCTCATCCAACAATTTTTCCATGTCAACTTGATATGCTTCAATCTTAGCAGCAGATTCTTTAGCATTCTTTGTAAGCAAATCAAGTTTAATTTTGGATTTGTCAAACAAATTCTGAAAATCAGTAGCAATATCCTCTGCTTCATCCTTCCATTTCTTGACTTATTTTATCAACTCATCCCCTTCTTCATGGATCTTTGCTTTTACAGCTTCAACATCTCTTTTATCTTGTTTAGAAATTTCTAAAACTTCATTCAGCAATTTGATTTCTTTATGCAGACATTCATTCTTCAAGACCAACTCCTTTTCATGTTCTTTAGAAGTTTGCAACTCTGAATTAACCAAAGTAACTTCCTCAGAAAATTTGCAGATTTAGAAAGTTAGATCATGAAAGTTAAATTATGCAGAATACTCCTCCATCAACAACTTTTCAATCATCAATAGGTCTTCTAGAAGTACCTGCACACTGGTCAAACTGATTAGATCATAAATGACCCGAAGCGAATCGCTTCTGGTCGACCAGTGTCCTGGTGTTGCTTAGAGACCACCTTAGGTTTCCATTGTTGTTGTTTTGGTAAAGTAGTTTGTGATGAACTTATCACAGGTGAATGTGAAGATGAACCTACACTTTGAACCTTTGAAAACATTGGAACAAAACGGTTTTATTTATGAAAGAATGTAGGTTCAACTTCATCAAAAACTCTGCCTTGTTCATCAAAGAACATTTGTTTGGCAGGTTTACCAAAAACTGATTTCTTGTGAAATCGTTGGGGTGAATCAGCAGGTAGTGGACAATCTTTTGCCATATGCCCTGGTCGGCGGTAAATATAACAGATTCGTTTCGTTTTGTCCCACCTTTGATGTACCTGCAAAGAACACACATGAATATCTCGAACATAATCAGAATGAGAATCATATACTTGATGCCTGCGATCATGTACCCATTTGGATGTAGGGCTTCGAGATTGAGAACTTTTAGAAGAAAGTTGAGCTTTCACAAAGACTTCAGAAATCTTTCGAGCATCAATACAATGAAGAGGAAACTCTTTGTCCGAGAAAAGCTGATCAAAACCTTTGAGCTTGTAGAATCTCTTAGGTAGAACTTTATCTGCTTTTAACACTTCCTTCTTCACTTGCTTCATCTTAAGCTTCGTCAAGTTTTGTGGGGCAAATGCTGAAACTTCCTCAGTTTTATCTTTCTTCTCATGAAAACCCAAACCAACTTTCTTTCCAGAAATCTTCTCCTCAGATGTAATATGCCCATGCTTTGCCAATCGAGAAAATTCAGCTTTGACTTCAGTCACATTCTTTTGATCGTAGAAAATTTTCTCATCAAACTCCATCTTGTCACTTGAAGTCGCTGATTTCTCATTGTCAGCAGACGATGAACCAGAAACAAATTTTGGTGCTGGAGGACACTCATATTTCTTTTCCGTCTTCTTTGTATTCTTCTTGTTCTTCTTTTTATTCACGACCTTTTCTTCCTTATCAGTAGATGATGAAAATTTTTAATAATCAAAATCATCAACTTTTTCCTTCACGTCTTTGAAGGCTTCCTTGATCTGAGCAGGAGGTGAAGCTGTTTTATCAAACATCTTTTCAAAATTCTCATCCTTAGTAAGAAAACTTGTAAACACTTGAGAATTAGAGACATTGTTCAGCAAGCGATTTGCACCGATGACTTGAATTTTGAGATCAAAAATGTTCTGTTGAGCATCAGCTAACTCCTTCTCAGTAGCAATTAAACGCTTTGCAACTTTATGAGTTTCATATTTTTGCACCCGAAGATTGTCAAGTCCTTCAAGTAACTCCTTCTTTAATTTATCCTCGTTGCGTTTTTTAATTTCCAAATTGGCCTTTTGAACTTTATTAACACTAATCAACTCTCGCTTCTCATCCAACAATTTTTCCATGTCAACTTGATATGCTTCAATCTTAGCAGCAGATTCTTTAGCATTCTTTGTAAGCAAATCAAGTTTAATTTTGGATTTGTCAAACAAATTCTGAAAATCAGTAGCAATATCCTCTGCTTCATCCTTCCATTTCTTGACTTATTTTATCAACTCATCCCCTTCTTCATGGATCTTTGCTTTTACAGCTTCAACATCTCTTTTATCTTGTTTAGAAATTTCTAAAACTTCATTCAGCAATTTGATTTCTTTATGCAGACATTCATTCTTCAAGACCAACTCCTTTTCATGTTCTTTAGAAGTTTGCAACTCTGAATTAACCAAAGTAACTTCCTCAGAAAATTTGCAGATTTAGAAAGTTAGATCATGAAAGTTAAATTATGCAGAATACTCCTCCATCAACAACTTTTCAATCATCAATAGGTCTTCTAGAAGTACCTGCACACTGGTCAAACTGATTAGATCATAAATGACCCGAAGCGAATCGCTTCTGGTCGACCAGTGTCCTGGTGTTGCTTAGAGACCACCTTAGGTTTCCATTGTTGTTGTTTTGGTAAAGTAGTTTGTGATGAACTTATCACAGGTGAATGTGAAGATGAACCTACACTTTGAACCTTTGAAAACATTGGAACAAAACGGTTTTATTTATGAAAGAATGTAGGTTCAACTTCATCAAAAACTCTGCCTTGTTCATCAAAGAACATTTGTTTGGCAGGTTTACCAAAAACTGATTTCTTGTGAAATCGTTGGGGTGAATCAGCAGGTAGTGGACAATCTTTTGCCATATGCCCTGGTCGGCGGTAAATATAACAGATTCGTTTCGTTTTGTCCCACCTTTGATGTACCTGCAAAGAACACACATGAATATCTCGAACATAATCAGAATGAGAATCATATACTTGATGCCTGCGATCATGTACCCATTTGGATGTAGGGCTTCGAGATTGAGAACTTTTAGAAGAAAGTTGAGCTTTCACAAAGACTTCAGAAATCTTCCGAGCATCAATACAATGAAGAGGAAACTCTTTGTCCGAGAAAAGCTGATCAAAACCTTTGAGCTTGTAGAATCTCTTAGGTAGAACTTTATCTGCTTTTAACACTTCCTTCTTCACTTGCTTCATCTTAAGCTTCGTCAAGTTTTGTGGGGCAAATGCTGAAACTTCCTCAGTTTTATCTTTCTTCTCATGAAAACCCAAACCAACTTTCTTTCCAGAAATCTTCTCCTCAGATGTAATATGCCCATGCTTTGCCAATCGAGAAAATTCAGCTTTGACTTCAGTCACATTCTTTTGATCGTAGAAAATTTTCTCATCAAACTCCATCTTGTCACTTGAAGTCGCTGATTTCTCATTGTCAGCAGACGATGAACCAGAAACAAATTTTGGTGCTGGAGGACACTCATATTTCTTTTCCGTCTTCTTTGTATTCTTCTTGTTCTTCTTTTTATTCACGACCTTTTCTTCCTTATCAGTAGATGATGAAAATTTTTAATAATCAAAATCATCAACTTTTTCCTTCACGTCTTTGAAGGCTTCCTTGATCTGAGCAGGAGGTGAAGCTGTTTTATCAAACATCTTTTCAAAATTCTCATCCTTAGTAAGAAAACTTGTAAACACTTGAGAATTAGAGACATTGTTCAGCAAGCGATTTGCACCGATGACTTGAATTTTGAGATCAAAAATGTTCTGTTGAGCATCAGCTAACTCCTTCTCAGTAGCAATTAAACGCTTTGCAACTTTATGAGTTTCATATTTTTGCACCCGAAGATTGTCAAGTCCTTCAAGTAACTCCTTCTTTAATTTATCCTCGTTGCGTTTTTTAATTTCCAAATTGGCCTTTTGAACTTTATTAACACTAATCAACTCTCGCTTCTCATCCAACAATTTTTCCATGTCAACTTGATATGCTTCAATCTTAGCAGCAGATTCTTTAGCATTCTTTGTAAGCAAATCAAGTTTAATTTTGGATTTGTCAAACAAATTCTGAAAATCAGTAGCAATATCCTCTGCTTCATCCTTCCATTTCTTGACTTATTTTATCAACTCATCCCCTTCTTCATGGATCTTTGCTTTTACAGCTTCAACATCTCTTTTATCTTGTTTAGAAATTTCTAAAACTTCATTCAGCAATTTGATTTCTTTATGCAGACATTCATTCTTCAAGACCAACTCCTTTTCATGTTCTTTAGAAGTTTGCAACTCTGAATTAACCAAAGTAACTTCCTCAGAAAATTTGCAGATTTAGAAAGTTAGATCATGAAAGTTAAATTATGCAGAATACTCCTCCATCAACAACTTTTCAATCATCAATAGGTCTTCTAGAAGTACCTGCACACTGGTCAAACTGATTAGATCATAAATGACCCGAAGCGAATCGCTTCTGGTCGACCAGTGTCCTGGTGTTGCTTAGAGACCACCTTAGGTTTCCATTGTTGTTGTTTTGGTAAAGTAGTTTGTGATGAACTTATCACAGGTGAATGTGAAGATGAACCTACACTTTGAACCTTTGAAAACATTGGAACAAAACGGTTTTATTTATGAAAGAATGTAGGTTCAACTTCATCAAAAACTCTGCCTTGTTCATCAAAGAACATTTGTTTGGCAGGTTTACCAAAAACTGATTTCTTGTGAAATCGTTGGGGTGAATCAGCAGGTAGTGGACAATCTTTTGCCATATGCCCTGGTCGGCGGTAAATATAACAGATTCGTTTCGTTTTGTCCCACCTTTGATGTACCTGCAAAGAACACACATGAATATCTCGAACATAATCAGAATGAGAATCATATACTTGATGCCTGCGATCATGTACCCATTTGGATGTAGGGCTTCGAGATTGAGAACTTTTAGAAGAAAGTTGAGCTTTCACAAAGACTTCAGAAATCTTCCGAGCATCAATACAATGAAGAGGAAACTCTTTGTCCGAGAAAAGCTGATCAAAACCTTTGAGCTTGTAGAATCTCTTAGGTAGAACTTTATCTGCTTTTAACACTTCCTTCTTCACTTGCTTCATCTTAAGCTTCGTCAAGTTTTGTGGGGCAAATGCTGAAACTTCCTCAGTTTTATCTTTCTTCTCATGAAAACCCAAACCAACTTTCTTTCCAGAAATCTTCTCCTCAGATGTAATATGCCCATGCTTTGCCAATCGAGAAAATTCAGCTTTGACTTCAGTCACATTCTTTTGATCGTAGAAAATTTTCTCATCAAACTCCATCTTGTCACTTGAAGTCGCTGATTTCTCATTGTCAGCAGACGATGAACCAGAAACAAATTTTGGTGCTGGAGGACACTCATATTTCTTTTCCGTCTTCTTTGTATTCTTCTTGTTCTTCTTTTTATTCACGACCTTTTCTTCCTTATCAGTAGATGATGAAAATTTTTAATAATCAAAATCATCAACTTTTTCCTTCACGTCTTTGAAGGCTTCCTTGATCTGAGCAGGAGGTGAAGCTGTTTTATCAAACATCTTTTCAAAATTCTCATCCTTAGTAAGAAAACTTGTAAACACTTGAGAATTAGAGACATTGTTCAGCAAGCGATTTGCACCGATGACTTGAATTTTGAGATCAAAAATGTTCTGTTGAGCATCAGCTAACTCCTTCTCAGTAGCAATTAAACGCTTTGCAACTTTATGAGTTTCATATTTTTGCACCCGAAGATTGTCAAGTCCTTCAAGTAACTCCTTCTTTAATTTATCCTCGTTGCGTTTTTTAATTTCCAAATTGGCCTTTTGAACTTTATTAACACTAATCAACTCTCGCTTCTCATCCAACAATTTTTCCATGTCAACTTGATATGCTTCAATCTTAGCAGCAGATTCTTTAGCATTCTTTGTAAGCAAATCAAGTTTAATTTTGGATTTGTCAAACAAATTCTGAAAATCAGTAGCAATATCCTCTGCTTCATCCTTCCATTTCTTGACTTATTTTATCAACTCATCCCCTTCTTCATGGATCTTTGCTTTTACAGCTTCAACATCTCTTTTATCTTGTTTAGAAATTTCTAAAACTTCATTCAGCAATTTGATTTCTTTATGCAGACATTCATTCTTCAAGACCAACTCCTTTTCATGTTCTTTAGAAGTTTGCAACTCTGAATTAACCAAAGTAACTTCCTCAGAAAATTTGCAGATTTAGAAAGTTAGATCATGAAAGTTAAATTATGCAGAATACTCCTCCATCAACAACTTTTCAATCATCAATAGGTCTTCTAGAAGTACCTGCACACTGGTCAAACTGATTAGATCATAAATGACCCGAAGCGAATCGCTTCTGGTCGACCAGTGTCCTGGTGTTGCTTAGAGACCACCTTAGGTTTCCATTGTTGTTGTTTTGGTAAAGTAGTTTGTGATGAACTTATCACAGGTGAATGTGAAGATGAACCTACACTTTGAACCTTTGAAAACATTGGAACAAAACGGTTTTATTTATGAAAGAATGTAGGTTCAACTTCATCAAAAACTCTGCCTTGTTCATCAAAGAACATTTGTTTGGCAGGTTTACCAAAAACTGATTTCTTGTGAAATCGTTGGGGTGAATCAGCAGGTAGTGGACAATCTTTTGCCATATGCCCTGGTCGGCGGTAAATATAACAGATTCGTTTCGTTTTGTCCCACCTTTGATGTACCTGCAAAGAACACACATGAATATCTCGAACATAATCAGAATGAGAATCATATACTTGATGCCTGCGATCATGTACCCATTTGGATGTAGGGCTTCGAGATTGAGAACTTTTAGAAGAAAGTTGAGCTTTCACAAAGACTTCAGAAATCTTCCGAGCATCAATACAATGAAGAGGAAACTCTTTGTCCGAGAAAAGCTGATCAAAACCTTTGAGCTTGTAGAATCTCTTAGGTAGAACTTTATCTGCTTTTAACACTTCCTTCTTCACTTGCTTCATCTTAAGCTTCGTCAAGTTTTGTGGGGCAAATGCTGAAACTTCCTCAGTTTTATCTTTCTTCTCATGAAAACCCAAACCAACTTTCTTTCCAGAAATCTTCTCCTCAAATGTAATATGCCCATGCTTTGCCAATCGAGAAAATTCAGCTTTGACTTCAGTCACATTCTTTTGATCGTAGAAAATTTTCTCATCAAACTCCATCTTGTCACTTGAAGTCGCTGATTTCTCATTGTCAGCAGACGATGAACCAGAAACAAATTTTGGTGCTGGAGGACACTCATATTTCTTTTCCGTCTTCTTTGTATTCTTCTTGTTCTTCTTTTTATTCACGACCTTTTCTTCCTTATCAGTAGATGATGAAAATTTTTAATAATCAAAATCATCAACTTTTTCCTTCACGTCTTTGAAGGCTTCCTTGATCTGAGCAGGAGGTGAAGCTGTTTTATCAAACATCTTTTCAAAATTCTCATCCTTAGTAAGAAAACTTGTAAACACTTGAGAATTAGAGACATTGTTCAGCAAGCGATTTGCACAGATGACTTGAATTTTGAGATAAAAAATGTTCTGTTGAGCATCAGCTAACTCCTTCTCAGTAGCAATTAAACGCTTTGCAACTTTATGAGTTTCATATTTTTGCATCCGAAGATTGTCAAGTCCGTCAAGTAACTCCTTCTTTAATTTATCCTCGTTGCGTTTTTTAATTTCCAAATTGGCCTTTTGAACTTTATTAACACTAATCAACTCTCGCTTCTCATCCAACAATTTTTCCATGTCAACTTGATATGCTTCAATCTTAGCAGCAGATTCTTTAGCATTCTTTGTAAGCAAATCAAGTTTAATTTTGGATTTGTCAAACAAATTCTGAAAATCAGTAGCAATATCCTTTGCTTCATCCTTCCATTTCTTGACTTATTTTATCAACTCATCCCCTTCTTCATGGATCTTTGATTTTACAGCTTCAACATCTCTTTTATCTTGTTTAGAAATCTCTAAAACTTCATTCAGCAATTTGATTTCTTTATGCAGACATTCATTCTTCAAGACCAACTCCTTTTCATGTTCTTTAGAAGTTTGCAACTCTGAATTAACCAAAGTAACTTCCTCAGAAAATTTTTGAATTTTGCTCAACAATGAAGCATTTTCTTTCATTAAGCTTTCTAAACTCTCAGCAGATTCATAAGAACTTGGATTTGAACTAGTATCAGAACTAGTGTCTGAACAGAAATCCTCTTGTTGATCATGAGTAACTATCAAGGCAGATGAATCATACCCAAACTGTTGACCCCAATCATAAACACCATCATGTTAAGCTGTCAAGGTTGTTGTCTTGCTTGTGTTACTAGTAGATGGCTGAGTAAAACCAGGCTTGGGTGATTGAGTAAAACCAGGCTTACTTGCATGTGTCTGTTGACAGTCTTTGGCAAAATGTCCAAGCTGCGAACACTTATAACATTTTAACTTTGACTTGTCAAAACCCAATTTATCACCTGAAATATTTCTTCCATGTTTCTTAAAGAACCTCTTAGATCTTTGACATAACATAGCATATTGCCAAGATATATCCAATTTAATTAATTGATCATCATCAAGTGCATCAAGATCATCGCTGGTTAACTTTGCATCAACAACATTCTTGATAATCAAACCAAAAGATGATGAAATCAATGCAGAAATCATTTTAGCACAATCATCTGTTGATTCAGCAGAAAAAGCATTCTGATTTGAAAATTTTGGAATTGTAAAGCTACAACCCCGTGAAGACTTGTTATCAGAATTATCAGAAATTCCAATCAAGAAACTGTACTTGGTGCAGAACTCAGGCTTGGTTTAGCTTTAGCATTCATGCTTGCAGTATTCTCACCATGGTACAACTCAGGATTTTGTAATGTAGCAGTAGTCTTGTTTGAAGTCATCATCTCCATCTCTCTAGCATGAAGCTTTCCGGTTAAATCATGAAATGATAATAAAGGATAATCTTTGTCATGAGTAAGCAACAAAACATAATTTTCCCACTTTTCTGAAATGATAATGCAGGATAATCTTTGTCATGAGTTGTGTTTTAGCCACATATATTTGGGAAGAACAAAAAGTAACCAAAAGGTTGTTAAAATCAGATGCGTCTTTGCTATACGCATGGCCAATTTAAAAGCTATTACAAATTATTAATTACAAATCAAATAAAATTCAATTACAAGTCAAATACAAATGAAATACAAATAAAAAATTAAAGAGAATTACACTGCATACAAGCATTATTCTCAATCTAATTTTCAATCCGAGAGGAAACAACACTACCACGTGGTCTTCATCTCCAACTGTCTAGATTTGAGCTTAATTAGGACCATTTTTTTCTTGTATTCCTTCCTATACCAAAACATATAATTGATAATTAGGTTATGGAAATTGATCATAATATATATAGCAATTTTGAAATACTTACCACCATGATAGATATGAACTGAGGAGTGCCATTTTATTGCAAGTAGTATGGGTCATCAGGTCCTACAATTCAATTGATTTCCAGATGAACATCGCATTAAGTTCCGGATCAACTTCAAAGTCAGTTGAACTTTGTTTGGTACACATCTCACCATTTGTTCCAACAATCCCTAGCTGGCCCAAGTGTTTGAGGTATCAAATAACATTTAAAATGGGACTACATGACATTACCAAACAGATTACTGTGAAACTATAGAACGGAATGAAACTTGACTGGCAAATATTTACCTTTTTCTTTTCAACCGCTTCAGACGAGGTTGATCGACCATCGATTTCACGCCCTACAGTTCAATTAATTACTTTATGTAAATGAGCAATCAAACCGATAATGAGTTTGACAAATACTAATTGTTGTGTGTATGTCAGCATGATTAGTGTTGTGGCTAGATCCAACAAAAAATTCCTTAGAATTTACCTAGAACAATGTTTTAGAATTGGTAAAAAGTTAGAGCAGAATAATGAAGCGGACCTATCATGAAAGTATTTATTTTGTTTTTTTAATCTAACATAAGTTGTTCCAGTTTTATTCATACAGATTATGTATATACTCTATTTTTTCTTATTAACATACATTTTCAATGAATCATAGAAGGGCCCCATTTAACTCATAACATTGTTCTTACATGAAGTATATATTCTTATGTACCAGGAACTTGCATCTAGCTATTTGTGTTCTTCAGGAACAAGAGTTCATCCGGATTGTGTTCTTCATGAACAAGAGTGTATGTTATTATAAGGTATTTGAGAATAGTATGATTAAGTTGTGATGTAAAGAATTCACCTTTGTAGATGCCGGAGCATTAAGTTGGTTTGGTAACGGTGGTCCAAGTGAAGATAGATGATCTATAAGTAGATCAAGTTTTTTCTCCGATTCTTCAAACTTCAAGAAGAGGGCCTTAACTTGTTCATTTTTTGCATCACGAAGAAGTCTCTCCTCTTTAAGTTCGAACTCAAGTTTTTCTAATTCACCATTAGTGTTGTTAGATCGATCCTTGAATTTTGTACAATTAACAGAATGTAGTTAGATGCTTTTTAACAAAGTACATAAATAGGAAAGCATGCAGACCCTATTGATTCATTATCTCTTAATTAGTTCTTAATTATTAATATATCACATAAAGACCCTATTGATTAATTAATTGATATGTTATACATAAATTTAACGACATCTAAAGGGAAGAGTGGAACACATCATGTCTTCAGTGGATATAAACAAACAGTTCACCATTTCTAGCAAAGTAGCAGATGCATGACATCAACATGAACATACAAAAAATGTTGGAAACATTCCTATAGTCCTCTAGGATCATTTCCTAGCTAGTAATGACCAGAGTAGCATAAATGAGTTCTTAGTTATTACTATCTCCCATAAAGACCCTATTGACTAATTATTTGATATGTTATACGCAAATTAAATACATCTAAAGGGAAGAGCGGAACACATCATGTCTTCAGTGGATATAAACAAACAGTTCACCATTTCTAGCAGTGTACATAAAGAAGAAAGTAGGTTCACCAGTAACATGAATCTATAAACATGTGCATATGCTTGACCTCAACATTCCTAGCATAAAAATAACTAATTTAGCATAAAATAGATGGGTTGAAATGAATGGAGAGGAATTCTGCAAAATATACCCCTTCCTAATTAATTCTGTATGAAACGAAATTTTATCGATATGTAACTGTAACTGTACACAAATACTGGGATCCCAAGTTAAACGTGTATCAATAATAAACAAAAGAAACAATTTTATGAAAACAGATTGTAATTACTGAAACGGAATAACTTGACAATTACCGTTTTCTGGACTGATTGGTCTCTCAAATCACATCCCACTTCTGAAGAATCGCTAGCGCTGTCTGTTGAAGCTATTCGTTGTTGAAGCTCCATGGAAGATGTGAATGATATGGATGAGAAAGAAGACTCGGTTATTCGCTGGAGGCGTTTAACTAGCTAGAAATTTTCTGATAAAGTGAGAGGGAAAAGTATATATATGATGAATCGATAATAAGTAAATTTAGTTCGAAATTTTGGGTGTAGTTTGAACTAATGGTGGGAAATTCAAAATTTTTGGTGAAAATTTTTAATTAAAAGGGGGGGGGGGGGGATTGTTCAAACTGATAATAAAACCCAAAATTAATATAAACAATATGTATATTAAACATAAAATTAAACATAATCATAATTAATTAAATGTCTCCACGTGGCTCTTCCGGCGGGTTCTTCTTGAAGATGAACTTTATCATCTAGTTCGTAAAAGTCTTAAAGTCACTCTTCTTGTGGGTTTGCAGGTTCCTCCATGTGTTTGAGTAGGAGCTTCATCCTCTTGAGGTGTTGAAATTGTACGAGTACATAAATTATGGTTGACATAACTGTGATCCTTTAAGCAGATCTGGATGACGATCGGAGTTAAAAGCCCTAATTAACAAAATTATGTTTTAATATGCAATTCAGAACAAAAATACGAAAAGACCGCCATGTTGTGAATTTCTCATGTATAATAATTTTGTTTCCAAAAATATTAAACAGCGTCCAATTAGGATGGTGAGGAGCAATTACGACCAACCAGACTCAAAGAGGACTAAATACTGACAATTAGCGTCATTTAGGATACTTTAGTTAAGACCGATAAGGACGGAGCATGACCAATTAGGACTAATTGGGGCCAATTAGGATCGATGATCAAGTATGACCAATTAGCGTCATGAGGATCGATGATCAAGTATGACCAATTAGGACTAATTGGGGCTAATTAATTTGAATGAGGACCAATGATATTAATAAGGGTAAATCAAGGTTAGTGATGGTCGATTAAGACCAATTAGGTTCAATTAGGGTCAATGAGGACCCGCTAGGACCAATGATGGTCGAATATGCTCGATTAGGACCAATAAGGATGAATTATGACTTATTAGGGCCAGTTAGGACTGATGAGGGCCAATTAGACAGAATAAGTACCAATATGGCTCAATTCAGGTTAATGAGGAGCAATTTGCACAAATTGGACCAATAAGGACCAATTAGTGTCAGTTAGCCTCAATAAGGACCTACTAGACTCATCGAGTACCATTTACTTTGAAGTACAACAAATCTGAGTCAATTAGGCCTAATTGACCCCAATTGATTATAATTGGTCCTAAATGAGCCTAATTGGTCGTAATTGACCGTAAGTGATCTTCATAGAACCTAACCGAGCCGAATAGACTATAATTGACCATCATTGGCCCTAATTCATCTTAACTAAGTGTTCACTGGCCCTCATTGGTACTCATTTGTCATAAATGACCATGGTTGACCTTAATTCAGTCTATTGGTCCTCATTGAGCGTAATTGGCCCTCAATCGGCTTAATAGACCCTAATTGGTCATATTTGGTCCTCATAAGGCGTCGACATTAAGCAAAATCGACCCTCGTTAGTTATAACTAGTCTTCATCATTGACCCTAATTGATCCTCATTGACCCAAATTGACCCTAAATTACCCTAATTGGGCCTCGTGGCTTCGTTGGTCCTAATTGGTCCTACTTTATCTTCATTTGTCCTCATCGGTCTTAATCGACCCTAATTGATGTGGATTCAATTAAAATAAATTAATACTATTTTTCTAAACCAAATTAAATTATAAAAAATTTCCCCCATCCCAATTTCAACTAAATGGGCAAACTCCAATAACTTCCTCTGTTTCAATTCTTAGGGTTCGTTGTGATCCAGAAGAACTGCCGTTAGTATAAAACTGCATTTTCGAAAAACAGTTACCCTCTATTTTCTCTCCAGGTTTCTAATTGGCTATTAAACCTAAACCTTACTCTCTAATTTCTCACAAATGGCACCCAAATTGAATCGAAAGGCTGCATCAAAGGCTACTCAACTGTTCTTCGCCGAACACAATGTTGTAGCGTACTTCGAGAAGTCTGATAAGTCAAAGCTATTTGATGAAATGAACGATTTCCTAGAGAAATACAACACTCATTTTGCTTTAACTGTGAATCCTGTAATATGCAAGCAGAGAATTGCTGAATTTTGGGACTCAGCCAAAAAATATGCTGATAGCAACGGGGTTGGTAGAATTGACTCTAGAGTCAATGGGAATGAGATTAGTTTGACTGAAGAAATGATCCGGAAGCATCTGAAATTCAATGATGCGGGAGGTGATCCTGATTACAAGTCTGAATTGTACTTGAAGACGTACGAAGCAATTGGGTATGGGGGTGACTTAACTTGTGCGACCGTCAAAAAGGGACAACTACCCTATGTTTGGCGATATCTTGCTCATACCATTCTCCACTGCCTATCTCACAAGAAAAGTGTGTGGGATGAACTTGCTGCACCTAGATCATCCGCTTTTCATGGATTGGTAAATGGGCTCAACTTTAACTTTTCAAAAATGATATTTGATGGAATGCTGGAAAATCTAAAACCTAAAAGGATCTTTTACATGTACCCTAGATTCATCCAACACATTCTCAATTGTGAATTTCCAAATCTGCAAATCTCTGATCAACATCTTGAACTAAAATCTTTTACAAGTAAAACATTTTCTAACATGCAAGTGAACAAAACTGTTTTTCTTGGTAAAGACACATCACACCCTATGCCTAAGGCCAGGACTGCTCCTGGTGACAACATTGTTACACCAACAAGTGTTGAGCCCACACCAGACCGACCATCCTCTTCCATTGATATACAAATTCCCACCAAAAGGAAGAGGATGTCCATATCAAAAACCACACCCAAAAATACCACACGCACTCCACAATCACCCAAAAGGAAGAGGACTAGGTCCCCTTTACCTAGACCCTCCACAGGACTACCTCAGAATGAGGGTGGTATATCACCTAGGCCATATGAAGTAGATTCCCCAATCCTTATTACAGGGAATATACTGCTGGACTTGGTTCAATCACCCAACCGACATTCTGGTGATAAGGTGACTTGCAGTAGTGATGAAGCAAGTCAGGTGGAAAGGGCTGACACTACTCATGAAGTCCCAGTGGACCCTAAGGACAGTGCCAACATCATTGAGACCCAATCCATGGCAACTGTTTCTATCAGGAAACCTATTCAGGAACCTTTGATTGACAACAGGAATCCCAGGTGCCAAGAAACCATGGGTGCTGAGCATGAACAAGGTCGGCTTGTTTGCTCTTCTTTGCTCAAAGATATTAGCAACACACCAGTTGAGAGCAGCATGAAACATACTGAATTGACGGTTCGATGTACAAAAAAATTGAAAATGAATTGGCAGCTCTCCGAGCAATTGTGAGAGCTCAAGGAGAAGAAATTGAACGGTTGAAGGCAGGACAATCTGTGAAAGCCACTGATAGGTAAGGTTGTCAACCATACGTTGAAATAAAATTCACATGTCAAACTAGATTTAATTCAAAACAGGATCTTGCACAGGGTGTCTTCCTCAGATATTGATGAAGTTGAACAAGTTGATCCGGTTGAACAACTTCATCCGGAGGAAGAAGGCCATGTTGATCTGGTTGAACAAGTTGATCCGATTGAACAACTTCATCCGGAGGAAGAAGGCCATGTTGATCCAGTTGAACAAGTTGATCCGGTTGAACAACTTCATCCAGAGGAAGAAGGCCATGTTGATCCGGTTGAACAAGTTGATCCGGTTGAACAACTTCATCCGGAGGAAGAAGGCTATGTTGATCCGGTTGAACTAGTTGATCCGGTTGAACAACTTCATCAGGTGCAAGTGACTGCTGATAATCAGATTATCACAAGCGTGATGAGTGATCTGCAAACCACAAATGTGGATATAGCTCCTGAAGCTCTATCTTTCATGAGAAGTTGCTCCTGAGCGTGATGAGTGAACTGCACTTGGTTAAGGAGTGCTCCATCTCTGCCCATCATTACTTTGGAAGTTGCTCCTGAGCGATTGCCTAAGACTATTTCGGAACAAGTTGCTCCGGAAGATAGTCTCAATGCATTTACTCCGGAAGTTGGCACTAAGACTATTCCTGAGCAAGTTATCTCGGAAGTCAATCCCCAATGCTGCAACTTCACTTCATGAATCTCCAAAACTTGCCGATGGTGATTCTCTTGATGAGAGAACCATCTCTGGTTTCACTGACATGGAGGATGATAATCAGAGCACAAGAGGCCAAAATGAAGATATGGATCCTGCCACAAAGGCTCTGATTGATCAGTTGGAAAAAGAGAATGCTGAAGTACAGAATAAGTTCCAAGAACAGAAGGAGGCTGCTATGTTTGAAGAACGTTAACGACTGCTCATAGAGGGAGGTATCTATGAGTATGTCATCAACAATGCAGACCTGATGTTCTTTATCAATGGAGCAAGGAGAAGATCTGATTTGTACATAGAAGAAAGAATTGCCATAGCTGAAGAGCAAGGTCTTTCAGACAAGGTTGACAAGTACAGAAGGGTCTTGGGAAATGAGTATAGGAAAATTCAGATGAAAAAGACTGAAGACAACAAAATTTTCCTAGCTTAGTTCAGTGTAATGCTCAAAATCAAGGAGTGTTTCACTGATGCATGGGGTGATGAAATGAAGGGTGATGATCTAATCAACTGGATGTACATGATCTTGGCTATCAGATCAGATCAAGACAAAGAGATGAATGTTAAGAGATTTGTTGATTATGCTTTTGAGCAGGAGAAGGCACAAGAGAAGCAGGGTACAAAATATCAGAAATTAACAGAGGAGGATGACCTGGTGATTCACAAATGGTACTTCAAAGAAATTATAATGGAGAATCCCAAAAGAATCAACTCTTGCAAATTGCCTAGGCTGAGACTTGACTATGATGCCATCAGAAACAGTCAAATTGAAAAGGAAAGAGTTACTGGTGAGAAGAAGCCACGAGGTATGTATGCTCTTTTTGACTCTTTACATCCTGAAGGTCTCAGCTACCTTAAACAGAAGAAGAGAAAGGCTCCTGATTCAACTACTCAACAAAAGAAGCCAAGGATCAACATTGTGAAACAAATGTTTGACATTGTTTCTGATCCTCATCTCTCATCATCTCAACCCTTCACCTCAACACCTCAACCCACTGCTCCCACATTTCAAACTCCTAACCAGCCTATTCCATCTCCACAATCTTCACCGCCTCCTATAAATCCAAAGCCTACACAACCTGAAACTGAACCCTCATCTCAGTAACCTTCAACCATACCACCCATCTTGCTCACCTTTTCTAGAAGAAAGAAATCCATGGCTAAAAGGAAGAAGATTGTAGTGAGTGAATCAGAAGGAGAATCTGAACCATCAGATCCTCCTAACCCATATGTTGATGTCACTCATCCCTGCATTCTAAGGATTGAATCTCACAAAAGTGAAGACATGCACTACTTCTTCATGAGCAATGGGGAAGTAAGGAAGAAACAAGCTAGATTTAAAACTGGATGATTGGGATAAGTTGCATCAGATGGACATCATGACCATAATGGGAACTCCCAACTATGTCTGCATGCCTTAAGGTTATAGTAGAGCTCAAGTAAAGGCATCAAGAAGATTCAGCAAGAAGTACAGTTTTTGGTAGCAACATCTTAGGGGGCGACTGTTGGGAATGTTCAGTTTGACTGAAATTCTCTAAGTCAGAGTTCCGAAGGAAGTTACTCCGGACCTTTCATGAGAGTCTCCTATTTCACAAGGCAAAATTTCGGTTACAAGCTATTGAAGAGGAGAACAAGATGGGAACCGGGTGAACTTGGCTGGAAGAAGAGTTGATCCCTGTATTTGTGTACAATTGCATAAGTTGTTCCAGTTTGTATGTTAACATGATAGTTGTTACAGTTTTATTCATACACTTTTCATCTATAATAACATACACATTTTCAATGAATCATAGCAGACCTCCATTTCACTCATAACTGTGATCTTACATGAAGTATATATTCATATGTTATGTTAATTAGTATATGTTGGCATTTTGATATATGGTGGGATGAGATGACCTATAAACAGGATAAATTTTACTTCTAAATTGGAAGAAGAACAAAACCGGATGAACTACGATTCCTCAGGAAGAAGAGTTCATGAGGATTGAGAGAAGATGAACTAGATTTCTTCAAGATGAACCAGATAAACTAGAGTTCAAAAGTTCTTTAGGATGGTTAACTAGTTTTCCTCTTTTATAATAACATACACATTTTCAATGAATCATAACAGACCTCCATTTTACTCATAACTGTGATCTTACATGAAGTATATATTCATATGTTATGTTAATTAGTATATGTTGGCATTTTGATATATGGTGGGATGAGATGACCTATAAACAGGAGAAATTTTACTTCTAAATTGGAAGAATAACAAAACCGGATGAACTACAATTCCTCAGGAAGAAGAGTTCATGAGGATTGAGAGAAGATGAACTAGATTTCTTCAAGATGAACCAGATAAACTAGAGTTCTAAAGTTCTTTAGGATGGTTAACCAGTTTTCCTCTATTATAATAACATACACATTTTCAATGAATCATAGCAGACCTCCATTTCACTCATAACTGTGATCTTACATGAAGTATATATTCATATGTTATGTTAGTATATGTTGGCATTTTGATATGGTGGGATGAGATGATTTATAAAATAAAAATCACATCAGTTCACAATAAAATCTACTTGCAACAATCAAATTTAGAAAAAAATCAACTTTAATGATTGAGATAAAATCTATGTATATAATTAATGGTGTTAACCAAAACAAAACATAAGGAAGAGCTAACAGTAACTTTAATATATATATATATATATATATATATATATATATATATATATGGGAGAGGATCATTTGAGAACCAATTTAATTTGAGAACTAAAAAGAACTAATTTGAGCCACATGTTTATTATATGTATCCCCCCTCCCATGAATTGTAGTGGTCCCCCCCTGAAATTTGTGGTTGAGATTTAGTTCTCAAAAGTTCTCAAAATAAAAAGTTCTCATTTGAACCTAACCCTATATATATATATATATATATATATATATATATATATATATTGATCTTTATACAGAGATTTTCATCAGATCCTATACAAAAATCTATCTAACTAGCTAAGACCTAGCATCCGATATATAGTCTTCATCATCAAAGAAGCTGCTGCTGCTACTGCTGTCATCAGGAAACAGCTTTTGACCAGGCGGCAATCTCGGTCCCAACTCGGAGGTGTAGGTGGAATCCCTGTTCCGGATTAAATACACATCCAGCTCTCTCTCCCACTCTAGTCCCTGGAGATGAAGTTTCATATCCCCTACAACTTCGGCAGTGATGAAATCAGCGTACTCAAGCCCGTATTTGATGGACAGAGGTGGGATTCTCCAGTAAATGAGGAAATAGCCAATCGATGTGTGGCTTAGGTATTGCACCATTTGATCCAGATCATGACAATCAAATGTGCGAATGTAAACATAGTCGATATAGTCTACCTTTCCCTTCCACACATCCTGGCCAGCGGCATTCCGGTGGAAATCGCCACAGTGATGAACCTTGAGGGTGAACCTCCGACAACCTGTAAAAAACCCAAATTCAGAGTAGAGAGTAAGTAACTAAAAACATACAAAACCCTAAAAATAAAAACGTACAACCATTGTTGAGTGAAAACACACTTACGGGGAGTCTTGCCGTAGTAGGATGCTGGTTCATTAACACCCCTAATCCTCCATTGTTTACCAAAGGCAGCCATTGATCGATCAAAGTTTTTTTCTTGATGATCAGGAAATACGTTCGTACAGAAGATTTTGGTGGAAAAAAGTGGAAATTTAAAGGCAGACATGGCACGCTACTAGCTATGGTGGGAAGAAGTGGAAAGGTCAGGCCAAGATAACCGTGTATATTTTGTTACCTTTACCACACAAATCCTGTTTTTACCGTGTCTATTTATTACCTTTAGCAACACAAATTTTGTTTATCAATTATTTCTTACCGTGTCTATTTATTACCTTTAGCAACACTTTTGTCTCAATGGTTCTTCTTAATCTTGTAGTTTGTTCCTTTCTTTTGACTGACCCAGGTTCAAGCCTTGTTTGCTACAATTTATAATTTTTTGATTGTCTAATAGTGGATGACAGGATTTATAAACTGGATAGATTTTAATTCTTCAGTAAGTTGGAACAAGAACAAAACCGTATGAACTAACAAGAAAAAAACCATATGAACTAGAATTCCTCAAAAAGAAGAGTTCATCTGGAATGAGAGCAGATGAACAGAACCAGATGACATTTTTAGACAACTGTTTCACTGCCTTGGCGGACTGAGATGATTTATTAAAAACATGATCAATTTTAGTTACTCATTAGAGAAGAAGAAGAATAGAACCGGATAAACTAGAGTTCTTCAGGATCAAGACTAATTATTCAGTAATAGAACAAGATGAACTAGAGTTCTTCAGGATGAACCGGATAAACTAGAGTTCTTCAGGATGAACTATATATACTATAAATAACCAAAGTTGTTATTTCTTTTCGTAATCTATAGGATATTCCCATGTATTTAAACCCATTATCTAGTGAATTAAAATCATTGTGGTTGAATACAATTCCTTATACACTAATATTTAGTCACACAACCTAATATATGTAAAAGATAACCGGATGAACTAGAATTCTTCAGGAAGAAGAATCAAAAGACACATCGGATGCATAACACATAAATAATTAATTACATATATAATCCAAAAGATGTGATATCAGTTAATTAATTACAAATATATATAATAAAAAAACAACATAAACTTAAAACATGCTCCCACTAGAGAAATTGTCTGAATCGTCATATCGGCCTGTTCTCCATGGGTAGCTACCTTCAGAGGGGGAGGAGGAGGAGGAGGAGGAGGAGGAGGAGGAGGAAGACACCTTCACATCTCCATCGAGGTAGATGGATATGACCTCCTCGTCCATGACGTGCAGGGCCAAGGCCCTAATATCCCTCGGATCATCAGTGAATGGAACCAGTCCAAAATCCAGAGACAACCCTGGGATCCTCAGGTAGGGGTCAAAATTGTTCAAGTCATAACCTAGGTCAGACACCATTTGACCTAGGTCATCGAACGAGAAGGAGTTAATGTCCACCTCGTCGAAGTAGCGAACCCTTCCATCGATGTATTATATCCGACCATTGAGGATCGCAAAATACCCTAGGTGATAGATCACCAAAGTAAATAGACTGTAATCTTCTTCCCCTGTTAAAAAAAAATAACTAAATCAGAGACGCGAATTCCACATTAAAGCATTTGAATTTCAGTCATTTAGATGATTACTCACCGTTTTCGGGGCTATCTTCCACATTCAGAGGACGTAAATGCCACATTTTCAGAAAGTGGCATGATAAACCAAAAAACAGAGAGCTGAGAGAGCTAACGGCGTATATGGTGATGATCGACAATTAATTAATTAATGGTATGATTTATATCCAAAAATCGAGGTGGTAGATAAAGATTTGACCTCTAGTAATGATGTACATCCACCGTCGCCACAGATAATTAACTAATTAAAATTGGCTACTATTTAGTCTCGGTTAATATATGTGGCCATATGTAATAGATTTTTGTCACTCACAACCTACTATTTAGTAACACAACCTAATAACAGTGACCATATGTACTACTTTTTAGCCACATAACTAAGTAAAAAGCGTGGCCATTGCTCACATTTAGCCACGCATAATATATAATTAATAGTTTTTTATTTAATTTACTAAGTAATAAAATCTACTCTTCCGTCACACAACATTATTTACACGTGGCCATACATTCCTTTTTGGTCACACGAATTAAAAATCATAAAAATTCCGTGGCCGTTTGGTGCATTTTGCCACTCTTTATTAAGCGTGACAAATAAGGGCCAAATGTTTTTGTAAAACAGTGACTAAAGCCACTGCACCTGATTGTTTTTGTCACATAAACAAAGAAATACGTGGCTAAAAGGGTCCAAAGGGTATATATTTGGCCACGGATACAAAATATGTGTGGCTAAAACTAGTATTTCTTACCTTTGGCCACGTTTTTTACAAAACAGTGGCTATGCGTTAAAACAAAAACCGTGGCCAAAGCCACTTTTTGACGTAGTGGTACTAGCAGCAGTGGTTATTGTGGTTGGTTTCGGAACTGAAGACTGAGTACCAGTAGTGTTATGCTTCTTATTTGGTGAGGTGCCCATATAAGTTCTCCTTGAGTCAGCAAGAAAGGTACCACGTTTGACTAACATCTTGGGTCTCTACATGGTCTTAAATCTTTTACGTTTTACCAGTAACTTGCATCGGAGCTTTGCCTTTCCTAGTAACCTCAGCTCTTGAACCGGATTTTTCCATAGCAGGATTGTATAATAGATCAGTTTCGGTTTCAGAATCGTCAAGCTGATCTCTTGGTTGTTCATTTTTGGAAGTATCTTTGTTCTGGGACTTCAGATAGGCAATATGTTGATTTCAACCTTCCTTTACTTGAACACCTCTGGTATTATGCAGAATTGTCACATAATCACCAGAATCAAAATCAGTATTAGACGAACTCGAATCATCATCATTATAAGAAACATTAGCATCAGCATCATCCGTTTATTCATCATCATGAGCATTTACAGCTTCATGCTCAACCCTCTCATCTTGTATAATTGGATCTTGAACAGGCTCTTGTTGTTGTTGTTGCTGGACAGGTTGTTGAATTGTTTGTTCTTGTATGACCGGTTCTTGATTTTGTGGTTCAGGATTTGAAGCTTGATTTTGAACGACTTCCTTTGGCTCACTGTTATCATCATATTCCAATTCATCATCTAAACTATCAGCATGACATGGAGCACCATCTGCAGGAGCCACATAGTCTAGCTTTGTAAGGTGTCCAATTAGCCTTTTCACCGGTGGGGCATTGTTTGCACCTTTATGCTTTTGATAGACCGGTAATTTGCTAATAGCTTCCTGATGCATGTGCTTCAAAGTCATAGCAAATGCTTCATTCTTTGGAATTGCGGGATACGAAGCATTGAGAATCTTCTGGATGAACCTCGGATACATTAGGCTTTTCTTTTGATTCACCAGGATGTTTTTCTTCATATATGCAAACACCCAACCAGAAAAGTTGAAATTTCTGTTTATAACCAAGGCTGTAAAGAAAGATAAAATCTTCATGTCGAACTCTTCATGCCCTCTCAGCCTGTTTCCAAAACATCTGATGATTACATGCAGTAAGTACTTGTATGGTGGACACAAATTTGACTTTGTAAACCATTTCACCGACAGATTTCCATCATACTTGATTCGTCTTAGTAACCCGATAAGGTCTGCATCATCAAATTCCATTAGATAACCAACACTATCATTGAATTGAAGCACCCGACGAACATCTTCTTCAGAAATCACAATATCAGTCTCGTTAATTCTTGATCTTATAACCGGTGGAGCCACGGTACAATCTACTTGAGTCACATTCCAGAAAGTATTTAGAATATATCTTTATACGGTGTGCACTGATCTGTAGCTGCATAATAAATCCTTGAACGTTGCATAAACCCACATATATCTCCAAATCAAGATCGCCACTTAGCAGATACTCTGAGATATGAACAATCGTTGTGATCATCATTAGAAGGTAACATGACCGCCATTTTTGAAAATTCACAAAAGCAAGTAACGTTAAATTTGTTTGGAATAATAAAAAACGTAAACAATTGACTCAAATTTAACTCGAAACGCTTGAACTTTTAACTTTGTGAAAAACCTAGTCAGCGTACCAATGACCAGACCAAATGGTCATCCGTACCACGGTGGTACGGGCGTACCATTCGACTGAAGACCATTGACCGTACAAAGCTTGGTCAAATGTACTAAAATGGTACGTGTCATCCGCCGTACCACAATAGGCATGCGTACCATGTTGGTACGGGCCAGCGTACCAAATGGTAAGGTGGTTGAACAGTCACCGAACAATTTTTCAATCATTAAGCCCAAAATGAACACGGTATGAGAAATCGGTCACCGTGGTTTGATTCTACACCAAAAACCGATTCTAAAGGCGTATACAAATCATATTAACATGTTCTAAAACCTATTTAACCAACACATGTTCATTTTCACGAAAAACTGAGACTTTAATCTCAAAAATCATGACATTGAAGTAACCACAAACTAAATCAAGACCGTCATTGTGTGCGGAATTCAAATCTCTACCTGTAGAAAACAAAAACCAGGAGCAAAGTTCAGTAACAAGTGAAAAATCGAGTAAAAACGAGTTTGGGTGCTTAGGGTTTTCTCTGAGGCAAATGTGAGTGGTACGGTGGTTATGAGACTGGCGTACCAGCTCTTCCCTTTTATATGTCAGATGGTCCAGCCCGGCGTACCATTTGGTATGGGCGTACCATCATGAATTTATAATTTGAACACCAAACTTTTTAGATTTGACATTTTTTACCCAAAAAACATAATTTTCCAATTTTAAGCATTTTAATGATGATGAGCTGATTCACGCTTCGATTGTGGTTTAGAAAACAAGAATTTGCCAATTTCAGTATTCAGTTGATCGAAAATAATGCATAAACAAAATCTTTTGAATTTTAGTAATTTTATATCAAAACACACCAAAATCTTTTTGATTTTTCAAATTTATGCTAAAACACACCTAAATCTTTTTTGAGATTTTCTAAAATGTACCAAATCAACATAACAAAATTAAATGCGATAAGTTATAATTTTGTGAGAAAGATCGCAACGTGAGATCATATCAGACATATGTACCATACTCATTTCAATTTCAGAATAATCAACATGCAAGCCAAGTTGTGCAGGAATACAACATTTTCATATTTATTTCAGCCAAATCAAATAAATTCTTATAACATTCTGATATGCATTAGATATTTATTTATCAAGCACAGAAATCATGGAACCCACATATTCAAGTAATTGATAACCTAACTTATTGTATTTTTTATTTTTCTCTTATTCATCACAGAATTTATATACAAAGACTAGCAGTTTATAGTGTGTCATGCAAAAAGAAATCAGAATGTTAAATCGTCTACCTTAAGGTCGATCTTTCGATACGCAGATAAGGCCTCGGATTTAACAAAATAAGAAAGAGAAAAACAAGTTGAAATTGTATAATTCAACAGCAATCGGGTCAATACTCTCGTATACGCAGAGAAAGCCCGATAAGTTATATGAAACACCAAGAAAAATAAAGCAGAACGTCAAACGAACAACAATCAGGTCGATCTTTCGATACGCAGAGAAAGTCCGATCGTCTGAAAAAATAAAAAAAAATCAAACAAGTTTAAATCTTTCAAAAGAAAGCATGCATACACTAAAATATTCTCTTATTCTATTTTTTGTATTTTTAGGTAAGATCAGAATTACACAAAAACAAGAATCATGTTTCACCACAGATTTCAGGCTAGCTTTATCTTTATATCATACTTGCATATATCAGATTTGATTAACACATTCAGTAACACGAACCTACACCCTTTCTTACTATTTTATCCATGGTCAGTATCATATTCTGATGTACTATCATTTCTCATAGGGGTTGGATCACATTTCTCATTTTTTGAATGTTTCAATTTTTTTAATTTTTGCATTTTTTAATTTTTTTTATGTTTTTTTAATTTTCAAAAGAAGAAATCACAATCTTTTGGTATTTTCCATAATTCTCCCCTAAAAAGCAAAAACAGAACTGAAATAAAAATAAAAGCAAAATGATCAACCGAAACAGATTACTTGGCTTTAATACAAGTAACACCATTGATTTGCAGAGAAATTGAAAGCGTGTTTTATCAAACGCTTTGGTAAACAAATCTGCCCTTTGAAAATCAGTGTGAATTTTATGCAAATCAATTAGCTTATTTTCAAAGCAATCACGAATAAAATGGTATCGAATGTCAATATGCTTAGTTTTTGAATGTTGAACGAGGTTTTTCGTGATGCATATCGCAGCTGAGTTATCAATAAAGATAGGAGTGGTCAGAAAGTTCAAACCATAATCGCGCAACTGCTGTTGAATCCACAAAACTCGTGAACGGCAACTAGAAGCAGCAACATACACCACATTCGCAGTAGACGTCTTGACTGAAGTTTGTTTCTTGCATTGCCACGATACAAGTCTCTCCCCCAGAAATTGGCAACCGGCAGTAGTGGATTTGAAATTAATTTTACACCCGCCGTAATCCGAATCTGAGTAGGCTGATAACTCGATCTTATTATCATTAGGATACCAGATGCCAAGATCCGGACAACACTTCAATTAAACCATGATCCTATTCATTGCCGTTAAATGAGAAACCTTGGGATCCGCTTGATACCTAGCAGTAAGATATATTAAGGACCTAACCATGGCTCGATACAATGTTGAATCAACACTGTCACTAGATTCGTTTGGCGCAAGACCATGATTAACCTGTATGGGAGTATTGGGAATTCTAACATCTCCAATCTTGATTCTGGCCAGGACATCATGTACATATTTAGTCTGATGTAAGGAAATTCCTTTCGTCGACTGATTCACTTGAAGACCCAAAAAGAAATTCAAATTTCCCATTGAACTCATTTCAAACTTTGTTTGCATCACAAGCTCAAATTCTTTGCAGAGCTTATCGTTTGTACTTATAAAAATAATATCATCAAGATAAACTTGCACTAGAAGCAGATTGTTCCCTGTTTTCTTTGAAAACAACGTGCAGTCAACTTTCCCGCGTTTGAAATCATTCTCAAGTAGGTGAGTAGATAATGTCACATACCAAACCCGTGGAGCTTGATGAAGACCATACAAAGCTTTATCCAACTTGTAAACTCGTTATAGGAAGCCAGGATCATAAAAACCAGGTGGCTGCTTGACATACACTTCTTCATGAACATTCCCGTTCAGAAAAACACTTTTAACATCCATCTAATACACTTTAAATCCTTTGTAAGATGCAAAAGCTAAGAAAATGCGAATCGCTCTAATCCGAGCTACCGTAGCGTATACTTCATTGAAGTCGATTCCTTTGATCTGTGAGAAGCCTTGAACCACCAATCGAGCTTTGTTTCTAACGATGATACCTTAATCGTCCTTTTTACATTTAAAAACCCAGAGTGTTCCATAAGGTTCTTTTGAGTTCTTGGGTAAATCAACAAGATGCCACACGCCTAATTTTTGAAATTGTTGCGACTCCTCCTACATCGCCTCCACCCAAGAAAAGTGTGACGACCCTAAAACTTTTGCTTTCTTTCCCCAGCAACAATGACAGCCGAGACTGCGAACGCTACGACGCAAGAATAATTTTCGGGACGAAAATTCCAATTTCAAGGGGATGATGTGACATCCGAGAATTTCAAGGTTTACTTCCGTTAGACATTTCCGTTAGTTACGTTATAAGTGTTAACTTAGTAACTAATACTTAACTAGGCCGAATACGTCCACGTCCTTTGGTTGATCACCAAACCCGCCCATATGTGCTATGTATTCATTATGGTTGTCATTACGTGCAATATGATTCAAAATGCATGATTTAATATTATGAATAGCATGACGAATTGTAAATCCTTGATTATGTGAAAACTGACCACTTTTGGGTAACCAGCGAAACTACCGGGCGAAACTATAATGTCGCCCGGCAGCTTGTTGGCTCACTTGTGATCAGGGCGAGTTTCGCTTGGCCAGCGAAACTGCCAGCGAAACTAGGCCCTGATATATAATAACATAAAGCCCTAGTTGCCTCATTTTGTTGCACCATTCTCTCCAAAACACACACACACACCTCTGGAAATCTGGTCAGTCGAGAAACACAACCAAACATCAAGATCTCAGCCTCAAGACAACATCCATTCGATTCCTTGATCGAATCGTGAGTCCCAAAACCTTTCTCTTATGCCTTTTCTATGTGTTTCTTCATAAAGCATGCCTAGATCTTTGTGTTATTGCTAGATCTTCTGATATGTTGCTTAGGATTACTAGATCTACCATAAAGTTGATAACTTTGCATGTGAAATCCAACCATGATAGAGATTTATGCTATTTTAGTCATTTTAGGGTTTTATATGTATTTTGGGTGATTTGATGACAAAATGCATGTTTAAGGTGTTAAAGCTTACTGATTTATGTTGGTAAATGCCCATGTATGCTAAATAATGAATTGCATGTAAAGATGGAAGCCGTTAGGTTGATTTTTAGGCTGATCCGTATGTTTTTCGCGACCAGCGAAACTGTGGTGTTCTCTGGGCGAAACTGTCCAGCGAAACTATGCATATCTTCATCCAGCGACACTATGCAGCGAAAACTGCAGTGTCGCCGGGTAAACCAACCAGACCAGCTCGAGCGAATCTACCGAGCGAAATTCCCTGAACGAAAGTTCAAACCAGTTTCGGGCGAAACTAGGCTAGCGAAACTGTGCCAACAGTTTCGAGCGAAACTAGCCTAGCGAAACTGTGTCGTCGGGTGTTGCCTAGCGAAAGTGCTGCCCGTGTACACAGCGAAACTGACTAGCGAAACTGCTAGCGAAACTGAGACCAGAATCTAAACTTGTACAATTTGCTTAAATGTTATGCCATGACTTACATGATTATGCCATGATGATACATGCTTTGATTTCTGATATATATGAACCCATGTTTATGATCAACCATCGGTGTCGTGTGTCTGTATGTCGAGTCATAGTTCCAACGTGCTATGTTATGGGCCATAGTGACGTTAAGTAAAGATTAGACACAAAACTAATACTTAAGACCTAAACGTGTTCATAGGTCTTCATTAAGCATACTTGGAATATTAGCAAGTGTAGCAGTGCAACCAAAGGTGAGTGTCACTAACCCAGTTACCGTGAACCCGTCTGGGTCACACCGATCAACTAAAAGTAAAACAATGCTGACAAACTCGAGAGTGTGAGGCACCTCACTGATGAACGTGAAAACTCGGAGTGCTCGGCACCCATTGGATGAACTTGAAGTGTTTTATGGGAAACACTTGTGAAACTTAACAAACTATTTCTGAAACAAAAACCGTTTTAATATGGCTAGCATAGGTTAAAGTCTAAACCACATGATATCACATGATTTCTAAGGATGCCTTGAAAACTTAAAAGTCCTCAACTAAATTGTACCATTAATTGTAAAGCGAGGGGATGTTGGGTAGATCTACTGGAGTTTGACAAACTCCGCCCCGTGGCACGGGGAGTGCACGGAGGTACAATATCAGCCTATCTGACCGTGATCCCGAGAGGACACGGGGGAGGCAAATCCGCGATGACGTAGGTCCGCAGTACTAGATGGCACGGCCACTACAATAAATTATAGTCAGCTTTGGTGCAAACTTCCTTAGTGCATGGAACAACGGATTAGCTACCCGCGATATCGGTTGAGCACTTTAACTATACAAAACTAGTACATACCCGATAACGTAGGTTACGGACAATACTTTTACTAAACCACGATACTATGATTCTGATTAATACAAGCATTGCTTTTCACAAATAAAATGTACATAAAGATACGTTCATACGATATTGACTATTAGACCGGGCCGCTGCGTGACAAGCCCACTGTGAACTCACCAACCGTTAGGTTGACACTTGCGTGGTTTAAACTTTTGCAGATCGCTAAGGAGTATCCGCTGGAGGTTGGCATGGCACGAGAAGATATTTATCTCTGTTTAAACTAAACTTGGGAATTTTAAAACAATGTTTATGTAAAGCACGTGGTTAGTGCTAAGACAATATTTTATTCCGCTGCGTTGTATTTGAGACTTTACTTTATAACTGATTTTGAACTAACTCCGATTCATTTAGTATTTGTAACTAATGGTTGTGGTCCTGGTCTAGCCGCACCCCTTTAACGGTATAAACTCCGTTAGTGGTTATTTGGGGGTGTGACAAAAAGTCATTTTAATGCTTGATCAACAGTGTCAGGCTCAACTTGAGATAAAAAGAAAGAGTGAAAAACCTCATCTTGAATCCCCGAATGTAAAACAAGTATCGGATCTTGCTAGTGCATGATTAACATCGGAATTGTAACACACGAGGTAAATAAAAGATCTTCAATTGATTGCAAGCTCAGTTATACAGAGAGAGATTCCAGAGAGTAAACACACATGAAAACACACAGTTAAACTCACAACTCTCAACAACTGACTCTCTCTAACTGAGCTAAAACTATTTATACAAACTCTGTCCAGCGGACCAACTAACCAGCGTACCAGATGGTCCGGCGTACCATCTGGTCCGCCTCTGGTCCGCTGAGATCAGAATATACAAAACTCTCTATTACATCAATAGACCTAGCAATAGACAACAAAACTTGTTCTAACAAACTCCCCCTTGTCTTGTGCTAGTCTTCAGAAGCTTCTGTCTACGTCTTCTTCCAATGCTGAGTTCGGTTGTTCCCAGCATGAATACCAAAAGCAAAACAAACTCTGATCACTCTTTGAAATTGCAAAGCTTGTTCAGCATGCTCAATCTTGTATAGAATCTTGCTGTGATAGAGTTTGTCTATATCACCTTCAGACAAGTTGATTAACCACATTGGATCATACAATCTGATTACCTTGTTATCCTCTTTAACCACTATCACTGCTTCTCTAGTTTCTTCATCGTAGTACCACCATCTCAAAGTCTTGATACAGTCTTGCTCAAGCTTTTTCAAAGGAATTTTCTTCAGTTGAATCGGCTTCTTATACTTAAGATCAGAACTGGTTTTCCAGTAATTGGGTGAATATCGGTTGGATGATTAATATATTTAGGCCTTTGTGGAGTTATAAACTTGAACTTTCCTTGACATTCTTCTATCAGCTTGTTCTTGAAAATCTCAGCCAACAAATTATTTTCATGATTCAAGAACGGCCTTCTTGACAAGTCTCTCACATCACAAACTGGTAAAGTATTGAATCTTGTAGCCTGCTTCAAATACATCACCCCAAACTCCTTTTTAATTGCATAACACTTTAGTTTCGAGTCATACATCCAACTGATAATCCTACCAGTAGCTTCACCACCTTTTCTGTCGAAATATTTCTTTTGATCGACAACCTTGGTCGGTTTTACTTCTGGCAGCTTCTTGGCTCTTTGTTCTTTCAACCAAGCATCAAATAGCATTTTCTTCTCTTCTTCTTCTGATAATTTTTCAGACTCATTTGACTCTGGTTGATCAGTTTCTGACTGTTTCTTCTTCAATTACTCATCTACTTTTTCTTCATCATCATTACCAAAGAAATTGAATCCTCCAGACTGATCATCAGCAGAAAAATTTCCATAAACTTTAGGATCATCTGGATATTCTTCAGCTGTCATATCTTCTACTTCTACATGCTCTTCTTCAAAATCCATCTTCTCATCAGAATTTTCTTCTTCATAGGAATCAGCAAAAGGAACTTTATCTACATCATCCACATTTAATGCAAAAATAGCCGCCAATTGCTCTTTTGAATATGGATTTATAAATTCTCCTTCTTTCAGCTAAACTCTAGAAATTGGAGTTACATCATATACTTCTTTCTCTGAAGACTCCCCCTGAGCAGTAGCAGATGGTTCAGCAGCAGCAGACGAAGTTCCCGCTACACCAGCACTAGAACCATTACCACCAACTCCTCCTTCATGATCTGGATCCTCATTCAAATATTACATTATATCATCATCATCTTTACAACTTTCCTCGGGATCTGGTTGTCTCTCCCCCTGAGCAGGTAAAGCTTTGAGCATCAAATTTAACTGCTCACCGAGAGTAATAGAAAGTTGTTGCAGTTTAGCAATCTCACGATTCTTTTCTTTATCCCGAGACTGTAATTCGGCAATTTCACGATCCTTTGCATGATCTCTGGAAACCAATTCCTTTACCAAATTTTCATACCCCTGATCTCAGCATGTTGCTGGCGATTAGTGGATTCTAACTCATCGAGTCGTGTTTGATGTAATGCCAGTTTCAGATCAGTAGAAGAGATGGTAGATGTTGTAGAAGCAACTGTAGTAGATGCAGATGCAATAGTGGAAGCAGAAGCATAACTTGAAGGCTTTCGGATAATCAACTTTCGTACGGGTGGAATACTGGAACTTTGAACAGCAGCAGATTTTGTGGTTGGCTGAAATGGTAGAGAAGACTGAGTAGACACTTTCTACTTCTTACTTGGTGGAGCAAAACCTGACTTCCTGGCATCAGCAAGAAACGAACCCTGCTAGACTGGAACATTTGGCCGAGCCATATGTTTAACACGCTTGCCAGTTCCCACCATAGGAGATTTGCCTTTATCCACTGTTCTTGTCTTTGTAACAGGTACCTCCAAACCAGGAGTATATAATGGATCATCATCTTTATCCTCGACCTGTTTGGTTCTAGTCTCATACAGTGAAGTATCCAGATTTTGAGACTTCAAGTAATCGATGTGTGCCTTAGAACCTTTCTTTACTGGAATTTCTCTGGTATTATGTAAGATTGTAACATAACTACCAGAGTCTGAATCAGTAGCAGACGAACTTTTATTAACATCACTATCAGAAACATCAACAGCATCATTCATTTCTTTATCCTGAGTAGTTACAGTTTCAGGTTCATTGACAGTCTCTTCAATAACCTGCTCTGGTTGTTGTTGTTGTTGCACATGTGCCTGATCTTTTACTATCGGTTGTTGTTGTTTTGGTGCTTGATTTGCTTGAGCATCATGCTCTTCTTCTTCATCCTCTTCAATCTCAATCGGAAAACCTTTGTCATCATAAATCAATTCGTCATTTGAACTATCTGAATGTCTTGCTGCACCATTAGCAGAAGCTACATAGTTAGGATCAGCAAGATGACCAATTAACTTCTTCACCGGTGGAGGAATATTGTTTCCTTTTCGCTTTTGATAAACTGGAATTTTGCCTACCACAACTTGATTCATATGCTTCATCACTAAAATTGCATCCTGATTCTTTGGAAGATTTGGATGAAGTTCATCCAAGATCATTTGTAGAAACCGCGGATACATCAGACTTTTAACTTGTTTTGTCAATATGTTCTCCTTCCTGTAACTGAAATCCATCCAGAAAAATTAAACTGCCTGTTCATCACCAAAGCAGCAAAGAATGATTGATAATACTTTCAAATCAAACTCCTCTTGACCTCGTGTTCTATTTCCAAAACACTTGTCCATCATATTTTATTCTTCGTAACAAGGCCACCAAGTCAGCTTCATCAAATTCAATTGGAAAATCAGCTTGATCATTTAGCCTTAAAACCCTCCGTACATCATTCTCAGATATAACTACATCCGTTTGAAGGATTCTTGCACGGATAACTGAAGGAACCACAGAACAGTCTACCTGAGCCGAATTCCAAAACATCACAAGTAAATCTTTATAAGGTGTACACATATGAGTCGCAGCATAACAAATTCGCGATCTTCTCATGAAATCAAAGATGCCAAGAAAATGAGGTTTCCAACGCGCCATATATGGAAAAATCACAAACACAAACATCCACTAAAATCATAAGATATAATTAGAATTACTTACGAACCACTCCAATTTTACTTGAAACACTCAAACGATTAACATTTTTGAAAAATTTGATCTGTGGACCATTTGCGGACCAAAATTGGTCATGCGGACCATGTGGTCCGGTGGACCAGATACATTGACCGCGTACCAGATTAAACCATCTGGTCCGGCGGATCATTTTGCGGATCAAATTAGTCACGCGGACCAGAATGTTGACCGCGTATCGGATTTAGTCAAACGGACCAGACGCGGACCAATTCAAATTTGGTTCAAAAGTGGTCCGCCGCGGACCATGTGGTCCGGCGGACAAACAGTTTACCAAAGAGTCTTTTTCAAATCTTACACACCAAATGGATTGTGTTTTGAAATCGAACACTGGGAGTTGATTCTAGACTTGATTGCGCCCATGTTTATGTATTTAAAACCAATTAACACCAACAACAACCCATTTATCTTCTTTCACACAGATTTTTGCGAAATCTGTAATTTCAAAGTCGAAAATACACCAAATGAGATCACCAAATTACAAATGAAGACCGTCATTAGATGCGGAATTGAAGCACCTACCTGTAGCAACAAGAATCACGCGCAACAGTTCGTTAACCAGAGAGAAATCGAAGAAAAACTAGGAAATTGAATGTTAGGGTTTTTCAGAGTGAAAATGAAGTGGTCCGCGGGTTATGAAAACCCCGGATCAAATTTTTTGTCTATTTATACCCAATGTGGTCCGCCAGGTGTACCATATGGTCCGCCGGACCACATTAAAGACCATTTTACCCTTTAACTTTCAATTCTCACATTTTGCACCCGAAACTTCTCCATTTTCAAATTTTAAAACATGATGAGCTGATTTTAGCATCGATTGTGGTTCTTTCATCAATAATGAGCCATATCTGAATTCAGTCGATCGAAAAGAAAGTAAAATGAAAATATTTTTGACTTTTATCAAATTTATATCAAAACACACCCAAAATCTTTTTAATTTCCGAACTTATGCTAAAACTCACCAAAAATCTTTTTGAAATTTTCTGAAATAACAACAATATAGGAACAAGAAATTTAAATGCGATAAGTTATGTTTTTGTGAGAAAGATCACAACGTGAGATCGTATCAGTGACATGCACTTAACACATTTCAATTTCAATATATTCAGCATGCAAGTCAAGCAGTTCACGAATACAACATTTTCATGTTTATTTCAGTCAAATCAAATCAATGTTTACTGCTTTCTGATATGAATTAGGTATATTTATCATGCATAGAAATCATGGTACCCACAAATTCAAGCAATTTGAGAATCTGATTTATTCTATTTTTCTGTTTTTCCTTTTTCTTATATTCATTCATGAATATTTACAGATTTAAGTCGTTCGTAGTTTTTCATGTAAAAAGAAAGCAGAACCCTAAACAAACAACAATCAGGTCGATCTTTCGATACGCAGAGAAAATCCAATTGTTTAGGAAAATAAGAAAGTAAAACAAGTTGAAATTGTATAACTCAACAACAATCAGGTCGGTACTTCCGTACACGCAGAGAAAGTCCGATGAGTTATACGAAACACCAAGAAAAATAAAGCAGAACATCAAACGAACAACGATCAGGTCGATCTTTCGATACGCAGAGAAAGTCCGATCGTTTGACAAAATAAAGAAAATCAAACAAGTTTAAATCTTTCAAAAGAACGCATGCATACACTAGAACACTTAATGATTCTATTTTTTTTTTCCACCTTTTATCAAGATCACTCAATCACAAGAATTATGTTACACCACAGATTTCAAGCAAGCATTATCTTTATATAATACTAGCAAATATCAGATATTGATCAACACATTCAATGAAGCATACAAGAACCTACAGCCTTTCAATCTAGTTTATCCATGATCAGTAACATTCACTAATGTACCATCATTTCTCACAAGGTTGGATCACATTTCTCAATTTTGTATATTTCAAATTTGTTTTAAGTTTTTGGATTTTCCAAATTTTTTTATGCTTTTTCATGTTTCAATACAGAAAGACACACACTATTTTTGTATTTTTCATATAAACCTCCCCCTAAAAAGCAGAAAAATAAAGAAAACCATTAAAACTAAAAAAATGGTCAACTGAATTAGACGGCATCCAACTTTGTAATCCCATTAATTTGCAACAAAAATTTAAAACGAGTTTTGTCAAAAGCTTTGGTAAACAAATTAGCTCGTTGAAAATTTGTATGAATTTTCTGCAAATCAATTAATTTCTTTTCATAGCAATCCCGGATAAAATGATATCTGATATCAATATGTTTAGTTTTGGAATGCTGAACAGGATTTTTCGTGATAGAAATAGCAGCTGAGTTATCAATGAAAATTGGGGTAGTTAGAAAATTCAAACCGTAGTCGCGTAGCTGCTGTTGTATCCACAAGACTTGAGAACAACAACTAGAAGGAGCCACATATTCTGCCTCTGCAGTAGATGTTGCAACCAAGGTTTGCTTCTTGCATTGCCAAGAGACTAATCTCTCCCCCAAAAACTGACATCCGGCGGTAGTTGATTTAAAATTGATCTTGCACCCACCATAATCCGAGTCAGAATATGCTGATAACTCAAACTTATTATCATTAGGATACTAGATACCAAGATCCGGATTACCCTTCAAATAAGCAAAAATTCGTTTTACTGCTAGCATATGCGAAGCTTTCGGAGGGCAGCCTGATACCTGGCACACAAACAGACAGCAAACATTATATCAGGACGAGATGCGGTTAAATACATAAGAGAACCAATCATAGCCCTAAACAATGTCGGATCAACAGATGCACCGGATTCATCTGGTGCGATACCATGTGAAACCTGAATTGGAGTATTAGGAATCCGAACATCGCCAACTTTGAATCGAGTCAATACGTCAGACACATACTTTGATTGATGCAAAAATATGCCTTTAGCCTTTTTGTTTAACTTGCAGACCCAAAAAGAAACCCATATCTCCCATTGAGCTCATTTCAAACTTAGTTTGCATAACCCGCTCAAACTCTTTGCATAAGCTGTTTTTCGTGCTACCGAAAATAATATCATCAACATAAACCTGAACCAGCAACAAATCTTTCCCGAACTTCTTTGAAAATAGTGTACAATCCACCGTGGCACGCTGAAAACCATTTTCAAGCAAGTGAGTTGACAAAGTCTCATACCAAGCCCTGGGAGCCTGATGAAGACCATATAAAGCTTTGTCGAGCTTGTACACTTTGTTAGGAAATTCTGGATCATAAAAACCAGGTGGCTGCTTCACATAAACTTCTTCACGAATCTTCCCATTCAGAAACGCACTCTTGACATCCATCTGATACACTTTGAATCCGTGATGTGCCGCGAAAGCAAGAAATATTCTGATAGCTTTAATTCGTGCGACAGGAGCATAAACTTCATTGAAGTCAATGCCTTCTATTTGGGAAAAACCTTGAACCACCAATCGTGCCTTGTTTCTAACAATGACACCGCGATCGTCTTTCTTACATTTAAAGACCTACTTTGTGCCACACGGTTCCTTAGAGTTCTTAGGTAAATCAACGAGATGCCAAACGCCCAATTTTGTAAATTGCTACAACTTTTCTTGCATTGCTTCTACTCAAGAAGCGTTCTCCAATGCTTTATCAACATTAGAAGGTTCCACCTGAGATAGAAAACAGGAGTGAAAAACTTCATTCTGAACCCTAGATTCTATGATTTCGGGAATCAAAGCATCAACATTTTCTGCCAATTGATGTCGTGTACGAACTCCCGAAGATGGATCTCCAATAATGTTTTCTTGAGGATGAATATTGTGAATCCTAAGAATTGTTGAATCAGAAACTGCCTGATTATCTTCCAAATTGTTTAAAGTTGCCTCTGCCACTTCTGAACTTGATAAATCATCAATCGATAACGAATTTGGTACAGAAGAACTTGTACTTGGCAAATGAATTTGATCATCTACAAGTGTTGATTCAACTTCATGAAAAGTACTTTCATCATCAGAAGAAGAACTCATTGTTTCTTAACTAGAAGCACTCTGACTAGACGAAGCAATTACAGTTGAAGTACTTGGAAACTTAGGAATCCATGATCCTGGTCCAAGAGTTTTTAGTGAGTGTAGCAAAGCAGCTAACACATCAGGATCCTCCTCTTCATCAGAACCAGGTGGTGCAGCCGTGAACGAATCAAGCAAATATTTGTAATCATACGATTGAGCATCAGCCGATTTGGGTTGTAGAAAAGTATGTTTCTGACAGTCCACATTTACATGATTCTCAATAGTCCTGGAAGAAGGAAAATAAACACGCTTCATCGGATGTTGATAACCAACAAAAATACCCTGAACAGCTTTTGAAGCAAACTTCCCACCTTCCTTGAGAACCGTGCAAAGACACCCAAACGGTTCAAAGAAATTCAAATTAGGCGTTCGACCTTTAAGTAATTCATAATTGGTTTTATTGAATCTCTTCACAATTAGAACATGATTGAGCACATAACACACAGTATAAACAGCTTCAGACCAAAACTTTATTGGTAGATGAGCATCAGCCAACAATGTTCGAGCCGTCTCAATCAAAGTTCTATTCTTTCGTTCAGCTACTCCATTTTGTTGCGGAGTATACGGCACACTAAATTCATGTATGATTCTAAGTGAATCACAAAATGCTGCCATCTTAGCATTCTTAAATTCAGTACCATTATCGGTACGAATGCGACAGACTTTGTGTTTGTACACTGATGGAAACTTGGATAACAGCTTCTGAATTTGATCTGGAGTTTCATCTTTTGAATCTAGAGACACCACCCATGAAAATCGAGAAAAATCATCCGTAATAACCAAACAATAATAACTTCCCTCAATGCTACGGACATTCACAGGACCAAAAAGATCTATATGAAGAAGCTCTAAAGGAGTCACAATTGAGTTCAAACGTTTATATGGATGGGACTTTTTCTTTTGCTTACCTTTCTTACAAGAGACACATACATCATGTATAGAGAATTTATTCTTTGAAACGCCTTCAACCAGATTATGATTTACCAAATAATTCATTTTCTGGTCATTGATGTGTCCCATACAACGATGCCACATGATAGATTCTTTTTCTGTAGCCTTAGAAATAAAGCATGTAGCAGAAACCACAGATGAAGTCTGATTCATGTTCAACACATATAAGTCATGAAATCGAGGAGCTCGCACAACAATCCAATCATCAGGAATTTGGATTCCAGGTTTCAGAATTAAGCATTCTGAACTCATGAAAGCAGCAGTGTACTGCTTATCACAAATTTGAGAAACGCTCAGCAAATTGTGTTGCAACTCTTGCACAAATTGGACTTTGTCAAATGTAATCTTCTCGTTACCCATTTTGCCCTCACCGGTAATTTTACCCCTTTTATCGCCAGCGAAAGTAACATTTCCTCCTTGAATAGGTTTAACATCTGATAGCAAGGAAATATTACCCGTCATGTGCCTGGATGCTCCACTATCAACTACCCAGAAGTTGTTGACAGTTCGCTTGCGAGCACCCTGCACATTTTAGCAAATAATTAGTGAGTATCTGGACCCAAGCTTTCAACTTTGGGTCGACCGGTGTCTTTAGAAAAGTCCTCAGTGGCTTTTGAAGTCAATTTAGGCAGCCACTTTTGCCTTAACCCAGAAGTAGATGAATCTGTGGTAACATCACTTGAAGATGAACATCCAAATGATTGTTGAGTTTTTAAAAAAATTTCTCGTTTGAAAAATTGTTTTGTGACCACTTTTTCATCTACCTGTTTTGGCTCAGAAACATTTTCAGATTTTTCAAAAGTAACAGCGGAAGCTCTTTTCTCAGCCAAAACCGGACATCTTTTTCTTAGATGACCCTTTTGATGACAATGATAACACCTCCTACGATCAACAAAAACTGCAGGAAAATTGCCTCCTGATTCAGTTGAGGTGTTATCATCAGTCATCTTGGAAGATTCACCAACTTGACTTGGTATCACTACCTTTCAGACAATACATTTTCACTACCTTTCAGACAATACATTTTCACTTTCTTAGAAGATTCACCAACTTCAGTTTTACCTTTCTGTTTGTTATCAGAATTCTCAAACTTGACATTTTTCTTGTCATTCTGTTGAACTTTCTCAGGTTTCTTTTGATTGACCTTAGAAACTTCATCAGGATGTCCAAACCCGATGCCAGTAAACTTAGCTGATTTCAGTGGAGGTACCGGAATTGAGTTCACATCCGGTGTGGTTGTGTTACACACAGTTACAGACTCACGTTCAAAAAACAAATCACGACCTTTTGTAAACTTGGTCATTTCAAATTCTTTCATTGTTTTTTTCAGTTTCAATGATTTTCTGAGCAGCCTCTAAAGGTGTAAGTTTTACATTCACCGAAACACCAGATTCAGATTGTTTGAGAACTTCTTTGTTAGTTTTGGACATAAGTTTGACAGGCTTTCTCTTATGAGTGCCCTTGGATTTATCAGATGAACCCTCAGCAAACATAGAATAATTAAACACAACAGCTCGTTTGATCTCAGATTCAGTTGGTCCTTTACCATGAACAATCGGTGGAGGAATTGACGTACACCCCGATTCTTTGAGCACTTCTTTTAAATTTTCATCTTTGCAAAGGAAACTTGCAAAGGAAGAAGAATTCTTGAAATTTTCTAATTGTCTTTGAAGATCCAATATTTCAATGTTTAATTCATAAATTTTAGCATTAGCTTCTGCAAGCTTTTTCTCACAGAAAATATAATTTTTAGTTTTATTATTTAACTCAATTTTTGTGCTCAGAATCACGGCATGCTCACTTTTTAGTTCAGCTTTAACAGCCTCCCACCTTTGTTTGTAAATGGTGACATTTTCTTCTGCTAACATGTATTTATCATAATACACAACTTTCTCAGCAGAAAGTTCTTTCATTTGATTAGCAGTTGTCATGCAAAATTCACAGATATTAGAGTTAACCTGAATATCAGCCATAAAGGCTTGATGACCCTCAGCAAAGAAATCTTCTCCCGGAAGATCAGGGTCATCTTCAGCTGCTACATCTCTCTCTTCAGTGCATAGGAATGCAGACTCATCAGGACAATCTGCAGCCCAGTCATACCCTTCACCGGTTTGAGAGACCAAAGCTTTAGATTGAAGTATTTTCAACATAAAAATGCAGTTGTTGGCGGATTTGAATTAGCTTTTGCTTTTGCATGCATAGTAGATGCATTCTCACCAAAATATACACCTAGATTTTGAACTTGAGCTGGTTGAGTTTTAACTCGTTTCATATCTAATTCCCGAGCCAACAAGTTTCTTGTAAGATCATCATAGGTAATGTCATCAAAACCCTTGTCATCTGTCATTAGCAAAATATAACCTTCCCATGATGCAGGTAAAGCATCTAATAGCATTTCCTTCAGTTCACCTGCTTCTTTACTCTTTCCGACTATGTCAAGTTCACTTACCAAATGTGATAATCGTGAAACCAGATCATTAATAGTTTCATTTGGAACATGACAAAAATTATCAAATTCCTTCAACAACACTTTTTTCTTACTTTTCTTATATTGTGCATTGCCTTCACATCTGTGACACAAAGCATCCCATAAAGCCTTTGAAGTTGAATGCATTTTGAATTGATGCAAAATATCTTTTGGTAAAGCCACTGATAAATTTGAATAAGCTTTCTTTTCCAACTTAAAAGATTCTTTTTCAGCATCATTCATCTTGTTGTACGGCTTTACTTGACCAGCCAATTCACCAGTTTGAAACTTTGGAACTTCATAACCATCCAACATTGGTGTCCATACCGTAACATCCGTCACACCAATGTATGATTCGTAACGAGTTTTCCAATTATGAAAATCTTCAAATCTCATCAATTTTGGAACTTTGTTTGTAGTTCCTATCTCGTTATCATAATTCAGTATAGCTTGAACAGTTGAAGACATTGCTGCAAATGCCTGGAACGGATCCATGATTTGTTATTCAAAACTGATCAAGCGGACCAAAATAACCAACCCCGGACCAAACTGTCGATCTCCAGACCAAATTCGAACCTACGGACCAAAATGCTATTACCAGACCAACTTCGCGTCACCGGACCAAAATGTTATCACCGGACCAAAATGTTATCACCGGACCAAAATCGATCTCCAGACCAACTGGTACGCTGAAGTAACAACTTGCGGACCAAATCTGGTACGCTGAAACCGCCACGGACCAACCTATGAAGATTGCCTGCCGGACCACAATCAACGGACCACTTTATCTATGAAGATACACGTGCGGACCAATTGTTCTTGATCCGTACCACCACCGGACCAATAGCGGACCAATGTAATTTCGAAAAAATTTTACTGTTTTCAATTCTATTAGCTTGTAACCAATGCAGAACTCAACCAAAATGATCCAGGAGCATTTTGAACGTAAAAACCATATTGAATTGTCGTGAAAATGAGACAAATTGATAAAATTCTTACCACAAACGTTGTTTCTCTCTCTAAAACCCAAAAATCGATATGTAAATCACAGCAATCGAGCAAACCCGCTCTGATACCACTTGTAAAACACGTATCGGATCTTGCTAGTGCATGATTAACATCGAAATTGTAACACACGAGGTAAATAATAGATCTTCGATTGATTGCAAGCTCAGTTATACAGAGAGAGATTACAGAGAGTAAACACACATGAAAACACACAGTTAAACTCACAACTCTCAACAACTGACTCTCTCTAACTGAGCTAAAACTATTTATACAAACTCTGTCCAGCAGACCAACTAACCAGCGTAATAGATGGTCCGGTGTACCACCTGATCCGCCTCTGGTCCACTGAGACCAGAATATACAAAACTCTCTATTACATCAATAGACCTAGCACTAGACAACAAAACTTGTTCTATCACCGAATCACGAATCTCAGCAATGAGTGCATCAACAGAATTTGATAATTGATGACGTGTGCGAACACCAAAATTAGGATCTCCAATAATATTGTCTTGGGGATGTATGTTATGAATCCTAAGAGTAGTAGTTTCAAGAACCACCACATTATCTTCAAGATTAGTAAAAGTCTCGTTTGCAACCTCCGAACTAGAAGGATCATCAATTGGTTCTGATTTAGCCTCATGAAAATCACTTTCATCATCGTCAGACGAACTAATAGTTTCCAATTTAGAAACATTCTGACTAGATGAAGTAACAGCAGGAATAATAGAAAGCTTCGGAATATTCGCTCCATGCTGAGACAGTGTATGATGAATAGCAACAACTAAATCGTCTTGTGAAGTGTCATCATCAAAAACAGTGCTTGCTGAAGAGAAGGAATCATAAAAAGCATCATAATCAAATCCTCGAGTTGAAACCGGTTTGGCTGGTGTAAAAGAATTTCATTGACAATCAACATGTACATACTTCTCTACTGTCTTGGAAGCATGATTATAAACTCTTTTCATCGGATGTTTGTATCCAACAAAAATGTCTTCAAAAACTTTTTCATCAAACTTGCCAGACTCCTTGAGAACGGTACACTTACACCTAAACGGTTCCAAATAGCTCAAATTTGGTTTATGACCTTTAAGCAAACGATAACTTGTCTTATGCAACCGTTTAACAATAAGAACACGATTGAGCAGATAACAAGCCATAGTAACAACCTCAGTCCAAAAGTTAATTGGTAACTGTGCATCGGCTAACATTGTACGTTTTGTTTCTATTATCGTTCGGTTCTTTCTCTCAGCCACTCCATTTTGTTGAGGAGTATACGGAGCACCAAACTCTTGAATAATACCCTTCGACTCACAAAACTCTGTCAAAGGTGCATTTTTTAATTCGGTTCCATTATCACTTAGAATGCGACATATTCTTTTCTTGTATGCAGATTCGAACGTTGACAACAACTTTTGAAAGATACCAGGAGTTTCATCTTTCATAGTCATAAACGCCACCCATGAGAAACGAGAGAAATCATCCATGATCACCAAACAGTAGTATTTACCATTGATACTACGAACATTCACATGATCGAATAAATCTATGTGAAGTAGCTCCAATGGTGTAACAATCTTATTGATACGTTTGGCAGGATGCAATTTCTTCCGTTGCTTTCCTTTTTTTCCAGGAAACACACACATCATGAAATGTAAATCGATTCTTTGAAACGCCTTCAACCAGATTATGATTCACCAAATAATTCATTTTTCGGTAATTGATGTGTCCCATACGGCGATGCCACAAAACAGATTCTTTTTCGGTGGCTTTTGAAATGAAACACGTTGCAGGAACCGCAGACGAAGACTTATAATACATATTCAAAACATAAATATCTCTAAACCGTGGTGCACGCATCATAATCCATTCATCCGGGATTTTGATTTCGGGCTTCAAGATCAAGCACTCAGAACTTGTGAACGCAGTTTTAAATTATTTGTCACAAATCTAAGACACGCTTAGCAGGTTGTGTTGCAAATCTTCCACGAATTATACACGATCAAAAGTGACACTCGCATTCCCCGTTTTCCCCTCACTGGTTATTCTGCCGCCCATATTTCCAGCGAACATAACATTCCCACCATTGATTGGTGTCACTTCAGACAACCGGGAGATGTTACCCCTCATGTGTCGGGAAGCTCCACTATCAACCACCCAGAAGTTATTGACAACCTTTTTCCGAGCCCCCTGCACAAATCAGCAGATAATTAGTTTAAAACTGGAGCCAAGCTTTCAGCTTCGGGTCGACCGGTGTCCTCAGAAAAATCTTCAGTGGCTTTATATGATAGATTTGGAAGACACTTTTGTTTCAACGATGGAATAGAGGAGTCAGATGTGGAAGCATAATTTGATGAATTACCAAAATAATTTGAATTATGTTTGAAATTTTTTTCACGTTTAAAGTGATTTTTGGTAACCATCCTCTCATCTACCATCTTTTCTTTTGAAAAAGACCTTGAATCAGAATCAGAATTTTCTGATTTCTCATTTTTCACAGCGGAAGCTCCCTTTTTAGCCAGAATAGGACACCTATTACGTAAGTGAACACATTGATTACAATGATAACATCTTCGATGATCAACAAAAACCATATCAATGGATTTTCCAAAGTCATCCGTCGAACCATTATCATACAAAGGCTGAATGAATTCCTTGGGTTTGTTGGTCTTAAACTTTCTAGAATGAAACTTAGGAAGAGGTTTAAACAATGGACCAATATACCCAAATTCATTACAAAACCCATACTCATCAAAACCACACTTTTCATAATAACGTTTTGGTTTAGTGGTTTTGATTTGTCCAAACTGCCCATAGGAAGAGCCTTCACCAAAATCATCATAAAAATTATAATCATCGCAAAAACCATATGACCCCTACTCAAATGAATTTGATTTTGAAGAAAACTGACCATCAGAGTTATAAAAACTCTTTGGTGAGTACTTTGGTGATTTTGATTTGGACTTAGATCCCTGATCAGTTGGTGATTTTGATCTAGATTGAGATCTCTGATCATTTGGTCTGGATTGGGAGTTGGGTTGAGAAACATTCTCAATATTAGGTACTATTTTTATTCCAGATGCAACATAAAGCACTTTTTTCAATGTGTGTAGGATCAACACTACCCATTGGAAACATTGCATCGGAGAAAATAGTCTCACTTCCCTTCAAGCAATACATTTTCTGATTGGTGGAAGATTCACCAACCTCAGACTTGCCTTTCAATTTCTCATCAATTTTCTCAGATTTTATGTCGACAGATCTGACACTTTTGTTATCATTCTTCTGAAATTTCTGAGGTTTCTTTTGATTGACTTTAGAATTTTCAGCATTGGATCCAAACCTGATTCCAACAAATTTGGCAGACTTAGGAATAGGTATTGGAACCGTGTTGATATCAGGACTGGTTTGATTGCTCTCATTGATGTTATCTTTTTCATAAAACAAATCAGCGCCTTTTGTAAACTTTCCTTTTTCAAATTCTTTCATTTTCTTTTCAGTTTCCATAATTTTCATTGCTGCCTCTAACGGCGTCGGTTTAACACCACCTTTAGACTTAATCTCAGTGACAGGATTTTCAACCACAGGGTCACTAGATTCTGATTGTTTGGAAACAACATAATTTGGTTTTGCTTCATGTTTGCCAGGCTTTTTCTTATATGTGCCTTTATGTCGGTCAGACGACCCAAGCAAGTTCTCAGTGAACTTAGATAATCAAACACAATGGCTGGCTTGCTTTCAGTCTCATTTGGTCCCAAACCATGAGAAATTGGTGGTGGAACTGAATTATAACCAGACTATTTGAACACCTCTTTCAATGTTTCATCTTTGCAAAGATAACTTGCAAAGGAAGCATAATTCTTGAAATTCTCAATTTGTCTTTTAAGATCTAAAATTTCAATGTTTAATTCTGAAATCTTTGTAGTACATTCTGTAAGCTTTTTCTCAGAAAAGATAAATTCCTCAGGTTTGTTATTTAATTCAACTTTAGTGTTCAGAGTCATAGCATGTTCCTTTTTCAGTTCCGCTTTAACAGCCTCCCACTTTTGTTTGAATTTTTTTGTATTTTCCTCAGCTAACAAATATTTGTCATGATACCTGACTTTCTCATCAGAAAGTTCTTTCAATTGGTTAGCAGTTGAAGCACAATGATCAGAAAGCTTAGAATCAACCTATATATCCGCCATGAATGCTTGTTGAGCATCTCCAAGAAAATCATCTCCCGAAAGTTCAGAATTGTTTTCAACCACCAGATTTTCAGGTACCAAACTGCATAAAAAGGCAGATTCATCAGGAAAATCAGCACTCCAATCATAACCTTCACAAGCTTGAGAAACTAAAGCTTTAGTTTCTGAGCTTGAAGCATTAGCATTTGCATTGGAAGTAGAAGGACTAGAGTTAGTCCTTGAATTCTTAGCAGCATATTTCTAGTACTGTGACATCCGAGAATTTCAAGGTTAACTTCCGTTAGACAATTCCGTTAGTTACGTTATAAGTGTCAACTTAGTAACTAATGCTTAACTAGGCCGAATACGTCCACGACCTTTGGTTGATCACCAAACCCGTCCATATGTGTTATGTGTTCATTTATTTATTGTCATTACGTGCAATGTGATTTGAACGCATGATTTAATATTATTAATAGCATGACAAATTGTAAATTCTTGATTATGTGGCAAATTATATGTTTTTGGTTACCATTGAAACTACCGGGCGAAACTATAGTGTCGCCCGACAGTCAGACTGTTGACTGACTCACACGTGATCAGAGTTAGTTTCGCTTGGCCAGCGAAACTGCCAGCGAAACTAGCCCCTGATATATATATATTTTATAAAACCCTAGAAGCCTCATTCTTGCACCTTTTCTCCAAAAAACACACACACACTCTTCTGGAATCTGGTTAACCAAGAAGCACCACGAGCCGATGTGATCTCAGCCTCGAGACATCATCCATTCGGATCCTAGATCGAATCGTGAGTCTCAAAACCATCTTTTCTTGCTTTTTCTATGTGTTTTACCTTAAAGCATGACCAAACCTCCATGGAATCACTTGATCTTCTGATATGTTGTTTAGGAATGCTAGATCTGTTATAAAGTCTGTAACTTTACGTTTGAAATCCATCCATAATGAAGATTTATGCTATTTAGGTCATTTTAGGTTTAAAATATGCTTTTGGTGATTTGATGATGAAAACCCACGTTTAAGGTGTTAAAGCTTACTGATTTATGTTGGTAAATGATCATACATGCTAAATATTGAATTACATGAAATATGGAAGCTATTAGATTGATTTTTAGGCTGATTTGTGAATTTTTCGCGACTAGCGAAACTGTACTGTTTTCTGGGCGAAATTACCTAGCGAAATTATGTATATCTTCATCCAGCGACACTATGTAGCGAAACTGTAGTGTCGCCGGGTAAACCAACCAGACCTGTCCGAACGAAACTACCGAGCGAAATTCCCTGAACGAAAGTTCAAACCAGTTTCGGGCGAAACTAGGCTAGCGAAACTGTGCCAACAGTTTTGAGCGAAACTAGCCTAGCGAAACTGTGTCATCGGGTATTGCCTAGCGAAAGTGCTGCCAGTGCACACAGCGAAACTGCCTAGTGAAACTACTAGCGAAACTGTGACCAGAATCCAAACTTGTGCAATTTACTTAAATGTTATACCACGACTTACATGATTATACTATGACGATACATGCTTTGATTTCTGATGTATATGAACCCTTGTTTATGATCAACCATCGGTGTCGTGTGTCGGTATGTCGAGTCGTAGTTCCAACGTGCTATGTTATGGGCCATAGTGACGTTAAGTTAATGATTAGACACAAAACTAATACTTAAGACCTAAACGTGTTCATAGGTCTTCGATAAGCAATACCTGGATTATTAGCAAGTGTAGCAGTGCAACCAAAGGTGAGTGTCACTAACCCAAATACCGTGAACCCGATTGGGTCACACTGAATAACTTAATGAAAAACAATGTTGATAACCTTATGAGAGCTATGCACCTCTCTGATGAACTTGAACCCGGGAGTGCTTGGCACCCACCTGATGAACTTGAACTCGGAGTGCTTGGCACCCACTTGATGAACTTGAAGTGTTTTATGGGAAGCACTTGTGAAATACTAAAACAACTATTTCTAAAACAAAACTGAAAATATTTTTGGGATTCATGAGAACCCGAAGGGAAAACCGTTTTAATATGACTAGTGTAGGTTAAAGTCTAAACCAAATGATATCACATTATTTCTAAGGATGCCTTGAAAACTTAAAAGTCCTCAACTAAATTGTACCATTAATTGTGAAGCGAGGGGATGTTGGGTAGATCTACTGGAGTTTGACAAACTCCGCCCCATGGCACGGGGAGTGCACGGAGGTACAATATCAGCCTATCTGACCGTGATCCCGAGAGGACACGGGGGAGGCAAAACCGCGATGACATAGGTCCGCAAAACAGAATGGCACGGCCTCTACAATATTGGTCAGCTTTGGTACAAACTTCCTTAGTGCATGGAAACCGGATTAGCTACCCGCGATATCGGTTGACCGCTTTAACTTTTACTTAACTAGTGCATATTCGGTAATTCAACACTTGGCAAATGTTTTGCAAATCTATTACTTACTTATATGTTGATGAATACGATTATGAGACCGGGCCAATGCATGTCATGCC
>JBCNJP010000007.1:79772335-79808169 GCA_039602395.1 Deinandra increscens subsp. villosa | reverse complement strand
AGTATACATATAAACCGTGATGAAATTTCCAACCAAATGTATATAGATATTGATAAACACTTGGATTCAGATTACACTGCACTTTACGGATCCAAGAGAGGAACGTGCCTGATGAAGATGACGCCGACGGTAACCACCGGTGATGATGTTGTATTTGATGATTGAAGGGTATATTTGGTAATCGATAGGAGAAACTACCAGGGGATTGTCTTATATATATATAATTTGGTAATTACAAGTGAATAGCGGTATGAGACAGAAAGTTGAACCTTTAACGAGCACCTACAATAAACAAAAAAAAAGTTGAGTTCTTTTTAGGGTTGGCTTCACATCTGATATGTAAAAACTACGGTTGTTATCAAGAAAATACCCATCTGTTTCAAAATAAATGAAATTCAATTTAACTTAGCAACAAACCTGGAACTAGGGTTCAAGATTTTAACTCGATTTTAGCATACTCAAATATACGAGCAAAACACTTGATAGATAATGGAGTATTGACGGTGGATTGTGATGATGATGAGGTGAACAGAGAGGGGTTGTGATTGGGGAAATGGCATGTGAGGGTGAAAATTGGAATTTGAAACAATAGGTTTCCAGTGGAGGGAAAATTAAAAAATATTTAGAGGGAAAATTAGAAATTATTTTGAGGGAAAACCTAAAAATTGGATTTTATTTACTTATTTATTTGCGAGACACAGTCCTAACAATAGAATTTTTTTTTTCATTTTTTATATTTAAAAAAAAACTAATAAAACTAATACATGCATTTAAAAAATTTCAATTCCCACCATAACTAAAATCAAATTCCCAGGCAATATATTGTGAAGACAATGTCCTTGAAGTAGATGTTGTCATTTTATTAAAAAATTAAATTAATGTATTCCATCGTATTTTCAGTTAGAGTTGATTCTGTCCAATTGAGTTTAATTATGTTTAATTGAGTTTGATTATATCCAATTGGAGTTAATTATGCACAATTGAGTTCGATTATGTCCACTTGAGCTAGATTATGCCCAATTGAGTTCGATTATATCCACTTGAGCTAGATTATGTCCAACTGAGTTCGATAATTCCAGTTGAAGTTGATTATGTTCAATTAAGTTTGATTATATCCAATTGGAGTCGATTATGCCTAATCAAGTTCACTTGTAACCATTTGGAGTCGATTATGCCCAATTGAATTAGATTATGTCTAATTGAGCTTGATTATGTTCAATAGAGTTCGATTATGTTCAATTAGAGTTTATTATGCCCAATTGAGTTCGATTATATCCAATTGGAATCAATTTTATCATTTGAGACACCTAATTAAGTGAAGCATGACCATATTCCTTGAATTGACATTCAGTGGACCTAGTTGACCTTCATGGACCTAACCGACCTTAATTAGGCCTAACAAACCATTGATCGACCTCACTAGCCTTCATTTGGTCTAAGTGAACAACATAGGTCGTAAGTGACATTCAGTGGACCTAGTTGACCTTCATTAGACCTAACCGACGTTAACTTGGCCTCATTAGCGTTCATTGGGCCTAAGCAAGCATCATTTGACCTAACTGACTAGCATTAGGCCTAGCAAACCATTGCTCGGCCTCATTAGGCCTAGCAAACCATTGTAATAAGTGTGACTAAATGAGTTTTAATTATTGTTTTCGTTATATATTAAATGCTATGATATATAAAAAAATATTTTAAAAAAAAGTTGTTTTATAAATTATGAGTGACCTTAACAGTATTTTATAAAACTAATATCATATGAATACATGTTGTCATACGTCTATAAAAATGGTATTTTGTGAAAGTAAGTGTGGACTAAATATTATGTAATGAGTTTGGTTACTAGATATTAGGTTGGGGTTTAGTATAAATAAAAACTCAAACTCGAGGGGTTAGTATGAAATTTCTCCAAACTTAAGGGTTTATATGGTCATTTGACCAAACTAATTTAACAAGGAAAATATATATAAATAAATATATATTCCAGGCTGCTGGGTTTGAAGCAGCGACCTGCGGGTTTTAAGTGAGGCACAGACCAGTGGGACAATTCCTGATTAGTGTTACTTATTTGAAACAACAAGTACATAACCGGTTCCGAGACGCGCTTAATTTTCTTCTTCTTCATCTCCCAAGCGATGTTTACTCTCTCTCTCTCTCTCTCTCTCTCTCTCTCCTATTCTTCTTTCTTCGACCGTGACTCCCTTTGAAACATTGTTCAGTCGTTTCGGTCGACTAGAATTAAAGGAAAAATCAGTTTTATGTTCCAACAATCAACATAAGTTTAATGACATATTAATCACTCAAAACCGTTGCCTAATGATGATTATTCAACAAAACCCCCAAATACTCTTAAACCCCATTATACCCTAACCTTAAACATAAAAATTAAAGCACCTCTGATCTTTCTTGCTATAAATTGAGGATAGATTTATGTTCTAAACCTCCTCACGAATCAAATCCCTCTTCTAGTTTCAGATTTCATCCACCAAATTATAAACTCCCAATTTCTAAGGTTCTTATCTCGTTCATTTAATTTTGGGTCCAATTCTTATCCGAATTCATCAAGTAAGTTGTCTCTTCCACTTGATTTTTCTTTATCTACAAAACCCCTCTGTCTTTTGGGTTTCGTTGATTATTTTCAATTAGGTGCTTTTAGAGTTCTTCGTAATTTGGGGAAATTTTCCATACAACTTCATTTTTAACCTAATTGGTCTATTTGATACAAACTACTTCAATTATAATTTTATCAAAAGCCATAATTCATCATCGCTCATAAATTCTAAACATCTTTACGTGAGTAATCTATATTATCTCATAAATTTCGTTATTTTATTTCACTAGTAGTTGTTATATTTACTACTATATCTATGATGGTACATTATTATGGTCAAATGACCTTATTAATAAAAAAATATTCAATCAAGTTGTAATAACTTTATGAATGTATTTTTATACATTGTGTATTATTTTTATAAATATATTTATATCTTTATATAGGTAATAAGGTATATCTTAGACAAAACAAACAATTACTATAGTTATGTATTCGTGCCTATCGTAATATTTCTATATATATTTAACCGGTCATTTCATAGATTTAATTAATTGGTTTCACTAATAAAGATTATGTTAATTACTAAATTTAGGATGGTGCAATTATCTATATAACACTAAAAGTTGAGCAATGCCACAATTTTGACACCATAATAAATGCAAAATCATAAATACGAGTCCAACAAACAAAGCATAATGTATTGCATGGTGAAGCATGGTGTCATAAATACAAATTCACCATCATCATACACCATCATCATCATATAAAATAATAAATATGGTTATTAATAAACGTCATATAAGAATAAATAATAATCAATATAATAAATTTGATCACATTATGAGAAAACCATCGGAATTCTAATAACTCATGTTAATTATTAGTGTTTATAAAGTTCATAATAAATAAAACCCATCCGCATTCTATTTTAGGTTTCTTGCAACTAATAGCAATAAACATGGCAATAAACATGACCCTTTGAAGTTCTTACAACTTCATTTTAATTAATTGACACACTTTTATGATCCTATATAAAGGCATGAAGGCCTCATTTGTTCATCCCCCCCCCCCCCACCCGCCATCTCCTACACCATGTAAGTCTTTTATATTTTTTGTTCATGTAATCTTCATTGCCGACCCTCTCCTTGGTTCCGACGGGAAGAAAATGTACCGCCGGAACGTTAGACTAATATTGCTTTGTCCGGCGTGAATAAAATGTAATGTCGGCGACAACCGAGCTGTTTTTTTTTTCTTTTTAAATATGTTTGTTTTGTTAGTCTACTCTACTAAATGTTCTCCGTTTTGCAGGAAAACAATAAATTAGTACTCAATAACATGTTCTAGAGGGAGACTGATAGTCCAATAAAGTCAAAAATAATTCTATATTTGTTAGGATCTTACCCAGCTAATTGTTCATTACGTGGAACCATGTAAGATGAACCTCAATTTCTTTCATTCTAGCAACACACGTGAATCTGTTTTCCTGTTACAAAAATTCCTGTTACAAAAACAATGGACAGTGTTAGTTTTCCATAGCAAGTTGTAGTTTGTATTATAACATGTTTTTCAATTGGCGCGTTGCTGTCGGCATAACGCTGTTAACCGCAGTTTGTAAGTACACGTAAAGACCAATAAGTAAAAAAAAAATAGAGATGTAACAATGGGCATACCTTGGACCTAAAACGTTTAACGTTTGAAACATATAAAAATTACACCAAAACAAACACATGCGTATATAATTCTAAGTAGTAGTCGTATCTCAAAATAAAACCACGATAACATAAACACTCAAAAGTTTATAGCTAAAAGACACTGCAAATAGCAAAGGAGATTTACTCACAAACAACAAAGAGTTCCAACGATAACTAAAGCTACCAAAACCTACAAAGAAAACCAAAATCAAAATATTTACAAATCAAAATAATGAAACAAACAGTGGTCATAAAATCCACATTTTATATGACTATACATCGTATTTTTCATTATCTTTTTTAAAACGAATAATATATACACTCATCTAATCCTACTCTTAAATCTATATTTGTCCATTATAAGATTTAAACTATCAAATGCACATCGACTCACCAACTACATCATCATTACACATTCAAATACCAAACATGCTACTATGACACCTATGTTCCCTTCAAAATATAAATACAACAATACTATAATATTAATATACTCTTGATGTGACATAAAAATTTGTGGTAACTGACACTATGATGGCCATACCTACCTGGTCCAATGTCTTCATTTTGTTTTTTTTATAATGCACATTACATATAAGATTTGTGAATATGTTTGATATTAGTCATTTGAAGAGGAAAATATACATATTTAACCAAAGGACACAAAAATAAGAACAATTTGAATATACCATCCATAAAGACATTCAAATCTATTTAAAACCTTGCCTTTCCACCGGTATGTGCACCCGACCCAAACCCATCCCATTCTCTTATTTAATTCAATCAAAGAAAATTAAACCACCATCCCTTATATATACAATAATATATAAAGCCACAACTTGCCATATTAAACATATTGTTATCAATTAGGAGAGAAGACATCTTAGGCTATTAGACTACAAAACACGAAAATATAACAAATTACCTCTAAAAGAACACAGCAGAGGACGAAGACACAAATAAACCTGCAAAAAAGAAAACAAAACATACAAAGTCAGTTCAGTATGACTGTTCAAATGTAAAGAAACTTGGTTTGGATGTGCACCTAAAATTTTTACAAAGTTGTGCCTGCGTTGTAAGAGCCAAACAACAAAAGACACAAAAGTAACACTCCATGAATCAAGAAAGCAGGGCCACTCCTTTCATTTCAACTTTCAAAGCATTTTATCCTGCAAAATGAATAGATGCAATATTGCTGAAATCTAATACATGCACAAAACTGGAGAGAAAGTGTTACCAATACAAAAGAAAGTAGGCTCAGATTAGGGTTGTGTAAACCCTAAATATAATCATTGGACCAACATCCATCGGGTTACCAAGGCAGCTGCCTAAAAGATCACCGACGCAGCTCAACGTCACATACGGGGCAACGACAGGGCAACCACAATATAAAATAAAAACCCCATATCCCGCCATCCATCGGGTTACCGAGGTAGCAGCCTAAAAGATCACCGCCGCCGCTCAATGTCACATACGGAGCAACAGCAGGGCAACCACAATAAAAAACAGAAACCCTATATTCATCCCCATCGGGTCGATTTTTGATCTGATATTCTGGACCATCTAAGCTTTTTAGGCTTTAGTAACTCATCATATTCACGGATCAGACCCTAAAGGTTCTTATCATCGTCGAATATAGGCCAACATAGCATCTGTACAAACATTTGAACCTTCAATAACTCATCAGATAACTACATAAAACCAAAATCAATCCGGGTCAGAACATAAACTACAACCTCTTTACTTCTTGAACAAACAATAACAACATATGCTTGAGTAGAAACAGAAGCATACCAAATTTCAAGCACTGAAGCATATAAATAAGACACCAAACTATGAAATCGTCAACCAAGAACGCACTGAAGCATAAAAAGACCACCACGAGATTTCACATATTACAGAAGGGAATATGTGACCATGTAGTGTAAGAGCAGGTGGTTTGACTTCTTACATAAGGCAAGCTGCAATCTGATCCACCATCAATAAATACAATAAAGGGTAATTATACCAAAAATTATGTTTATCAGGGCCGGCCCCGAAAACCCTCAAAACAATTTGGGCCCTAGGCGAAATAAAAAAAATAGGCCCTTATAATAAAAAGACAAAACCGCATGTATAAAAAAATAGGCCTTTTCCAATTTATTTTTTCTATGTAGAGATACATTTTTACGGCGTCTGGTCGCCAAAATGTTTTCGGGCCGAGTCATCAAAATACCCACTTAAGATGTTTTGAATTGATATGATTTGTATCAGGTTTTATGATGATTTTAATTGTATCAATTTTACTCTTATATCTAATAATTAGATCATACATAACATACGCAGGAACACCTAGATTACAGAAGGCATTGACATTTAAAGACTGATTTGTGTACTAAAATGAAGATTCAACTTACAATCAAATCGCAGTCAACTGTTAATGCTTCAATCAATGAATCAAGTTTCACTGAAAATCAATTATTACATCATATTTGATGATGAAACCTAAATTACAATTTAGATTCATATAATCACAGCAGCGACAACCAAAGATGCCATTTTAGCAGTTCAGGAAACAACTTTGGCAGTTCATACATCCTGACCCTAAATCACATAATGGTCACCGCAGCAGTTCATACACCAAAATTAAACCCTATATCACCATTCACTAATGCATTAATCATTGATAGAATCATAGAAAATATATAATTACCCTAAAATTTTTTATTTTGTAAACAAAAGAATTAAACCCTAAATGAAAAGGAGTAAAAGATTTTACCTCCTTAGGGTCGTTGGCCGTTGTCGTCACTTTAGTCGGGGTCGGAGGGCAGCCGGAGCGCCTTGTCTGGTCGGCGGTCGTCTGGTCGGAGGGGAGCCGGAGCCGGAGAGGCGGAGACGATTGATTTGAGCGCTGCTGCCTGCTTGCAGTCGCTGCTTATGTTGGTTGATTTGAACACTCCTGGTTTGGGTATAAACAAAAAAATAGGTTTTGAGGGTTTACAAAATCAATCCCTCTAACTTACAAAAATAAAAAATCGGTGGGCTTTAAATAAAAAGGACGCATGCGGGTGTCGAAACAGATCCTCTACTTCGTATTATATAACAAAGTTTTTTAAAATTTTCAGGCCCTTCAAAATCCCGGGCCCTAGGCGGTCGCCTACCTCGCCTATACCCGGGGCCGGCCCTGATGTTTATCATACCAAAACATCAAACATTATGCCTCAGATCAGAATATGTCGAATAAGATCATTGAAGGGTCAACTAACAGTAGATTGCAGCCGTGACACCTGGGCGGAAAATACCCTCTTATATCATGACAGGCAAGATCCAAATCATCGCCACCAAAATCAGAACCGTAAACAGAAGAAACAACAACCGATATCGTATACTGGTACTGAAGGAAACCCCCAAATCAAGCCAACAAACCATCGACCGAAAACCACCATCACCACCGCTAACACGACGGCCAGAAACCCTAAATCGAGGCGACAAAGCCATCCACCACTACTTACAACGTCACCATCGCACCATCAAATACTCTGAACTACAGTTCTGTAGTACAGATCTATGGGAAGGTACAGTGGTGACGGGGCAACGGGGCGATTCTTAAGCCAAGAAACAGCGACGGGCACTATGGAACCAACAACCACAGACACAAAATGCAACAAAAAAAAAAACTGATCATGTACCAAAAGTTGTGGTGTGAGGGTGGCCGTAAATAAGAGAAATCGCCGGCCGTGTGATAATGAAATGAAATGAATGGTGGATATGAGTCAAACATATTGTAGGATAAGGAAGCACATCACAGCCACACATTCTTACAATGCAATACATGTTTGTACGGTACAAACCAATTTAAGCATGAAAAAGTTTGAAAATGTTATGTAGTGTAATTTGTGTACACTGTTTTCTTCAAGATCTTTCATCTTCAGATCTGTCAGTGTTATTCTGTTTTGTTTTGGCTGAGTCAACTACACACACATGAGAGGTTGTTTGCTCCTCTATACGTGTTTGAGAGGTTGCTAACGTATTAATTTTTAGTAAAAAGTTTTATGAGCTTTTCTTAATTAATAGTCTAGCAAAATGAAATAGATAATTGCTAAAGTACTAATTTTATATAGCTAATGGACAGGTAATAGGCCCCTGATGTAATCACTTCCTGTTAGGGTCTTTTCAGCTATTTATGCTTTGGTAAACTTAGATTGTAAGATGCATATAAACCAACGATATATACACATGATCCATTTGTATTTCAATAGAAAATAAAACCTCAAAAAAACACAAATTGTATTTCCCAGTAATAGGCTGAAATTTGATTACCTTACATAGCGGTTTAGGAATACATCGAATTAAGAAAACCAATAAACAATCGGTTCATTCTTGCAGTCTTCAAGAACTGTTGCATAAAAATACAATGAAAAAAACAATATCAGTATATCATGTCACTCTTGCAGCCTTTCCAATTTTAAGCAACTAACATTTATATATTGAAATGTGAGTAGGCAAGAATTAATATGAAATTAGGGGTGATTGTTAGTGATAAGTATACAACAACCACCAAAATGAACTGTGATGTGGAGTTGTTTGCGAACCAATCTTTAATGGTTTGAGCAACTTGGCTAGGATCTAAGTTGTAGCCAATACAACCTTCAAAAGGCATCTAAGTGATAATATGTGTACTTTAACATAAATAGTAGTAGTGCATGTTGTTTAATATGAGAAATGTTACCATAATCACATTATAAGGAAAACTCTATATTCTGTCAAGGCTTCTAAATCATGCCAATATGGTCGTATCTCCACAACTACCCATTGATCTTTACTAACCGACTTTTCCATCCTATTATTCCTGTTCCATGAAAATGATATAACACTTAGAGTTTAGCATTACAAGAATATGAAATTAAAGCATATTTAGAGCAAGTTAACCAATTTTTCTCAAAGTCTTAGTGATTCTTAGACTCATGTAACAAATCAGCACCCGCGCGCATTATTTTTCTCAAAGGCTCATGAATTTTCTCAAATTGTTTTAGTTTAGGAAGTAGTGTCATTGTATTTCATTAAGCATGAATTATTGTACCTTTACTATTAAAGCTTTAATTTTTATGCATAGTAGTAAAGTGTCAACGAATAAAACACAAAAGGACGATTTGTGACATTTTAGAAATGGATGAATAGGTTGTTGGGGGTAGATCCAACAGTTCAAAATGAGGTAACATTGTTTCTCATCAGGTTTAATCACTTTTTTATGCGCATGACACACCAGAAGGTTGAATCAAATGTCAGCAATGCAATACATATTCATTTAATTTTAAAGATGCAAAGTGGCAAAACAAATACATATAACACATCAAAGTGTGAGATAAGACCACTGTCCACATACTAAGGTGATCAATTTTTTCAATCTTATTTATAGAACACATGTTAGCAACAGTATATATGTGTACTGAATAATTTATTAGGTTACCAAAGAACAACACACTTACCGCCTTTCCTACATTTCTTCTACTCTCATAACATTATGTAAATTCACTAATAGCTACAATCATATTCTAATTTGATCACCATGAAGCCACATATTTAAATGTTTAGAGCATTCTACCACCTTGCAATTTGCTATGCATTCTACTTTATTCTAAAGAAAAATATGAAAATCATTATTGCATATCTGATACGAAGGAAGCTAAAACAAAGCTCAATTGAAAAGGAACAAAGGTACATACAAACGAATTGGTTTCTGGACTGGAATTTGATACGCCGAACCACTGTAGTTGGTTCCATATCAGTGAAAGTTTTTTTCATGAGGAATATGGAGTATATCAACACTCAAACATCAAATTAACTTACGATTGCTATGATACCTGAACTGGCGACGAGATTAGCAGGATCAGATACGATCGATAGAGAAGCAGCGACGCCGATCGATTGATACATTCGATATAGAAGACCAGTTTGATTGCGATTGATTATCGCCGAATCGGTCATTTGCGATCGATAGAGAAAACCAGTTTGATGATCGATCGATTGATACGATCAAATTGCGTTCATGGATGAAAAAACCAAACCGATTGCGATCGATTGATACGATCAGATTGCAAAGATTGCGTGGATGAGTGGCTAACATTACGCTCAGATTGCGTTGATATAATTTTAATTAGGGCTTAAAGATTAATAAAATAAAAAAAAAATGATCTTTAATTACTGAATAATTTAAAGTCATTAAAACTAAGAGTCACCAAATGTCATTTATTTTGTTGTGAACATATAAAAATATTATTCATATCTTGATGTAAACGTTTTTCAGCTTGAAAGACAAACCTAAATTGATAAACCTAGCCTATGCAACCTAGCAGCAAAGAGTATGAGGTTCTAAAGAATTTTAAGAGAAATTCAGGTGAAAATGAGCAAATAGTTCCTATTCGCTGTAATGCCAGATTTGGTTACGCTTGCTAATTGAGCATGTGTAGTTTGAAGAGTGATTAAAAAAACTTTGAAGGAAATATTTAGTTACATATATAACATGTGTTGTTTTTACCAGTTTTATGTTTTTAATTACAATATAGTATTGGAGGTTTTGGTTGTTTGGTGGTGCTTTGCAATAACAAAGATGTTAATGCAAAATTTAATTTCAAAGTTGCGCAAGTGAACCAATACCTCCAATTATAAAATTAAAAATAAAAAGGAAAATATAATAGCTTAGTAGCCTTTTAAAACAAATGATATTGTACAACTGATGTAGATAGCCTCAGCGGCTAACTTAAAGTCTTAAATAGCGTTAAAGAATCCTGGAAGAATTTTTCTTTGTAGAACATGTTACTTAAACATATGGATTATGACCCGAAAACTCTGTTTTGGAAGAATTTTTACATGCATAAGAAAAATATTGCATGTGTTAAAAGAATAATAGAGTAATAAACCTCTTTGAATGAATATGTATTAAATAATTTACTGCACAAATCTTTGAAGTGAATCTTAATTACAAAATACAAATTATTTTGCCATTTACATATGTAAAAAAATGGGAAACCAAATTATTGGTTCAAATTCTTCTGCCACTCATGAAGTTATTGTTGGGTTTTAATAACTTTATCAAAGCCATTTTAACTCCTTAAAATGTAAAACGCAGCGGAAAAATCAAAACCATAGTTTGATTAGTTGATGTTAAAACCGATTTTAATACTTGATTATAAAACCCAAAACCAAGGATCCAAATATGTATGCATGCTATCAAAACTAAAACAACCATAGGGTGTTTAGATTTATACCTTCTTCCAAGCAAGGGATTGAGAAGAAGATGATGATGAACTCGAATAGCAAGCCTCAAAGAAGAAGCTTCAAGCTTGTGATACCCACGAGCCTCCAACACAACACCTTGTTGCTAGGATTTCTTGAAGACCAATGCACCTTTAACCTTTGCTTAAATCCGTATTTAAGGTTCTTCTTCTATGTATCTTGAATCCTAATTCAAGAGTCTTATTCTATAGAAGTGGTTTAGCTCTCATAAAGATCTTAGAGAGAGAGAGACAGGAGTGGTGTGTCTAACAAGTTAGGGCAATGAATGGGAGGCACATTTAAAGATGCAAGCCTTGGAAAAACACACCCAACCACCTAATTATGAGTGGTTGGCCGGACTCAAGGAGAAAAAAAAGGCGGAAAATGGGGTTTCAAACCATTTGAATTTCCCTCCAATGCATCTAGTCTTGTTCTCATTCAAGGTACATTTTGGTCATGTCTTACATGACCCATGTAACATGTTATTTTATATGTAACATGTCCTAAAACACAATGTAACATATAACTTTATTTAACCACTTAAATAATATTGTTACCATACTTCTCTAATTTAAATCATCCATATGATTTAATCATAAGTGCAATTATTTAGAAACCCATTTCTAAATATCTTCTTTAGGTGATATTTATTTAATTGATCATATCTAAATAAATATCCATTGGGTGTTTGTCTAGCTCGTTATTGGGTATGACCCGTCTTGGATCATAACGTACTAGCCACATCAATCTAGTATGTGTCTTGGGCAGACCGAGTCCAACAGTTATTTCATTTTAGATATTACAGAATGTTTCAAATTCTTTTGTCACTCAAATAGTCATTTTACATATTACAAATGACATAAACATTAGAAACCATTTTTATTTCAGATTGACATAAAAGGTTTGCACGGTAAATCCTTACTGAAGTTCTAAGTTAATACTTAACCAATACAACAACAAAAATAAAGAGGCATAAAACAAGTATAATACATGAGGCTGCAAAAGCAAACACATAAGAGAAGACTAACCTTTAGAAAGAGACAACGGCCAAAGAGGAAGAAACAGTCCACCAAGCTGCAAACATAATGAAGGCCTAATCTTCGTCAATTAGAAGATATCTTAATTAAAATTGAAGAAACTAAATCCGCTAATTTAGATGAGTTTGTAAACAATTAGCATCCACAATCCCCAAAATCAGAAATGCAACACAGCACACCACAATGTAAAAACGAAACAGAAATAACTGTAGAAGAAGGATAAAAAGAATGGTATACCAACATCCATAACACAACACCACATTCGCATCACAACAGCAACAACGAAGCGCAAAACAACACTCACTGTGTAGAAGGAGGTATGGTATACAAAAGGTATGCTTAAAATGGAAGAAGGTCGACAAGATTGAAGTTGTCGCGTTCAATGAAGACGGGGTAGAGATCTGACGGAAGGGGAATGGACCGGAGTTTGTTCATTCGTGTGTTGTTCAGGCTGCTGATCAATCATATCATGCACATGTGCTATTCTTATTACCTATACATAAATGCTTAATACTTCGCCATTATGTATTGCTTTTATTAATACTTAAATGGATGCCTACTAATATAAGAACTTCTTCTGGACCGGTGAAATTAATGTGATGTGACTGATGTACGAATTTTCTTTAAGGAATTTTCTTTAAGGACCTGCCAGTCAATCGAGTGTTGTGGTTTAAAAAAGTTATATCATAGAAAATCTAAAACTTACCATTCAAAAAATATTTATAGATATATGTTAATAATTTAATATTTTAAAAAAAATAACAGCTTGGTAGCCTTTTAAAACAAATGATATTGTACAACTGATGTAGATAGCCTCAGCGGCTAACTTAAAGTCTTAAATAGCGTTAAAGAATCCTGGAAGAATTTTTCTTTGTAGAACATGTTACTTAAACATAAGAATTATGACCCGAAAACTCTGTTTTGGAAGAATTTTTACATGCATAAGAAAAATATTACATGTGTTAAAAGAATAATAGAGTAATAAACCTCTTTGAATGAATATGTATTAAATAATTTACTGCACAAATCTTTGAAGTGAATCTTAATTGCAAAATACAAATTATTTTGCCATTTACATATGTAAAAAAATGGGAAACCAAATTATTGGTTCAAATTCTTCTGCCACTCATGAAGTTATTTCATTTTAGATATTACAGAATGTTTCAAATTCTTTTGTCACTCAAATAGTCATTTTACATATTACAAATGACATAAACATTAGAAACCATTTTTATTTCAGATTGACATAAAAGGTTTGCACGGTAAATCCTTACTGAAGTTCTAAGTTAATACTTAACCAATACAACAACAAAAATAAAGAGGCATAAAACAAGTATAATACATGAGGCTGCAAAAGCAAACACATAACAGAAGACTAACCTTTAGAAAGAGACAACGACCAAAGAGGAAGAAACAGTCCACCAAGCTGCAAACATAATGAAGGCCCAATCTTTGTCAATTAGAAGATATATCTTAATTAAATTTGAAGAAACTAAATCCGCTAATTTAGATGAGTTTGCAAACAATTAGCATCCACATTCCCCAAAATCAGAAATGCAACACAGCACACCACAATGTAAAAACGAAACAGAAATAACTATAGAAGAAGGATAAAAAGAATGGTATACCAACATCCATAACACAACGCCACATTCGCATCACAACAGCAACAGCGAAGCACAAAACAACACTCACTGTGTAGAAGAAGGTATGGTATACAAAAGGTATGCTTAAAATGGAAGAAGGTCGACAAGATTGAAGTTGCCGCGTTCAATGAAGACGGGGTAGAGATCAGACGGAAGGGGAATGGACCGGAGTTTGTTCATTCGTTTGTTGTTCAGGCTGCTGATCAATCATATCATGCACATGTACTATTCTTATTACCTATACATAAATGCTTAATACTTCGCCATTATGTATTGCTTTTATGAATACTTAAATGGATGCCTACTAATATAAGAACTTCTTCTGGACCGGTGAAATAAATGTGATGTGACTGATGTACGAATTTTCTTTAAGGAATTTTCTTTAAGGACCTGCCAGTCAATCGAGTGTTGTGGTTTAAAAAAGTTATATCATAGAAAATCTAATACTTACCATTCAAAAAATATATATAGATATATGTTAATAATTTAATATTTAAAAAAAAATAACAGCTTGGTAGCCTTTTAAAACAAATGATATTGTACAACTGATGTAGATAGCCTCAGGGGCTAACTTAAAGTCTTAAATAGCGTTAAAGAATCCTGGAAGAATTTTTCTTTGTAGAACATGTTAGTTAAACATATGAATTATGACGCGAAAACTCTGTTTTGGAAAAATTTTTACATGCATAAGAAAAATATTGCATGTGTTAAAAGAATAATAGAGTAATAAACCTCTTTGAATGAATATGTATTAAATGATTTACTGCACAAATCTTTGAAGTGAATCTTAATTACAAAATACAAATTATTTTTCCATTTACATATGTAAAAAAAATGGGAAACCAAATTATTGGTTCAAATTCTTCTGCCACTCATGAAGTTATTTCATTTTAGATATTACAGAATGTTTCAAATTCTTTTGTCACTCAAATAGTCATTTTACATATTACAAATGACATAAACATTAGAAACCATTTTTATTTCAGATTGACATAAAAGGTTTGCACGGTAAATCCTTACTGAAGTTCTAAGTTAATACTTAACCAATACAACAACAAAAATAAAGAGGCATAAAACAAGTATAATACATGAGGCTGCAAAAGCAAACACATAACAGAAGACTAACCTTTAGAAAGAGACAACGACCAAAGAGGAAGAAACAGTCCACCAAGCTGCAAACATAATGAAGGCCCAATCTTTGTCAATTAGAAGATATATCTTAATTAAATTTGAAGAAACTAAATCCGCAAATTTAGATGAGTTTGCAAACAATTAGCATCCACATTCCCCAAAATCAGAAATGCAACACAGCACACCACAATGTAAAAACGAAACAGAAATAACTATAGAAGAAGGATAAAAAGAATGGTATACCCACATCCATAACACAACGCCACATTCGCATCACAATAGCAACAGCGAAGCACAAAACAACACTCACTGTGTAGAAGAAGGTATGGTATACAAAAGGTATGCTTAAAATGGAAGAAGGTCAACAAGATTGAAGTTGCCGCGTTCAATGAAGACGGGGTAGAGATCAGACGGAAGGGGAATGGACCGGAGTTTGTTCATTCGTTTGTTGTTCAGGCTGCTGATCAATCATATCATGCACATGTACTATTCTTATTACCTATACATAAATGCTTAATACTTCGCCATTATGTATTGCTTTTATGAATACTTAAATGGATGCCTACTAATATAAGAACTTCTTCTGGACCGGTGAAATAAATGTGATGTGACTGATGTACGAATTTTCTTTAAGGAATTTTCTTTAAGGACCTGCCAGTCAATCGAGTGTTGTGGTTTAAAAAAGTTATATCATAGAAAATCTAAAACTTACCATTCAAAAAATATATATAGATATATGTTAATAATTTAATATTTAAAAAAAAATAACATTTTGGTAGCCTTTTAAAACAAATGATATTGTACAACTGATGTAGATAGCCTCAGCGGCTAACTTAAAGTCTTAAATAGCGTTAAAGAATCCTGGAAAAATTTTTCTTTGTAGAACATGTTCGTTAAACATATGAATTATGACGCGAAAACTCTGTTTTGGAAAAATTTTTACATGCATAAGAAAAATATTGCATGTGTTAAAAGAATAATAGAGTAATAAACCTCTTTGAATGAATATGTATTAAATGATTTACTGCACAAATCTTTGAAGTGAATCTTAATTACAAAATACAAATTATTTTTCCATTTACATATGTAAAAAAAATGGGAAACCAAATTATTGGTTCAAATTCTTCTGCCACTCATGAAGTTATTTCATTTTAGATATTACAGAATGTTTCAAATTCTTTTGTCACTCAAATAGTCATTTTACATATTACAAATGACATAAACATTAGAAACCATTTTTATTTCAGATTGACATAAAAGGTTTGCACGGTAAATCCTTACTGATGTTCTAAGTTAATACTTAACCAATACAACAACAAAAATAAAGAGGCATAAAACAAGTATAATACATGAGGCTGCAAAAGCAAACACATAACAGAAGACTAACCTTTAGAAAGAGATAACGGCCAAAGAGGAAGAAACAGTCCACCAAGCTGCAAACATAATGAAGGCCCAATCTTTGTCAATTAGAAGATATATCTTAATTAAATTTGAAGAAACTAAATCCGCTAATTTAGATGAGTTTGCAAACAAATAGCATCCACATTCCCCAAAATCAGAAATGCAACACAGCACACCACAATGTAAAAACGAAACAGAAATAACTATAGAAGAAGGATAAAAAGAATGGTATACCCACATCCATAACACAACGCCACATTCGCATCACAACAGCAATAGCGAAGCGCAAAACAACACTCACTGTGTAGAAAAGGTATGGTATACAAAAGGTATGCTTAAAATGGAAGAAGGTCGACAAGATTGAAGTTGCCGCGTTCAATGAAGACGGGGTAGAGATCAGACGGAAGGGGAATGGACCGGAGTTTGTTCATTCGTTTGTTGTTTAGGCTGCTGATCAATCATATCATGCACATGTGCTATTCTTATTACCTATACATAAATGCTTAATACTTCGCCATTATGTATTGCTTTTATGAATACTTAAATGGATGCCTACTAATATAAGAACTTCTTCTGGACCGGTGAAATAAATGTGATGTGACTGATGTACGAATTTTCTTTAAGGAATTTTCTTTAAGGACCTGCCAGTCAATCGAGTGTTGTGGTTTAAAAAAGTTATATCATAGAAAATCTAAAACTTACCATTCAAAAAATATATATAGATATATGTTAATAATTTAATATTTTAAAAAAAATAACAGCTTGGTAGCCTTTTAAAACAAATGATATTGTACAACTGATGTAGATAGCCTCAGCGGCTAACTTAAAGTCTTAAATAGCGTTAAAGAATCCTGGAAGAATTTTTCTTTGTAGAACATGTTAGTTAAACATATGAATTATGACGCGAAAACTCTGTTTTGGAAAAATTTTTACATGCATAAGAAAAATATTGCATGTGTTAAAAGAATAATAGAGTAATAAACCTCTTTGAATGAATATGTATTAAATGATTTACTGCACAAATCTTTGAAGTGAATCTTAATTACAAAATACAAATTATTTTTCCATTTACATATGTAAAAAAATGGGAAACCAAATTATTGGTTCAAATTCTTCTGCCACTCATGAAGTTATTTCGTTTTAGATATTACAGAATGTTTCAAATTCTTTTGTCACTCAAATAGTCATTTTTCATATTACAAATGACATAAACATTAGAAACCATTTTTATTTCAGATTGACAATAAAAGGTTTGCACGGTAAATCCTTACTGAAGTTCTAAGTTAATACTTAACCAATACAACAACAAAAATAAAGAGGCATAAAACAAGTATAATACATGAGGCTGTAAAAGCAAACACATAGCAGAAGACTAACCTTTAGAAAAAGACAACGGCCAAAGTGGAAGAAACAGTCCACCAAGCTGCAAACATAATGAAGGCCTAATCTTCGTCAATTAGAAGATATATCTTAATTAAAATTGAAGAAACTAAATCCGCTAATTTAGATGAGTTTGCAAACAATTAGCATCCACATTCCCCAAAATCAGAAATGCAACACAGCACACCACAATGTAAAAACGAAACAGAAATAACTGTAGAAGAAGGATAAAAAGAATGGTATACCAACATCCATAACACAACACCACATTCGCATCATAACAGCAACAACGAAGCGCAAAACAACACTCACTGTGTAGAAGAAGGTATGGTATACAAAAGGTATGCTTAATATGGAAGAAGGTCGACAAGATTGAAGTTGCCGCGTTCAATGAAGACGGGGTACAGATCAAACGGAAGGGGAATGGACCGGAGTTTGTTCATTCGTGTGTTGTTCAGGCTGCTGATAAATCATATCATGCACATGTGCTATTCTTATTACCTATACATAAATGCTTAATACTTCGCCATTATGTATTGCTTTTATTAATACTTAAATGGATGCCTACTAATATAAGAACTTCTTCTGGACCGGTGAAATAAATGTGATGTGACTGATGTACGAATTTTCTTTAAGGAATTTTCTTTAAGGACCTGCCAGTCAATCGAGTGTTGTGGTTTAAAAAAAGTTATATCATAGAAAATCTAATACTTACCATTCAAAAAATATATATAGATATATGTTAATAATTTAATATTTTAAAAAAAATAACAGCTTGGTAGCCTTTTAAAACAAATGATATTGTACAACTGATGTAGATAGCCTTAGCGGCTAACTTAAAGTCTTAAATAGCGTTAAAGAATCCTAGAAGAATTTTTCTTTGTAGAACATGTTAGTTAAACATATGAATTATGACGCGAAAACTCTGTTTTGGAAAAATTTTTACATGCATAAGAAAAATATTGCATGTGTTAAAAGAATAATAGAGTAATAAACCTCTTTGAATGAATATGTATTAAATGATTTACTGCACAAATCTTTGAAGTGAATCTTAATTACAAAATACAAATTATTTTGCCATTTACATATGTAAAAAAATGGGAAACCAAATTATTCGTTCAAATTCTTCTGCCACTCATGAAGTTATTTCATTTTAGATATTACAGAATGTTTCAAATTCTTTTGTCACTCAAATAGTCATTTTACATATTTTAAATGACATAAACATTAGAAACCATTTTTATTTCACATTGACATAAAAGGTTTGCACGGTAAATCCTTACTGAAGTTCTAAGTTAATACTTAACCAATACAACAACAAAAATAAAGAGGCATAAAACAAGTATAATACATGAGGCTGCAAAAGCAAACACATAACAGAAGACTAACCTTTAGAAACAGACAACGGCCAAAGAGGAAGAAACAGTCCACCAAGCTGCAAACATAATGAAGGCCTAATCTTCGTCAATTAGAAGATATATCTTAATTAAAATTGAAGAAACTAAATCCGCTAATTTAGATGAGTTTGCAAACAATTTGCATCCACATTCCCCAAAATCAGAAATGCAACACAGCACACCACAATGTAAAAACGAAACAGAAATAACTATAGAAGAAGGATAAAAAGAATGGTATACCAACATCCATAACACAACGCCACATTCGCATCACAACAGCAACAGCGAAGCGCAAAACAACACTCACTGTGTAGAAGAAGGTATGGTATACAAAAGGTATGCTTAAAATGGAAGAAGGTCGACAAGATTGAAGTTACCGCGTTCAATGAAGACGGGGTAGAGATCAGACGGAAGGGGAATGGACCGGAGTTTGTTCATTCGTTTGTTGTTCAGGCTGCTGATCAATCATATCATGCACATGTGCTATTCTTATTACCTATACATAAATGCTTAATACTTCGCCATTATGTATTGCTTTTATTAATACTTAAATGGATGCCTACTAATATAAGAACTTCTTCTGGACTGGTGAAATAAATATGATGTGACTGATGTACGAATTTTCATTAAGGAATTTTCTTTAAGGACCTGCCAGTCAATCGAGTGTTGTGGTTTAAAAAAGTTATATCATAGAAAATCTAAAACTTACCATTCAAAAAATATACATAGATATATGTTAATAATTTAATATTTAAAAAAAAATAACAGCTTGGTAGCCTTTTAAAACAAATGATATTGTACAACTGATGTAGATAGCCTCAGCGGCTAACTTAAAGTCTTAAATAGCGTTAAAGAATCCTGGAAGAGTTTTTCTTTGTAGAACATGTTAGTTAAACATATGAATTATGACGCGAAAACTCTGTTTTGGAAAAATTTTTACATGCATAAGAAAAATATTGCATGTGTTAAAAGAATAATAGAGTAATAAACCTCTTTGAATGAATATGTATTAAATGATTTACTGCACAAATCTTTGAAGTGAATCTTAATTACAAAATACAAATTATTTTGCCATTTACATATGTAAAAAAATGGGAAACCAAATTATTGGTTCAAATTCTTCTGCCACTCATGAAGTTATTTCATTTTAGATATTACAGAATGTTTCAAATTCTTTTGTCACTCATATAGTCATTTTACATATTACAAATGACATAAACATTAGAAACCATTTTTATTTCAGATTGACATAAAAGGTTTGCACAGTAAATCCTTACTGAAGTTCTAAGTTAATACTTAACCAATACAACAACAAAAATAAAGAGGCATAAAACAAGTATAATACATGAGGCTGCAAAAGCAAACACATAACAGAAGACTAACCTTTAGAAACAGACAACGGCCAAAGAGGAAAAAACAGTCTACCAAGCTGCAAACATAATGAAGGCCTAATCTTCGTCAATTAGAAGATATATCTTAATTAAAATTGAAGAAACTAAATCCGCTAATTTAGATGAGTTTGCAAACAATTAGCATCCACATTCCCCAAAATCAGAAATGCAACACAGCACACCACAATGTAAAAACGAAACAGAAATAACTGTAGAAGAAGGATAAAAAGAATGGTATACCAACATCCATAACACAACGCCACATTCGCATCACAACAGCTACAGCGAAGCGCAAAACAACACTCACTGTGTAGAAGAAGGTATGGTATACAAAAGGTATGCTTAAAATGGAAGAAGGTCGACAAGATTGAAGTTGCCGCGTTCAATGAAGACGGGGTAGAGATCAGACGGAAGGGGAATGGACCGGAGTTTGTTCATTCGTTTGTTGTTCAGGCTGCTGATCAATCATATCATACACATGTGCTATTCTTATTACCTATACATAAATGCTTAATACTTCGCCATTATGTATTGCTTTTATTAATACTTAAATGGATGCCTACTAATATAAGAACTTCTTCTGGACCGGTGAAATAAATGTGATGTGACTGATGTGCGAATTTTCTTTAAGGACCTGCCAGTCAATCGAGTGTTGTGGTTTAAAAAGTTATATCATAGAAAATCTAAAACTTACCATTCAAAAAATATATATAGATATATGTTAATAATTTAATATTTTAAAAAAAAATAACAGCTTGGTAGCCTTTTAAAACAAATGATATTGTACAACTGATGTAGATAGCCTCAGCGGCTAACTTAAAGTCTTAAATAGCGTAAAAGAATCCTGGAAGAATTTTTCTTTGTAGAACATGTTAGTTAAACATATGAATTATGACGCGAAAACTCTGTTTTGGAAAAAATTTTACATGCATAAGAAAAATATTGCATGTGTTAAAAGAATAATAGAGTAATAAACCTCTTTGAATGAATATGTATTAAATGATTTACTGCACAAATCCTTGAAGTGAATCTTAATTACAAAATACAAATTATTTTGCCATTTACATATGTAAAAAAATGGGAAACCAAATTATTGGTTCAAATTCTTCTGCCACTCATGAAGTTATTTCATTTTAGATATTACAGAATGTTTCAAATTCTTTTGTCACTCAAATAGTCATTTTACATATTTTAAATGACATAAACATTAGAAACCATTTTTATTTCACATTGACATAAAAGGTTTGCACGGTAAATCCTTACTGAAGTTCTATGTTAATACTTAACCAATACAACAACAAAAATAAAGAGGCATAAAACAAGTATAATACATGAGGCTGCAAAAGCAAACACATAACAGAAGACTAACCTTTAGAAACAGACAACGGCCAAAGAGGAAGAAACAGTCCACCAAGCTGCAAACATAATGAAGGCCTAATCTTCGTCAATTAGAAGATATATCTTAATTAAAATTGAAGAAACTAAATCCGCTAATTTAGATGAGTTTGCAAACAGTTAGCATCCACATTCCCCAAAATCAGAAATGCAACACAGCACACCACAATGTAAAAACGAAACAGAAATAACTGTAGAAGAAGGATAAAAAGAATGGTATACCAACATCCATAACACAACGCCACATTGGCATCACAACAGCAACAGCGAAGCGCAAAACAACACTCACTGTGTAGAAGAAGGTATGGTATACAAAAGGTATGCTTAAAATGGAAGAAGGTCGACAAGATTGAAGTTGCCGCGTTCAATGAAGACGGGGTAGAGATCAGACGGAAGGGGAATGGACCGGAGTTTGTTCATTCGTTTGTTGTTCAGGCTGCTGATCAATCATATCATGCATATGTGCTATTCTTATTACCTATACATAAATGCTTAATACTTCGCCATTATGTATTGCTTTTATTAATACTTAAATGGATGCCTACTAATATAAGAACTTCTTCTTGACCGGTGAAATAAATGTGATGTGACTGATGTACGAATTTTCTTTAAGGAATTTTCTTTAAGGACCTGCCAGTCAATCGAGTGTTGTGGTTTAAAAAAGTTATATCATTGAAAATCTAAAACTTACCATTCAAAAAATATATATAGATATATGTTAGTAATTTAATATTTTAAAAAAAATAACAGCTTGGTAGCCTTTTAAAACAAATGATATTGTACAACTGATGTAGATAGCCTCAGCGGCTAACTTAAAGTCTTAAATAGCGTTAAAGAATCCTGGAAGAATTTTTCTTTGTAGAACATGTTACTTAAACATATGAATTATGACGCGAAAACTCTGTTTTGGAAAATTTTTTACATGCATAAGAAAAATATTGCATGTGTTAAAAGAATAATAGAGTAATAAACCTCTTTGAATGAATATGTATTAAATGATTTACTGCACAAATCTTTGAAGTGAATCTTAATTACAAAATACAAATTATTTTGCCATTTACATATGTAAAAAAATGGGAAACCAAATTATTGGTTCAAATTCATCTGCCACTCATGAAGTTATTTCATTTTAGATATTACAGATGTTGGACTCTATATGCCCAAGACACATATTAGATTGATGTGGCTAGTACTTCATGATCCAAGTCGGGTCATACCCAATAACGAGTTAGACAACGCACCAACAATATTTGTTCTAGATATGATCAAATGAATAAATATTACAACGTGAAGGCTTTTAGAAATGGGTTTCTAAGTGGTTGCACTTATGATTAAATCATATGGATGATTTATATTAAAGAAGTAAATAACAATATCATTTAATTGGTTAAATATATTGTTACATAACATATAAATGGATTATATGATATTAGACATGTTACATGTCATGCAAAGTGTTACATGACACCTTATAAGGATAAGGAATAAACATGTAATAAAAAGGGGTATTAATATAAGTAAGAAAGGAGGTTTAAAATGGTTTAAATCTCCCTCCTAAATGATTAAAAACCGGACATAAAGCTTTGGTGTGATTGGAGAAGCTTTGTCTTCTCCCAAGACATGCATAAAAGTGTCTAGGTTCATCCCCCCTTCTTTAACACACTTGGTCATTAAAGTGCAACTCTCTCTCTCTCAAAAAACACACTTTTGGAAAAAGAAATCAGATTTCTAAGTGTTCTCTCAAGCTTGAATACGGATTCAAGGTGAAAGAAAGAGTGTGAAAGATCTTCAAGAAATCCTAGCAACAAGGTGTGGTTGTTGCTTGAGCTCGTGGGTATACAAGCTTGAGGCTCCGGTGTTCGGATCTAGGCCATTCAAGCTCATCATCTTCTTCTTTTCTCTCTATCTTAAGGAAGAAGGTATACGTTTATAAACAACCTATGGATGTGTTCAAGTTTTGATAGCATGCAACTCCATATAAGGATCCTCGGTTTGGGTTTTAATCTTGCATGTCAAAATCGGTTTTGATATCAACTTGAACAACTACAAGTTTTGTTCTTCCGCTGCGTTTTACATTTTAAGGAGTTAAAATGGCTTTGATAAACCCCCTAAAACCCATCAAACAGAATGTTTCAAATTCTTTTGTCACTCAAATAGTCATTTTACATATTACAAATGACATAAACATTAGAAACCATTTTTATTTCAGATTGACATAAAAGGTTTGCACGGTAAATCCTTACTGAAGTTCTAAGTTAATACTTAACCAATACAACAACAAAAATAAAGAGGCATAAAACAAGTATAATACACGAGGCTGCAAAAGCAAACACATAACAGAAGACTAAAAGAGACAACGGCCAAAGAGGAAGAAACAGTCCACCAAGCTGCAAACATAATGAAGGCCTAATCTTCGTCAATTAGAAGATATATTGTGACAACCGCTAATTTTCCAGGTTATCTCCGTTAACAACTTGTGTTATGTTTCGATAACGTCCGTTACTTCCGTTAACTAGAATAGTTACACGAGTGATGCACATGAGTCTAGACGTCGGTTAACTTACTTGAATAATTATATTTTATGAATTCATGAAAATGTTTTGTCATTTTATGTGGCAATTATAATTATTATTACGTGGTATATATGTATATATATACGCACGTCGGTTTATGATTTTACGTGACGGTGTATCACGTATTCAGACGAAGTATTTCTATAATATTATAGGGATTTAAAAACGTATAGTTATGGAGTTATAACTATGATTTTATGTGAACCTAAGCGGATAATTAGAGATTGCTATCCATGATTTTATTTGGTCGTTTAAGTTTATATTTCTCATAAACGCTACACATTATTCGGTGTGGAGATCCATACACTCGTTTGATCATCGTTTACGTATTTCCCGTTATCCCTCGTTAGTCTCGTTATCCTTTCATAAACGAGAGGGACTATTCTCGCCAATTACTAGTTATGTGACCATTATTGCAATTACCCAAAACATTGTGTCACCTTGTAAATTGTAGAGGGACTGATTTTGTCATTTGCCAATAGATACACAAATGACATTTACGAGAGTGTAAACTCTGGATCGGTTTCGACCGACCGTAATCCCCATCGTCGGTTTCAAAATTTTGCTAATCAATTCCTCATTCAAGTTCCTCTTGATTACTAGAATCATATTATCACTCAAGAACCATTCAGTTGCAAAACACACAACCCTCTCGATAGTCCTCTGCCTTTCTCTCGTTTTTCTCTATTTTCCGGTGAACTCAAATTCCGGCCAAAAGACCCACCGAATCACCACCATTCCATAACCTCTGTGATCGTGAAGCCATGAGGAACAACTAGGTGTTAACGGTTTTGCGAATCGTAACCGTGCTCGGAGGTCGCGATTCAAGTTCGGGTTCTATTTCGGCTTCAAAAACTCATCTTTTCTCGATTCCGATTCAAGGTAACCATTCCCCTTTGTTAATCGCACGTATTGCTTCTTTTTATTTCTGGTTTCGCGATTTTCCGGTGACCGGAATAAAACTCCGGCCACCGGAGTTTGTGGGGAAGAAGATGGTGACTGGTGGGGACTGGTTATATTATTTAGAAACTAGATACAAATACAAACGCACAGGCAGCGCAGCTGGTTAGCGCTATTGCCTGGGACCGAGAGGTCCCTGGTTCGAAACCCCCTCGCCCCAAAGTCTTTTTCTGTGTTTTTTTCTTTCCTGTTCTGATCTGCTGGTCGCTACATAGAATATAAATGATGACTGCGAGACGTGTTAACAAGCGAGCCCCTAGCCCAGTGGCTAGGGCGTTGTGTTGCAACCTTTAGGTCACGGGTTCGAGTCCCGTGACCCCTTATTTTTATGGTTTCATTTTTTTTTAAGGATTCTATGTATTATCTTGGTCCAAACTCAAAACCTATATTACAAGCCTTCTAGATCTCGACCCGTGATACCCATATAACGTATATAATATGAAAACGTTAAGATTTAATTAAATCTAAAAATGTAATGATTTCGTTATTAATAATAAATATTGTTTTAAACCATGGAAATATATATAAGTATATATATATATTTGGCCTATTGTCATACAAACGTTTTAAAGATGTCCTTTAAACTCTTGAATTTATATCACAACACATAAATATATATTTACGACGATTTATTTCATTTTCGACTACGCCTCGATATATATATATATATATATATATGTATATATGTAACCCGATCATGACTACATTTATTATTGGGAATAATAAACGTGTATTGATTTTTATAAAATCTTTGATTCCTTGATCTAAGTGTCATCTTTGGCTGTTCTCGATTAAACGATTTTTACCGCGTTTTGAAAATTATCACATGCGTCTTATTTGGAATTATTTGATAGCCTACCGTCGTCTAGGCTATGTTACTCATGTGCAAACACACACTTACGTATATAAAATCGATAGGTGCTCGGTAAATTACGCAAGACTCGGAAGTCTAACTAAATTTGTAGCAGCGCACCCTAAGGTGAGTTTCACAACCTTTACGTTACGTCCGGTTTTGGACGATAACACACGCAAACACGTTACACCCGGGTTAGGGTGATAACACAACAACGTTTATGTATGATTAAAGTAGAAATCCAACATATATCACATGTTCACGTAAAATGCTTATCTTTGAAAGTCCTTACTTATCGAACCGTTAATAGTTTATAGCGAGGGGATATTGGGTAGTACTACTGGGGTCTGACAAACCCCACTCAGCGGGCACGAGATGCACCACCCGACTGGCAGTCGGACTGAGGACAATGTCAGCCTAACTTACCGTGATCGAGTAGACACGGGGAAGGCAAACCACGTAAGGAATTATTCCTACAACTAATTGGTCAGCTTCGGTTGCGAACGTTTTAGTGACATGAACTTAGGCTCGCTACCTACGATATGGATTGTACTGTTAATATACATGCTTACATACGAATAAAAATTGTTGTATTTGTACTGCATAACTATACTAGTTATACTTATGTGCTTATGTGAACTCACCAACATTAGTTGACACTTGCTCTTATGCATGCTTTGCAGGACGCTAGGAGAATCGGATTTTTGGGCACGTACGCTGGTTAAACCTTTCATTTTGGGAATCCGTTTTTAACATTTTCAAAACTTAGTCTTAAACTGGTTGTTTACTTAATGGGCGCTTGTTTTTGCGCGACATTACTTATTTATGCTTCCGCTGGATTTTAAACTATGGTTTTAATATTTTCCGTTTGGAAATATATATATTTACAATTTGAACCCTAAACTTATGTTTGATGTAACTAATGACTCGGGTCCTGGTCTGGTTCACACCCCACACGGTAAAACTCCGTTAGTGGAAATTGGGGGTGTGACAGATTGGTATCAGAGCCCTTGGTTGCAGAGAACTAGAATTTAAAAAAAAAATCTAAACTGTAACTGTTTTTGAACATTAGTTACAACAATTCCCAAAAACATTTTTATTCTTGCGTGCCAAAAATCGATTACTCACATTAGGTTGTTTTTCCTTTGTTTGTGTCTGTCTGGGTTTTGACAGTATGGCACCACACGATAACACGAGGGGTAAGGGAAAGAAAATTGCCAACGAACAGTCATCATCCTCCAACCAGCAAGGCCGCGAGCTTGAGCAGCCTGAGTACACGATAATGGATTTCCTTCGGGATCAGCACATACGTCCTGATAGGCGTGCACCAAACGATTACAGTTGGCTGAGTCCGACAACATATCGGTTGCTTGACATGTATCATGTGCCGGCCAGAGTTGACCTACCATTTGATTTGAAGCGGGTCATTGCGGGACTGATAGCCGCCTATGACAACACTCTTGGAGAAACCAGACAAAATTCCATCAGCAATCGCACACGCGATAGAGAAATTGAGCGATTGCGGGCCGATCAAAGGGAACAGGAAACCTACCACTACAACTTGTCCCAGGGGGTAATGGGTATCCGTAATAGGGTCACCGAGCTTGAGTCACGACCCAATCCAGTAGGGTTGGAGCATGAACTGCATCTAGCATAACATCAAATTGCTGAACTCCAACATTCCAATGCAGCGCTTCACCACTCCAACGCGACACTTGCGGCGCAGGTCGCCACCCTCCAAGTGCAAATGGCAGCCTTGCAAGTTCAAGGTGCTCCTGTTCAGGATGAAGAGGAGGAACCCTTCGAAGAAGAACCTTTTTGAGGAGGAGCCTCAAGAGGACATGGAGGAAGAACCAGATGTTATTGATCCATGATCTAATCTGTCCTCTTTTCTTCTATTTTGTTACTTTGAAATAAATTTGACTTGGTGTTCATTTTATTTTAAATGTTTTCAAATACTGAGATATCTTATGGATGGATTTTAAATTTTGTAATGGATATTACATCTTTGCCTCACCAATGTGTTTCTAAAAATTATGTCGTGCGATGGATAGATGCATGAATAATTGTTTAGTGCTTAATGAAATTAATATTGGGTATATTAATCATTAGAATGATTTGCATGGAAAACAAAAATCATGGCTGAACACCTCATAGCCACTTAAATCCAAGCCCTGATAAATGAAAGCGTTGCGGCAGGACTCGCCGCGGCTCAAGTGCAAAGAAACAATAATGGTGATAAGTAAAACAGACGAAAAATTGACTAAATTTTTTTTTCTTCTCTCACTTTCCAAAATAATTTTCCGAAATAATTTCATGAAACAAACCCAGGCCCAGCTCAATGCACTTTCAAAACTTACATGGATTGTAAGCCGCTCACGTTCAAGGGTGATGAAGGAGCCGTGGGTCTGCTGCGTTGGCTCGAGAAATCTGAGAAGGTATTTTCAATGTGTAACTGCCCAGTTGCGAATCGGGTCAATTTCGCAACCGCTACACTCGAGGGAGCTGCCCTCACTTGGTGGAACGCGCAAATCCAAATGTTAGGACTCGATGCAGCAAATGCTATGACTTGGCAGGAAATTAAGGATGCAATTATGGAGGAGTATTGTCCTCGCGACCAAGTCAAAAGGTTGGAAGGCGAGTTCCAGAATTTGAAAATGGTAAGTTCTGAGGTTGAAGAGTACACCGCTCACTACCACGAGTACGCGGTGCTCTGTCCTACGATGGTAGATGCTGACTTCAAAAGGATTGAAAGGTACGTGGATGGGTTAGCTCCACAGATCAAGGGGATGGTTACTGCCTCAAACCCTGCAAATGTGCAGAATGCTATCAGGTTGGCCCATAAGCTGACTGACCAGGCCATAGAGCAAGGAACTTTGCCACCCAGGAAGGTCCCCAAAACTGCCCTAGACGGGAAAAGAAAGAGAGATGACGACTCTAGTAACAACAACAACAATGGTGGTGGCAACAACAATGGGAGATCCTCCAACACTCACAATCAAAACAAGAGGTACAACAATTCTAGGGGTGACTATAACAACAATAACACCAACAGCGGGGGCGGTAACCAGAACCGCGAAGGTGGTAGTAATCAGAATCACAATGGGTACAAGGGACGAGCACCTTTCTACAATCGGTGCAACCAACACCACAACGGGGCATGCAAGAAACTCACTTGTGAGCGTTGTGGTAAAGGGGGCCATGAGGCTAAGAACTGTTGGGGTGAATTACTAAACCATCCTAATCAGAATCAGAACCACAACCAGAATCTGAATCAGAATCAGAACCAGAGGCAGAATAATGAAGGCCCTAGGGGGTGTTATGAATGTGGGAAGCCAGGGCACTTGAAGAGGGACTGCCCACAGCTCCGAAGGAATAATAATAACAATGCTGGCAACAACAACAATCACCGTAACAACAATAACAACGGTGGTGATGGTGGTAGGAATGGTGGAGATGGCGCCAAAGGGCGAGCTTTTGTTATGGGTTCTGGTGAAGCAAGAAACGATGCCAACGTCATTACCGGTAAGTTCCTTCTAAACAACTACTTCGCAAATGTCTTATTTGATACTGGTGCTGAGAAAAGTTTTATCTCGACTAAGTTCTGTAAGTTGATTAAGGCTACCCAAACTCCACTAAAAGCTAGGCACACGGTTGAATTAGCAAATGGTAAGCTTCTTGACACCACCCACGTAGTTGAAGACTGCACATTAGAACTATCGGGTCATAAACTAAGTATAGACCTTATGCCTTTTACCATCGGTAGTTTCGATGTGATAGTGGGCATGGATTGGTTATCCAAACATCAGGCGGAAATTGTCTGTCAAGAAAAAGTCATACGAATACCAGTAGCAGGAGGAGAAGTACTCTCGATTCAGGGCAAAAAGGGAGGTGCTGTCTCCGGAATCATATCATACCTTAAAGCGCAGAAGTGTCTTCGGAAAGGACACGTGGCAATCCTGGCCACAGTTACGGACCAAACCAGGGTGGAGAGCAAAATTGAAGACTTTCCGATAGTAAGTGATTACTCAGAGGTGTTTCCTGAGGAATTACCTGGCCTTCCTTCGCATCGACAAGTATAATTTAGGATTGACCTCGCTCCAGGAGCAGCTCCGATCGCGCGTGCACCGTATCGGCTAGCAGTGAACGAATTGAATGAGCTGTCCGCACAACTGCAGGAGTTGCTAGATAAAGGTTTCATTAGGCCTAGCTCGTCACCATGGGGAGCACCAGTATTATTCGTCAAGAAGAAGGATGGCACGTTTAGAATGTGTATCGATTACCGCGAACTCAATAAGGTCACTATTAAAAATCGATACCCTCTTCCTCGAATAGATGATCTTTTTGATCAGCTTCAAGGGTCCAGTTACTATTCCAAGATTGATTTAAGGTCTGGTTACCACCAACTTCGAGTCCGTGAGGAGGACATAGAAAAGACAGCCTTCAGAACACGCTACGGCCATTATGAATTCTTGGTCATGCCTTTCGGGCTGACAAATGCACCAGCTGTGTTCATGGATCTCATGAACCGTGTGTGCAAGCCCTACCTGGACAAATTCGTCATTGTGTTCATCGACGACATTCTCATTTACTCCAAAACAAAAGAAGAACACGAGGAACACCTGCGGTTAATCTTAGAATTGTTAAGGAAAGAACAACTCTATGCGAAATTCTCTAAGTGCGATTTTTAGATCCGAGAGGTTCAATTTCTGGGTCACATCGTCAACGAGCAAGGTATTCACGTTGACCCAGCCAAGGTCGAGGCCATTAAAAGTTGGCCTACCCCTAGAGCTCCTACGGAAATTTGTCAATTCCTAGGTTTAGCGGGTTACTACCATCGTTTTATAAAGGGATTTTCTCGGTTAGCTCAACCAATGACCGCTCTTACGCACAAAGGGGTTCAGTACAGATGGGGTGACAAGGAAGAGGCAGCCTTCCAAACTTTGAAAGAGAAACTTTGTACTGCACATATATTATCTTTACCTGATGAAATTGACGACTTCGAGGTCTATTGTGACGCGTCAATCCAGGGACTCGGATGTGTTTTGATGCAAAGAGGTAAAGTCATCGCATACGGGTCAAGGCAACTAAAGTCCCATGAGAAGAATTACACAACTCACGACTTAGAGTTGGGCGCTGTTGTATTTGCCTTGAAATTTTGGAGACACTACTTATACGGTACCAATTGTACGATATTCACTGATCACAAGAGCCTCCAGCACATATTTGAACAGAAGGAACTCAACATGAGGCAACGTAGGTGGGTCGAATTGTTGAACGACTATGACCTTGCGATAAAGTATCATCCAGGCAAGGCCAACGTAGTGGCTGATGCCTTGAGTAGAAAGGAGCATGTTAAACCTAGAAGGGTTCGAGCTCTTCAATTAACGATCCATACGGGGCTACCGGATAGACTCCGGGATGCTCAGAAAGAGGCCCTGAAGGAGGAGAATTTTGGGTCTGAATCATTACGTGACATATATGGAACTTCGGAAGTTAAGTCTGATGGACTTCGTTATTATAATGACCGTATATGGGTACCTTTGCATGGAAATCTTAGAGAACTGGTGATGGAAGAAGCTCACAAGTCCCGTTATTCGATCCATCCAGGTTCTGACAAAATGTATCAAGACTTAAAGGGGCTATATTGGTGGCCTAATATGAAAGTTGATATCGCTAGATATGTCAGCAAGTGCTTGACGTGCGCGAAGGTCAAAACGGAACATCGAAAGCCAGCAGGGTTACTGCAACAACCTAAAATTCCTGAATGGAAATGGGAAGAAATCTCGATGGATTTCATCACGGGATTGCCCCGTTCTTCTGGCGGTAACGATATGATTTGGGTTATCGTTGACCGATTAACAAAATCCGCTCATTTCCTAGCTATCAAGGAAAATGACAAGACAGAGAAGCTTGCAAAGATATATCTCAAGGAGATTGTCAAGCTTCACGGAGTGCCTTTATCTATTATCTCCGACCGAGACCCTAGGTTTGCTTCAAATTTTTGGAGATCCTTACAAGAGGCGATGGGCACTCGCTTAGATATGAGTACCGCGTATCATCCTCAAACAGATGGACAGACTGAACGTACAATCCAAACTCTCGAGGATATGCTTAGAGCATGTGTGCTCGACTTCGGGAAAAATTGGGAAACTCATTTACCACTGGTAGAATTCTCCTACAACAACAGCTACCATACCAGTATTGGAGCCGCTCCATTTGAGGCTCTTTACGGACGAAAATGCAGATCGCCGGTCTGTTGGGCTGAGGTCGATGAGAGCCAACTCACTGGACCTGAATTAGTACACGAGACCACTGAAAGAATCGTGCAGATCAGAAACCGCATGAAAGCGGCAAGAGATAGACAAAAGAGTTATGCGGATAAACGCCGAAGGCCTTTGGAATTTAAAGTCGGCGACAAAGTATTATTGAAAGTTTCGCCTTGGAAAGGCGTCGTACGCTTTGGCAAGCGCGGGAAGTTGAATCCCCGCTATGTAGGACCATTCGAGATCACCGAAACTATTGGTCCGGTGGCTTACCGTTTAAACTTACCTCCTGAGTTAGATGGAGTGCACAACGTGTTTCACGTTTCGAACCTGAGAAAGTGTTTAGCAGACGACACTCTTATAGTTCCAGTAGAAGAACTGCAAATCGATGAACAACTGCGATTTATCGAACAACCCGTGGAAATCATGGGCCGTGAGGAGAAAACCTTGAAACGAAGTAAAATTCCCATCGTCAAAGTGAGATGGCAATCTAAACGTGGACCAGAGTTCACGTGGGAACGTGAAGATCAGATGAGAAAGAAATATCCTCACTTATTTGATCAGGCCTCAACATCTAATTAAGGTATGAGTTAAATTTTGGGACAAAATTTCCTTAACAAGGGGATGATGTAGCAACCCTAAAATTTTTCTTTTCATTCCACAGAAACCGTATCAACTTAAGGCAATTTTCGGGACGAAAATTCCTTAACAAGGGGATGATGTGACAACCGCTAATTTTCCAGGTTAACTCCGTTAACAACTTGTGTTATGTTTCGATAACGTCCGTTACTTCCGTTAACTAGAATAGTTACACGAGTGATGCACATGAGTCTAGACGTCGGTTAACTTACTTGAATAATTATATTTTATGAATTCATGAAAATGTTTTGTCATTTTATGTGGCAATTATAATTATTATTACGTGGTATATATGTATATATATACGCACGTCGGTTTATGATTTTACGTGACGGTGTATCACGTATTCAGACGAAGTATTTCTATAATATTATAGGAATTTAAAAACGTATAGTTATGGAGTTATAACTATGATTTTATGTGAACCTAAGCGGATAATTAGAGATTGCTATCCATGATTTTATTTGGTCGTTTAAGTTTATATTTCTCATAAACGCTACACATTATTCGGTGTGGAGATCCATACACTCGTTTGATCATCGTTTACGTATTTCCCGTTATCCCTCGTTAGTCTCGTTATCCTTTCATAAACGAGAGGGACTATTCTCGCCAATTACTAGTTATGTGACCATTATTGCAATTACCCAAAACATTGTGTCACCTTGTAAATTGTAGAGGGACTGATTTTGTCATTTGCCAATAGATACACAAATGACATTTACGAGAGTGTAAACTCTGGATCGGTTTCGACCGACCGTAATCCCCATCGTCGGTTTCAAAATTTTGCTAATCAATTCCTCATTCAAGTTCCTCTTGATTACTAGAATCATATTATCACTCAAGAACCATTCAGTTGCAAAACACACAACCCTCTCGATAGTCCTCTGCCTTTCTCTCGTTTTTCTCTATTTTCCGGTGAACTCAAATTCCGGCCAAAAGACCCACCGAATCACCACCATTCCATAACCTCTGTGATCGTGAAGCCATGAGGAACAACTAGGTGTTAACGGTTTTGCGAATCGTAACCGTGCTCGGAGGTCGCGATTCAAGTTCGGGTTCTATTTCGGCTTCAAAAACTCATCTTTTCTCGATTCCGATTCAAGGTAACCATTCCCCTTTGTTAATCGCACGTATTGCTTCTTTTTATTTCTGGTTTCGCGATTTTCCGGTGACCGGAATAAAACTCCGGCCACCGGAGTTTGTGGGGAAGAAGATGGTGACTGGTGGGGACTGGTTATATTATTTAGAAACTAGATACAAATACAAACGCACAGGCAGCGCAGCTGGTTAGCGCTATTGCCTGGGACCGAGAGGTCCCTGGTTCGAAACCCCCTCGCCCCAAAGTCTTTTTCTGTGTTTTTTCTTTCCTGTTCTGATCTGCTGGTCGCTGCATAGAATATAAATGATGACTGCGAGACGTGTTAACAAGCGAGCCCCTAGCCCAGTCGCTAGGGCGCTGTGTTGCAACCTTTAGGTCACGGGTTCGAGTCCCGTGACCCCTTATTTTTATGGTTTCATTTTTTTTAAGGATTCTATGTATTATCTTGGTCCAAACTCAAAACCTATATTACAAGCCTTCTAGATCTCGACCCGTGATACCCATATAACGTATATAATATGAAAACGTTAAGATTTAATTAAATCTAAAAATGTAATGATTTCGTTATTAATAATAAATATTGTTTTAAACCATGGAAATATATATAAGTATATATATATATATTTGGCCTATTGTCATACAAACGTTTTAAAGATGTCCTTTAAACTCTTGAATTTATATCACAACACATAAATATATATTTACGACGATTTATTTCATTTTCGACTACGCCTCGATATATATATATATATATATATGTATATATGTAACCCGATCATGACTACATTTATTATTGGGAATAATAAACGTGTATTGATTTTTATAAAATCTTTGATTCCTTGATCTAAGTGTCATCTTTGGCTGTTCTCGATTAAACGATTTTTACCGCGTTTTGAAAATTATCACATGCGTCTTATTTGGAATTATTTGATAGCCCACCGTCGTCTAGGCTATGTTACTCATGTGCAAACACACACTTACGTATGTAAAATCGATAGGTGCTCGGTAAATTACGCAAGACTCGGAAGTCTAACTAAATTTGTAGCAGCGCACCCTAAGGTGAGTTTCACAACCTTTACGTTACGTCCGGTTTTGGACGATAACACACGCAAACACGTTACACCCGGGTTAGGGTGATAACACAACAACATTTATGTATGATTAAAGTAG
>JBCNJP010000007.1:79705830-79771835 GCA_039602395.1 Deinandra increscens subsp. villosa | reverse complement strand
AACCATTCCCCTTTGTTAATCGCACGTATTGCTTCTTTTTATTTCTGGTTTCGCGATTTTCCGGTGACCGGAATAAAACTCCGGCCACCGGAGTTTGTGGGGAAGAAGATGGTGACTGGTGGGGACTGGTTATATTATTTAGAAACTAGATACAAATACAAACGCACAGGCAGCGCAGCTGGTTAGCGCTATTGCCTGGGACCGAGAGGTCCCTGGTTCGAAACCCCCTCGCCCCAAAGTCTTTTTCTGTGTTTTTTCTTTCCTGTTCTGATCTGCTGGTCGCTGCATAGAATATAAATGATGACTGCGAGACGTGTTAACAAGCGAGCCCCTAGCCCAGTCGCTAGGGCGCTGTGTTGCAACCTTTAGGTCACGGGTTCGAGTCCCGTGACCCCTTATTTTTTTGGTTTCATTTTTTTTAAGGATTCTATGTATTATCTTGGTCCAAACTCAAAACCTATATTACAAGCCTTCTAGATCTCGACCCGTGATACCCATATAACGTATATAATATGAAAACGTTAAGATTTAATTAAATCTAAAAATGTAATGATTTCGTTATTAATAATAAATATTGTTTTAAACCATGGAAATATATATAAGTATATATATATATTTGGCCTATTGTCATACAAACGTTTTAAAGATGTCCTTTAAACTCTTGAATTTATATCACAACACATAAATATATATTTACGACGATTTATTTCATTTTCGACTACGCCTCGATATATATATATATATATATATGTATATATGTAACCCGATCATGACTACATTTATTATTGGGAATAATAAACGTGTATTGATTTTTATAAAATCTTTGATTCCTTGATCTAAGTGTCATCTTTGGCTGTTCTCGATTAAACGATTTTTACCGCGTTTTGAAAATTATCACATGCGTCTTATTTGGAATTATTTGATAGCCCACCGTCGTCTAGGCTATGTTACTCATGTGCAAACACACACTTACGTATGTAAAATCGATAGGTGCTCGGTAAATTACGCAAGACTCGGAAGTCTAACTAAATTTGTAGCAGCGCACCCTAAGGTGAGTTTCACAACCTTTACGTTACGTCCGGTTTTGGACGATAACACACGCAAACACGTTACACCCGGGTTAGGGTGATAACACAACAACATTTATGTATGATTAAAGTAGAAATCCAACATATATCACATGTTCACGTAAAATGCTTATCTTTGAAAGTCCTTACTTATCGAACCGTTAATAGTTTATAGCGAGGGGATATTGGGTAGTACTACTGGGGTCTGACAAACCCCACTCAGCGGGCACGAGATGCACCACCCGACTGGCGGTCGGACTGAGGACAATGTCAGCCTAACTTACCGTGATCGAGTAGACACGGGGAAGGCAAACCACGTAAGGAATTATTCCTACAACTAATTGGTCAGCTTCGGTTGCGAACGTTTTAGTGACATGAACTTAGGCTCGCTACCTACGATATGGATTGTACTGTTAATATACATGCTTACATACGAATAAAAACTGTTGTATTTGTACTGCATAACTATACTAGTTATACTTATGTGCTTATGTGAACTCACCAACATTAGTTGACACTTGCTCTTATGCATGCTTTGCAGGACGCTAGGAGAATCGGATTTTTGGGCACGTACGCTGGTTAAACCTTTCATTTTGGGAATCCGTTTTTAACATTTTCAAAACTTAGTCTTAAACTGGTTGTTTACTTAATGGGCGCTTGTTTTTGCGCGACATTACTTATTTATGCTTCCGCTGGATTTTAAACTATGGTTTTAATATTTTCCGTTTGGAAATATATATATTTACAATTTGAACCCTAAACTTATGTTTGATGTAACTAATGACTCGGGTCCTGGTCTGGTTCACACCCCACACGGTAAAACTCCGTTAGTGGAAATTGGGGGTGTGACATATATCTTAATTAAAATTGAAGAAACTAAATCCGCTAATTTAGATGAGTTTGCAAACAATTAGCATCCACATTCCCCAAAATCAGAAATGCAACACCGCACACCACAATGTAAAAACGAAACATAAATAAATATAGAAGAAGGATAAAAAGAACGGTATACCAACACCCATAACACAACACCACATTCGCATCACAACAGCAATAACGAAGAAAAAAACAACACTCACTGTGTAGAAGAAGGTATGGTATACAAAAGGTATGCTTAAAATGGAAGAAGGTCGACAAGATTGAACTTGCCGCGTTCAATGAAGACGGGGTAGAGATCAGACGGAAGGGGAATGGACCGGAGTTTGTTCATCCGTGTGTTGTTCAGGCTGCTGATCAATCATATCATGCACATGTGCTATACTTATTACCTATACATAAATGCTTAATACTTCGCCATTATGTATTGCTTTTATTAATACTTAAATGGAATCCTACTAATATAAGAACTTCTTCTGGACCGGTGAAATAAATGTGATGTGACTGATGTACGAATTTTCTTTAAGAAATTTTCTTTAAGGAACTGCCAGTCAATCGAGTGTTGTGGTTTAAAAAAGTTATATCATAGAAAATCTAAAACTTACCATTCAAAAAATATATATAGATATATGTTAATAGTTTAATATTTTAAAAAAAATAACAACTTGGTAGCCTTTTAAAACAAATGATATTGTACAACTGATGTAGATAGCCTCAGCGGCTAACTTAAAGTCTTAAATAGCGTTAAAGAATCCTGAAAGAATTATTCTTTGTAGAACATGTTACTTAAACATATGAATTATGACCCGAAAACTCTGTTTTGGAAGAATTTATACATGCATAAGAAAAATATTGCATTTGTTAAAAGAATAATAGAGTAATAAACCTCTTTGAATGAATATGTATTAAATAATTTACTGCACAAATATTTGAAGTGAATCTTAATTACAAAATACAAATTATTTTGCCATTTACATATGTAAAAAAATGGGAAACCAAATTATTGGTTCAAATTCTTCTGCCACTCATGAAGTTATTTATTTTAGATATTACAGAATGTTTCAAATGCTTTTGTCACTCAAATAGTCATTTTACATATTGCAAATGACATAAACATTAGAAACCATTTTTATTTCAGATTGACATAAAAGGTTTGCAGGGTAAATCCTTACTGAAGTTCTAAGTTAATACTTAACCAATACAACAACAAAAATAAAGAGGCATAAAACAAGTATAATACATGAGGCTGCAAAAGCAAACACATAAGAGAAGACTAACCTTTAGAAAGAGACAACGACCAAAGAGGAAGAAACAGTCCACCAAGCTGCAAACATAATGAAGGCCTAATCTTCGTCAATTAGAAGATATATCTTAATTAAAATTGAAGAAACTAAATCCGCTAATTTAGATGAGTTTGCAAACAATTAGCATCCACATTCCCCAAAATCAGAAATGCAACACAGCACACCACAATGTAAAAACGAAACAGAAATAAGTGTAGAAGAAGGATAAAAATTATGGTATACCAACATCCATAACACAACACCACATTCACATCACAACAGCAACAGCGCAGCGCAAAACAACACTCACTGTGTAGAAGAAGGTATGGTATACAAAAGGTATGCTTAAAATGAAAGAAGGTCGACAAGATTGAAGTTGCCGCGTTCAATGAAGACGGGGTAGAGATCAGACGGAAGGGGAATGGACCGGAGTTTGTTCATTCGTGTGTTGTTCAGGCTGCTGATCAATCATATCATGCACATGTGCTATTCTTATTACCTATACATAAATGCTTAATACTTCGCCATTATGTATTGCTTTTATTAATACTTAAATGGATGCCTACTAATATAAGAACTTAACTTTTACACTAGAGTTGCTACCAAAATGATTTGTTGCAAAATTCTCAGCCAATGCAAGTGAAAGTAGAACTTGCCGACGACACAACCGAACACAAGGTCAGTGATTTCACATTATTTAGAAACTCCTTCTTCTTACTACTGATCTTAAGGTACTCACCAGTTTCCAGAATTATTATGATCACATGCATATACTATAGTTTAATCATATCATCTAAATTAGCAAAACATATTTGGATTAAAATCACATACATATCGCGAAAGAACTTAAAAGTAGTAATCAAAGTAAAACCATATAAACTAAAAAGAAGTTTAGCTCTGACCATTTAATTTTAAACATTGTATAAATAACATACAAAGTCTTCTACAAAGACTGGAAATTTGCGTTAACCTCATATCAGTTGGTAAGATGTAAGAAATTCAGTATGCTTAACAGTTAAATTACACAATCTTGAAAAATCAAATTACACTGAATTTGAAGAATAGGATTTACCCATTAACTAACGATTTTAAAAGAAATGAAATGTACAATGTGACGCTTAAAAATATTACAAAATATGTAAAGAGGAAAAGTACCATAATACCCGAAGATATATACTCACATTAGATGAGTGAAAATAGGAATCTTTAATAGTTGCTTGAAAAAATCAGTTAAAAGACTTTACAAAAATCATTTTAGAAAAGAAATTAGAAATGAGGTGGAGTACAGAATAAGTCTATACATAACCAATATCACTAAAATTTTAATTAATGAAACAGGAAAGATAAAATTTGATAGTAAAAATTAAAGTCTGGAGTTTAATTATGTTGCACCTAATATTCGACATTGTTAAACTATAGGTTCTACCAAAATAGTTTCCACAATCGATGTGACATCCGGGAATTTCAAGGTTAACTTCCGTTAGACAATTCCGTTAGTTACGTTATAAGTGTTAACTTAGTAACTAATGCATAACTAGGCCGAATACGTCCACGACCTTTGGTTGATCACCGAACCCGCCCATATGTGCTATGTGTTCATTTATTAATGCCATTATGTGCAATGTGATTTAAACGCATGATTTAATATTATGAATAGCATGACAAATTGTAAATCCTTGATTATGTGAAAATTGCCTAAGTTGTGCAGCCAGCGAAACTACCGGGCGAAACTGTAGTGTCGCCCGGTAGCCAGCTAAGTTAATCAGTTAAAACGCGACCAGAGCTAGTTTCGCTTGGCCAGCGAAACTGCCAGCGAAACTAGCCTCTGATATAAATAATCTTAATAAACCCTAGTTCTCCTATTTGCCTCATTTACACAAAAACACACACACTCTTCTCTGGAGATTTGGTCAGCTGAAAACCATCAAGAAAAACCAAGATCTCAGCCTCAAGACAACATCCATTCGATTCCTTGGTCGAATCGTGAGTCCCAAAACCTTCCTTTATGCCATTTCTATGTGTTTTCTATGTGTTTCTTCATAAAGCATGCTTAAACCTTCATGATATTGTTAGATCTTCTGTAGGAATGCTTAGTAATGCTAGATCTATCATAAAGTTTGCAACTTTACGTTTGAAATCCAACCATGATAGAGATCTATGCTATTTAGGTCACTTTAGGGTTTTAAATGCATTTTGGTGATTTGATGATGAATATGCATGAATAAGGTGTTAAAACTTGTTGTTTGATGTTGGTAAATGCCTATGTATGCTAAACAATGAATTGCATGAAGTATGGAAGCTGTTAGGTTGATTTTTAGGCTGATCCGTATGTTTTTCGCGACCAGCGAAACTGTACTGTTCTCTGGGCGAAATTGTCCAGCGAAATTATGTGAATCTTCAACCAGCGACACTATGCAGCGAAACTGCAGTGTCGCCGGGTAAACCAACCAGACCAGCTCGAGCGAATCTACCGAGCGAAATTCCCTGAACGAAAGTTCAAACCAGTTTCGGGCGAAACTAGGCTAGCGAAACTGTGCCAACAGTTTCGAGCGAAACTAGCCTAGCGAAACTGTGTCATCGGGTATTGCCTAGCGAAAGTGCTGCCCGTGCACACAGCGAAACTGTCTAGCGAAACTGCTAGCGAAACTGAGACCAAAATCCAAACTTGTGCAATTTGCTTGAATGTTATGCCATGACTTACATGATTATGCCATGATGATACATGCTTTGATTTCTGATGTATATGAACCCTTGTTTATGATCAACCATCGGTGTCGTGTGTCGTTATGTCGAGTCATAGTTCCAACGGGCTATGTTATGGGCCATAGTGACGTTAAGTAAAGATTAGACACAAAACTAATACTTAAGACCTAAACGTGTTCATAGGTCTTCGTTAAGCATACTTGGATTATTAACAAGTGTAGCAGTGCAACCCAAGGTGAGTGTCACTAACCCGACTACCGTGAACCCGTTTGGGTCACAACGAATAATTAAATGAAAAACAATGCTGACAACCTTATGAGTGCTATGCACCTCCCTGATGAACCTGAAAACTTGGAGTGCTCGGCACCCACTTGACGAACTTGAAGTGCTTTATGGGAAGCACTTGTGAATTACTTAAATAACTATTTCTGGAATGAAACTGAAAACATTTTGAGATTCGTGAGAATCCGGTAAACCTTTTAATATGGCTAGCGTAGGTTAAAGTCTAAACCACATGATATCACATGATTTCTAAGGATGCCTTGAAACTTAAAAGTCCTCAACTAAATTGTATCATTAATTGTAAAGCGAGGGGATGTTGGGTAGATCTACTGGAGTTTGACAAACTCCGCCCCGTGGCACGGGGAGTGCACGGAGGTACAATATCAGCCTATCTGAACGTGATCCCGAGAGGACACGGGGGAGGCAAAACCGCGATGACGTAGGTCCGCAGTACTGATGGCACAGCCACTACAATAATTTATGGTCAGCTTTGATACAAACTTCCTTAGTGCATGGAACAACGGATTAGCTACCCGCGATATCGGTTGAGCACTTTAACTATACAAAACTAGTACATACCCGATAACGTAGGTTACGGACAATACTTTTACTAAACCATGATACTATGATTTTGGTTATTTCAAGCATTGCTTTTCACAAATAAAATGTACGTAAGAATACGTTTACACGATTATGATTTATGAGACCGGGCCACTGCATGACAAGCCCACTGTGAACTCACCAACCGTTAGGTTGACACTTGCGTGGTTTAAACTTTTGCAGATCGCTGAAGAGTATCCGGAGCAGGTTGACATGGCACAAGAAGATGTTTATTTTTATTTAAACTAAACTTGGGAATTTGAAACAATGTTTATGTAAGGCACGTGGTTAGTGCTAAAGATAATATTTCCGCTGCGTATTGTTAAGCTGTTATTTTTATTTATGTTTGGACTTTACTCTGATTTGTTTAGTATTTGTAACTAATGGTTGTGGTCCTGGTCTGGTCGCACCCCTTAACGGTATAAACTCCGTTAGTGGTTAATTTGGGGGTGTGACAGATTGGTATCAGAGCCATTGGTTGCAGAGAACTGGAATCATTTTCTAAAACGATTTGGAAACTACAACTTGAAAACCTTAGTTACAAACGAATAAACAAATTCCCAAAACAAAAATTTTTACGTGCCAACCTGGGATACTCGCTCTGCTGTGTAAGTAAAAGCTTAGTACGTATGTATATATATATAGATATAAATATATATATATACACCGTGTCTAGGAAGTCTAACGGAAAACCTTAGGAAAATTTTCACACACGAATACGAAACGCGAATGCTATTACGCGCACTATGCCGGGGGAAAGCGACAACGAAACGATGCTACACGCTACGTCCTGATTTCTACTACGATGACTACGCCGACGATGACTTTTATGGGAAAGCCGACTTTCGACGATAGCTACTTACGACTTACGACGATTCCTCGACGACGCCTCGATTTTGCATAAAATTTTCTGGACTAATAGTGGGATAACAGGAATTGTTAATATACATATTATGGGATATGTATAAAGTATAACTGTGACTGAACACTGGCTACTTTAACTGTTCAGCAAAATGGCTGGAAGAGCGGGAAGAAACAACATTAACTTGACACCTGCGCAACTGCAAGCGATGATTAACGAACATGTGCAAGCTGCCGTGGCAGCCGTCCAAGCTACAATTGTCGCGCATGGTAATTATTATGCCGGTTAAGGCCCGAAGCGATTATATTTTGAATTGATTAAAACCCGAACTATTTATTGCATCAGGAAACCAGCATCACTGTACGTTTAAGTCTTTCATGGACTGTAAGCCGATGACGTTCTCCGGCGAGGAAGGAGCGGTGGGACTCCTTAGATGGATCGAGAAGTCTGAAAAGGTTTTCTCCATGTGTAACTGCCCTGCTGGAGACAAGGTGAAATTTGCGACTGGTACTTTCGAAGGAGCTGCTCTTACCTGGTGGAATGCTGAAATCCAGATGATTGGGATTGATGCGGCTAAGAACATGCAATGGGGAGCATTTAAGGAACTGATTATGGAAGAATACTATCCTCGCGATCAAGTGAAGAAGCTAGAAGGTGAATTCTTGAATCTGAAGATGACGGGGTCTGAAATTGAACAGTATACTGCGCGTTACCATGAGTACGCGGTACTATGCCCCACAATGGTTGATGCTGAGTTCAAACGCATCGGGCGTTATCTGGAAGGCCTCGCGCCTCAAATCAAGGGACTAGTGACTGTCAGCAACCCCGCAACTGTACAGCAAGCCATCCGTTTGGCTCACAAGCTTACTGATCAGGAGGTCGAGAAGGGTACTCTACCTGCGAAAGCCACTGAGAAGACTGCCCTTAGTGGCAAAAGAAAAGCTGATGATGAAGCTCCTGAAAACTCCATGAACAATCAGAGTGTTGGAAACAGCACTGGGAGGTCCTATAACTCCCAAAGTCAAAGCAAAAGGTCTGGGAACAACAGTGGTAACTACCGCCAGGGTGGCAATGGGCAAAGCAACTACAGGGGTAACCTGCCTTTGTGTAACAAGTGTGGGAAACATCATGCTGGTGTTTGTAGAAAGAATCTGAGTTGTGAAAGGTGTGGAAAGAAAGGCCACGAAGCAAAAGATTGTTGGGCAACTCTACCTGAGCAACAAAACCGCCAAAGGCAAAACAACAACAACAACAATCATGGCAACAACTATGGGAACAACCGTAACGGGTAAGGAAATAATCAGAACAATAATGGTGGAGCCCGTGGCTGTTTTGAATGTGGTGCTCAAGGCCACATTAAGAGGGACTGCCCGCAGTTGAGAAGACAGGGTAATGGAAATCAAGGAAACAACGGTGGAAACGGTAATGGCGGAGGAAATGGCAATGGGAATGGCAATGGTAATGGTGGGAATGGTAGAGGTCGAGCTTTCGTCATGGGTCAAGGAGAAGCTCGCAATGATGCCAACGTGATTAACGGTAAATTCATCCTTAATGGTTTCTTTGCTACTGTGTTATTTGATTCTGGTGCTGAGAAAAGTTTTATTTCCACTAAATTTGCTAAGTTGATTAATGCTAAACCTATTGCCTTAGATGCTAAGTATGTGGTAGAGCTAGCTAATGGTAAACTTCATGATACAACTCAGATAGTTAAGGACTGTAAGTTAAAACTAGCTGGCCATACGTTAGGAATCGATCTTATGCCTTTCCCGATTGGTAGTTTTGATGTCATAGTAGGAATGGATTGGTTATCTGAGAATCGAGCTGAAATCTTATGTAAAGAAAAAGTGGTTCGTATCCCACTCAAAGATGGTGAAGTGTTAACAGTTCAAGGTGAAAAAGGTGGAGCAGTCACCGGTATTATCTCTTTCCTCAAAGCTCAAAAGTGCCTTCGTAAAGGTCACTTCGCGATTCTTGCCAACGTCACCGATTCGACACTACCCGAGCGTAAAATCGACGATTACCCGATAGTCCGCGACTTCCAAGATGTATTTCCTGAAGATCTGCTTGGTCTGCCTCCATTTCGACAAGTTGAGTTTGGAATCGAATTAGCTCCTGGAGCCGCTCCGATTGCACGCGCACCTTACCGTTTGGCGGTAAGTGAACTCAACGAACTCTCCTCACAACTTCAAGAGCTACTCGACAAAGGGTTTATTCGTCCAAGTTCGTCTCCGTGGGGAGCACCGGTTTTGTTTGTTAAGAAGAAGGATGGAACGTTCCGTATGTGTATTGATTACCGAGAGCTTAACAAGGTTACTATCAAGAATCGGTATCCACTTCCTCGAATCGACGATCTCTTCGACCAGCTACAAGGTTCGAGTTACTTCTCAAAGATTGATCTACGGTCTGGATATCACCAGCTTCGCGTTCGAGATGAAGATGTCCCCAAGACTGCTTTCAGAACTCGCTACGGTCATTACGAGTTTTTGGTTATGCCGTTTGGGCTAACTAATGCGCCTGCCGTATTTATGGATCTGATGAATCGAGTGTGCAAGCCGTACCTCGATAAGTTTGTGATAGTTTTCATTGATGATATTTTGATCTACTCCAAGACAAAGGAGGAACACGAGGAGCACCTGCGACTTATCTTGGAATTGCTCCGCAAGGAACAGCTTTACGCCAAGTTTTCAAAGTGCGATTTTTGGATTCGCGAAGTCCAGTTTCTTGGACACATTGTTGATCAGAATGGAATTCACGTCGACCCAGCTAAAGTGGAAGCTATCAAGAATTGGTCTACTCCTAGAGCGCCAACCGAAATCCGACAATTTTTGGGACTTGCCGGATATTACCGAAGATTCATCAAGGGTTTCTCGCAGTTGGCTCAACCCTTAACGGCTTTAACGCACAAAGGAGTGCAATACAGATGGGGTGAAAAAGAAGAACGTGCGTTTCAAACTCTTAAAGATATGTTATGTTCAGCTCCAATTCTCGCGTTACCCGATGGGATTGACGACTTTGTAGTCTACTGTGATGCATCCATTCAAGGACTCGGTTGCGTGTTGATGCAACGGGATAAAGTGATTGCCTATGGGTCCAGGCAACTGAAGGATACTGAGAAGAATTATACAACGCATGATTTGGAATTGGGAGCCGTTATTCATGCACTCAAGATTTGGAGACATTACCTCTACGGAACAAAGTGCACAATATTTACCGATCACAAAAGTTTACAGCACATCTTTAATCAGAAGGATCTCAACATGCGACAACGAAGGTGGGTCGAGCTATTAAATGATTATGACTTAGCAATCAAATATCACCCAGGAAAAGCCAATGTTGTGGCTGACGCATTAAGTCGGAAGGAGTATGAAAAGCCTCGACGAGTACGAGCGCTGCAACTTACCATTCACACGGGATTGCCGGATCGGATCCGCGATGCCCAACAAGAAGCTCTAAAAGAAGAAAACTTCGCAGCTGAAGCACTGCGAGGGGTAGATGGTAACTCTGAAATTAAACCCGACGGACTCAGGTATTATAATGATAGAATTTGGGTTCCCTTACTTGGAAATCTTCGTGAGCTCGTGATGGACGAGGCTCACAAGTCAAGGTATTCGGTGCACCCAGGATCGGATAAAATGTACCAAGATTTGAAGGGTTTGTATTGGTGGCCGAATATGAAAGCCGACATCGCGCGATATGTGGCTAAGTGTTCAACATGCTCAAGAGTTAAGATCGAGTACCAAAAGCCTTCTGGGCTATTGCAACAACCAAAGATCCCAGAATGGAAATGGGAGGATATCTCCATGGATTTTGTAACAGGATTACCTCATCGATCAAATCGACCGGATGCGATTTGGGTTATCATTGATCGATTAACCAAATCTGCACATTTTATCCCGATGAAGGAAACTGACAACATGGATAAGTTAACGAAGCTGTACATTGATCGAATTGTGGCACGTCATGGAGTGCCTAAGACCATTATCTCAGATCGAGATCCCCGATTTACTTCCCGACTATGGCAATCTATGCAAGAAGCATTGGGAACCAGACTGGATATGAGTACAGCTTATCACCCGCAGACCGATGGTCAGACGGAAAGAACTATTCAAACTTTAGAAGACATGCTCCGAGCTTGCGTTCTCAACTTCGATAAAGACTGGGAAGCTCACCTTCCGTTGGTGGAGTTCTCCTACAACAACAGTTATCATTCAAGTATCGGTGCTGCACCTTTTGAAGCTCTTTATGGCAGAAAATGCAGATCGCCCGTGTGTTGGGCTGAAACGGGTCAGAAAGGACTCACTGGACCGGAAATCATTCATGATACAACTGAACGGATTATTCAAATCAGAAAACGGATAGCCGCAGCACGTGACAGACAGAAGAGCTATGCCGACAAACGCCGTAAACCTTTGAAGTTCGAGGTAGGCGACAAAGTGTTATTAAAGGTATCTCCCTGGAAAGGTGTGATACGCTTCGGAAAGCGTGGGAAGTTAAATCCTCGCTACATCGATCCTTTTGAAATCATTGGGGAAGTAAGCTCGGTGGCCTACCGATTACGACTCCCTGCAGAGCTCGATGGAGTTCACAACGTGTTTCACGTCTCTAACTTAAAGAAATGTCTGGCTGAAGACACCGAAATAATTCCTTTGGAGGAATTGGAAATTGACGAACATTTGAGATTTATCGAGCAACCGGTAGAAATCATGGGACGCGAGGAAAAAGCCCTCAAACGTAGCAAGATTCCGATCGTCAAGGTGCGATGGAACTCAAGGCGTGGACCTGAATATACTTGGGAACGAGAGGATCAAATGAAGAAAAAGTATCCTCACTTGTTCGAGCAAACGTCCACGGAAACCCAAGGTATGATTTAATTTTGGGGACCAAAATTCCTGTAACAGGAGGAGGATGTGACGACCCTAAAACTTTTGCTTTCTTTCCCCAGCAAATACAGCAACGACGACAGCTGAGGCTGCGAACGCCACGACACAAGAATAATTTTCGGGACGAAAATTCCAATTACAAGGGGATGATGTGACATCCGGGAATTTCAAGGTTAACTTCCGTTAGACAATTCCGTTAGTTACGTTATAAGTGTTAACTTAGTAACTAATGCATAACTAGGCCGAATACGTCCACGACCTTTGGTTGATCACCGAACCCGCCCATATGTGCTATGTGTTCATTTATTAATGTCATTATGTGCAATGTGATTTAAACGCATGATTTAATATTATGAATAGCATGACAAATTGTAAATCCTTGATTATGTGAAAATTGCCTAAGTTGTGCAGCCAGCGAAACTACCGGGCGAAACTGTAGTGTCGCCCGGTAGCCAGCTAAGTTAATCAGTTAAAACGCGACCAAAGCTAGTTTCGCTTGGCCAGCGAAACTGCCAGCGAAACTAGCCTCTGATATAAATAATCTTAATAAACCCTAGTTCTCCTATTTGCCTCATTTACACAAAAACACACACACTCTTCTCTGGAGATCTGGTCAGCTGAAAACCATCAAGAAAAACCAAGATCTCAGCCTCAAGACAACATCCATTCGATTCCTTGGTCGAATCGTGAGTCCCAAAACCTTCCTTTATGCCATTTCTATGTGTTTTCTATGTGTTTCTTCATAAAGCATGCTTAAACCTTCATGATATTGTTAGATCTTCTGTAGGAATGCTTAGTAATGCTAGATCTATCATAAAGTTTGCAACTTTACGTTTGAAATCCAACCATGATAGAGATCTATGCTATTTAGGTCACTTTAGGGTTTTAAATGCATTTTGGTGATTTGATGATGAATATGCATGAACAAGGTGTTAAAACTTGTTGTTTGATGTTGGTAAATGCCTATGTATGCTAAACAATGAATTGCATGAATTATGGAAGCTGTTAGGTTGATTTTTAGGCTGATCCGTATGTTTTTCGCGACCAGCGAAACTGTACTGTTCTCTGGGCGAAATTGTCGAGCGAAATTATGTGAATCTTCAACCAGCGACACTATGCAGCGAAACTGCAGTGTCGCCGGGTAAACCAACCAGACCAGCTCGAGCGAATCTACCGAGCGAAATTCCCTGAACGAAAGTTCAAACCAGTTTCGGGCGAAACTAGGCTAGCGAAACTGTGCCAACAGTTTCGAGCGAAACTAGCCTAGCGAAACTGTGTCATCGGGTATTGCCTAGCGAAAGTGCTGCCCGTGCACACAGCGAAACTGTCTAGCGAAACTGCTAGCGAAACTGAGACCAAAATCCAAACTTGTGCAATTTGCTTGAATGTTATGCCATGACTTACATGATTATGCCATGATGATACATGCTTTGATTTCTGATGTATATGAACCCTTGTTTATGATCAACCATCGGTGTCGTGTGTCGTTATGTCGAGTCATAGTTCCAACGTGCTATGTTATGGGCCATAGTGACGTTAAGTAAAGATTACACACAAAACTAATACTTAAGACCTAAACGTGTTCATAGGTCTTCGTTAAGCATACTTGGATTATTAACAAGTGTAGCAGTGCAACCCAAGGTGAGTGTCACTAACCCGACTACCGTGAACCCGTTTGGGTCACAACGAATAATTAAATGAAAAACAATGCTGACAACCTTATGAGTGCTATGCACCTCCCTGATGAACCTGAAAACTTGGAGTGCTCGGCACCCACTTGATGAACTTGAAGTGCTTTATGGGAAGCACTTGTGAATTACTTAAATAACTATTTCTGGAATGAAACTGAAAACATTTTGAGATTCGTGAGAATCCGGTAAACCTTTTAATATGGCTAGCGTAGGTTAAAGTCTAAACCACATGATATCACATGATTTCTAAGGATGCCTTGAAACTTAAAAGTCCTCAACTAAATTGTATCATTAATTGTAAAGCGAGGGGATGTTGGGTAGATCTACTGGAGTTTGACAAACTCCGCCCCGTGGCACGGGGAGTGCACGGAGGTACAATATCAGCCTATCTGACCGTGATCCCGAGAGGACACGGGGGAGGCAAAACCGCGATGACGTAGGTCCGCAGTACTGATGGCACAGCCACTACAATAATTTATGGTCAGCTTTGATACAAACTTCCTTAGTGCATGGAACAACGGATTAGCTACCCGCGATATCGGTTGAGCACTTTAACTATACAAAACTAGTACATACCCGATAACGTAGGTTACGGACAATACTTTTACTAAACCATGATACTATGATTTTGGTTATTTCAAGCATTGCTTTTCACAAATAAAATGTACGTAAGAATACGTTTACACGATTATGATTTATGAGACCGGGCCACTGCATGACAAGCCCACTGTGAACTCACCAACCGTTAGGTTGACACTTGCGTGGTTTAAACTTTTGCAGATCGCTGAAGAGTATCCGGAGCAGGTTGACATGGCACAAGAAGATGTTTATTTTTATTTAAACTAAACTTGGGAATTTGAAACAATGTTTATGTAAGGCACGTGGTTAGTGCTAAAGATAATATTTCCGCTGCGTATTGTTAAACTGTTATTTTTATTTATGTTTGGACTTTACTCTGATTCGTTTAGTATTTGTAACTAATGGTTGTGGTCCTGGTCTGGTCGCACCCCTTAACGGTATAAACTCCGTTAGTGGTTAATTTGGGGGTGTGACAATCGAGGTTACGAGTAAGGGCAACTGCTTAAATATTAGCAGCCATTGGTTCTGCCCGTGCATCGCACGGGCCTGCCGACTAGTTAAATAAAAAGTTTAGTAATGTATAATTAAATAGTGTCAACTTTATAAATGTAAAATTTATATTTTATTATTTTTGTCCTATTATTATTACTCATAATCTTCTATGTCGTAATGAAACACTAATAACTATTTTGACTATTATGTATGCAAACTTATTATACATAATATTTCACTAAAACTTTATGGTAATAAACAATATGATATTGTTATCTAAATTTCTTAAACTATATTTATTACCAAATTCCCCAAATTCATATGAACCTATATAAATCCCTAAATTCAATCAAGCTCGCTTATCCTTGTATTCACACTTACTCAAATATTATGATTATACCTTGGAAACTCTTGACCATATTCGTTTTCATCATCTTGCGGATTTGACTTCATCAATCTAAGCAGGTGAGTCCATTGCCCATTTTTCTCTAAATTTTTCAAACCATTTTGGGGTGGAAAACACGCATAAAAGTTTTCATTTATCATTACTTTATTTTCACGAAAATCATACTATTTATCATGCTTATTATCATGAATCATTGAGAAACTTTAATCATTCAAACATTCATACATTCATACTTTTTATGCAAATTCAACTACTATGAATACATTTACTTGTATGTATCTGTGTAATATCATTTGAATATATCCTTTGCCATGCTTGATATTGTATGCTATGTGGGAAACTTTATGCTTAAGGCTCCGGAGCATCAGACGTGAGGTTCTTTGCGAAGAACTAAACATGATGACGTTGAGGTTCTTGTGGGGGACTGATCGTCGTCACAACGCTGAGATTCCTGAGAGGAACCGAACAGTAATCGTAGAGGTTCCTCGAGAGGGGAATTGAACATGTGGACAAACTTTGTTACCGATTGTTGGTTTGCGAATCATCAATCAGGCGTCCTGCTTATTTGATGAATATAGGTTTATATGTTGAATATCTGTTATGTGATGAATATCTTTTTATGGGATAAATATGTGTGCGTAAATGTCTATTCATGTATGACTTTGTGAAAACATTTTTCAATCATTAATTATCACTAAGTAAGTCAAGTACTGTTAAATAAATTGCATCTATTTATCTACATTATACCTTATTCTAGGGATCTGTACTTAAGTCTTATGAGCAATCGATGAGATTCCTTTGAGGGAATTGAACACTTGTAAGTCTCATGATCATCATAATCATAGATATTCCTTTGAGGAATTGAACATCATTTGGTACTGGGTGACGAATACGTGTGTAACTAGAGTAATACTTCCACATTTAGTTTAACAGTATGACTTTGCAAAACCTTATCAAATGTTTTTCTTCAACTTTTTTCTATTAAACCTATGACTCACCAACTATGTAGATAGTTGAACGTTTTTTGTGTTTTTCAGGTTGTTAAGAATCAAGCTTTCATGATTGATGTCACACATAGGATGCTATTGGACCTAGATAACTCAATCAGGAACTGTTTTGTTTGCTTATGTTTATTTGTAGTTATTGTATGAATTTGAATTTGATTAAATGAATTATGAAACTTTAAATAGTGTCATGTGCTTATGGACAATCATTATGCCCCGACGTATTCCGCCGTCGGTTGGGGTGTGACAGATTGGTATCAGAGCCATGGCTATAGGGAATTAAGTTATTAGACGTGGTGACCTAGACTATAGCTTAGGTGCCTAACATGATTATCTCATGTCTTACATTTTATGTCCATAAGTAATTCTATCATATGCAAATTGAACCTCTGATATCTTTCACAATCACACACATACACAATACATGTATTAACTGGAAGGGTAGTATCGGTAGCTGACTAGTACACCTCCAGAATACCAAAGGTGTGGTGGGTTAGATGTGGTATACCCTATATATAAGCACTAATGGTTTTTTTTGGAAAGTGGGACCAAGAGTCGGACCGAGGACTTGCCATAATCAACCCATTACCCACCTAAATGTTGAGTCTGTTTTGTTAAAACCAAATATTTACATAAAACATGAAAATTCAATGAAAGTGCGTAAGCGGTAGATCGTCTGCTTAGTCGTAACGAAATCAATGTAAAACGAGGATGACACAAGACGTAAATACAAAAGGATTTGTATTAGACCACAGAGTTCACATACAAGATATGACTAGAAGCTCAAGTGCCCTCAGTTACAACACAAGACAAACTATATATACTAGAACTAAACCCGCTTGGCCGAACCTCAGGTTCGGACCAGTTTGGACCAGTCCGAACTTGGAGTTCGCCAGGGGTTCGGCCAGCAGCAATCATGCACGTCTTTTCTTGTATTCGATACTTCACATGATGATCAAGAACTAGGTACTAACATTCAAGGATTAGATTTTCTATAAATTTGATACTCATTTACACACTTGATTCCTCTATGATTTCATGTCTGATTATTTTATGACCATGATTTCCAATATTCATTTATATACTTGGTTATTTTATTATTTTATTATCATGATGTTGATATTCAGTTACAAGCAAGTTTGATTTTTCCATGATTTCAGATGAATTCGATAATTCATTATATACAAGCTTGATTATTTGGTGAGCATGATTACATGTAGCATGGTTACATGGGAATTAGATATCCATTACTTGAGAATTTGGTGTTCCACTACTTGCGAACTTGATATTTGTTTATTTGCATGTGAACTTGATTTTTTTCATGAACATGATTGCATGAAATCTTGCCTTCCATGGGCATGTTTATACAAGACTTGTTATCTGTGAGCATTGGCTATTTGATTATTAATGTCCTATGGACATTATTTGTGCATGAAACAACTATGTTTAGGTGTTTTGAGTTTTATTTTTTTCCACACACAACAAGGCAAGCAATGTGGACTATGCAACGAATTAAGTGATTACGGGTGCACACGTAATTATAAGATTCAGTGCATGAGAATCATAGTAAGTCCTGCTATTTGTTATAGCATAGAACCTAGAGTGATTTTGGATAATGAGACGAATGTGATATGATAAGGACATGGCGGATACGCCGATGGTACTCCCTGTATATAAGTGCACTGTCATGTTGTCAAGAGTAGCATTATTCAGGTCACTTGAAGTTATGTTTTATTGACTTGGACCAATATTCGAGGAACATAATGTCTAGTAAAATATTTTGTGCATGCTTGACACAAATTCAAGTCTATGTAACACATCTCATTTTTGGGATCCCAAACTTAGCATTGGTAGATTGTTATAATCTCATCATCAAGTCAATTCTTTGTTTCGCTTACCCTCAGCTCAGATATTCACATTAATTTCACGTGTGTATGGTCATCACTTGAGAAATCAAAGTCCATTATTCATACCTCTCGAACCCTTTTTGACCCAATACAGTGAACCCTAACAGTCGTGTTCCAACACTCCTAAGCAATCACAGTTATATCCCCACTTTCCCCTGAAGGTGTTTTGTAATCAATTTCGGGGATGAAATTTCCTAAAGTGGGAGGTACTGTGACAACCGTCAAATATCTGTATCGGTAACCCGACCCGTTTTGATTAATTTGAGTAACTTTTTTTTAGCAAAATCCTTTTAATAAAATGATCGAAATAAATTACTAAGCTTTTAATGTGTAATAAGTGTGACTAAATGATGTTCAATCATTTTTTTTTGTTATATATTAAATGCGTATGATATATAAAAAATATTAAAAAAAAGAGTTGTTTTATAAATTATGAGTGACCTTAACAGTATTTTATAAAACTAATATCTTATAAATACATGTTGTCATACGTCTATAATAATAGTATTTTATGAAAGTATGTGTGGACTAAATATTTTGTAATGAGTTTGGTTACTAGATATTAGGTTGGGGTTTAGTATAAATCAAAACTTAAACTCGAGGGTGTAAGGGAATAATTTGTGGCTTGTGTATTAAATCACCTATTGGCGGATTATTTTGAAGGCCTATGTGATAGAATAGGTGAAAATTAGCTGGGTTATTGTTATATTGGGTCATTGAGCCATTTTAGACATGTTTGGGCTCAATTTAAAAGAGTTTAGAGGGAGTTTAGTGGGCCTGAGTGGTCAAATCCGGGAATTGACTATTAATTAGGGTTTTTAGGTTGTCTTGTTCTCCAATTTGGAGAATCCCTATAAAAGGGAAGCACTCCCCACATTATTAGGTTGCTGTTTTTGGTGTTTTTGCTAGGAGGTGATTCACGAAATTCTCTTTAGAGAATTTCAACTTGTGTCTTGCAACCAAGGGTGTTTAATCAAGTTTTCTCTTTAATCGGTTTGTCTTTCCTAGTGTTTTCATATATTATTTGCATTGTTAATTCGTGTTCTTGAATCATCCATTGACACCGGATTCCGCACGGTGTTTGTGGTTGTGATATCGTGCCGATCAGAAGAACACGATTGTATTGAAACACTGATTACTGCATACACCTTGATCGAAATTCTCTATTGAGAATTTCGATTACACCTTAAACACTTAATCACCTCAAAAGACTAACTTTACTCCACAATCAACAACCTAATAATGAGAGGAGAGCTTCCCTTATATAGGGAGTCTCCAACTTGCTAAACAAGACACCCTAAAAACCCTAATTACACATTAATTTCCGGATTTGACCATCTAGGCCCACTAAACTCCCTCTAAACACTTTCTAATTGAGCCCAAACATGCCTAAAATGGCCCAATGACCTAATATACCCATAACCCAACTCATTTTCACCTATTCTAACACATAGGCCTTCAGAATACTCCGCCAAGTGATGATTTAATACACAAGCCACAAATTATTCCCTTACAATCTTCCCCTTGGCTTGTGCTATTAAATATCTTCTACTTTCAATCTTCAGACTTCAGTCTTCTCCTTGGCTTGAACATGGGTTGGTGAAGATTCTTTTCTTGAACGATTTTCATTGGGCAGCAACGGACGAGTTCTGGGAGTTTTCTCTCAATCAGCAACAACTTGGACTTCAAATGACAAACAAGTAATGAGAGGAGGATTCTCAAGTACTTGCTCCTTCTTGAAACATGTCGAGTCCTTGCTGGATCATCAGTAACTGTCTTGACCAGCATGTAACTTCAGAGGGTAAAAATGTTGAAAACCCCTGTCTTGACATTCTTGAATTTCTTTGAACTGACGGCATTTAGCTTCCCCTCAACTCTTGAACAGTGTCTTTTGAGTCTTTGGAAGCTTTTCTTGAACAACCAACAAACTTGCCCTAAGCATAAGGTAAGTCCTTTTCCGGCTGGTTCTTCAACTTGATCAGCAGCAGAGTTCTTGCTTTGGTCAACTGAGTCCTTGACTTTCTTGTCCATGAGTTGTCTTTTTTTTCACTTAACCTGTCAAGCCCAACATGGAGCAAACACAAACACTAACCAGCATATGATACCTGGTTACTGGGTTAGCAGGAGAACAACATTCTTAATCACAAACCCAAATATTGATTACGAGTTTCCTTTAAACACTTCCCCTGAACCCAATGACTCACTTCAAATTTTCTTCCCCTGAAAATTTGAGGGAGATCATACTTTCTTGCATAAAACCCTTAAAAACATATTAAAACCTTTAAATTAACCTGGCCATGATTGAAAAATAAACAATAAAATCTTAAGATAACACAAAAGAAAACTAAAAATAAAAATGAACATACCAAATTACTAAACGAGAAGGTTTCTATAGGATCAAACCGTATGAATCTGACTGAGGAACCCTTTTCAGCTTCTGTTACTCGAACACGTCCAGGTGATTGCCAATATACTGATCCACTTTAAACTCAAACCCTTTTCTTAGTCGGGTTGTTTGTCACTTTATTATCTTTTATTGGTGCATTAATTATGAACAGCAAGTGGGTTTCAACAAATCCTAGGTACATGTTATTACACACTATCAAGCACATAAATTCCCTACCACATATTTTCACAACCTGATCCAGGAGTTTGAAATTAAGCTCGAGACTTGGTTGAGAAAAGAAAGAATAGATCACATAGATTTTTGGGATAATATACAAAGTCAACTGAATTTTTGAAACATTTTTAATAATGCTCTCATCAGTGACAAAGGCTGAGGGTTTTGGACTCTTGAGGGTCTCTTTTGATGTGCTCTTTGGCATCTTTTGGGTGTATATTATTTTTAATTTTTTTTAATTTTAGATGATCTAGAAGTACGTATGTATGGACAACTCCAGGTCATTGCTCACGCAAAGCAGAGGAGAGCCTTACATACACTCGAAGCATCCCCAGGTCATTGCTCACGCAAAGCAGAGGGGACACCGACTTTTTGAGCTCATTTTCACACTCTTGGAGACAAGCGTGTGTATCGGGAACTTGAACATGCAGTCAAATAGAAATGCAATTAACCTAAGTGTTGTTACCCATCAAACTGCCATACGTTATCTTTAAGTGTGTAACGCATACCTTTTTAGATTAAAGAGCCGAGCCTACCAACATATCACCATGGATCATGTCTTTCACATCTGCCTTACGCGTGTCAGCCATCTCCAAAACGGAAATTTATTTCACTTCCCACCTTCTCAAACACACAAACAAAAGATTAAAAATTAAAAAGCACAATTTTTTTTAGGGGTCAACTATTTCATCTTTTCTATTTTTTTAGGGGTCAACTATTTCATCTTTTCTATTCTTCCCCTTGCTTTTTGATTTTTAATAACAACACACATTTTTTTTTTTTTGATTTTTTTTTTAAACACTCACTGACACAATACTAAATATGTACTAAAAACTGGCCAAGCTAACCTTCAAAGTTTATCTTTTGAAAAAATGTCAGAAATATGTTTTGTTTCATGCACAACCATACTTCACATCAAATTAGCCAAGAAACAAACAATTAAGACAATGTTACCTTTTTCTGCTGATTTTTTCAGATATACCTCTCACAAGGATAACATACTCCCCATTAAGATCTGCATGTCATGAACTGAAGAGATGCCTCCTATCCTGTGCCTGGAACAATCACTATCACAAACAAACATGGTTAATGAAAGTCCTCCTTGACTGTTCCTGCACAATGTGAGAGATTAGTTAGACAATGGAACCCAGGCCATTGTGGTTCTGGGTAGTCCTGATGAATCAATAAAAGTTACTTCTTTTAGGCACATTCCCTTTGTAAAATCAGGGATTGGGGGTGTGGTTGCCTTGGTTGGACTAAGAATGTCCTTTTTGTTGACATCTCTGGGTTGGTGATTTTCTTTCCCAAAAACCTGTGGTTTTCTCGGTGGATTCTTATTGGAATTTTGAACTCTTATTTCTTGAAATTGTTTGGAGTGTTTCTTGTACACTCCAGTAGGCTTGAAAGACAAGTTCACAACTTTTGAAACATTCCACCTGTCATCCTTCCTCCAACCATTTGATTTAGCTGAACCAACTGGATTTGTGAAAAAGCATATAAAGATCGATTCTATGGATGAGACGGAAGTTTTGTCATATATTGTGTTGAATGATTACATAAACCGAAGGAGTATACAAACGATTAAGCTCCGGGGGAGGTCGGACAGAACCTCCCCTCTCAACACATTGATCTGAGAAGACACTGGACAAAAACTTACAATGAAATACAAAGACTTCACTATTTATACTATTTCATTCTGGGCCGAACCTGGGACCTCCGAACCTGGGACCTCCGAACCTGGAGTTCGGCCAAGGTTCGGAGCCTCCGAACCTTGAGTTCGGCCGAGGCTCGGACCCCAGACTTTGTCCACTCTCAAATCAGTCTGTTCGTCAATTCGAACAGTAACGGCCACACAAGGTTCATGCATCAACAAATTCCCCCTTGGACGTTACTGTCGAATCCAGACATTGATCTTCTAGCAATCTTCAGTCAGCTTGTTGCAGACGCCTCTATCTTTAACAAACTCCCCTTGACCGAATCATCAGGTATGCAGGAAACAGCTTGCAATCTTGTACAATCACAACAATCAACAAAATTCCCCCTTTCTTCAAGCACATCCACTGTGAGAACTTATCAATCACATAGACAGATACTTCAAACCACCGGATATGACATCAAGATGCAGGATCACTTCATTTAACCGTTGTGAATAAAAAACAAAATCCACAAACATCACTGCATTTGACAGAACTCTTCAATCTTCATCAAATTGTAATACATTCTGATCTTTATGAAAACAAACACAATCAGCATCTTCAATCATGGAAATTCCCCCTCAGCATACAATCCATCCCAATATATAACTCTGGTAAACGTATATTTCGTTGTAGACGAGAACCTCATCAAGTCTTCACAACTCAAGAAAGTATCGGGCATATAACAAAGAGTTCCAAACCATAACCGAAAACTTTGACGTATCGGTTCACACGAACATCAGAATATACCACCTTTCCATGAAGATCAAAAATTACCATCATCCCTGAACAGATTGCTTTTGAATATTCACTTTCTCAATAATGAAACTTTGAAAGTTTTTAGGGTTCCCATTTCCCCCTAAACAAGTGACATATTCAAATCTTCAATATTCTTCAGTTTGTGTAGACAAATAAACTCTGATAAACGCCATCACAAAGACTTAATTTCTCAGAATTCAAACAATCGCCTCAAAGTAATCATATCCATGTCTCCGAATCTCTGTCCATCATCAGAAACACCCGTTCATGAATCTCTGTCCATCATCAAGAACAATGACTACCCACAAACTCATTTCTTGAAATTCGATCACTAACGCGTAAAAAATATCGGAATCTGGATTTTCTTCAAACATAACACCCCACAGCTACCGAATCAAGGGTAAACTCGACAACTGGTCCGCTTCTGTAAAATTCCCACCTAACGGGGGTTCGGGGGCAGCGCCCCTGAGAAGCGGGGTCCAAGGGGCGGCAGCCCCTGGCGGGGTCCAAGGGGCAGAGCCCCTGGCTGGGATCGAGCTCGTCCGAACCTTGTCCGATCTACCTCCGAACCCGATCCTCCGAACCCTCTCCGAAACTGACCTTCGGACCTAGTCCGAACCTGACCTTCGGAGCCATCTCCGAACCTGACCTTCGGACCCTCCGAACCTGGCCTTCGGACCTCCGAACCTGGAGTTCGGAGCGGTTATTCTGAGCGTACTCCGAACCTGGAGTTCGGAGCGGTTACACCGAACGTGGAGTTCGGCCGAACGCGAAAAAACCAAAAAATTTCGGAAAAACTCACTAGATTCAGAATTTGATCGAATTTGAACATCCGTATGCTTCTGTTAGGTAAAAACATGACTCAGAAAGACTCGATTGATCAAAAATCAATCAGAAACACTTTCAATCACCCCTAACCGAAGGTTTAACGTCTCGAAATGAAGAAAAACGATAGATTTCGACCATAGAAAGAGCCAACAGCTCTGATACCACTTGAAAAAGCATATAAAGATCGATTCTATGGATGAGACGGAAGTTTTGTCATATATTGTGTTGAATGATTACATAAACCGAAGGAGTATACAAACGATTAAGCTCCGGGGGAGGTCGGACAGAACCTCCCCTCTCAACACATTGATCTGAGAAGACACTGGACAAAAACTTACAATGAAATACAAAGACTTCACTATTTATACTATTTCATTCTGGGCCGAACCTGGGACCTCCGAACCTGGAGTTCGGCCAAGGTTCGGAGCCTCCGAACCTTGAGTTCGGCCGAGGCTCGGACCCCAGACTTTGTCCACTCTCAAATCAGTCTGTTCGTCAATTCGAACAGTAACGGCCACACAAGGTTCATGCATCAACAATTTGGATGGATGGGTGATTTTGAAACAGTTTTGAAAACAGGTTTTGGGGATTCAACAGATTTTGGTCTCCAAGCTGTTTTGACAGATTTCTGAGATGTTTTGTTTTCTTTAAAAATGGTCTTTGGCCGTTGCTTAGGAGCCTTGGGTTTCTGCTGAACTTTGTGACTCTGAGGTGCTTGTTTCTGCACCTTGGGTTTTGATGGACCGGGCCTTGGAGTTGGGTCACTTTGTTTCTGGGTCCTTGGACTGGGTCTCTGATGAACCCTTTTGGGATAATAGGGTTCATAAGGCCGGTATAAACAGTTTCTTGCCACGTGTCCTGGTCTACCACAGACATGGCAAGATTGTTTCTTTGGGTAAGCGGGAGCCTGTGGTTGGTTACGCCCAGTGGAAATCCAAGTTGGTTTTGAACAATTTTTGTGAATCCAATGGGTTTTACCGTGGGGCTTTGTGGTTAAAATGTACTCCCGCTGAACTGGCTTAAGCTGGTCATATGCCGAATTGATTTCTGGGTACGGGACAAAATCATGAGGTCTAAGGTCCCGCACTTTCTGCACATTTTGATCATGACAATCATTCTTATTTTCTGTAGGTTTCCCACCCAACACCCCACCATTTGTGAGTTTGGGACCAGCAACCTGTGGTCCCTTATCCCTTCTTAAAATTTTAACAGTTTTTAAGCGTTTCACAGGTTTAGCATCACATTTCCCAAAGTTAAACACACTACAAGTAACAGATTCATCAAACACAGTTGACTTGGGAAATGCTGACTCAGACTCAAAACTTTTTGAAGCAAAATTATCAGTTTTAAAAACTGGAAACTTTTGACTCTCAAAACAAACACTTTTTCCCTTTGAACCTGCTTCTTCATTTACTTTATCTGCACAAGAAGTAGAAGTGTTAGTAATGTTAGAAACAGGAGCAGAAATTTTAATGGGACAAGCTGCTAATTTCTTTTCAATCTCAGCTTTAGCATCCAAGTTGGTCTTAGAACACTCATAATCTGAGATCATTTCATGCATCAGGGGCATCGGTACTGTATGAGTGGACTTTTCATCTTTTATTTCAGTACCGAGACCCAAACCAGAGTTGGCTTTTAGATGACGCATTCGAGCATCTGTGTTGTAGAAAAGTGAACTAGCCTTCATCATTTCTGACACAATCTTATCGTTTCGCTCAACTTTGGTTTGTGATGTTTCTAATTGACCTTTAAGTTGTTCAAGTTCAGATTTCAATGTGACAATTTCTTCATTAGCAACTCCCAGATAAGTCGTTTTGTTACTCAAGTCCCTTTGAAGATTTTTTATGTCAATTTTAGCAGCTTCTAATTTCTCACTTAAGTTTTTACTTCTACCTTTGTATTCCCTCAACTCTCTATCAACAAACTCACGATTTAGGGTTTCATTGAAAAACTTAGTTTGCCATTCTTTAGATTCAGTGAGAATAGATTGACATTTAGAGTTAAAACATACCTCAGTGTTGCTGGTAGATACAGAATTACCTGGTAGAAAGGATGCCATGAATGTCTCAACCGGATCGGAAAGCAGCTTTTGGATCGGAAAGTGGGTTTTCGGTCGGAAAAGGGTTGGATCGAAAAGTATGATGCGATCGAAAAGTGAAGGCTGGATCGAAAAGTCTCGAAGGGGACTTTTCGATCAAGGAGCACGATGGATCGAAAAGTCACAGGGGACTTTTCAATCAAAGGAGGCTGATCGAGAAGTCTCAAGGGGACTTCTCGATCGAGAGGGTCGGATCGAAAAGTCTCAGAGGGACTTTTCGATTGGTGAGTCTGATCGAGAAGTCACAAAAGGGGACTTCTCGATTGGGCAAGCAGGTCGAAAAGTCACTTAGGGGACTTTTCGAGTGAAAGCAATGGATCGAAAAGCCACAAAGGGGGCTTCTCGATTGATTGAGGCGGCTGAAGAGGGCTTTTCGACCAGAAAACCTGATCGAAAAGTACTGAGCAGGGTCGAGAAGTTCCAAAAACACAAGCAAAGCCTTCCGAACCTTCTGTCACGAGTTGTAACCTGCACAAAATCTCACACGATACTCACAAAAAAATCGTTAGTAACACCTTGAAACACTTGGAGTAAAAATATGGAAATAAAAAAAACGAAATACTCCACAATATGCAGACAAATTCAAAGATCAAAACCCCGTTAAAATTAGTTTACACCAACTTGAATTGAGTGGCCGTTTATAGCTTCAAAAACCGGAAAATCTGGACCACAAGTTTTTAAATAAATCCCAATGGCACAATTGTAATTACTTAGAACTTTAAATTACGTATGAACTTATCAACCAACGATGGCACAACCGTAATTTAGGCTTTCTTCAATCTCTACTAATCACAATTTGCCACGAGCACGCCTGGAGCCGATAGATTCAAATAAGAAATAATCGGACCAACCACTCAATTAGGACAGCATCGAAAAGCCTGATTTCGACCGAACCGAGAATCTACTTGCCAATCGAGAACTTGCTGCACAAAAAAACTTGACGAACAATCCAAAACCATTAATTGAACTTCATCAGCAAAATTTCACAATATCTCGACAATGACGTGGATGATATAACTAATAAAAATAAAGTACGTGACCAAATCAAACAATGAGTTTTTTAAAAGCAGATTTGACAAAGTATCTTTGAATCAGAATTCAACAAAAACAAATTTCGCACACGTAAAACATAGCCGACAACCAAATGTCATCAAAACGCAACCGAAACTCATCGAAAAGCAATGAAAAACACAATAACGACTTGAATCAGATATCGCGAGAGCCTCGAAACACTTGTTTCTTGGCTCTGATACCAATTGTAAGGATCAAATAAACCCTCACGCGATATCTGAACTAGTGAAAACCGGATTCCGCACGGTTTCATTAGCCAAGATATCGCGTGAGGGTTATTTTGATCCTTACATATCGCGTTTGGATCGTTTTTGGGATTTACAATTGGTATCAGAGCCAAGAAACGCAAGGTTTCGAGGCTCTCGCGATATCCGATTCAAGTGTTTGGCAACTAACAGTTTGAGCTTTTGTGGTGATTTTCAGCATTTAGCACGATTCAGAAGTCTTTTGCAGGTTTAAACTCAAAAACAGAAGCTTTCGAGACCATTTGTTCGTGAATCAGAGACTTTTCGAGCCAAGTGAGACTTTTCGATCAGGCTTTCTGGTCGAAAACCCTTTTCTGTCGCTTTCTTATCGAGAAAGACCCCTCGTGTCTTTTCGATCAGTTGTCTCCAGTCAGAAAGGCCCTTTTTGAGGCTTTTTGATCGGCCAAACAGCTTTTCAATCAGCCAACCAGCTTTTCGATCAGATACTGTGGGTAGTCCCTGTTCACTCCGATCGAAAAGTATACTTTTCGACCAGTCATAGGCTTTTCGATCGAACCAAAAATCTGCCCGATCAAAAAGTCCAGTTTTCGATCAAAAAGGTCACTTTTCGATCAAAAAATCCACTTTTTGATCGAAAAGTGGACTTTTTGATCAAAAAGTCCACTTTTCGATCAAAAAGTCCACTTTTCGATCAAAAAGTCCACTTTTCGATCAAAAAGTCCACTTGCCCAATAAAAAATTCACTTTTCGATCAAAAAGTCATCTTTTCGATCAAAAAGTCCACTTTTCGATCAAGAAGTCCACTTTTCGATCAAGAAGTCCACTTTTCGATCAAAAGTCCACTTTTTGATGCATTCAGTTTTTTTATCGAAAACCCTCTTTTCGGTAATAATAAAATTAAAATAATAATAATAATAACAAAAATAAAAAAAACCTCATTTACGAACCTGACTTTCCGATCCTGTTGAGACTTTTTGATCCACCATTTTCAATCCGATCTGATCAAATTAATTCCCTTGTCATTCAATCAAAGACTTTCATGGCATCCTTTCTACCAGGTAATTCTGTATCTACCAACAACAAAGAGGTATGCACTTGCTCTAGCTCTCACTGTCAAGATGTGTACAATTCTTATAAAGATTTTGAAAGCAAATTTCACTATGAATCCCTAAATTGTGAACGTGCCAATAGAGAGTCAAACAATTTTAAAGATCAAGCTAGGGTAAATAGGGAAAAGTATGAAGCTGCTAAGTTAGATGTCAAAAATCTTGACAATCAATTGAGTGACACTAGAGTCTTGCTAAAAGTTGCTAATACAAAAGTTAAAGAACTAACAAAAGAGGTAGAAGAATTAAGAGATCAACTTGCTAAATCTCAAAGTAAATTAGACTCTAATAATAAGATTCAATCAAAAATGCTAGAAGCAAGGTCTCTTTTCTATAACTCTGATGTTAGGATGAAGTATGTTCAACAGAATTCAGGTCTAGGTTTTGGGGATGATAAGAAAGATGAGACATCAACACACACTGTACCCATGCCCCACATGCATAAAATGATTTCTGAGCATGAACCATCAAAGGGAACAATAGACTCTTTAGCTGACACTGACAAAAGACTTTCAGAATGTCCTATTACAATTACTGCTCCTGTTTCTAACCCTACTACTTCTTGTGCAGATACAGAAAACAAAGAAGCAGGTTCAAAGGGGGAAAGTGTTGGCATTGAGAGTCAAAAGTTTCCTGACTTTAAAACTGAAATTTTTGCGTCAAATAAGTCTAAGTCTGAATTGAGCTTTGCTAAGTCTGATGTTTTTGACAAAACTTCTGTTTGTGGTGCTTTTAATTTCGGTGTTTGTGATCCTAAACTTTCCATACCTTTGAGGAAAGTCAGGATTTTGAGAAAGGGTAAGGGACCACAAGTTGCTGGTCCTAAGCATACTGATGCCAATTTGGTTGGTTGGAATGATTGTTTGAATGTTTGTGCTAATGTTTGTGATAATATTAGTAATGTGCAGAATGGGCAGAATGTGCACGAGGCCAGACCACATGACTTTATCCCATATCCTGAGGTAAATTCTGTGTATGACCAATTTGTGCCAGTACAGTGGGAGTATGTGCTAACAACTAGGCCCAATGGCAAAGTTATGTGGATCCACACAAATTCCAAACCATCTTGGGTATCCACAGGGAAGAAATATTCCCAAGCTCCTGCATACCCAAAGAAACAGTCCTGCCACGTGTGTGGGAATCCTGGACATGTGGCAAGAAATTGTTTATATAGGCCATATGAACCCTACTACCCTAAAACTCATTTGCAAAACTACCAAGGGCAATCATATGGTGGCACAAACCACAAACCTGGCCACAGAAAGGTAAATTCTCAGCCAAAGGTACCTACAGGCTCAAAGGTATCTAAAGTGACCAAAGAGTCTGCACCTTCACACCCAAAGGTGCAGAGACATGTACCTTCACAACCAAAGGTACATAAGGTGACCAAAAAGCATGCACCTTCAATCCCCAAGGTGCAGAAGTCTGTACCCTTACAACCAAAGGTACAGAAAGTTGACAAAAAGCCTAAGTCACCTCAACAACCAACCAAAACTGATTTCAAAGGTCATAAATTGAATAATTCGGTTAACAAATCTGTTGTTTCTTTAAAACCTATTTGGGTTCCCAAACATGATTGTCTTTCAGAAAATAATCAAGAGAGGTGGAATGTGAAAAAGGTGGTAAATCAGTGTTACCTACCTAAAGGGGTGTATAATAAACACTCCAAACAATTTAATGAAGTTATATATAATAAATCAAACGTCTATCAAATTCCACCACAAAGGGTTCAGGGTAAAGAGAAAGAAAACCATCAGCCCACGAATGTCATTTCCAATGATGGTCGTTTGAATTCTAATGAACTTACAAAGCCCACTCCAATGCCCAACAAAAGCAAGAAACATAAAACAAAGGTTCCCACAACCCTAATTCCCGATTTTACAAAGGGAATGTGCTTAAAAGAAATAACTTTCAATGATTCTGCAGGTATACCCAGAACAACAATGGCCTGGGTACTTATGGCTAACTAATCTCTCAATGTGTGCAGGAACATTTAAGGAGGACTTTCATTAACCTTGTTTGTTTTTTTGAAAGTGATTGTTCCAGGCACAGCATGGGAGGCATCTCTTCACTTCATGACATGCAGATCTTAATGGGGAGTATGTTCTCCTTGTGAGAGGTAAATCTGAAAACATCAGCAGAAAAAGGTAACACAGTCTGAATTGGTTGTTTCTTGTCTAAATTGCCGTAAGGTATGGTTCTGCATAAAACAAAACTCATTTATGAAAAAATCTCAAATGATAAACTTTGAAGGTTAGCTTGGCCAATTTTGTCTTATAGTGTGTTAGTGTTATTTAAAAAATATATAAATAATCAAATACAAAATAAAAAGAAAGATGTGTGTTGTTATTAAAAAAAATCAAAAAGCAATGGGAAGAATAGAAAAGATGAAAAAGTTAACCCCTAAAAAATTGTGCTTTATAATTTTTAATCTTTTGTTTGTGTGTTTGAGAAGAAGGGAAATAAACTTCCGCTTTGAAGATGGCTGACACGCGTAAGGCAAATGTGAAAGACATGATCCATGGTGATATGCTGGTAGGCTCGGCTCTTAAATCTGAAAAGGTATGCGTTACACACTTAAAGATAACGTATGGCAGTTTTGTTGGGTCACAACACCTAGGTTAATTGCATCTCTATTTGACTGCATGTTCAAGTTCCCGATACACACGCTTGTCTCCAAGAGTGTGAAATTGAGCTCAAAAAGTTGGTGTCTCCTCTGCTTTGCCTGAGCAATGACCTGGGGATGCTTCGCGTGTATGTAAGGCTCTCCTCTGCTTTGCGTGAGCAATGACCTAGAGTTGTTCATACATACGTGCTTCTAGATCATCAATAAAAAAATTAAATAAAAAATTAAAAAAAATTAAAAAATATTAAAAAAAATTAAAGAATAATATACACCCAAAAGATGCCAAAGAGCACATCAAAAGAGACCCTCAAGAGTCCAAAACCCTCAGCCTTTGTCACTGATGAGAGCATTATTAAAAATGTTTCAAAAATTTAGTTGACTTTGTATATTATACCCAAAAATCTATCTGATCTATTATTTCTTTTCTCAACCAAGTCTCGAGCTCAGTTTCAAACTTCTGGTTCAGGTTGTGAAAATATGTGGTAGTGAATTTATATGCTTGATAGTGTGCAATAACATGTACCTAGGATTTGTTGAAACCCTCTTGCTGTTCATAATTAATGCACCTTAAAAGATAATAAAGTGACAAACACCCTGATAAAGAAAAGGGTTAGAGTTTATAGCGGATCAGTATATTGGCAATCACCTGGACGTGTTCGAGTAACAGAAGCTGAAAAGGGTTCCTTGGTCAGATTCATACGCTATGATCCCATAGAAACCTTCTCGTTTAGTAATTTGGTTTGTTTGTTTTTATTTTTATTTTTCCTTTTGTGTTATCTAAAGTTTTTATTGTTTATTTTTTTTAACCATGGCCAGGTTAATTTAAAGGGTTTATTAAGTTTTTATGGGTTTTATGCAAGAAGGTATCACCCCTCCAGAATCTCAGGGGGAGATAATGTGAAGAGTCCTCGGGTTCAGGGGAAGTAGTTAAAGGAAACCCGTAACCTATGTTAGGGTTTTTGGTTAAATAATGCTAACCCGATAACTAGTCATCATTGTCTGGTTAGTGTTTGTTCCATGTTGTGCATGACAGGTTAAATGAGATGTCATGGAGAAGAAAGTCAAGGACTCGGTTGGCAAAAACACTGATGCTGCTTCTGATGATGTTGAAGAACCAGCCGAAAAAAAAGGACTTACCCTATGTTCAGGGGAAGTTTGTTGGTTCAAGAAAAGCTTCCAAAGATTTGAGAAGATACCGTTCATGAGTTGAGGGGAAGCTAAATGCAGATAGTTTAAGAGTTACAATCAAGTGTGACAAGATAGAGGTTTTCAAAATTTATCCTCTGAAGTTCAAAGTCAAGTCAAGACAGTTACCATTCATTCAGCAAGAATTTAATAGTTTTCAAGTAGGAGCAAGTATTTGAGAATCCTCCTCTCATTACTTGTTCATCCTTAGAAGTTCGAGCTGATGCTGTTTGAGAAATCACTCCCCAAAGTCATTTGCTGTTGCCCAATGAAGATTGCAATAGAAAAGAATCTTCACAAACCCATGCTCAAGCCAAGGAGAAGACTGCAAGTCTGAAGATTGAAAGTAGAAGACATTTAATAGCACAAGCCAAGGGGAAGATTGTAAGGGAATAATTTATGGCTTGTGTATTAAATCACCTATTGGCGGATTATTTTGAAGGCCTATGTGATAGAATAGGTGAAAATTAGTTGTGTTATTGTTATATTGGGTCATTGGGCCATTTTAGACATGTTTGGGCTCAATTTAAAAGAGTTTAGGGGGAGTTTAGTAGGCCTGAGTGGTCAAATCCGGGAATTGACTATTAATTAGGGTTTTTAGGTTGTCTTGTTCTCCAAGTTGGAGAATCCCTATAAAAGGGAAGCCCTCCCCACATTATTAGGTTGTTGTTTTTGGTGTTTTTGCTAGGAGGTGATGCACGAAATTCTCTTTAGAGAATTTCAACTTGTGTCTTGCAACCAAGGGTGTTTAATCAAGTTTTCTCTTTAATCGGTTTGTCTTTCCTAGTGTTTTCATATATTATTTGCATTGTTAATTCGTGTTCTTGAATCATCCATTGACACCAGATTCCTCACGGTGTTTGTGGTTGTGATATCGCGTTTGGATCGTTTTCGGGATTTACAGAGGGCTTAGTATGAAAATTCTCCAAACTTAAGGGTTTTTGAGGTCATTTGACCAAACTCATTTAACAAGGAAAAAAATTATATATTGCAGGCTGCTGGGTTTGAACCCGTGACCTGTAGGCTTTAAGTGAGCACACAGACCAGTGGGACAGTTCCTGATTAGTGTTACTTATTCGAAACAGCAAGTACATAACATATTCAGGGACGTGCCTGATTTTCTTCTTCTTCCTCTCCCAAGCGTTGTTTACTCTCTCTCTCTCTCTCTCTCCTATTCTTCTTTCTTCGACCGTAACTACCTTTGACACATTGTTCAGTCGTTTTAATCCACTAGAATTAAAGGAAAAGTCAGTTTTATGTTCCAACCATCAACACGAGTTTATTGACATATTAATCACTAAAAATCGTTGCCTATTAAAGATTATTCAACAAAACCCCCAAATCCTCTTAAACCCCATTAAAACCGAACCTTAGACCTAAATATTTAAAGCACATCTGATCTTTCTTGCTATAAATTAAGGTTCTCCACTTGGTTTCTCATTATCTACAAAATCTAGGGTTCTTATCTCGTTCGTTCACATTTGGATCCAATTCTTATCCGAATTCATCAAGTAAGTTGTCTACTCCACTTGGTTTTTTATTATCTACAAAATCCCTTTGTCAATTTTGGGTTTCGTTGATTATTTCAATTAGGTGATTTTAGGGTTCTCCGTAATTTGGGGAAATTTTTCATACAACTCCATGTTTAACCTAATTAGTCTATTCTATACAACCTACTACAATTATAATTTTATCAAAAGTCATAATTCATTATCGCTCAGAAATTCTAAACATCTTTACATGAGTAATCTATATTATTTCATACATTTCTTATTTTATTTCACTTGTAGAGGTCGCCGGAGCTCGGGCTCGCTGGATAGATGGGACAGGTCGCCGGACTTCAAGAGCATTCATGGTTGCTCTCTTTCTTTGTTCTCCCGTAAACACTCTCTAAACACACATATGTGTGTGTTGGAATTTGGTGATAATGAAGAAAAGACATAAATTGTCTTTAAATATTTAGTTAAAATACGTAGTGTAAAATTAATCTATCAGTCATATACCACGATCTCCGAACATGTTAAATACTGAATGTCAAGTAAATGATCCGTAATAATTTCCGACATGTCTGAAATATCATAAGAGCCTTGTAAATATTCTCGGAATGCGTATAATGTCAGATTAAACATAATCTGGTGAATATTTAGTAAACCATACGGTATAAAACGCGTATCCGACGCGAATCTTGTTTATCTCTGATTTACGTACTGAACACACCTCCATAACTGTAATTCTCTGTGAACACCTAGAAAAATATTTATAACTTCACAGGGTCGGTAAAACCATCTTAAATAATTAAATAAGTCATTTTCGGTTAATATCGTGTAACCGTCCCGTTTACCGATTTCACCGTTTCTCGCACCGATTCCTTCGGTTATCCTTTCTAATAGTCAGATCATCAATGATCAAGTATCTGGCATCTCCAGAGACCTTAATCTCATCTTATTGATCTTTATGTCACTGCCGATGACATACACGCGTTACGCGTTGTTTAGCGTTTCCATACACGCACTTCACTTGTAGCCGACATAATAGATTTTTTAACAACTGTTAACATCCTTGTTAATATATTTAGTTTCATAACTCATCAAATCAACATATTTATGATAACGTTCGGTTATCCGACACGTTAATCAATTAAATAACATAATTTCTCAGATCCATCTGAACTCAGCTTTTACTGATCCATAACACGTTGGATTGCATAAAGAATTATTAGAATGCTTCTAACAACTTATCCGGACATCGGGTATATGAATTTGGCCTTTGATGGGCCATAATTTTCTTAATGGACCTAATTGCCTAACTGGGCCTACCAAGTCCAGTTCTTTATTTGAAAAAAAATCTCTCCAATTTTACCGTAATTAACAAGGTGTTACAACTCTCCCCTCCTTAAATGAATTCCTCACGAAATTCGCCTTACCAACCAGGACAGGGAGTAATCTAACGTGTGTGGATCACATCATGCAAGATGTTTTCTAAGGGACATCTATCTTATTAGTGCCACCACATGGCTCGTGATGTCTTCCTGTGATGTTACTACCTAGTGGACTTAGATGTTGTTAGCGTGGACTCACTATCACTTCATACTTGATACTTTGTTTTGACATTTTCACCTTGTGGTATTGGCTATACGGTGTCTCATATATCGTATCATAATTGCAACAATGCAATACGATTACCATTCTAGTGATGTCACCACCACACATTGCAATATTGTAAGTAATTTCATTTACCACACGGACTTGATCACCACTCTGTAGTGTTACTAAAAGGAATTTCCCTGACATCAAACCATAGGAACCATTTGTCACTTCCCGATCAGCATTCTTTTCCCATCACTTCTACTTGGTGAAAAATGCGGAATTGATCAGCCGCACCTTTGTGGGTTTACTGACAATCTGATTGAGTAACTGATTCCTATATTTGCGACAAGTCAGTAATCGGACGAGTCATTCTCATTAACAGATTCTTCGAAGATAATTTGCAGGATTTCATGTTAAGGAACCGACTCAAAACATATGCCCTATCACAGGGAATGTTATGGCCCTATTGGAACACATCCAATAATTAGCCATATGTTCTGTCACATCGAACCTATATGTGTCCTAATGCAAAGGTCACATCGAACCTATATGCGTCCTAAAACATAAGTTGTGTAGCACAATTACACAACAAATCACATATAATTTTTAACTCGCCAAGGCATTACACTTAGGTCCACACCATAAGAACCGACATACCAACTTCACAGTATCCTGGTCACAACAAGCTATTCATAGCTATTTCTATATTTCCATTAATGGAAACACACAAGAGTCCTTTTGACTAAAAGTCAATCTCATGGACTTATCAAATTCAATATGTTTTGTCAAGGTCATTATTTCCCAAGGATACTGAAAGTGCTTGGCAAGGGTCCTCACCATGATGATAATCACAATATTCAAAGATAAACAACTGTATCATTGTCATAACCATGTGAGATTATCAGGCTTCACCAAGTGATATATATCTATATATATCATTATTCATAATCAATATGCCCTTACTCATGTCCCATCATGGAATCTGTTTGCTAGGTTATCAAGATATTCAACTGTATGTGAAGTATGTAATATGTCTTCACCATTAATGGAGACCCAAGATGCCTTCCATAATTTTAATCTTTCTTTTTCAAGTTAACCGGCTACACTAGCCAAAGGCTTTATACACTTTGTTAGACTGGATCATTATGAATGATCAGTCATCCCCAGTTTGAAGGGTTCAATTACAACGAGTCGTGCATTTCGAATATATAACACAACATTAAACATAGAGGCCTCATAGTTGGTCCTAAATGTATCAACTAACTTGCCAATTTCATAATTTTCAAAGCTACTCATAGATACCTCCGAGTGCCTTTTTCTGGAAATACAATATCTATATTCTCATGATTGATATACATGTACAAATCTTTACCTGTACAAACGTGTACAAGGTTTGGTTCGTAAAGACAATATGCCTTGCTCAAAATACCAAATCACAACCACATGAAATCAGAAGAGATTATCAGGGTGATTTGTGGATCACAACGTCACTTATGTCAAACATTCTTACTCACGAATTATCACATGTCTTCGTCTGATCGATTGGGCGATATATAAATGTATAAACCCAATTAAAGACTTTTGTTTTTCCCCTTCTTTGCGTCCAGCCAGAGGTCAAAATATATATATCCACGGTACATGACGAGTGTATTAATCTTACAAACTCGTAAGATCACTCTAATCAACCCGGACCGACAAACCTTTACTCTATACTCTTAGAGTGTCGTCTCTAATATTCTTTCGTCATACGTCAAAAGTTATGGGTAATCATCCCAATCAAGTATCATATTACTCTTAATCAGTTCCACGGCTTATAACCAAATCATTTCCTTTAACAGACTTATGTCTTAGCCGTCATTATTAGCTCACACATTTTCATACTGGAATATATAATCACAAAGAGTTTCGATATTCCATATATTCAAAATCCCTTGCCACTTTAGGGAGACTCTTTCGCCTTTACTTAGCAGTTTAATACCTTTATTATATCTCAAATTTGGCAGGAATGAGAGCAAACCAATGTCATAAATATGTGGTTTCCATGCCTATCTTCCACAATTACCTGATTCTGGAGCCGTAAACCATTATGCCAAAAGTGTTTATATATAGGGCTTACCACATGTATCCCACCACACCTCGGACATAATGATAAATGCACCATTACCTGATTCATGTACATTCTTATATATGTATTTTAATCTTTGGGTCACTGCCCTTCGGTAGTGTATAAATAATACATACGCTTCAAACACATGTTTACACCCAAATATTCTAGAACGTCTACCTTCCTAATCTGGCGTTACACAACTCTTTGCATTTCCAGTATCCAACTTAAGATTGCCTCAGAAAAATTTCTTTACCATTCCTGGTAATGTTCCAAACATTTTCCATCCTTAGGTCACGCTCTACAGGAATCTTACTACTCGACCTTGCTATCATGTACCACTATTCATCCTCTGGATCATTGACCAACTAGACCTCAAGAGGTCTCACAAAAATTAGGTCTATCATGACAATCCTTGTCTATGTCGTGAAGATTAATTATATGCTTCTTGCTAACCACTTAGTTCGATGATAATCATTCAGATTTAGAATACGAGTACAATATCAGAAACACACGAAGTTAACGCCACATCTCAATGCCTGAGATCACGTGACTATTACTTGTGTGAAGATTCTCAACGATAATCATGACACTTACTTTTCTCAGCTTCCAGGCCTTCGCATTTTTAAATGTTACTCAAACAAGTAAGGAGACGGTATGAATCAAAATACCGTACATTATGATAAAAATGAGGAGTACTCTCACCAATGGTGTCGCCTCTGTTTGAGACAATTTATCAAGACCAACCATGAATGATAGTACGACAAACTGGAATTCCATCAGCTATAAAGAGCTGATAATACAAGGTGATTAGATCACAAGTCGGATATGATCTGAAAGTAACAACTTTACACAGGACAGATTTTAAAATGATCATTATTGCATAGATCGACCGAATCGAAGAGAAGAACAAGAATGAGGAGGAAAATCGGATGTCGTCGTCCACCGCTGTTACACATCTTACTGCCATTGGGATGATTTGCTGACTCCTTTGCTCCGTCATGTTGAGTAGATTGAGTATCGCCACCATGTCGTTGTTTTAGATGTCCTCCGTTGAGCTCTGTCATGTCTTCAAAAGTCGTCATTATATCCATCTTTCTTGTCTTGATCTTTATTTGTAATCCATTTCATCTAACTGCTCATAGCAAATCCGCTAAGAGTATTTAGTTAAACCATACCGCTTACTGTGGTACATTCATCTAAGAGGGATCTGTTTAGCCTTTCTTCGACTTGGAACGTGCAAGGAGGTATTTAAACACATTAATATGAAAAGTAGCATCAATATAATCCAGCACCGCACATCCTCGTGAACCACCAGTTTGTGTGTCGAAACTGACAGCATAGCTCTTGCATATTTGACCGTCGTCGTGTGTCCACCTAACAACATGAGTCCTTATGTGATAATGTCATAGGTCTCTGAGTTCGCGTGGGTGCACAATTCTATTTCATAAATAATCATGTCTCTCAAAATATTATACCTCCATTCGCATTGCTAGTTCCATTTCATTCAGGCTAAGCACCCTATTCCAATTAAGGTCGTCCTTCAGACGTCGGACTCATATAATAACAAACAAAGATACCTCAAGAAGTGATTTATGTCACCACGAGGCATAACACATATTCATAGCAAATCAATTCCTACTGAATCATACTATAGTGCGCAAGTAGTCACATAAGGACATTCTAGGTACTAACTCTAGTACTAATTGCCATTATAAACAGCAGTGTCAGGACCAAATTTGAGCCTTTACTCATCCAATACACAGATTGAAGTGCGGAAATCATGAATCCATGATCAAATCATGTGATTTGCTTGTTGAAATCCTTAGATTTCATGTCTGAAACTAAAAAACACGAGGGTTTTTCACACACAAGTGATCTCTCTCTTCAAACAGCCGTCCAGGAGCTTGTTTAGGGTTATTCTAGTGTTGCTATTTATACTGGAGAGAGCACAGGTCGTGATTGCACTGAAATCAAGAAAATGTTATTGAAGTTAGTGAAATTTATGACATCAGACTGACGAGATCGCCAAGAACAACTCCGAAGTCGCCAAGAACAAGTCTAAAGTCGCCAAGACAGGTTGGTGACCTCGCCAAGGCTTGGTGAGGTCGCCAACCTTGGTGAGGTCGCCAAGGGTTGGCGAGGTCGCCAAGCATACTTGCCCAGATCGCCAAGAACAAACTTGGTGAGGTCGCCAAGGGCAAAGCCCAAATCGCCAAGGGTTAATCCAGATCGCCAAGGGTTAATCCAGATCACCAAGGGTTAATCCTGATCGCCAAGGGTTAATCCCAAATCGCCAAGAAAGTTCAGAAATCACTAAGTACACTCCGGAAATGTCAATTATCATTATTGAATCACTAAGGGTTGTTATTACAAAGACACATTCAATTATTAACATTTGCCAAGTAGATTATCATGAAATGACCTAGAATTTTGGATTCAGACATTCACACTGCAATTGAAATGTACAAGGGCAATTTCATTAATATCAATAATCAACACAAGTTAAGACATTAAATATGAAATACAAAACATCAAACACTTGAGTGATTAATACAAACATCAAGATAATTGTCCAAGTACAAGATAGAATCAAAGTAAAAGATATACAATTAAGCACAAAAGCAAAGGATGCTATGTTTGAGTTGCCACCAACCCTATAAAGTTCTTACAAATTCCCCCTTTGGTGGTAATACAAACATAAAAGGAAAACTAGACGACTATCTGAGTTGGCCAGACAGCTTCAGCAAGAATCTCCAGTACTTGCGGGCAAGGTACCTGTAACGATCATCTAAATAGACGATCTGTGCATCGTACATTATCCATAGATCTTCTCGTGAAAACTTCTTCAAGTCAGAATAGTGCCACATTTCTATCATCCTTTCATTACCACGAGAGAGATAACAGATCCCGCGACCACCCATGGCCCAGTATTTTAAGGTACTCAGGCTTTCCGTTGTCATCTTCTTGGCAGCAATGCACTCCCAGCACCACCATCTTAGAAACAAACCGATGCAGTTTGCATCCACTATCTCGTATGGCTTAAGCCTTCGAGGGATGGTGTCCAGGTGACTGTAGAATAACCATTTAAGGTAACTTCTATGCAGCAGTCTCAGTTCAATTGCCGCGAAGAGCCTTATTGTATCGCCATTCTCCCTTTCAATTACTAGTTCATGAGTGTCCCCACTGTAATACCAGCACCTTATTGGGTTGCTTTTCTGATCACCCGTTATTTTCTTGGTAACTAAATCCTTGCTGATACTTTTGTACATGACCTTGTGAGGGACTTCAGCTCTTTGCCTTCTGAAAGTTTTGTATTTCTTCTTTTCTGTCTTGATGGGACGAGCAGAGCTTACATTGTAGATGGATCTTATTTGTTCTTCAGCATCTATACCCACTGGATCATTTGAGTGATTGATTAGTGGACGCCATCTGAGCTGCTTCAACTCCCAAGAAAACAGATTTAGAAGATCCTTTATTTTGGCAAAGAATTGAACGAAACCGTTTCTGCGCTTGAAAATGAATTCCTTGAATTCGTGATCATATTTCCACCCAAGGATTTTCATCCCATCATCTGATTCGACGTTTGGAGGCATGTCTTTAAGCTTTTTAGCAGTAAATTGCACCAAGGCTTTCCGATATGGTTCCATTTCCTTCCATTCGTCAACCAAGGTAGGGGCGTCTTTCCTTCGGTGTTCCTCTACCCTTATTGCTTCACGTTCGTCCTGCTGACGCTTGACTTTCTTGTTTTCTTCAATTATATGATTTTTGACCATAGTTTGTAGACCGGGAATCTGCTTTCTGCTGTAGCTTTTGCGAGCATATCCCCTTAAGTCCAGAAAGTCTTGTAATTCTCTCTTGGTCATTTTATTTACTCCAAGCGTAGCTGTAGTTGGACTAGGTGGAGGTGAAAACCGATCAAAAATCTCTGGAGGGGGAGGCATATACTGTGCATGCATCTCTCGGATCTTTTCCCGCAGATTGTCATTGAATTGTACATATTCAAACTTCTTGTCAATATCAGCAAATGGATTTGTACGTGGATCAATAAGCTTTTCTGCAAGTTTGTAGTTGTAAAGATGTTTTTCCATGTCTTGCTCATCAGTATACAGTTCAACTAGCTGTGTATCCGTGAGATTCATCAAGTAGGATAAGGGAATCCCACGAGAGATTAACTCTCTGACATAATTTGCAATTTTTGACATGTCAGATGGATCAACATTGTCTCCAGCTAGGTTTGGGATTATTCTTATTCTGGGTTCTCTCTCTTCAGAGTTCTGATCTTCTGGCTCAAAGAATTCTGATCCAGGGCCAATTTTTTATTGAGGGCGGCTGGATTCTTCCAACTCTTTGATAGCCTCTTGCCTGGCAATCTCATCCAGCGTCCTTTCAAGAATTATTTCTTCCTTAGCAGCCCTGGTGGATTCTTCCTTCTTTCTTTGTTTTTCCATTTCCTGCTCATAAACCTCTTCAGGGGTCAGCTTTCTTTTGCCTTTGTCAGGTCTAACTGAAGGACCAGCTTCATGTGATGTGACTAGATTATTTGCACCTTGACCACCACTTGCACTTGTTATTGGAAGAGTCTGAACAATTTCAGTAGATGTGCCAGTGGTGGTTGCAGTAGACATTGGCATTGAAGGTTGGGTTGGAACTCCTTCTGGGTTTACTTGTTCTCCTGAGCGATGGACTGGTGAAGGAATTGATGATTTGTTAACATCATCTACCATTTGAGTCTCACTTTCCACTGGCTCGGATCTAAGAGGAGTTGGGGAAGTAATCTCAACTGGTTCATCTTTCATCTCATAAATGATCTCCTCATCATACTCATCGTCAGTTGTGAATTCCAAGTTTATGAAGTTTGTAGCACTGGAGTCATAAATAAGGTTATTTAGACGCTCAGCCAAACTTATATCATTGAAGATCTCATCTGGAATCATGCTGAGAGGTTGAATTTCCAAGGCTTCTCTAGCTTCAATATTTTCCTCAGTAACAACCACACCGCTTCTGCTACTAGGATCAGTAGCCAGGGTGTTTGCATAAAATTCTCGAAATGCGGTTCTTCCGAGATCTAGAAACTCACTTTCAACGTGTAAGTGTATCAGTTGTTCAGAAATCTCAGATACAGCAGTTTCAGGCATAACAATGCTTATTTGCTGTTGCACTGGAGGAGCCAACTAGAGTTGCAATGAAACTTCAGGTATGACAGGAGGTTCATCTGGTTCTCCCATGGTTAAAGCAAGTACCTCTCCTGAAGACGATTGGTTTGCTTCAAGTGCAGCACTTGAGAATCTTGGAAGTTTAAGATTCTCAGGAGGTGGCACTAAGCTTATTACAGATTGATAAATTTCATCTTTCTCTTCATCATTCAGTTCATCATTCAGAAAGGTGTCTCCATAGGAAATGTCAACTTCAGGTTCGGAAGATTCATTTTCATCAGATGGGAAATCATCAAGATGAGTGACATCCACATCTTGTTCTGTGACAACGGTAAGAGTTATTGCATCAGAAGCTTTGCCGGCCTGGCTAGGACTTGGCTTTTTATTTTTTTGAGTGTCTTCAGCTGAGGGAGGTTGATCTAGCATCCGATCATCACCTTGATTACCACTTCCATTACCACTTGCATCACCATCTTTGGTTCTGGTAATTTGATTATTTTGGAGAGCTTCAGCCAATAACTTTTTCAGTCTTTCAATTTCTTCTGCTTGCTCTCTTATTTTCTCATTGGCTTTAAGAAGTTCTTGATCTTGTACTTTGATTCTGTCATTAGCTTCTTTAAGCTTGTCAGCAGCAGAAGTGTTAGAGACCTCAAGATTTTGTTCCAAGAAAACCTCTTGATTAATCAAGGAAGTATCTGCCCTGGACACAATTTCTTGAGCAGGAGCAGTTGTAATAAGATGAGTCTCAACTTGAGTTACCGGATCCAAACTTATGATGTTGATTTCAGCAGAGGCGTCAATTTCTTGAATTGTAGCTTCAGCGGTGGTGATTGGAGCAGATTGAGCCTTTTGTTGCTCAATGTCTTCTGGTTCATGTTGTGCTGATAATTGTAAAGCAGTAGCAGTTCCAGATCCAGAGACTAGCCCTCTTCTTATTTCCAGTTTCTTTCTTTCTTGAGCATACTTGGATCTTGACTCTCTATTGTAGTGAGGCACCACAGTTCCTCCTTCGTATACCAGTGAGGCTGATACAGGTGGAGGTGACTCAGGTTTTGAGGAGGCAGAAGAGATGTCGTCTTGAGTTTGCCTTAACTTTATTTTCTTTGGTTTCTTATGGCTTGAAGCTTCAGGTTTATCACTAACTTTGGTTATTTCTCTTGTTTTCAGTTTCTTCTTTTTGGGACCCCTAGCATCTGAACTAGTAGAGTCAGAACCTGATTTTGATCCAGGTTGGAATCTTGACCCTGATCCCGGTTTGGATACAGGTGAATTTGAGTTATTTTCATCATTATTTCCAGAAGCATCATCTTCACTACCAGACTCTTCATCTTCATCTCCTGACTTGTCTGATTCAGATGCACCTTTGGATGAGGCTCTGTCTTCAGGCTCTGAGTGCATAGGGTCATTATGAATTGGAGAGTTGATGGGTTAATTATCTTGGAGGTTTGCTGCATTATTGTCAGGTTCAGCAGCATTGACATCTGCCATATCAGCATTGGCATCATCATTTCCTTGATCTTCATCCATATCATCATCAACATCAATTCCCTCAATCATATTTGGGAAAAATGGGACTTTGGGTCCATCATAACGACCAATCTGGTACCGTGTATAAGAACCAGGTATCATCCTCCTAGGAACCAAGTATGGTTCAGTCTTCTGTAAGTTCGGGTAGTAATGATCAAGGATGGCCTGTATGAATCTGGGATACATCAGAAATTTCTCAGACTTTCTAGTGGGATGAAGGTTGTAGTCCATCCATTCGATTATTTGTCTTGAAAGATTGAAGCCGGCACCGGAAGCTAAACCATGTAGTGCCCACGTTGTCTCTTCCACCAAGTCATCAGTTCCTGACTTTCTTGGAGCAAAAGCAAATATGAAAAAGGTGATGATACATCTCCAGTTATCTGGGAACAGTGTCTTTTTTATCTTTTCGTTCGAATTCACAGAGACATTTCCTTGATATCCCATCATGAGAATTGTATTTAGCCATTCTTCTTTAGGAAAAGAAACGGGGCAAAGTGCATCATTCAGTTGCAGCACTTCTCTGACTTTTTCTTCATTTATTTCAACATACTGCCTTTGAATCAATGATCTAATAGACTTGGAACCATTATCAGCCACAAACGTGTGTGCGTTGTTCCAGAAATCATTTATTATACCCGAGCTTATGACAGGCTCCAACCGGATACTTGTGATCCAATTTGAGTTTTCTAGGATTCTGAAAGCTTGTTCATAACGTCTGGCATCAGTCCAGCTTCTGTTGATTTCACAGTATTGATTGTGAGATTTTGAGAAATCCAGAGGGGCATTGGTTGCTCTTTCCTGTCTGGGAGCCATCTACACATAAGAAATAACATGATTACATCAAATTTGATGAGTCAAATGAATGTCATGTCACTAAATTCGTGATAGTGACAGAGCTTTTCAAATTAACCTACAAAGATATAAAAGAAATTTGCTCAAGGCATAGGCTCAATTTCTTCAAAATTCAATCAATTTAGTTCAACAGATTACATTAGTGAAATTGACCCAAATTCCTGTAATTTCCCTTGAAATAGTAACTTTATTGTAGATGTTGACTTTGGCTAAGTACAAGGTGAATTTTGACTCAAGAATGCCGTTTGACGTTAATTAGATGAAAAAAACAAGTAATGACAAATTATGATAGAATTTGAGAAATTTGTGCAAAATTTTCACTCAGATGATTGGACTTTTGTTAAAAAGTCAACATTTTGACTCAAATGACTCAAAAGCTTTAGAAGGAATCAAGAAGTGATTCCCCCTAAACTTGAGTTTTTCACAATTTGGTTTATTGATTTTGGGGTCAAACGAGATTCTTGAACCAAGTTTTCCTAAACGAACATGATTTGAGCAATAGGAGACACTTACCAACACATATATTCTATTTAACTACTTGTACGGGAGCAAGATGAAAAAAATTCACTTAAGCATATACAAGATATCAAATGATGAATCAGAATATATGCATAAAGTTTTGACATGCTTTAAACCACATAACCAAAGTCAAACAAAGTTAAGGTGGGGAAACAGGAAGCATTCAACATCAGACATGAGTATCAACATCAAGGTCAGAGAAACATAGGAACAATCAGTCCTAAATTCTAACCTTGCTAACATTTATTTTCTTAATAGATGTGATATGAGCTTCAACAGTTCCTAACTTAACAATTTATTTAGAATAAAAGATAAAGACTCATAAGACAATGACTAATATGCATGCCACATCATTTAGCATGCTAAGTCATATTTCATGAGATTTATTGAGTTTATTGCGTAATCGGTAAGTAGAACAATCCACTTGAATGGACAGAAATCAAATATCCAATAATTTATTTGAGATCAGAAGACATACCTCAAAGAAGATCTAAAGTTTGCTAAGATCTAATTGAGAAATATCAAGAAATCAACAGGTTCAAAGCTTGATCCTGTTTCTGATCAATCATGCACATATTAGAAATTTGACTAAGGTTATTCAAGTTGATTGAAAGAGTTTAATGAATTGCCCCTGTGTAGCTCAATAATTGTATATCAAGCATTGCCAAGAATTTATGAAACATACCTCTTTGACGATCTAAAATTAGCTAAGATCAATGTATGAGACAAGAAGATCTTGGATTGTTTCTGGACAGAATCCGTTATGAAAACATGCAAGATTTGTTAAACAATTGATTGTAAGACACACACAGCCTAAAAGGGGTCAGATTCGTAAAACAAGAATGAATTACACCAGTTTTGACTTATTAAGTTCAAACTTATGTTAGACAATTTAATGTCCTAAACTTGATTTATTTTATCAATTTAAGTTGCATATCCAGTGAATTTCAATTGAAAAAGAAGAAATCCAACAAAATGGTTATAAGTAGCCTTCATGTTGTAATACTTGGTCAATTTTATTCTTAAGCAACATAAAAGCAACAATTTTTACCATTTCTCATCAAGGATTTCATTCCTCAAGTTGTTTGAGTTATGTACTCTTATTAAATTGAGTTTAGACCTTTTAAAGTCCAGCTTTGGTCATGCGGATAAAATTGATAAAAATTTACCATTGGGACCAAAAGGATGAGATTTACATCAAGTTCATCTCATTTAGGGCTTAAAATTATTAACCAAACTCATCATTTTTGTTTCTTTTAAAAAAAATTAAAATTTTGACATGGATGGTTCTTAAGATTCAACTTATTTCCTTATTGGGTCAAGCTAAGACAAAGTTTAGTTTAGATTTCAATTTTGAATCTCTTAAGACCTGAAATGCATTTAGAGACATCCGAATGCATCATATTGGTGTTTTTGAAGCATCCATAATCAAAACATCTCATTCTTAGTTCAAAATTAACACATTGAGATATTAACAGTGAATTATTCAAAACATAGCTTCAAGATCAACTAAAACCTACATAGCATAAAACAGACAACATGTTTCAATCAATGTAAGAGTTTGTATCAAAGTTAACAATCTCAAACAATATAGATTCCAAACAAACACATATTAAGAAAAATAGGACTCTCAATTTATTAGGGTTCTTCGGCCCTATTCTTGACAAAAATCTCAAGGTGAACTTCAATTTCATTTGAGTGAAATCCGATTGCTTAGACTTGATTCATTCAAAATGAGTTATTCGAAACTAACAATTCTCCTTATTAAGATATCAAGAACCCATGAACAATCACCGCAACCAACCCTTTTTTACGGTTCACAACCGAGTGGGAATGAAGAATTCAAATTACCTTAATTAGCGTAGAGGTATCGTTAGACACGAGATTGATGAAAGAATCTGTGTAAACAACAACCAAAAGCAAGCAATGAGAACCCTAATTTGAACTCAGAACCATCGGCCTCAAAGTTTCACACTTAAAATCAAAACTCTAAATTTAACCTTGAAACCGATTGAGTGACTAACCTGATGGTGCAAAGAGGGTGTGTGAATCAACCCTAAAAGCACAAATGTCAGATTACAGTGGTCGTTTGGGAAGAAGAAACAGGGTTCGGCGGTGAAGGGGACGGTAGTCAGAGGTTCGCCGAGAGAGAAAGAGTTGAGAGCGGATTCTGTTTTGGTTTGAATGAAGATGAGAAAAAAAAACTGGACCTCCTCTTTTATATTTAGGCGAGATCGAAATAAATGACTTAAGGGTTGTCGGGATTTAAATGAAATCGCCAAGTAAACCCTAGCCTGAAACGAGGTCGCCAAAATGACAGTTAACAGGCGAAGTCGCCAAGACTTAGTTGCCGAGATCGCCAACAACACACTTAGCGAAATCGCCAAGAGTAAACACAGCGAAGTCGCCAAGGCATATCATCCTTTTAGCGAGATCGCCAAAGAGGGTAGGCGGTTTAGGCGAAGTCGCCAACACCAATTGATTGTTTTATTTTTCTGAAAATGCCTAAGTGTTCAACGAGATCGCCAAAAGTAACCCGAGAGTCAGGCGAGATCGCCAATGGTTAGTGGGTTAAGACGAAATCGCCAAAGGAAATTTCGGTTTATGTGAGATCGCCAACAACAAATCTGTTTTAGGCGTGATCACCAACTGTTTTATTAACCGAGATCGCCAACAGCAGATCTGTTTTAGGCGTGATCGCCAACTGTAAAAACTCGAGGAGTTAAGTTTTTAGGCGAAATCGCCAAGATCAAGCAATTAGGCGAAATCGCCAAGAGAACCATCAAAACATAAAATTTTTGACAACAAGTTAATCTATTATGAGAATTTATGATTTATGGTCAAATATTAACCAAAAGAGAACACCCGAAGCAAAAACACTATAATATTCAATTTTGAACTCAGTGATTTGCAAATACTTCAATGAACTCATTAAGGGCAATTTTGGAATTTATGAAATTTCTAAGCCCATAATATGTTAAAGAACACCAATTTGACTTAGAAAATTTAAAATTCACATACTTGACCAAAAAACCTTATTGAATCAATTAACTTGAGTCAGGCCAGCCCAAACTTACCAAAAAGGTTGATTTTTACTTACAACTGCAAATGGACTTCAAATTTGACCAATTTCTCCCAAACTTGATGTTTTTAAGCACAAAGCACCCAAATTCTCGTTTTATGACAAATTTGGTTATATTAAAGCGTAGTACTTTCATTTGCACGGTTAAAACCTTATTTTCTGGCAATTTCCGATTATTTGCTTAATTTTGCATATTTTTGCTTGGTAAAGGTTGGACTATGTTAGGAATCAAACCGATCAATTACGTGATCATGGACACTTACAATTCAAATCACCTCACAGATTCAGTAACCTAAGTCAGATTATCGGTATTGTTTTCCACTTAAGCTCAAGCAAGGCAATTTTATCAGCAAAAATCTCTATGATGTCATTTATCATGTTTTAGTCCGATTTAAAGACAATTGTGTTGACTTCTTATTCCACTAAGTCAAACAGTTATCCTAGCTTTGTCTATTTAGCACTTCAGTCCTGCACAACACACATATGGAATTTCTTCCCCCTATTTCTTTAGAGGGAAGTACTGATTTTAAGATGGATGTTTACATTTTTTTTATTCGCGTGATCACAAGGTCAGAGTTTCCTCAGCAGATGTGTCACGGAATGTTTTCAATGATAATGACGGGACGCGTGAACACAAGGTCAGAGTTTCCTCAGCAGATGTGTCACGGTCAATGGATGGATGTGAGATATTTCTCACTTATTGATGAATGTGATATTCCACACTTATTGATTGTTTGAAGTCAGCACTTTCCGCAAAAGAAATACTCGAGTGTGTTGGTTAACTTACTTAGCACAGACTTAAGCAAATATAAAGGATTTTGCTAACTGTTTTGACTTAAAGTCCACAATTTCATGGTTTTACGAGTTTAATCACAGGATTTGCCTAATTCTTATTTTGTTGAGCCTACCGACACATCGAATGATAGAATTATTGATCGATTGGATCATATCCTATGGTCAGATCACAAGACCAGAATTATATCATGTTCCCTATAGTTTGCCCAACCAAAACCAAAATTTTCTGGTTTTCTTTTTCAAAAATTATTTTAAGCATTGCAACATTGCAAAGATCTTGTGTTTAGACTCAAGTGCCCATCAAGTGCCTTTACAAAAGTTGTTGGGAATCACTCGATTCTAATTTACATGATTTTTTTTATTTTTGCAAATTTTTGGAATTTTCTTCAATTTTTCAGTATTTATTGAAGCATCACTAAAAATTCAAGATTTTGACTTTTTCATCAGGTATTCAACAACTGTCTTCACAGAAGTTGCTTGAAATGACCCGATTCTATTTTTAGTGATTTTTATTTATTTTTCCAAAGTTTTGTGATTTTCTCCAATTTTTCAACCGTAAGTCGGTTTAGGCCAGACCGACTGACACAAAGACATAAAATTAAAATAAAATAATAAGATAAAATATTTTTGGTATTTTCTGAAGATTTGATTAACACTTAATGAAATGTTTTATTGAAGGTCAAGAAAAGATGACCAAGAACTTAAGAAGACTCAAAGAAACGAAAGTTAAAATCTTTTTGTGTTTTTCAGAAAAAGGTTTGAAAGATAAATTTTTTTTTTGGTTTTTCACTTTGCGATCTAAAAAAAATATAAAATAAGGTAAAATCTTTTTGTGTTTTCAAGTTCAAATTATTGCAAGGTCATGGAGCAAACAGAGACAATACCTCTAAAACCTACACAACCTAAGATAAAAGCATTTTTCTAAAAGGAACCTAAAGATGAGCTTACTCAAAGTTAATCATTCCTACTGATTGTACTAGGAAGTTAAACCTAGAAACATCAAATCCCTTGGTGAAGAGATCTGCAAGTTGATTCTCAGAGGAAACATGAACTAAGGTAATCAGCTTTTGCTCATGACAGTCCCTAATAAAGTGATGCCTAATCTCTATGTGTTTGGTCTTAGAGTGCTGAACGGGATTCTTAACAATGAACATGGCAGCAGTATTATCAATGTTAATAGGGGTGGACATAAAATTCAAACCGTAGTCCAGAAGCTGATTCTGGATCCAGAGAACTTGAGAACAGCAGGAAGCAGCATCAATGTATTCTGCTTCGGCTGGCGAGGTAGACACCGTTGACTGTTTCTTGCATTGCCACGAAACCAATCGGTTCCCCAAAAATTGAGCTCCACCAGTGGTTGACTTCCGATCCTTGTTGCAACCCCCGTAATCACTATCAGAGAAACCTCTAAGATCAAAAAGCTCATCCTTGGGATACCACAACCCTCTTTTTGGATTGGACTTCAGGTATCTGAATATTCGTTTCACGGCCGTCAAGTGTGACTGTTTCGGTTTGGATTGAAATCTTGAGCAGAGACACATGGCAAACATTATGTCGGGGCGGCTGGATGTCAGGTACAGAAGTGACCCGATCATTGATCTATACAAGTGTTCATCGACACATTCACCTTCAAGATCAGAATGAAGTTTGACACGAGTCTCAACAGGAGTGGAAAAGCCTTTAGAGTCGTGATATCCAAACTTTTTCAGCATTTCCTTCACATACTTTCCCTGACTTATTAGGATTCCTTCATTATTATGTTTCACCTCAATCCCAAGGAAAAATGTGCGTTCCCCCATTGAACTCATTTCAAAATGTTTTTCCATAAGACACTTGAACTCATGATAAAGAGTTTTATTTGTTGATCCGAAGATGATATCGTCGACGTACACATGAACCAGCAGCATATCATCACCCACATGCCGTATGACTGGCGTCTGATCAATCACCCCTCGCTTGTAGCCATTTTCCAACAGATAGGTAGACAGGGTTTCATACCACTTCCTTGGTGCCTGATGGAGTCCATAGAGAGCCCTTTTCAATTTAAACACCTTATTCGGAAAGGAAGGATTGACAAACCCTGGAGGTTGATCAACGTATACCTCTTCGTCTAGTTCACCGTACAGGAATGCAGTCTTCACGTCAAGCTGATAAACCGTTATGTTCTTTGACACTGCATAAGCCAAGAAAATCCTGATGGCTTCAAGACGAGCTACCGGGGCATAGATTTCATCATAGTCCAGCCCATCTATCTGCATATATCCCTTAACCACAAGTCTAGCTTTATTTCTAACAATTATTCCTCTGTCATCCTTTTTATTCCTAAAGATCCACTTGACTGGAATAGGCTTCGCACCAGGAGGATTGTCCACAAGTTTCCAGACATCCAAAAGTTTGAATTGAAGCAGTTCAGCCTGCATTGCCTCTATCCAGTTATCATCTTTCATAGCAGCAGCTACGGAAATTGGTTCTTCTTGAGAAATAAAACAGGAAAACAGGCAAGTGTTTATTATTCCCGATTGACTTCTGGTGACTCTCTTATTTATTGGACCGATAATGTTTGAGACAGGACGTTTCTTGTGAATTCCAGTCTCTTCTACTGTCGGAACTGGAATATTTGAGTTTAGTGTTCCCATCTGAACATCATTGCTCGGAGTTTCACCAGACTCAATCACAGCAGTGTCTTCTGAGTCTGAATCGTTATTGATTGGTTCATTCTCAGGTTGATTTTCTGGAACTTCTTGATTTTGTTGATTTTCTTGATTTAAATTTAGTTCACCCTCCTGAACGACTTCTTCATTTATTTGGTTCTCAACCAGGTTGTCAGTTGTAGCAGTAACAGGTGATATGGTAGCGTCCGTTGATTCATTTCTCCAAGAAATATCTGGAAGCACATCAGAATAGATGGAATCCAGAATTGATGATGTAATTGGAACAAAACCTTCAGACACGGATGGATCCACATTATTAGTGTAACATCCCACATTGGTGGGGAGGGGAACTAAGCATGCCTTTATAAGGGTGTGGATACCTCCCCCACCAAGACGCGTTTTAAAACCGTGAGGGGCGGATGCCTGAGGGCATGCCGGCTGCCAAAGCGGACAATATCTTGGTGCGACGGGTCTGGGCTGTTACAGATGGTATCAGAGCCAGTCGTCGGCCAGTGTGCCAACGAGGACGCTGGTCCCCTAACGGGGGAGGATTGTAACATCCCACATTGGTGGGGAGGGGAACTAAGCATGCCTTTATAAGGGTGTGGATACCTCCCCCACCAAGACGCGTTTTAAAACCGTGAGGGGCGGATGCCTGAGGGCATGCTGGATGCCAAAGCAGACAATATGTTGGTGCGACGGGTCTGGGCTGTTACAATTAGAACCTTCATGTAATCTTCCAGAATCACCTGAAACCACATAATCACTAAAGTTAAAAGAAGAAGTGAAATTCTCTAAGTCATACATGCCATCTGAGTCAGGTTCTCTGGAATTATGAGTGTGCTCATTAAAATTAACGTTGCACGACTCCATAATCACCTGATTTCTTTTGTTGTATACTCGATATGCCGCAGAGGTCATCGAGTATCCAACAAAATAGCCTTCATCTGCCCGAGGGGCAAATTTAGCTAACTGCTCAGACTGAATTAATACAGTACAAGGGCATCCAAAGGGCTTTAAGCGCTTTAACACTGGTTTTTGTTTTGAAAACAACTCAAAGGATGTCTTGTTGGCATGTTTGATCAAAAGAGTTCGGTTCAGGACATAGCAAGCAGTATTGACTGCTTCTACCCAAAAAGACAGGTTAGAATCAGCGAGCATCGTCCGAGCACACTTGATTATTGTGCGGTTCTTTCTTTCAGCAATCCCATTCTGTTGAGGAGTATAGGGAGAGCTAAATTGGCGAGTGATGCCCTTCTCGTTGCAGAACGAGTCGAAGACGTGATTTCTAAATTCCGTCCCGTTGTCAGATCTGATTATTCAAACTTTTTCTCTGCTTGTGTTCTCGATGCGTGTGACAAAGTCCTTGAGTATCCCCGGAGTCTCAGACTTCTCCCTTAAGAAAAATACCCAGGAATATCTTGAGTAATCGTCAAAGATGACAAGGCAGAAAGACTTTCCCCCTATACTCTTGATATTTACTGGTCCAAAGAGATCCAGGTGCAACTGTTGAAGGATTATTGCCGTTCTTCCAGGTGGCTTCGGTTTATGAGACATTTTGTGTTGTTTTCCCTTCGAGCATGCAACGCAGTTATCAACTTGTACGAATTCTTTGTCTGGTAGCCCAAAAACATGTTTCCCCCTAACCAGGCGATTCATGTTATGGAAATTAAAGTGTCCCATTCACCGATGCCACAAAGTTGAATCTTCCTCTGAAGCTTTAGCCAAAAAGCACGCAACTGAACTAGACGGCTTTGCAGCATCCATGTCCAGTGCATACATGTTCCCCCTACAATTTGCCCGGAATAAAATCTGATCTTCAGGTACTTTAAAACCAGGTTTGAGAATGAAGCATTCCCTCTCGTTTAAGAACATTGGCATTTTATTGTCACAAATCAGCGAGACGCTCAGCAGATTGAATTGCAGATTTGACACGAGGTTGACTTTTTCAAATGTGACTTCACCGTTAGTTAGGTGACCAGTTCCAATTATTTGACCACCTTTCTTATTTCCTCCAAAAGCAACAGAACCTCCTCCAGATATCAGTTTGACATCATGCAAGAGATCCTTGTCACCTGTCATGTGCCGGGAACAGCCACTATCCATGTACCACAGATTTATTGACTTCTTTCACTGTTCCTGTACAAACAAAGAGAAGATTAGTTCACAGATGAACCCTGGTGTTTAGGACCACGTGTTTTCTTGGCATTATGTTTCTTAGGTGGACGAGTATCTGGAGTGGTGGCTTGAACAAAAGGCTTCTGAGGATCAGCCAATGGAGACCATGGTGCTCGAGGTCTCGAAGTAATTGGAGGTGGGCTGTTAGTTGTTCAAGGGACAATCGGTTGAAAGTAGCCGGTACTCGCCCCCCAAACCTCGTGTAGAGTGAGGTGTTGCTCCTCTGAAGAACTGTTGGTTCTGGAAATTGGGTATGAACATTTGCTGATTATTCATGTACTCATAGTCTTCACTGTAGTTGCCATAAAACCGAGGCCATGGCTGAGTGAAAGGAGTCTCATCATTCTTGGTCCATAGGGTGCAACCATTGGTGGATTGTACCCCATGTGTGCTTTTGTTGAGTTGAAAGGACAACCCCTAGCAGCATGATTTGGGTCTCCGCATACAAAACACCCAATAGTGTTGGCAGACCCACTCGGATTAGCAGTAGCAGTTGGAACCACCTTTTGAGCAGGTGTGACCTTTATTTCAGCAACAGGTTCTCCTTCTCCTTGAACAACAGTTTTCTTGTTTTGCCTTTTGTTGTTGTTTTTCTTCTTTGAAGATGATTCAGCATTATATTTTCCTCCAAATTCATGGGCATAGCAACAGCAGGTTCAACAACTTGTGGTTGAAATACCACAGTCTTCTCAGTGTAAGCAGCATTTTCAGTTGAAATGTTCTTCTTCTTATTCTTGGCAGGTTGCCTAACTGATTTAGAAGTACTCGCACAAGCTTGACTAGCCGATGGAGTGGTGTTGCATGACTGAAACAGCTTGATGGAAGACATCGGTGTAACTTGAGGTGGTATCATCACAGTTGCAGGAGCCGAAGAGATCACCTTACCATTGGTGATTGTGACAAAATGTTGTGTGTCACCCATAGGTTTACCATCACCCAAATTTAGCTTATTTTGTGCATCAGTAGCTAGCTCATTCACAAGATCAGTTTGACAAGAATCTGAGTTAGCAGTTTTAGCTTTGGGCTTTCGCCTATTGGAAACTTTAGATTTCATTGAAACAAATTTTCCTTTAAGCATCGTTTGAGTTTCGCTAATAGCTGAAGATTGAGAAATTGTCTCATTATCGATTATTATTTTAAAAAACTCAGATTCCGCCTTCTGCCTAACCATATCCTCAGATATGTCAGTATCAAAAGACTGTAATGAACTAGACTCAAATTCATTTAATTTTAGTGCACTTTCAACAGATGGAAGGCTTGAGCCACTTTCGTAGCTAGAAAGTTTTTCTTCCATTTGCTGAATTTCAGACTTGCTCGGAACTGACTCATTATTCAAAAACCTGATGTGGCTTCGGGAATTTATTTTAGTAAGTTCAGGTATTTAAAAATAGTTATGATTGAGTGGATGCTCAACAGAAGCATCATCAATTTCCTGGGTTAAACCCAAACCGTTTTGTACTCATTTAAAAATATCCTTAGCCACATCACCTGCCAGGTTAGTAGGATTAAGTCTCATCAAATCAATTATTTCCCGAGATAGAACATAGTTCCTGCTTAGGGTTGAAAAACGAGTCACTAAATCCTCTAACTGAGTTCGAAGAGATATTTCAGTATGTTTCATGATCTCAATATCATCCTGCAAGGACTTTATTTTGGCCAGGAAATCCAGTTCCTTAGCTTGCATTGATTTGACCAGACATTCACTCGCTGTTGCCTTTTCAACTAACTCTTCATTATAAAGGCGATACTGAGCGACTTCCTTTACACAGGACTCTGAGCATAAAAGGGATTTTACCGTATCGTGTATGAGTTCCTTTTGTTGATTTATTGATTTTTGCTAAGCATCAGATTCAACTTTGGAGGACCCTTCAACAGTGCTGGTCACAAGAGCAGCATCTTCAGAAATTTCATCCACATCAGCCATGAGTGCAAAATTGGTCGGATAAAGTGGATCAAAGAAGGAATCTTCCTCAATCTTGGTCTCATCAGATGAATTCACCATTAAAGCATAATCAACATTAGCCGATGGTTGAGTCTGATTGGACCACGTGTAGTTAGGATTACTCAGTGACACGAGTGCTTTCTCTGGGTTGTCAGCACGCTTAGCAGAGTTGGAACTGGAACCCTGGTGTGTTGGACCAACAGGTTGTGACTTTTGATATGAATAGTTGCCCTGATTTTGACTAGAATTATTGTTCCCCCCAGATGTCATAGGGATCTATCTCAGTTTTGGCTTCTTACACTCTCGTGCAAAGTGACCCAGACCTTGACAGTTGCAACACTGGGCTTTGGATTTGTCAAAGCCAATAGCAGCACCAGGTTGTTACTGGAAGACTTTTCTCCTAGTTTTCTAGAAGAACTTTCTTGTGCGGGCAACGATCATACCAAGTTGCCACTTGATATCCATTTCTTCGAGATCATCAGCAGGAATTTGATCCAGGTCTTCTTGGCACAGTGACATGCTCTCAATACAACCTGACATTTGGGAAGCCAGACATGCTACAAGAGCATTACACATCTCCTGATCTTTGTCAGTCAGGCCAACAGTTGAGGTTCAAGATGGGTAAGTAGCAGATGACTGAATCACAAGTGTGACAGGCTGTTGAGCAATGAAGGCAGTCTGACAAACAGGTTGTTGAGGAGAAACTTGAGCAGTAGCTTGAACAGAAGAGCAGGACCCACCAGCAAAGTAAGGAAATTCAAGGTCAGTCTCATTAGGGGCAATGAAGGCAGCATTTGGGACAACCACGGTGGTACTTTTATTTGTAACTTTCCCCATAAGTGAATTTCCATCTCTTTCAATAGATGCAATTTCATAGCCTCTTACTTTGTCAATGAGATCCATGTAATCAACAGTGGCTAAGTCACTGCTTTCAAGCAGGTAGATAACATATGGAGCAAAGTCTCGAGGAAGTGACTTCAGAATTTTCTTAGATATAGCTGGCATCTCAGGTCGGATTTGGTTATTTTGCATTTCACAGATGAGTCTGCAAAACTTTGTCACATGAGTCTCAAATGAGTCTCCAGCAGTGTGAGCAAAGGTGTTGAAACGCAGTTTGAGAGAGTCCAGTCTTCTTTCTTTGCTCTCAAGGTTTCCCTCATACTTTTTCTCAAGTGCTACCCAGATTTCATGAGCAGAGGTTGCTTCAGTGAAATGGAAAGCTATGTCATCAGACAATGCCATTTTGATGCACCCGAGAGCACGTTTGTCAACCTTCATCTGGTTATGTTCAAAAGGAGTGTAGTCCTCAAGTTTCTTTGGAACACGCCTCTGGGGAGGTGGTGGATCAGCTCCAGCTACATTAGCCACTGGTTCCACATAAAACACCTTAGGACCACATTTCACTGAGGTCAACAGATCATAATCCACATACTCAAGGTGACAATGAAACTTTTTCTTCCAGTCATCATAATTGGCAGCTCCAAGCAATTTAGGAGGCTGGTTATTTCCTTGGAACATTTGATTTGCAAAGGGTAAACTCAGACATGGTGAAACAAGTGGTGTTTCTTCATAAAATTGCTTAGGGTCAAACGGGTCGAGAATTCAAAAATTTGCTTCAATGGATGCTAAGATTGAGGTTAATTGCTCAAAACCTACAAAACAAACATCATGAAGCTTATTTAGTTTGAATCAATCAAGTAATCAAGTCAAATTTGAAATTTTCAAATTTTCAAGACTTAGAAAATTTTCAGCCATGTTCTCGAGCATAATCACCAGGTCAAAATCAAATTTCACGAAATCAAGTTTTTATTGCACCAATAGCTTAGGAATTTGCTTAAGAACAGATTTGTTAACTACAACAAACTCCAAAAACCACTTAATCTTTGTAAAATCGGATCAAACAGTGATTCTTATGAAAAACTTCCAAGAACACAATTTTTGCTCTAAAATCTTCAATACTTGATGTTTTTGAGTGATTCAAGTTGCTATCATCCCTAAATCATGAGTCTAACATGTATGTATGTTCAATTTTGACTCAAAATCAGTGAAAGACAGACTTTAATTTTCAAAGTAAACGCACAGCACGTATGCTCTGTGTTCGCATAAATCTGGAAATCTCTAAAATTGACCCATTTATTGTGATTATTGATGAAATCTAAGCATTCACAGATACCTTATGAAATTTCTTTCAAAATGGTTCAAGGAATCACACAGACAACTAGATTTGATGACTTGAATGAGTGATTCTTCAAGTTTTTAAGAAAACTCAAGAACATGAAGAACAATGGCTCTGATACCATTTGTCAGGACCAAATTTGAGCCTTTACTCATCCAATACACAGATTCAAGTGAGGAAATCATGAATCCATGATCAAATCATGTGATTTGCTTGTTGAAATCCTTAGATTTCATGTCTGAAACTAAAAAACACGAGGGTTTTTCACACACAAGTGCTCTCTCTCTTCAAACAGCCGTCCAGGAGCTTGTTTAGGGTTATTCTAGTGTTGCTATTTATACTTGAGAGAGCACAGGTCGTGATTGCACTGAAATCAAGAGAATGTTATTGAAGTTAGTGAAATTTATGACATCAGACTGACGAGATCGCCAAGAACAACTCCGAAGTCGCCAAGAATAAGTCTGAAGTCGCCAAGATAGGTTGGTGACCTCGCCAAGGCTTGGTGAGGTCGCCAACCTTGGTGAGGTCGCCAAGGGTTGGCGAGGTCGCCAAGCATACTTTCCCAGATCGCCAAGAACAAACTTGGTGAGGTCGCTAGCCTGGTGAGGTCGCCAAGGGCAAAGCCCAAATCGCCAAGGGTTAATCCAGATCGCCAAGGGTTAATCCAGATCGCCAAGGGTTAATCCAGATCGCCAAGGCTTAATCCAGATCACCAAGGGTTAATCCAGATCGCCAAGGGTTAATCCCAAATCGCCAAGAAAGTTCAGAAATCACTAAGTACACTCCGGAAATGTCAATTATCGTTATTAAATCACTAAGGGTTGTTATTACAAAGACACATTCAATTATTAACATTTGCCAAGTAGATTATCATGAAATGACCCAGAATTTTGGATTCAGACATTCACACTGCAATTAATTGTACAAGGGTAATTTCTCCAATATCAATAATCAACACAAGTTAAGACATTAAACATGAAATACAAAACATCAAACACTTGAGTGATTAATACAAACATCAAGATAATTGTCCAAGTACAAGATACAAGCAAAGTGAAAGATATACAATTAAGCACAAAAGCAAAGGATGCTATGTTTGGGTTGCCACCAACCCTATAAAGTTCTTACAAGCAGCATGCAAGGACTAATATGATACACTTTATAACACGTAAACGCACATAAAACAAATATCATTAGCATAAGATAATCAAATTTCCAAAACATAAGCCCAAATATTCTCTCAATTTGGTTTTAACTATTAACTATACAAGTGTTTTCCGAATCCTGGCTGTAGTTTCTGAAATTGGTTATGCATCCCATAACTACACAACCGTTCCATGTACCTAAAGCATGAAATACACACCCAAAAGATTCTTAAATCTTAGGGGAACATTAGCCTAGATGACAATATTCTTAGCATTAATCGATATAGTAGGGTTCATCAGCGTATTCGCACACCTGTGGGCTCAGTAGTTAGGTTGATCAGGTCTAACCCCTGCTGACCTTGTGCGAATCCGTGGTAGCCGCCTTCATGACCTAAAAATACCTCAAGCATTATCAAGGGAACTAAACCATCATTACACAGTCCAACTCACACATGTGCCTATGTATCCTTATGCTAATCAAACAAACACAAAATCTCTACAGACTATCATCAGTTATCTATCTAAGTCTTGGAATTGTTTACGTACTAGTCCCAGAGCCATTATAGGTTCGAGCTTAGGTGATTTATCTGACTTCCTAATCTGCTGAAACCTTTGGCTCTGATACCAACTTGTCACACCCCACCCGCGCCACCTGTTAGATGCGGGGGGAGGTGTTAGGAAAAACAAGCTATCGATATCAGATACGTGGAAGCAACAAAATGAAGATATTTATTTATAACACAAAAACAGACAGCCTAATATGCTTAATTTCACTTGACAAGAGTTACACACTGTTAAATGTTACAACATTATCACTTAGGGCCCAAGTGTCCGAAAGCTTAATCCATACTGCTACTCCATTTGATAGAGACTTGCTTAGTGCTTATGATCAATGGCTTCTGAATTATGTTCACCTATTCTTGGTAATCAAATGGTCTACCTACAAAATGGTTATATCAACTTTGTCAACAACAATAGTGTTGTTGGTGAGCTGTACCGTACCTGTATCTTATATGTTCATTGCTACTGGTAAACATAAAGTTCTGCATGTAATGGCTAGAATGCAACCAATAAAATATATATAAGTTATGGGGTATAACACATGCACCTAATGATTCTAGCGTACAATCTTGTAGTAACTTTTCACATTTCATGCAAATCTGTTCAGTATGTAACCAGTATAGCAAGCAAAAACCGTAGCACCAAGATTATCTGTAATCGTGGCCTAATAACTGTAAAAATTGTAAGTGTAAAGCGATACAATTCAATGTGAACGGAACTCACAATGTAATTAGGATAATCTTAGGACAGATGCACGATGAGGCACCACGTTGTCAAAGATGCAATAAGCTCGATGAATTTGATAACCTAAACAAGTATAGGTTTAATTAATTTAACACAGTAATAATACTGGTAAGGCTCGGTTGTGCTCCGCGCCTTAATCAATACAATACGTTTGTAGATTGAGGTCCCGATAAGATTGGATGTCCCAATACAATCGTATGGCCTTCAACCAGATACGATCGTATTTATCTAATAATTATCTATCAAAACAGATCGTGCCCGATACGGTGGTATGCCTACCTATCTTAATACAACCGTATGGCCTGTTTTTAACAGATAAACGAATATGATGATAATACTCGAGTCTTGAACGGTTATTGTTTACTAATTCCTTTGAATGTTACATAAAATCATAATATATATAAATACATGAATACATATAAATATTCTTTTACAACTATACAACAATATTTTTGGTTTTCAATAACCGTTTCTCACATAACGATTATACTATATCAATATAATGATATAATACAAAGAACACGGTATACCTCCGGTTGGTACGCAGACTCGAACCCGGTTAACCGAAAATGCAATACATATCCAAATTTGGCGTATAGGAATACAAACTCCGGAACAACATGGAGATAAGAAAAGCAACCGAAAACCACCACCATCACCACTTCCTCGGCGGCCGGAGGCCATGGCCGCCACCGCTAGAGAAGGAAATCGCGACAATCGTCGTGTGGTACGGAAAGAACGCCGCCGCCATCGAATTGGGTGGCCTGCGGTCGCCCCCACTTTCAGAAATGCTCACGAGCAACGGCACCGCCGCCATAAATTTGGTCGGAACCCTAACTAGGTATGAGGTTGTCTCTGATTTCGCACCGAGAGAGAAGAGGGGAGAGTTTGGGAGTCAGAACAGGACTCGTAGAGGTCGCCGGAGGCGGTTGTTGAGGTCGGCTGGAGCTCGGGCTCGCCGGATATCTGGGATAGGTCGCCGGACTTCAAACGCAATCATGGTTGCTCTCTTTATTTGTTCTCCCATACACACGCTCTAAACACACATATGTGTGTGTTGGAATTTGGTGATAATGAAGAAAAGACATAAATTTTCTATAAATATTTAGTTAAAATACGTAGTGTAAAATTAATCGATCAGTCATGTACCGCGATCTCCGAACATGTTAAATACTGAATGTCAAGTAAATGATCCATAATAATTTCTGACATTTCTGAAATATTATAAGAGCCTTGTAAATATTCTCGGAATGCTTATAATGTCGGATTAAATATAATCTGATGAATATTTAGTAAAACATACGGTATAAAACGCGTATCCGACGCGAATCTTGTTTATATCTGATTTACGAACTGAACACACCTCCATAACTGTAATTCTCTGTGAACACGTAGAAAAATATTTATAACTTCACAGGGTCGGTAAAACCATCTAAAATAATTAAATAAGTCCTTTTCGGTTAATATCGCGTAACCGTCCCGTTTACCGATTTCACTGTTTCTCGCACCGATTCCTTCGGTTATCCTTTCTAATAGTCAGATCATCAATGATCAAGTATTTGGCATCTCCAGAAACCTTAATCTTTTCTTAATGATCTTTATGTCACTGCCGATGACATACGCGCGTTACGCGTTTTAGGGTTTCCATACACGCACTTCACTTATAACCGACTGAATAGATTTTCTAACAAATGTTAACATCCTTGTTAATATATTTATTTTCATAACTCATCAAATCCACATATTTATGATAACGTTCGGTTATCCGACACGTTAATCAAGTAAACAACGTAATTTTTCAGATCCATCTCAACTCAGCTTTTACTGATCCATAACACCTTGGATTGCATAACGAATTATTCGAATGCTTCTAACAACTTATCCGGACATCGGGCATACGAATTGGGCCTTTAATGGGCAATAATTTTCTTAATGGGCCTAACGGTCTAACTGGGCCTACCAAGTCCAGTTCTTTATTCGAAAAGGTATCCCTCAAATTTTACCATAATTAGCAAGGTGTCACAGAATACTAGTGAATGATTGCAAGCTTGTGATGATGTTCAACTTGCGGTTGACATCAATCACCTAAATTTTCATTTCTGAAACCTTTTGAAGAGCTTTAGCAAGTTCCTTTTCAAAGACTATCATTTCCTTGCAGCTCGATTTGTTTCAGCTTTCTGCATCCTCGTATTCTCCAACTCATCAAACATTTCCTTTTGAATCTTTTCCTCATTATTCTTGTGAATTTCAAAGTTAGCTTTCAGAAGCTTGTTTTCTCGAAACAATTCATTTTTGGCATCTACTAGCTTCGTATTATCTTCTTGATGACTTAATTCTTTAGCATTAAGATCAGCAACAGTCTTTTCAAGATCTTCAAGTTTGAACTTTGATTTTACAAACAAATCATCAAAAGCTGCTGCCATATCATCTGCTTCCTTCTTCCACTTATCAACATCCTTTGATAATAAACTATTTTCTTCAGTTAATTTGGTAATCATTTGTTGAGATCAAAGATCTTCTTCAGCTGGCAGTATTACAGATTTCCTTGAGATGATTAAATTCCGCTTGAAAACCTTCAAATTTTTTAACATCTTTGAACATAATGTCATTTTCTTCAATCAACTTTGAAATTATCAAAAGTAAATTATCCTTCTCTTTTAAAATTCTTCTGCACCAATTCATGAAGACGCTTGTCTTTATTTGAGCATAAGTCACACATTGACTCATATCCACTAGTTGAGTCAGACTCACTATCAGAAGATTTGTTAAAGCAAGAATCCTTGTGTGGCCATTACTGTGCGAATAAATTAGCATACTGGTGGTTAAATGTGTGTTTAGATGTTAACTAACCAACCAGCAAACCATTGGTTCGCTGGGTCCAATGAACCATTGGTTAGTTACCTCATTGGTTCGTTGGATAACACCTATAAATAGGTGTGGTTAGTTGATCATCTTCAAGTTTGGTTATTTGTACTAGAGGTCTCTGTGTTAAGAGAGGAGGTTCTGCCCAAACCTCCTCCAAAGCTTTAAACAACGTATACTCATTCGGTTTTTAATCATTCAACATATATTGAATGTCAAACTTCCGTCTCTATCTTTTATTGATCTGGAAACGATCCCTACGTGTTCTTACAACTGGTATCAGACCTGTTGGTTCTTTTCCATATCATATTCTTCGTTTTTGTTCATTTTTGAGATGGTAAAAGAGTGATTAGGTGAGATTCAGTGAAGTTTTGATCAAATTTTGTTCAAACGAGTGTTCCTGAGTCATTTTCGCACCTAATAGTAGTAACTGAGTGAAGAATTCGACAAAATTCTGAGTCTGGAGTGAAATTAGAGATTTTAAGTGTTGCTTTGCCGGATGATCTTGTTGGTTCGCTGTATGAATGTCTAGGTTCACTAGGCAATCTTCTTAGATCATTTGGTTTGCTGCTCATTGGTTCGTAAGACAATCTTAAAGATCAGTTGGTTCGCTGAAAACAGTTCGCTAAGCAATCTTCTTACAATGGTTCGCGGCAATTATTTCACCTAGCCAATGGTTTTCCACCAAAGCATTTGTTCTGCTAGGTTTTTTTGGTTCGCTGACTATGGTTCGTGGATTTTCTTGATTCGTTGATGGGACTAGTTCCCTGATCAGATTGTATAAATTTTAAAGTTTCAAAGAATTAATCAATTGTCGAGTTTTCCCTTGATTCGATGGCTGTGGGTTGATATGTTTGAAGAATTCAAGAAAGAGAATTGAAGAAGTTGTAAGTTAAAATGAATCGTCTTATCTTCTTGAAAGAAAATTAAAGAATTTCCAAATTTTGATACTTGTCATGAATTAGTCGTCGAATTTCAGAAAAAAGATGCTTGTGGGTAGTCATTGTTTTTTATTTACAAAGATTCAAAAACACATGCTTCTGATGATGGACAGAGATTCAGAGACATGGATATGATTACTTTGAGGCATCCGAAAGCTCAGATAGTGTAAGGAATATTGCGCTTGGAATATTTCCGGCTGAATGCCAATTTTGTTATGTTCTGGCTGAAGTTGAAGTTGAAGTGGAATTCTCACTTCAAGCGGAAAGCGGAAAGAAGCAATTTTGTCCTTTAGCGAATATTCCGGGTGAACTCAATTATCCACCAGATAATGAGTTCAACCGGACTTTTCCTGAGATGTCTTTTCAGCAAGTCCAATCCTGCAAAAGCTTCTCGTATGCTTCTATATCTGATTCAAGCCGCTCTCTTAAAGTAGTATGTTGCTGCAAACACGCAAGATATTCCAATTGTCGATGTTTTTTCTTTTGGTAATTTGTATTTGACTTTATTGTTTACAATCTAGATTAGATCGCATGAGATCAATGGCTGTCATTAATCTCATCAGCACTATATATAGCTTAGTTAGCTCTTAGTTTACACATCATCTGTTCTTGAACAACTTGTAATAGTGTAGCTTTGAGTTAATGCAAATAGTGCCGAGTATTTGATACTTTGCTGTTACTATCCTTCTGCAAATCAAGCTTTTACATTAGACACAAGAACTAAATATCGCTTAAGTAAAGTGAAATATAACTTAAATTCCGCAGGGTTATATTTGAAAGTAAAGGGCTTTGTTTTAGTTTAATTCTAACTAATAACGATCCTACAAGTGGTATTAGAGCTTTGACTCTCACTTTGTAG
>JBCNJP010000007.1:79514392-79705330 GCA_039602395.1 Deinandra increscens subsp. villosa | reverse complement strand
AATAAGAGATGTAATGTCTACATCAGATAGTGTTTCAAATTGTCAAATTCTTGGTTCAGCACCTTCTTCTTGCTTTTCTTTATTGATCATTACCTTCACATTGCAACTTCAATGCATCCCATAATTGTATGGATTTGGTGCATGTCTTGAACTGATGCAAAACTTCTTTAGGTAATGCCATCGTTAAGATTCCATAAGCTTTCTTTTCCCATTGATATAACTTCATTTCTTCAGAAGTGAGATCCCAACGCATCTTTGGTTCTCCATTTTCTTGAGGATATGTATAGCCTTCCTCAATTGGAAACCACAAATCTACATCATTAGTTCGAACATACGCTTCAAAACGCTTATTCCAATTATGATAATCTTCCAACTTCATGAGCTTGGGTACTTTCTGACTTGTTCCAATTTCATTATCATAATTTAGCATCGCTTGATTACTACAAAAGCTTAGAAATCGTTCATCTTGATTTGAAGAAAAACACAAATTATTCTACCGAATGAAAATTATAATTGATGAATGAAACACCCTTAGCAAATGAAGTTGATTCGCCGAATGAATCAAACTGGAGAATGAAACTGATTCGCCGAATGAAGTGATTCAACGGATGAAAGTTTCAGAAAATGAAGACATCGAATGAAATTATAACAGTTGAATAACCGATTATTGGGTTTTTGATGGGTTTATCGAAGTCATATTAACCTTTTATTATAAAAACGCAACGGAAGAAAATGAACTTTCTCAAAGTTATTTGTTATGTTAAAATAGATTTTAACATGTAAAATGAAACCCGAACAAAAGGAGGATCCAAATAAGAGTGCATGCTATCAAACTGAAACACAACCATAGTGGGTTTTAGGTATACTTTCCTTGAAGTAGGGAGGCTTGGAGAAGATGAAGATCTTGAATGACGAGTTATGAAAACCGAAACCTCAAGCTTGTATACCCACGAGCCTCCAACACAACACCTTGTTGCTACGATTTAATCTTGAACTTTTGAATCCTTCTATGGACCAAACCAAGCAAGGAAGAACACAAGAGAGCACTATAATTTGGTTTTTGCAAGAAGAAAACCTTGTTGAGAGAGTGTAACTTTTTGTGTTTTATAAACTAATCAAGTGGGGTGCTTTAAAGAGGGTGGGCCGAATTTTGCCTAGGGGAGGAGAGAGAAACATCTTTTGTGTCATACAAGACTCTTACATGCAAAATAATGATTACTTTCTTCTCCCAAAGTCCCTACCTCATTTAATATTAAAACACATTGAATGCTTCTCTTATTTTATAAAAGAAGTACCATTACTTCAATTATAAAATACTCACTAAGTTACTTAACCCAGTAGATAACTTCATGATTATGCTCTCTAAAATAAATCATCCACATGATTTATTATTTTTTTAAGTGCCATAATTTAAAAACCCATTTTCTAAATATATTTCAAGAGATAATATTTATTTAAATGATCATATCATAAATAAATATCATCGGTGTTTGTCTAGCTCGTTATTGGGTATGACCCGACTTGGATCATAATGTACTAGCCACATTAATCTAATATGCGTCTTGGGTAGACCGAATCCTACAATCTCCCACTTGCACAAGATTCATAGATGATTGGCGCAAGTAGCAAATACCGCCTAACAACGGTTTACGACCCTTAATACGTATGATGTAGTGCTATTTAATAACATCATCTCATTTAAGTCCCTTACTTGAAATGCCTTAGATGAATAAGTCATCTATCCTTTTGTCACATATGTCATATTAAATCCTGGAGACATAGAGTGATCATTCTCTATTGATTTAACTTTATAACAGACCTTAGACATCTAACTCTCAACGAATAAGAGGGACAAATTCCTTCTTAAGTACATACGTCTCTCACAAACACTTAGTACAATACCTAAATAAAAGCATAATACTCGGTGGAATATCAAGACCCAATATGTATCTCAGGTCAGAGGATACAATGATATTCGCCTTTACCCAAGATTACTTATGATCAATCATATAATTCCATGAAGTAATACTTAAGAGTGGGTCAGTCCAATATTTATCTCCACAAGTATCTATAAACCTTGGTAGCAACCAATTGCTGTATATTCATACTTTATCAGTATCCACCAATCCAAGTTCAAAATAGTCTTACCTTGATATATGTTCCCACAAATATGACCGACTACGGACATTTAGAGTAACTAGTTTACTCATGGATATAAACATGCTAAAATGGAACGTTGCACAAATTAAATGAAAATATCATAATCATATAAATGTGTCAAAACAACAATCGTTCTGATTACCAAATACAAAATTAGATCAAATCCAATCACTACAATATCGAAGTCCCATGGCGCAAGTGTGTTGCTCATGCTTTGGCCGTTCTAGGAGCTTCGTTAGTGGTCCACTACATTTTGATCAGTGTGAACTTTGAGAATACATATCTTTCCCTTTTTAACTGCACCCCTTATGTAGTTAAATCTCAGCTTAATATGCCTAGTCTTTTGATGAATACGGGGTTCCTTGATTTGAGAAATCGCACCCTCGTTATCACAAAAATCACTAGGGGTTCTTGAATGGTAGGAACAACCCCTAGCTCGGAAATGAATATCTTCAACCATGTGGCTTCTTGCACAGCCAAAGAAGCGACGATGTATTCAGATTCCGTAGTGGACAACGCACCCACCTCTTGTTTTGAACTCTTCCAAGAGACGGCTCCTCCATTCATAATGAAGATATACCCCGATTAATCGAGAATCATCTCGATCCATTTGGAAGCTCGCATATGTATAACCTTTTATCACGAGTTCCTTCTCACTAGATCCATATATTAGAAACATATCTTGCTCAACCTTTGAGCTTAGACATTGAGACGTGCCCAATAGAGTTCTTCTTTGAATATGTACCAAACCTCTCTTAGTGTTCTCTATCTTGAACCTTTTCAAGATCTTATCAATGTATGCATTTTGATTTATACCTATTAAGCGCCTTGATCTATCCCTATAGATCTTTATTCCCAAAATATTGGCAGCTTCACCAAGATCCTTGATGGAAAAGCTACTTCTAAGCCAGGATTTTACCCCTTCCATGGTTGGAACATCATTTCCAAATAGTATAATGTCATCGTCATACAATACTAGAAAAGTAATTATGCTCCCACTAGCCTTCTTGTACACACAAGCCTCATCAGCGTTCTTGTTAGGACCGATTTTCACTACGAGAATCTCGATCTTGAGCAAGAACATGGTTCGGATGAGAAAGCTCAAAAACAAATGAAGAAGATGATGATGATGAATCAAGAAATCATAACATAGAAAGATGATGAACATAGTCGAATGATTTCATTAATCGAAAGATTACAATCAATGAATCATGAAGAACACTCTCTCTCTCTAGAATCCATGACTCACTCTCTCTCTAGAATGGAAATCTCACACTCTACAAGAAATTCATCATCTCCCCATTCGGAGACTCCTTTACTTGTAATGGGCACCCTCACTATATATAGTGAGGGTGACTGACAACAGAAAAACATAACTGAATGAACGAAATTACAAGTAAAGATAAATAACATAAATCTTAATTAAATCAAAGCTGATTAAATTAATCCGAAGCTTGACTCGCTCGAACCGATCTTCCGTTGACTTTTACGTTGACCGTTGACCCGGACGGTTGACTTTTCCGGAAAACGGTCTTCGGTCCAATCTGCAAGCCTCGAGCATCACAACTCAGTCTCTGAATCGATTCACATGAATTCTTCAGTCGAATGCTTCGGTAAACAGATTTGATGGCGTCAGTCACATAGATTTTAAGTTCCAACAATTTCCCCCTTGACTGATGCTTTCAAATCTGTTCAACTGCTGAAGAATCGCTCTGCCGTACATCTTCAATGAGAAACTGATAAACCGGAGACAATCTGGTGTAGAAATTCCCCCTCTGAATAAGCTTCTTCTTTTCTTGTTGCTCCAGTTCGAGATCCAAGTGTTCTGACTCACTCGATTCACATGGTCGGGTACAATACTGAGAAAATGCTACATCTCGGAGTCCAAACCACAACAAACTGAATCAGATAAACCAGTTTGACACCGAACATGCTCCAACTTCAGATAATCGACCCGATATCCAGTTCCATAATAATTCCCCCTATTTCTCTAAATCTCTCCAAAAACATCAAGTCGGAAGCGTAAAAATCAGATGCGGAGAGTCGACCCGTCGCGATCGGTTGCCTAGAGAAACCGGATAAACAATCTTGAAATCGGACAATCTTGCGAAAAACCGGAAGCCAGATGCTGACAGTTGTGAATAATCCGCGTGACTGAGGTTGGATGCGAAAATAAAATAAACGACAAATTTTTTTTTCAATAAACGGTTATCCGAGAGATTTAACGGATAAATTCCATATTTAACTGAGATTCCAGTTAATCCGGTTAGTTGACGACAGCGCTGCATCCACTAAAAATAAACCGTGAGATATAACGAGAAAGCCGAGTAATTAACCGGATAATAAAGCTAACCCGTCAGTGATCGATAGCAAATGTTGCGCGACGCTAATAAACGAGAACCCCAATAAAATGGAATAAATCCTCGACTAATAAAAAATTTCCGCAATTCCGTCCGGGCGTTATCTCGTAGTCTCGAAAAAAAAAACTGATAAGAAAATACCCGCGGTTGACGAAAATGCTGAAAAATAAATTAGTGGAATTAAATTCCTCTAAAAAAGCCTTAATCCATGTCAAAATAATTCAACCAATCAGAATACTCCAGAGAAAGACCATAATCCTTGTGACAAAATTCTGACCAATCAAATTTGAGTATTCAATTAATCCAACGGCAGAAAACTGAAAGATCTAAGGGCTGGATTTGATGATCCGCGTGAAGAAGGGTTCAACCAATCAGAAAACAGCAGCCCAAGGTCTTCTAACGGATCTTTTTCAGTATGTGGGACCACGCGCTTTGGCAGCAACCAATCAGAGAGGGACAACGATTTCTCCAACGGCTCTTTACATTTGCTGGGTCCCATGCGACATTCCTTCTCCAGCCAATAATGTTGCGACAACAAATGGGTCAGACCGACATAAGAGAGAGAATTACATTCCCTGTCATCCAATTAGATGCAGACACATCATCGTCTTCTAAAGAATCTGCTGACCACCCTCGTAACCCTAATTCTTCGTCGGAGAAACGCAAAAGTGGCCGGAAAACGTAAATCCTTCATAACTCAGTCGATTCTCAACCAAAATTCACGTATTTTATACCCACGAACTCGTAAGCTCATCCTCTACAACACTGTACGAACAAAAAGTCTTGAAAATGTCTCGAACGAAAACCCAGTTGACAAGTCCGCTAAGAAAACAAGTCCGCTAAAGCTTAAAGAAGTCCGCTAAGACAAGTTCGCTAACCACCAGAAGTTCGCTAAGACATGCAGAGAAGTTCGCTAAGCATTGAAGTTCGCTAAGCAGAAAACAAGTCCGCTAAACGCAGAAACAAGTCCGCTAAAGCAAACAAGTTCGCTAAAGCAAACCTCAAGTTCGCTAACAACCTCAACAAGTTCGCTAGGGCAATCTGCATATCTTCAAGACTGATGAACAATTCTGGAAAACTCGATGAACACGAAGAACTTACTTGTTAACTTGAATCTGCCCAAAACCGTAAGGAAAACCCGTAATGATGCACGAAATATGAAGCTGAACCATTCACGAGATTATTGTGGCCACCAACAACCCATAAACAGCAGCTAATCGGATCAAAACAGCCCTTAAATTCTGGAAATCTTCAAGAACACGAAGAACACACACTTACACCGTCAGTGTGTGTTTTTCCAGATCCGCTCAAACCGTTGAGAATCAGACGAAATGGATGCTTCCAATGGATCCGGAATGCGTTTTCCACTGAGAATCATACCTCACTTCATCCAAAAACATGAAGAATAGCCCAGAAAATGAAGAATCAAGCTCCAAAATCTTCAAAAACCCCAAATACGGGAAAAACCCCAAAGTTACGAAAAAATGAGCTCGGATCTTCAATTTTCTCACAGATTTGAACAAGTAAAAGATGAAATAACATCTAAATGAACTCCCAAACATGAATCCATCATCCATATCATCAGAATCCATCCAGAAATGAAGAAAAAATATAAAAAAGTCTCTAAAAACTAAGTTTTCTCATCTTCACCATTCAAGCTCAAAATCACAGATTCGAGTGACCAGATTCACGGTGAGATGAATCTGATCGGTACCTGCTCTGATACCATTTGTTAGGACCGATTTTCACTACGAGAATCTCGATCTTGAGCAAGAACATGGTTCGGATGAGAAAGCTCAAAAACAAATGAAGAAGATGATGATGATGAATCAAGAAATCATAACATAGAAAGATGATGAACATAGTCGAATGATTTCATTAATCGAAAGATTACAATCAATGAATCATGAAGAACACTATCTCACTCTCTAGAATCCATGACTCACTCTCTCTCTAGAATGGAAATCTCACACTCTACAAGAAATTCATCATCTCCCCATTCGGAGACTCCTTTACTTGTAATGGGCACCCTCACTATATATAGTGAGGGTGACTGACAACAGAAAAACATAACTGAATGAACGAAATTACAAGTAAAGATAAATAACATAAATCTTAATTAAATCAAAGCTGATTAAATTAATCCGAAGCTTGACTCGCTCGAACCGATCTTCCGTTGACTTTTACGTTGACCGTTGACCCGAACGGTTGACTTTTCCGGAAAACGGTCTTCGGTCCAATCTGCAAGCCTCGAGCATCACAACTCAGTCTCTGAATCGATTCACATGAATTCTTCAGTCGAATGCTTCGGTAAACAGATTTGATGGCGTCAGTCACATAGATTTTAAGTTCCAACAGTTCTTGATGAAGCCAAATTTTTCTATTTCTTCATCAAAATGGCGATTATAACTCCTTGATGCTTGTTTCAATCCATAAATTTATTTATTTAACTTGCATACTTTATTAGGATGTTTTGGATCGACAAAACCTTCTGGCTGAGCCATATAGAAATCTTTCTCAAGATATCCATTTAGGAAAGCCGTCTTGACATCCATTTGCCATATCTCATAATCATAGTATGCGGCTATGGCAAACAATATCCTAATCGGCTTTAGCATTTCCACCGGCGAGAAAGTTTCATCATAATCAACTCCTTGAGTATGAGTGAACCCTTTTGCTACAAGTCGAACTTTAAAAGTATGCAAGTTACCATGCATGTCGATTTTCCTTTTGAAAACCCACTTACTTCCAACTATTTTGGAGTTAGGAGGTGGCATAACCAAGTTCCAAAATTGGTTGTCATACATGGACTACATCTCAACGTTCATGGCTTCTAACCATTTATCCGAATCAGATTCGGTTTTTGCATCATGGTATGTGGTTGGATCATCAGAATCTACCACATAACATCCATCCATGAAAAATCCATATCTTTCAGGTGGTCTACTAGTTCTTCTAGATATACTGTTGATGCATATTTCTTGGTCGTCGTGTGAAGTATCAAATATAAGATAAAGGCTTCAAAGTGCTGCTGTTCGAAGAGATCCGAACTGGCCATTTGGATTCACACGAACTAGCCCGAACTGGCAGTTCAGGTGGAAGCTGGTTTGCATAGTTTAGAACGTCTATAAATAGCTGATCTTGTATAGGATTTAGTACTTCTTGGTCATATTCTACACCTTTTGTGTGTGTTTCTATGTGGGTTTTCTCTCAAGCTTATCAATACAAATTTTCAATTGTATTTACATTTTGATCTCGTTACATCTCATATTCACTAGATTAGCAAACGAAACAAAACAATAACGAGGTAAATAAGACTCAGTCTTTCATTCAATAACCAAGAACAAGTTACAAAAGACTCAGAGTACAGTTCTGGAAAACACCTCAGAATACACACATGTAAGGAAACTCGTTACCAAAATCTAACCACAATCTACTATATATAAGAAACCCGATCACCTGAACTGGACTTTGTCCGAACTGGCAGTTCAGGTGCCAGTTTGTCTAGGGTTCGGGTGCAGTTCGGCTAAGTAGGTTTAGACTTGAACTTTTCTTCTGTAATCTTCGGTCTGATCCAGCATCTTGTCATCTGCATGTATCAACAAACTCCCCCTTGGCAAATGATGGTCAGTTTCTTTCATTCTTGAGCTCTAGCCTCCATCCCGGTCCATGCCTTTTAATGATTATGCCCGGCATAGATATTGAACGCGAAGAAAATCCGGTTAACCCTTTGGAATTGCAGAGCCCGTTTCATAAAGTCGAGATGGAACAATATCTGACTATGGTACAACTCGTCTATGTCAACCTTTGATAAGTTGATTATCCACATGGGATCGAAGATCTTCAGAACACTATTATCATCCTCCAACACTATCACTGCTTCACCAGTCTTTTCATTGTAGTACCACCACTTCAAGTTCTTTATGAAATCCAAATCCCTGTTCATCAATGGAATCTTCTTCATCACATTGGGCTTCTTCTTGAAAATTAGCACAATCAGCTTTTTACCAGTTCTCGGATGAACCTTTGTCGGATGTTCACTTCTTTTTGGTCTTTGTGGCTTCAGGAATTGAAATCCCTTGTCACACATCTTTTTCCACCAGCTTTTTGAAATGTAAACCTCTCCAATCATCTCCATAATTATAGAAAGGTTTTCTAGTTAGCTCCTGAACATCCCACACTAGTAATGAACTGAAATACAATGCACACTTGAAGTATTGGATACCAAACTGACGTTTGATTCCATGACACCTTAGATCTCCAGCATACATCCAGCTCACTATATCACCTAACACCTGGCCCTTAAATTTGACATGCCTTCTTTGCTTGATCAGTTTTGGAGGAGGAACATAATTTGCATGAAAAGTCTTCATGTATTAATTGTAATCCCTTCTTTTTCTAATCCTTAACTTCTTTGGCAATCGGGTCTTCAGGTTTTTCAGCTTCTTTCCTTTTCAGCTTTACCTCAGCCTCATCACCCTTTTGTTAAGGCTAGATTATGAGGCTTGTAATATTAAATAGTTTGGGCTAGGCTTAGAGGGTTTATTTAGTTTAGTAGACTAGTTTACTTGGGTTTACTATTAGGCTTGGGGTTTAAGATTGGGTTTACCATTAGGGTTTAAGGGCCCAATTGTAAACTCATGGAGTGGCTATATAAACCCATGAGTTCACCATCATAGGGGTTGCTGATTACGATTCTTGAGAGGAGCAGCCAGAGGTGTTTATGATCGCAAGGTGTTTACGATCGTAAACTAGAGAGACAAGATAGTTTACGATTACAAGATTTATACCCGACAAGTTCATCTTGTGTGCAAAGATCAGGTTCTTATCGTTTATTAATCGTTTTCTTGGTATTCTTCTCATCTCTTATCTTGAATCAATCAATCACTTGGATTCCGCACTCGTGATTGATAGAATATCGTGAACGGTTGTTATTCCTGGACCAACAATTGGTATCAGAGCCAAGAAACGAGTGTTTCGTGGTTCTCACGATATTGATTCAAGAAGATTTAACAGTTTTTGTGAGTTTTTCTTGAGTTTTTAAGGGTTACGATCGAGGTTGCTGCTGTTTCTGGGTTGTTCGTCGTGTTTACGATCGTTGTTCTTGCTGTTCTTGGTGTTTACGACTGTTTCTAGGCTGATCTTGGAGTTTACGACCAGTGTTCTTCATCAGATTTGAGTTTACGATCAAGAAAAAAGTGTTTACGACTTCAAGATCGGATTTTTGAGTGTTTCGATCGTGTTTACGACTTTGTATTGTGTTTACGACTGAAGGTGATCGGAAACAAGGTTTACGACTAAAGGTGATCGGAAACAGGTTTACGATCAGGAGTTTACGATCCAGCTGTCTGACTAAATCGTAAACTGGTGCTTACGATCGGAAACGGGGTTTACGATCGGAAATGGGGTTTACGATCGGAAACGGGGTTTACGATCGGAAACTCTTCTTTTGGGGAAAAAAGTCACTATTTCACACTTTCACGGAAACGGACGTAACCTTTGACTCATTTGGAGTTAGAAGCTCAAATTTTAACACGACCTTCGTGACACCGAGCCCCAGAATTACCCCGGACTAATGTTCAGGGGAGCTCGTTTGGACCCCTAAATTCCACTTCGAAGGCCTCCGTTTTCGTGTTTTAAGTTTTTGACACTATTCTTTGAATAGTACTTTTGCCGTTTTTGCCGATTTTTCAAAATTTTCAAAGACTGCATATCTAAAGAAAGAAAATGAGTTCAGTGGTTGAAGAAAACAATATGGTTGAGGACAAGGATGCTTTCGCAGATGAAGTTGACAAAACTAAGATATGCCCTAATCCTACTTGTGCTCGTTTAATTCCTGGCCTTAGACAACTTTGGAAAAATAGTGAGATAGAACTATTTGATATGCAATGTTCTAGAAGTTCATTTAAGGGCAGATGGGAGAAGAGTGAAGAGTAGGTGAAAGCTCAAAAATTAGACATTGAGAAATATCAAAAGCTAGCAACGGAGAAGACTATTTTATATGATCAGGCTAGGATTGAGATATCTAAGCTGACACAGAAATTAACTGAACTGCAACAAAAATATGATGAGCTGCAGGTCAAGCATGATTGCAATCAGGAAAGAAATAAGCGAATGCTAAATGCTGGAAAGGAATCGTCACATGCTGTTGTAACTGGTCAAGTTGGGAAAGACACAACTGGGTTAGGATCAAAGAAATCTGATAAGTCCTTGGCTGCAAACAACATTATTCCACCACCAGTTCCCAGAGACATTATAGGAATACTTCTTAGTGAGGATCAAGTTGAACGAATCAAGTATGATTATAAAGAAGCTGCTCCTCCTTTGGATAGTGTCTTGGTTGGAACTACACCGTTGACTCAAGAAGAAATTGATAATGAGGCAAACATGACTTATGGTGAAGGGAGAGTAGAGGATATATCAGACAATGATGCTGAGTGCCAGAAATATGACAGGTGTCATAACTCTGAGTCTGATGATGCTATGATAGAGTTGAAACCATATCCTAAAATTATAACCCCATATTTCAAAGTAACTGACGAAGTCAAAAGGGAAAAGGTGATCTTGACGACACGGCCTGAGGGGAAGATCTTTATGACATCTGGATCAATGTTTGACCAAGAACCAGATGTTGGATATGAGTTACCATCCTTCTCCTCCAAGTTCAAGGGAATAACTAATGAAGTAATAAGTAAAGCTGAAGTTGAGAGGACAAAGATCACCATCAAGCATCCGAGTATGAAACCAACAGCGGGAGTGAAGAATGAAAAACTCAAGTGAGTAGCTGTGTCTCCCATTTCTTCAGTTGGATCATGCAGTTTCCGTTGTATTTGCAAGAATGGTGCTTCAACGTCAAAAAATCAAGGAAGCACCAAGACAGTAAAGACAGGTTCAACACAGGCTTCGAGGAACCAGCAGAAAGTCAAATCTGAAGCTGCAGACCAAGCAAAGAAGTAGACACAGGGCAAACCGGCTCCATATCAGCCACCAAAGACAAATGGGTACACGTCTGACTTCTATCTAAAGAAGCAGACTTGCTTTAATTGTGGCATTGCTGGTCATATTGCTAGAAACTGTCTTTATCGCCCCTATGAACCCTATTATCCGATAAACTCAAAGGGTTTCATCTCAGGAGTCTGTGAAGTCTAAGCCGATGATGGTGCAGAAACCTAAGGCAATGAAGACTGTTACTCCTAAAGTTAAACCCTCTGATCAACATTGGGGTGCTGCCAAAGCTGAAAGAAAATCTATAAATCAAAACAACAGCTTTCCAAGTTACAAAAATTTCCAAAAACAGGTGAAGAAACCATTTTCAAAACAACCAAAGTCTGAAAAAACCAGAGTTATCCATCCCGAGGTAACTAAAACTGTTTTGAGAAATGATTCTAAAATGAAGAAGGATGAAATACCTAAAGTCACAACTCCAAAGGTGACTAAAACAAAAACTGTTTTGAAAAATAGATCTAAAACGAAGAAGGTTGAAACACACCTAAAGTCACAACTCCAAAAGTGACTAAAACAAATGTTAAATCACCTGAAACTTGGAAACCAAAAATCAAGGCAGCTCCATCCCAACTTCTTGATTTCTCAAAGGGGATGTTCTTACAAGAAGTATCTTTTATTGATTCCTCAGGTGTACCCAGAAAAACAATGGCCTGGGTACCATTGGCTAACTAATCTCTCATTATGTGCAGGAACAGTCAAGGAGGATTATCACTAACATTTTTATTATTAATTTGTTTATTGATAAGTGATTGTTCCAGGCACAGTTTAGGAGACGTATCTTCATGTCATGACAAGCAATTTTTATGGAGGATATGTTTCCTTGAGAGGTAAAAGGTCAAATTCAGCATGAAAGGTACTGTTCTTAACTTGGTTTTTTGTTTGATGAAGCGGTAAAGGGTGTTTGTGTCAAACCAAATTTCTTAAAATTTCACTTGGTGCTTGTTTGTTAAAGTGTTTGACTTCTAATGCAATTTAGTGTGCAGTCATGAAACCCCTTTTCTAACAATTTTCAAATCCATACTTGGAAGGTTAGCTTGGCCAGATGTGTGTGAAGTAATTTGTTTTGCTTATGTGTTCGTGTTTAAAAAAACAAATTAATTAAAAAAAATAATTAAAAAAAATAATAATAATGATGTTCACAAAAGTTGTGACATTAAAAATCAAAAAGCAAGGAGAAGAAATGTAAAGATAAAGAAAAAGTTGACCCCTCAAAAATAGTGTGCTTTTCAATTTTTAATTGTTTGTGTTTGTTTCTCAGAAAGGTAGGGGAAGTTAAATATGTCAGGACTGGAGATGACTGACACGTGTAAAACGGATGTGAAAAGCAAGCTCCACGGTGATATGCTCGGTAGGCTCGACCTAATCTTATGACCACCAATGTAAGTGCAATGAACTTAAAATATATATATGTTTAGTTTCTCATCTCAGTTTGCATGGTTTAAAAAACTGAGTCCCAGCAAAAACGGGTTGAGAGTGGTAAATATACCTAGTTTTCACTCTCTCACACGCCATGTTTCTGTTGTCATGACTACACCACATAATGAAAAAAAAATGAAAAAGAAATGAAAAAGAAATGAAAAAGAAATGAAAAAGAAAAGAAAAAGAAAAGAAAATGAAAAATAATCATTCAGTTTGGTCTTCTTTGCGTGCTTATTCGGCCGACCTGATCACCGACTGATGATTAATGAAATAAATGGTAGTCATAACAGTGTTGCATGGTTCCTCAAGTTGAGGGTTTGTGAATCCTCAATAAACTCTGAGGTTGGGTAGGTTTTGCTATGTACAATTGGGTGTGGGGACGATTAAACATGCTGGTAATTAGTAATCTTTTAAGCATGATGCATTTGGTTGGGTTTGAACGGGTCTGAGTTTAAAGCAGACAAACATACTAGCAATCACCTGGACTAGTCGAGTAACTAAAGCTGAAAAGGGTTCCTCAGTCAGATTCATAGGGTTTGATCCCTTGTAAACTCTCTCATGTTTGATATTGGTAAGTATTTGTTTATTTTTGTCTTTCGTATGTGAGTCTTTAAGTTCTTTTTGGTTGTGTTTACGTCTTGACCAGGTTAATTTGAGAAGTCAAAATGTGTTTTCATGGGTCTTGATGCATGACAGTATGCCCCCTGCAGATCTTGACAAATTTTCAGGAGAAGGAGAGGGGATAATAAGTATTATCCGAAGGGAACTCGAGGATGATACTTATTATCTAATGAAAAGACTTCCATAATACATAGTATCTGAAGGGAACTCGAAGATAATATGTATTATCTCAGGGGAAGTCCTTAGCTGAGGGGAAGTAATCAGCTAAGGGGGAGTCTTTACAGGTCTTGGGTTCAGGGGAAGTTTTATAGAAAATCCGTAATCTATATTAGGGTTTTTGGTTAAAATTATGTTAATTTGAATCAACTGAACAGATGATAATTACCTTTTAACCCAAAGACCGGTCATCAAATGTCTGGTGGAGTGTATTTTTTCAAATGTGTGTCAGACAGGTTGATGATAGAAAGGTGTTGCTACTACTCAAGTTAAAGAACCAGCCGGACAAGAGTTCCATCTGAAAAGCAACTGTTCAGGGGAAGTTGTGTTGGATATTATGTGTCCTGACCCGACAAATCTTGAACTCGACACGGTTATGACCCGTAAGAGTTACACCGGGTGCAACGAACTCTAAACCCGCTTACTCGTTAACCGGCAAAAGAAACGGAAACATTTGATTATATATATTATTAATAATTACCGGCTTAATAATAAAGGGTGAACGATATTTAAATAAAAGTGGTTTATTTTAAAATCACGGTCGAGTTATACGTTAGTGAAATGTTTACTAACGTTGGCTCGTGGGCTCGCGTACAAAAATGGGCTTTATATTCGAGACGGGCCAGACATCTAATAAATATTAGATGATTAGGGATTAACCCTAATCACCCCAACAACTCTCGACGGCGAAAAAAAATGGGAGAAAAAAAAGAGACTTCTGTCTCTTTTGATTTCCGTCGGCCGAAACCCCAGAAGAAAAACGGCGATGCCGTTTCCGCGTCGATCGTCGTTATCGCTTTGCTCCGGTGCCCATCTTCGCACCACCATAACTTGGTGGTGGTTGCTAGTTAGGGTGTTCCGTCAGTCAACGCCCGTAGACCGCCTTACGGTCTAGAGATCGCCGCCTCATACGCCCAGATTCGCTGCTCGGTTCGCCGCCAATCGTCGCCGCAAAGTTGCCGATCACCATCGTGAAACCAACTGTCGCCGCCGCCGCCGTTCGCCGTCGTCACCGCCGTCACCCACCACCACCACCGCGGATCGCACGCCGTCACATGACCGTCGCCCGTAGACGTGAGTCTGACGCTTTTTCGTCGTGCGCCGTCTCAGGTTGCAATCAGATCTGAATCTGATTGATCTCGTAGTCTCGCGAGACGGGACGTCTGTCAAGACGTACTCTCGCGATGCGTGATGACCACGGGTCACAAACGCCGTCTCGTAGCGGTACGCGACACTGGACCACGAGAATAATCGCGATACGTGACAACCGTCTGAGACCGAAAGTGGTTCGTTTCGTTTCAACCTAGCGCTTCGTTCGTTGAAACTCAGTGTCTCGAACGTTTGTTCAACACCGCCAAGGTATATCTAAACTCACTATTAGTTTAGATTATTTTTTTATTCATTTCTGTGTTTGCGTGTTCGGTAATCGGATCCTGTTGCGTACTGGTATTTGTGTTAATTGATTAAATAGTTTTAATATATATAATTTGTTATATATGTATATATATATATTTATATATATATAATCTTACTCCGCTGCGTTACAGAATTAATCATAAATTAATTCGGTAAACTCTTTTATAAACTAATATTCTATCGGTCACGTAATTTTAAATATGTCACCGGGCGACCCGAATACCACTGCCAAATCCCAACAGTGGTATCAGAGCCTTGATTACCACGCGCAAATCGGAACCGGTCGATTTTAAACTGGTGGATTCGCAAACTGGGGTTAAACGCCCGAAAGTTGCGAATCAGATTTTATTTGTGTTGCATAATTAAATTGCATCTTGGTCAACTTTATTTTGACCAATTAAAATTGCAATTTGTTTTGATTGTATTTTATATGTATTCGGCCCGACCCTTGTTTGACTGTTGTGTGATTATTTTACTGTTATGGTTTGGCCCATGTTTTGGCCCATTGTTATAATAGTTTAGACTTTGGGTTGGCCCACATTTCTGGGTTCAAAATTGTAATTAGGTTTTTCCTTTTACGAAATCTTCTACTTTGGCAAAAGTTGTCATCAAGAAGATCCGAAGATCAGATCGATGTCAATAGGCATCTCAAGGTCAGTGGGAGCTTACAGAACATGCACGCTACATGAAGATGCCTGCCTTGTGGTTGTTTTGTACTTTTGTCCCGTGACCGCTAAAAGGCTCTAGCAAGACCAAAACCCTAATGGCCGAATACATATTTGTTTTGCTTGTTTTGGTTGCATGGTTTAATAGTGGTATTACACACTAACTAAAACACCGAAATCTTTTTAAAAAAATGATTTTAAAACTGAGAATACAATCAATAGGTTTCAAGTTCTAAAAGCCTTTACAACTTGACCTAAATTTTAATGTAACCACCTTAATGAGTTTTGATATTTTCGAAAAACTTAATAAGACATTTATTAACTTTTGACTGGTTACATAACTCGCGACAACCTAGTTGTAATTTTACATAATAGGTTATTTAAAATGAATGTCCCGAGTGATGATAGGGTTTAGCGATTGTGTCCAACGATCACCAATATTAAAATTGATTTTAATATCCCTATTTGGTAATTAAAAAAACTGATAGTTCGTGCCATCCTATCTCAAGTCGAACTTGGAACGTATTAACCTGAGCATCAGTGTTGGAGTATTTCAACACCGCACTTGGTGCCGAGGGTACCTTCTGAGGCGAGAACATTGGAGTATTTCAACACCGTGTCCATCGCATCGACCATTTAGGATTACTATCACTTTAGATGTATATGTTCGTAGTGTTGGAGTATTTCAACACCACGCTACGGGTGTGTATTGCTGAAGTGGGCATGGATGAGGCTAAACGTATCACAAAATATACAAGTATGTATATAGCGGCCTCATATTAAGAGTTGTGACTATGATTTCACAATTGACACCCGCTGTCAGTTTGGTTACGCAAATTTGCTCTTGAGGCTCATTTGGCGGTCTCAAGTAAACTTGTCTAATCGAATTCTCAATTTTCTTATAAAATAAATCTTACCAATTTATAATAAGAAAATACTTTACATCAAAAATACTAATGTATTGTCCTTTGCTTATCATTTCATAACGGCTAATGAAAACAAATCCCTTCTCCTTTTAAATCAGTCCTCTAGTAGGACAAATCAAATAACACCAACTTTCATCTTGTTGAAACAAACTCAGAAAATGTTCTGACATTTTTTCATAAACTCTATGTCTTAAAGAGCCCAATCGCCGTAGTTGTGTTCCTTATAGGAATACAACGCGCCTGGATTAAATAACATAACACTAACACCTCTAAGGTAGATAGTATTATGCAGGCTCGCATGTTTCCTGATAGTCAGCAAAATGCAAGACTTGAGTATCAATGACATAACAAACAAGCTTAACTGCATGTTTCATTTCTCGATGAAGAAGAGCTCCATGCAAGGCTCTTCTCCATAGGGCCATGTCATTAAGATGAAAGGGTACCAGTATCACTTGATTCAACTTGGATACCCCACAAGTATCTGGGCTTATACCTTTTCACTACTATATAACCAGTAAATACTGTGTGCTTTAGTGAAAAGTTCAACCAGTTAATAGCATTATGCTCAATTGACACTTCGTGTGTCATAGGTGATTGCTACTGTGTTTAAAAGCCCCGTACCAAGAAAAGAGTATCGACTCTAAGGGAAATAAAAGGCTGTGATCATCTGGCATCAACGCCCACGGAAAAAGATTTGTACAATCATTGCTGCCTCAAGCACCAGTGCTCCAAACAACAAATCGGGTACTATACACTACCCTGTTAAGCTCAAATAAAATGGAGAACGTTAGACTTCTCTGTTGGTATTCAAACTATGTTATTAGATTTTCACGGGTTTTCCCCAACGCATGCATGCATGCCTTGTAGGAACGTGAAAATAAGAAAAGCTTAATCGAGGGACACATGATTCGAATTACCCTTTTAGGCCATTTGCTTTCAATCATGTCTTTCACTCCTTGGTAGTATTTAAAACAAGTGATTGTTTTGACCTAGCTCGTCTGGGATTAATACTTTGCTTTTCACTGATTTTATATCAGACTAATAACATAAGTTGATGTTTCTTTATGAAACATACCTGGTTCTAATGATTCTTGTTTGTGACTTATTCGTGTAAGCAAGATATGCATAAAAGGATATGGCCCAATTGGATCCTATGATCCACCATGGGATTAAGTTTCCTGATATGTGTCATGCTTTCACGAACTCACAATCAAACCCTTCACTCATTTGAGTGAACTGTTAAATGTTCTTCCTAGGCTTAGACACTCTTGTGTTGGCAAACCTAGAAAGACCCTATAACAAGAATCGTAAAAGTTACTTCATAACTATGACGGTAATCATAGTTAATATGCTTATAGCTATAAGCATCAATGAAAGTTCTTGAATTATACAAGAACATTTCAAAATGAAGTCAAAGAACCAGCTTTACAAATACGATCACAATTCTAAGTCTGATCGTAATAAAGAATACCTAAGCTTGACGAATCCTAAAATCATCTTAAGATATGTGAAAGATTTTTCACTAATCTGGTCCTACGTGCACAGCCTTGGCCTGAGCACATGATAGGAATCAAACGATGCTTGTCAACGTTTGAAAGATTATATGTAGGAAGTATTTGCCATACACACCCCTATTGAGTATCACTCTCTTCATCACCACTCGCTTGATAGATCTAGTGTCGAATGTCTTTTGACAATGAGAATTTATTCTCGTTAGATACTACATATAACAATGGATACTACTTCCACCATCCATATGGAATTCTAATTCCACACAGAAGATAGAAAGTTGTGTTCTGGCTTCTGAAATGGAAGGTTAAGTTCCCGAGTTATTTAACTGGAACTAGAAGTAAAGGACGTTGATCTTGAAGTAGTTCAAGAGTCACAAGTCCATTGTTCGCATATTTCCTGACCAACAAAAGATTCTTGCATTAAGCAGGAAATACATATTTAAACACACTTGCAAATTCAAAATTGCAATATCAGATCTTGAATCTGAGAATGGCTTAATGCCATAATTGATGTGTTTACATAAAGGCTAGTGGGAGCACTATATCAATCCTCACCCGTATGACGATGATATACTGAAAGATAGAATAAAATCCTTATGTGATTTTACATAATGTGGATTTTATGGTACAAAGAATTTAAAAGAAGTTTCTTAATGGATAGAGATCCACAGGTATAAGCAACTTCTGGGGCAATAAAAATCACACATTGAATATGTGATTAAACAAAGATGTCACTGTATAGAGTTACACTAATGACATCAAAAGGGAGAGATCACTGTACAGAGTTACACTGAGGTTGTCACTGTACAGGGTTACACTATGGACAACAAAAGGGAAAAATCAATGTACGCAAGTTACATTGATATCGTGAATTGTTGAACAAAATACACTAAGTTGCATTGGTATTAACATTCACTGTGTAGAAATACACTACTATGAGTTTTCATGACTGACCAAGACATCTCTTGCTCATAATAAAGATTTTGCATTGTGGTAGATTCCACAACTAAATCAAAATTAATTAGCCAAACTCAAGTGACATTAAACTGCTGCTTGTCTGAAAGGTTCAGAAGGATTCTTGACATGGTTAGAGTTTTAACCAAACAAGACATGTGATCACACAGTAACTGTGGTGAATACCAAGGATCATTATGATCACAAAACCAGCACACTTTGAGGAAATTCCACTATTCAAAGAAATACTGGAACTATGAAATATTGGATAACCAAAATTATAGCACATTTTAAAACCTGGTCGGTAAAACAATGAATTTCAAGACTCATTAACCTCATACTAATGATGTTCGACCAATATACACTAGATGTATGTTTTGAACTAGTATTTGGATGTACGAAATCTAACAGTTATACATTATCATCTAGCTTCCTCTAAAGGATTAGACGTAAAAGCTAAATTCTATAAATGTGTTCGATTTTAATACGTTTAAATCCATGAACAAGTGCATATTATTCCTCACAGTCGATCAGAATTGTGGACATGAATCTGATGTGAGACTACTTGTGACTTTGGACTCAAAACATTGACAATCCAAATTCACATGTATCATTTCATAATGAATCTGAGGAATATATATATTATTCTAGACTGTCTGTAGTCGTTCAGACTCGTGGGAATGAATCTGAAGTAAGACTATTCTGACTCTGGACTCAATGGTTGACAATCCAGACTCACAGACCTCATTGGGGAATAACGTTGGACGTAACTCGCATCAAACCATCTTCATGGATTCAATCATTAGATGGATTTGATTATTGGTATACTCATTAGTATCCTTAGACCTGAGATACATGAGCGACCACCCCTTTACCAAAGACTGTTCTTTGATTGTAGCTTAACGCTGTCGCGTAACTGCCAGTCATAACGGCTACTTTTGGGAATGGATCTGAAGTTCAGTGGGAGCTGCATGTAGTCGAGATGGGATTCTGTACTCTTGCACTAATCATGCAATAGCTAGACATCGCGGCGCCCTCGTTGATTCCAAATGTAAAGTGTAAGGCCTTAGCCAAACCTAATGTGTGTTTGTTTTGGACCACTTCAAATCTATATCGAGAAACATAATGATTGAACATTAGATGGGAATGAATTGAATCCATGCACATCGTTCAATTGATGTCATATACGGAAGGGATAAAATGACTTCGAATTACCACAAGTCTAATATCAGTTGCTCTCAACAGATATGCCTTAGTTGTTGACTTGAAGTGTCATGACTGGTTGGGACAGTCATGTGTAGCTAGAGCACCTCTGTCTGTTTCTTAGATCTTGTCGCGATCAGTCCAAGTGGGAGACTGTTGGATATTATGTGTCCTGACCCGACAAATCTTGAACCGGACCCAGTTATCACCCGTAAGAGTTACACCAGGTGCAACGAACTCTAAACCCGCTTACTCGTTAACCGACAAAAGAAACGGAAACGTTTGATTATATATATTATTTATAATAGTTATAAATAATTAATAATCAATAATATTAATATTACCGGCTTAATAATAAAGGGTGAACGATATTTAAATAAAAGTGGTTTATTTTAAAATCACGGTCGAGTTATACGTTAGTGAAATGTTTACTAACGTTGGCTCGTGGGCTCGCGTACAAAAATGGGCTTTATATTCGAGACGGGCCAGACATCTAATAAATATTAGATGATTAGGGATTAACTCTAATCACCCCAACAACTCTCGACGGCGAAAAAAAATGGGAGAAAAAAAAGAGACTTCTGTCTCTTTTGATTTCCGTCGGCCGAAACCCCAGAAGAAAAACGGTGATGCCGTTTCCTCGCCGATCGTCGCTACCGCTTTGCTCCGGTACCCATCTTCACACCACCATAACTTAGTGGTGGTTGCTAGTTAGGGTGTTCTGTCAGTCAACGCCCGTAGACCGCCTTACGGTCTAGAGATCGCCGCCTCGTACGCCCAGATCCGCTGCTCGGTTCGTCGCCAATCACCGCCGTAAAATTGCCGATCACCACCGTGAAACCAGCCGTCGCCGCCGCCGTCGTCACCGCCGTCACCCACCACCACCACCGTGGATCGCACGCCGTCACATGACCGTCGCCCGTCGACGTGAGTCTGACGCTTTTTCGTCGTGCGCCGTCTCCGGTTGCAATGAGATCTGAATCTGATTGATCTCGTAGTCTCGCGAGACGGGACGTCTGTGAAGACGTACTCTCGTGATGTGTGATGACCACGGGTCATAAACACCGTCCCGTAGCGGTACACGACACTGGACCACGAGAATAATCACGATATGCGACAACCGTCTGAGACAAAAAGTGGTTCGTTCCGTTTCAACCTAGCGCTTCGTTCGTTGAAACTCGGTGTCTCGAACGTTTGTTCAACACCGCCAAGGTATATCTAAACTCACTATTAGTTTAGATTATTTTTTTATTCATTTCTGTGTTTGCGTGTTCGGTAATCGGATCTTGTTGCGTACTGGTATTTGTGTTAATTGATTAAATATTTTTAATATATATAATTTGTCATATATGTATATATATATATATTTATATATATATAATCTTATTCCGCTGCGTTATAGAATTAATCATAAATTAATTCGGTAAACTCTTTTATAAACTAATAATCTATCGGTCACGTAACTTTAAATATGTCACCGGGCGACCCGAATACCACTGCCAAATCCCAACAAGTTGTTGGTGTCTTTACAAGTTTTCAAAAGCTTCAAAAGAACTTCAAAGAAGATGTTCACAAGTTTAGGGGAAGCTGAAGATTTCAAGTCGATCTTTGATGAAGAAAATGATGCAGAAAACAGTTAGAGATCATGAAGATCCAAGATCAACAATCAAGTTCTCCAAAGTTAGGGTTTCAAGTTCATTTTTACCCTCCAATTTTTGGAGATTCAAGACAGTTACCAAGGATTCAGCAAGAACCAGTTCTTTAAAGAAAAGCAAGTCAATGAGAGTCCTCCATTTAGTTGCTTGTTCATTTCAAGAAGTTCAAGCTGATGCTGATCAAGAGGAAGTCCCAAGTGCCCGTCATGAAACCCATTGAAGATTTCTGCGGAAATAATCTTCATCAACATCTATGCAGCCAGTCAAGAAGAAGAATCTTAAAAATTGAAGACATTTAATATCACAAGCCTAGGGGAAGATTGTTGAGGCTAGATTATGAGGCTTGTAATATTAAATAGTTTGGGCTAGGCTTAGAGGGTTTATTTAGTTTAGTAGACTAGTTTACTTGGGTTTACTATTGGGCTTGGGGTTTAAGATTGGGTTTACCATTAGGGTTTAAGGGCCCAATTGTAAACTCATGGAGTGGCTATATAAACCCCATGAGTTCACCATCATAGGGGTTGCTGATTACGATTCTTGAGAGGAGCAGCCAAAGGTGTTTATGATCGTAAGGTGTTTACGATCGTAAACTAGAGAGACAAGATAGTTTACGATTACAAGATTTGTACCCGACAAGTTCATCTTGTGTGCAAAGATCAGGTTTTTATCGTTTATTAATCGTTTTCTTGGTATTCTTCTCATCTCTTATCTTGAATCAATCAATCACTTGGATTCCGCACTCGTGATTGATAGAATATCGTGAACGGTTGTTATTCCTGGACCAACACCTTTTCTTTAGGAAATAATTCAAAGTCATCATCATCTTGAGAATTGTTTTTGTTGAAATTGGAGTTCAAATCAGGATAATTCTCTTCAGTTATGTCTTAAACTTCAACCTCCTCGTCTGAATTATCATCTTCACTTTAAATTTCTGATGACTCATACATTTTGGGTTCAGCTTTGGCAGCCTTCTTCATCTCCTTGTCATTTAAATCAAAGATCACTTGAATTTGAGCTTAGTTGAGTTCACAGACAAACTCACCATCTTCTAATATCGTGCCGATCTCATGTATGCTTTTTGCTGCTTGATTTGACAGGACTGATGTAACTGGCACTACTTTCCTAGAATCAGACTCCCCCTGGGACACAAAAGTACCTGCACCCGAACTAGATGTTCCATTTGGGCGTGGACCTCCACCAGTATTACCTTCTGGGTCGTCATTATCAAGTTCATCATTCAAATATTGCAGCACATCATCTTTACATCCTGATCCTGAACCAATCTCCCCCTGAGCAGTAAATTTCTCAAGTAGATATTTAAGCTGCTCATTCATCTTTGCAATTTGGGTATTTTGATTCAAACTGGCCGTTTTCAGTCTTGTAATCTCTTAAACTTTGGCCGCTTCCCCACTTTTTAATTGAAGATAATCTCTATGTAATCCAACGATCTGTTTTGATTGAGATTCATCTCTCACCTTTAAATCTTCAATCAGTTGTGTTTTCTCCTCATCCTTTTCTTCAACACCTTGATCACCTTTGACTTTTCATCATCCTTAGCCTTCAACTCGTCAATTTTGGTTTGACAATCTAAAAGTGCAGTGTTGAGAAACTCCATTTGAGAAAAGGATATCGACCCTTGAGAAACATTGAAATTACATCTATTGAAGTTGGTGTGGAAGTAGTTGATGTTGTGGCTATTGAGAATATTGGACTGGAAATCGTTCCCATGGGCTGATTCACAAATTGAGCACCAACACTTGCTGAAGGTGTTGTGCTGACTTTTGTAGACTTTCCCAAGAAATCCTTCAAAATACTAGATTGATTCAACTCTGTGAAAATTGCAACTTTTTGTAGCAGTAGAAGACACAATAGTTGCTGGAATGGAAGTAGTCACTGGCATAGACATATCTGGACCACCAGATGAAGATCCACCGGCACATTGTTGTAAACTAAATTATGTATTTCTCAATGTCCTACGACCTCTGCCACCAGCAGCAATCGACTTCTTCCTTTTTGATGGTATTGATGTAGATGAGGAAGTCGTTGGCTGCTTACCCTTGCCATGTCCGGCATCATCATCAGGGTTGTAATCTCCATTGGATTCTGATGGGGCTTTGTCTTCATACACTTGACCTATGTACCGGTTGTTTCTCTTGTTTAGACCGGTTCCGTAAGCAAAATGTTCTTTACAACCCTTTCTCACTCAAACTTTCTGTGATTGAACACTAATATATGCAAATGGATTGTTCGTATCATAAGGATCCTCAGAGTTTACTGCCATATCACACAACTCATCATCATCAATATCGTCTTCATCCACCAAGGTATTCACTGCAGGTGTCTCAGTCACAGCAACAGTCGCTTAGACTTCAGGTGCTGAGAAAACAGGTTCTGATTGAGTTGGTACTCAGCTCCGGACCAACTGGTACGTTGGTTAAGTTGGTATGCTGGGTAGGTGACTATAAATAGTTTCGAGTCTTTTGTTCATAGTAAAAGAGCGAGTTCATACAGTCTTAAGTGTGTGTTTTCATAGGTGTTCTCTCTTTATTTCTCTCTGTAACCATTTGCTACTGAATTGAATAAAAAAAGCATTTATTTACCTCGTGTTCATCGAATCGATCATATCATGCAACAGTAAGATCCGTATCTGGTTTTACAAGTGGTATCAGAGCTTCTGGTTGCTCTGTTGCTGTGATTCTGATCGGTTTTTTAATTCTAGAGAGAGAAAGTAGGATTTTGAGTCAATTCTCTTCATCTCATCTCAATTCTGAGTGTGTTCGATACAAAATTTGATTTCAAAATGATCCTTGTGTTGTTAGCTGAGTTCTGTGTCAAATTCCCGTTCAAAGAGCCAAAAATATCAAAATTCGTCCGATTTCAGTTGGTATACCGATGGTACGCCCGTAAAACATTCTTGGTACGCCGTCGGTACACAAGACAATCTTCTTAGGTGTCTTGGTACGCTTAAACTGGTACATAGGACAATCTTCATAGGTGGTACGTGACGGGTACTCACTGGTACGTTGACGGTTACGCCGTACCAGTCTGGTCCGCTACACAGTTTGGTACGTCGGTTGATCTGGTACGTAGGTGATACGTCTGAGATTGTTTGGTACGTAGGCGGTACGGGTGTTGAAGTTGGTATGCTGAAGTTGATTTGGTATGGAAGTCATTTTTCTGGTACGCCTGAGTCAGTTTTGATATAATCGTCATGGATTCGTTCCAAGCATTTGCTGCGATGTCAACAACGGTTCAAGCTTTACTTAACTACGACAACGAGATTGGAACCATGAACAAGGTTCCTAAGTTGATGAAGTTCGAGGATTTTCACAATTGGAAGACTCGTTATAAATCATACATAGGTCTAACTGATGTTACTCTTTGGACACCTATGCTGGATGGATACACTGTGCCAAATTTTGCAAGTGGTGAAATCAAACCATACAATAAAATGAACGACACTGAAAAAGAAGCATTCAAATTGGAGAAGAAGGCTTATTCTAATTTGTCAATGGCATTACCAAAAGATATTATTCATCGAATTTAAAATGCACATGACTTCGAAAGCGTTATGGGATGCATTATGTAACCAATGTGAAGGAAACACCCAAAACAAGAAAAGCAAGAAGAAATTCTTGTTGAGGGAATATGATAATTTCTGCCATGTTCAAAACGAAACAATCAATGATCTTGTTTCAAGATTGTCATATCTGGTGAGCGAGCTTGAAATTGTTGGTGTAAAGAAGGAAGCAAATGAGTTGAAAGAAAAGTTATTGGATGCCTTCCCAGCTAAATGGGAAGGATATATTTTGCTATTAACTCATGATCAAGGATTTGATGATGTATCAGGAATTTGTTGGTACGAGAATTGGATATGATGAGAGTTAAAACACTTCCAGCACAAGTGCAGAACCCAGATGTATATTTTGGGTAAAATGCATCCACTATGCATGCAAAAGTCAAAGCAAGTTCAAATCCACCAACTACTGCGTTTTATGAGGAAAATTCTTCGGTAGGTCATGCAAATGTGTCTCGTGGTTCATCTGGGGATACTTATACTCACAAGGCTGTTGTGACATATCCGGTTTGCATAAATCAATCTGCTTCTACATCAAACCAGAGTGCTTCCTCAGCAAAAGCTACAAATGATTTCATGGCATTGTTTTCTGCAATGATTTCTTCGTATGATGGTGTGATGGCAGGAAAGCTAACGAGTATTGAATTAACTAGTAAAGATTATGAGCAAATTAATGCAGATGACTTAGAACTCATGGATATCAATTGGTCAATGGCTATACTGGTCCAGAGGGGTAAGAAATACATGCAAAGGTCAGGGCGCAAGGATCTTAACCCTGAAGGAAAACTTGGTTTCGATAAATCCAAAGTTCGTTGCTACAATTGCCAGAACTACGGTCATTTTGCTAAAGAATGTAGTAATGGAAAGAAGCAAGAGACTTCTAAACTGTATCAGAAATATGCGTCTCAAAGTGCTAAGGCATCAGGGAGTAACTCTAATCCATCTAGCTATAATGCAAATGCTAATGCTTCGAGTTCAGACTCAAAAGCATTAGTTTCTCAAACTGACGAGGGCTACGATTGGAGTGCAGACTTTCCTGATAAATCTGCTTTTCTGTGCAGATCTGAAGATCAAAATGTGAAGATGTTCCAAGAGAAGATTTTTTTTGGAGATGGTCAACAAGCTTTCATGGTTGATGTTCAAGTTGATTCTAATTGCGGGAACTTTCTGATGAGAAGGTTATGTATTATGATAAATACATGTTAGCAGAAGAAAACACCAAATTCTATAAACAAAGGTGGGAGGCTATTAAGGCTGAGCTGAAAAGTGAACATGCTTTGACTCTGAACACGAAAATTGAACTAAATAACAAAACTGAGGAATACATTTATTGTGAAAAGAAGCTTGCAGAAGCTAATTCTAAATTACAAAATTAAACATTGAAATTTTAGATCTTCAGCGACAAATTGAAAATTTTAAAACTTCAGCTTCCTTTGCAAGTTTCCTGTGCAAAGATGGAACTTTAAAAGAAGTGTTCAAAGAGTTAGGCTGCAATTTAGTTCCACCACCGATTGTTCATGGTTTGGAACCAAATGAAACTGAGACCAAACCATCCATCGTGTTTGACTACTCCAAGTTCACTGAGAAATTGATTGGCTCATCTAATAAACACAAAGGAACTTACAAGAAAAATCCGGTCTAACATGTGTCAAAACCAAACCATGATGTTCCAAAACAAGCTGAATCCAGTGACTCTACGGTTGATAAACCTATCACTGAGACTACAACTAAAGGTGGTGTTAAATTGACACCTTTGGAGGAAGCCATGAAAATTATAGAAACTGAAAAGAAAATGAAAGAGTTTGAAAAGGAAAAATTTGTCAAAGGTCGTGATCTGTTTTATGAAAAGGATTCAATAACTGAAAGCAATCAAACCACACCTGATGTTCATTCAATTCTGGTTCCTCCTCCCAAATCGGTGAAATTTAGTGGAGTCGGTTTTGGATCAAGTTCTGAAATTTGAGGTTAATTAGAAGAAACCTCAGAATATTCTGAAGCATGGCAAGAAAAGTGTCAACACATGTGACACCAAGTTTGGAAAATCTGACGATAAACTAAAAAGTAAAACCAAGATTGGTGAATCATCCTCTCGGAAAATGAAACTGTATTGTCTCAAAGGTAGTGATACCGGTTTTTCTGATGAGATGCTCCCACTGTGTTGTGTTGATCCAACACGAATTGCTAAAGTTTTCTATGCTGAGTCTGAAGAGAAAAGTGTATCTGATCATGGAAATGTAGAAATGTTTCATTACCAGATTATAGATCCAAATCAAATGATCAGAGCTCTCACAACAGATCATACTCTCCACAAGCTCAAAGATATCAGATTTTTAAATCAAAGTCAAAAACTTCAAATTACTCACCAAAGAGTTTTTACAACTCTGATGGTCAGTTTTCCCCAAAATCAAACAGTTTTGACTATGAATCATATGGTTTTTGTGAAGACTATAATTTTTATGATGACTTTGGGCAAGTTGAGCAAAATAAAATCAAACAGGTCAAACCAAAGGGTTATTCTAATCAGTGTGGGGTGGATAAGTATGGGTTCTAAAACAAATTTGGGTATATTAGTCCTTTGTTTAAACCTCTTTCGATCTCCAACTCTCAGAGGTTTAAGACAAATGCACCCAAGAAAGTTTTTCAGCCAGTGCAAGATGATAGCACCTCAGATGAATTCGGAAATGTTTTTCCTATGGTCTTTATTGATTGTAAGAGGTGTTATCACTACTATCAACATGGTCATCTACGTAATAGGTGCCTAATTTTGGCTAAGAAACGTGCTTCCGATGTCAATAATGAAAAAATCTGATTTAGATTTAAAATCTGATTCCAAGCCAAAGATAATAGATGGAAAAGTTGTTACCAAACAGTTTTTTAAAAGAGGAATTTTTTTTTAAAAAATACCCAAAAGTCTTTTGGTAGTTCATCCACTTGTGATTCCTTTACTGATTCATCTATTCCATCTGTAACGTAAAAGTGGCTGCCAAAACTGTCTTCAAAAGCCACTGAAGATTTCTTAGAAGATATCGGTCGAACCAAAGCTGAAAGCTTGGGTCCAGATTTCAACTAATTATTTGATACCTTGTGAGCTATCAACAACTTCTGGGTGATTGATAGTAGAGAATCCAGGCACATGACTGGTAATACTTCCCTGTTATCTAATGTTAAACCAATTCATGGAGGGAATGTTACCTTTGCTGGCAATAAAGGAGGAAGAATAACCGGTGAAGCAAAATGGGTAACGAGAAAGTCACATTCGACAAAGTTCAATTTGTGGAAGAATTGCAACATAACCTGCTTAGTGTCTCACAGATTTGTGACAAGCAGTACACTACTGCTTTCACAAGTTCTGAATGCTTAATTCTGAAACCCAGAATCCAGATTCCTGAAGATTGGATCGTGATGCGTGCACCAAGATTTCAAGATTTGTAGGTGTTGAATATGAATCATACTTCATCTGTTGTATCGGCTACATGTTTCATCTCAAAAGCCACGGAAAAAGAGTCGATTTTGTGGCATCGCCGTATGGGACACATCAACTATCAGAAGATGAATTATTTAGTAAATCATGATCTGGTGGATGGCATTTCTAAGAATCATTTCTCGATTAATGATGTGTGTGTTTCTTGCAAGAAGGGTAAGCAACGGAAAAAGTCTCATCCTTCCAAACGAACTAACACGATAGTTACATCGTTGAAGCTACTTCATATGGATCTCTTCAGTCCTATGAATATTCATATCGTTGATGCTTGCTTTTATTGTTTGGTGATCACGGATGACTTTTCGCGTTTCTCATGGGTGGCATCTATGCATTCGAAAGATGAAACTCCGAATATCATTCAGAAGTTGTTATCCAAATTTGGATCTATGTACAAGTACAAAATCTGTCGCATTCGGACTGATAACGGTACTGAATTCAAAAATGCTAAAATGACAGCATTTTATAATGCTTTTGGTATTGTTCAAGAGTTTAGTGCACCGTATACTCCGTAACATAACGGAGTTGCTGAAAGAAAGAATCGAACACTGATTGAGACAGCACGAACAATGTTGTCTGATGCACACTTACCAATTACTTTTTGGTCTGAAGCGGTTCATACTGCTTGTCATGTGCTAAATCGTGTTCTAATTATCAAACGATTAAACAAAACAATTTATCACTTACTTAAGGGTCATAAGCCGAATTTAAGCTTTTAGAGCCATTTGGGTGTAAGTGCACTGTTCTCGAGGAAGGTGGAAAGTTTGAGGCAAAAAGTTGTTAAAGGCATTAATGTTAGATATCAAAATCCAATGAAAAGGGTTTACTTTCCTGCTTCAAAGACAATTGAGTGTCACTTGAATATTGATTGTCAAAGATATACGTTTATTGTTAGAACTTAAAATCTATGTGACTGATGCCATCAAATCTGTTTACCGAAGCATTCGACTGAAGAATCCATGTGAATTGATTCAGAGACGTGAGTTGTGATGCTCGAGGCTTGCAAGATTGGACCGAAGACCGTTTTCTGGAAAAGTCAACCGTTCGGGTCAACGGTCAACGTAAAAGTCAACGGAAGATCGGTTCGAGCGAGTCAAGCTTCGAATTAATTTAATCAGCTTTGATTTAATTTATATTTATGTTATTTACTTTACTTGTAATTTCGTTCATTCGTCATGTTTTTCTGTTGTCAGTCACCCTCACTATATATAGTGAGGGTGCCCATTACAAGTAAAAGAGTCTCCGAATGGGGAGATGATGAATTTCTTGTAAAGTGTGAGATTTCCATTCTAGAGAGAGAGTGAGCCATGGATTCTAGAGAGAGAAAGTGTTCTTCATGATTTCTTGTAACTAATCATTCGGTTATATGAAATCATTCGATATGTTCTTCATCTTTCTTGTTTATGATTTCTTGATTCATCATCATCATCTTCTTCATTTGTTTTGAGTTTTCGAATCCGAACTCGTTCTTGCTCAAGATCGAGATTCTCGTAGTGAAAATCGGTCTGACAAATGGTATCAGAGCGCATGTCACGGTCAAACCGACATAGGAGAGAGAAATAATTCTCTATCAACCAACAGCAATGTGACACATCATCATCATCATCCTCAAATCATCTACCGCCCCCGAAACCCTAATCTCACCGGAGAAACGCCACCAGAAAATCGTGGGTCGCCAGAAATGCGTATAACTCACATATCTCCGTCAATTCTTGACCAAATCGATCGAATTTTATACCCCTGAACTCGTAGCGTCGAGCTCTACAACCCTGGACGAACAAAATTCACCGAAACGAACTAGAACAAAAACCCAACAACAAGTCCGCTAACCCCAGAAGTCCGCTAAAGCCTTCCAGAAGTCCGCTAAAGGGTAGAGAAGCTCGCTAAGACACTTCTCAAGTCCGCTAAGGACTCAAGTTCGCTAAGGCATGCTTCAAGTTCGCTAAAACTGATGAAGTCCGCTAAGAGGAGAACAAGTCCGCTAAAGAACTCAACAAGTCCGCTAAGCACATCTTCAAACCTTCAAGAACAGTTGAATAAATCTGGAAAAACGATGAACACGAAGAAACTTACTTGTGAACTTGAATCTGCCCAAAACCGTAAGGAAAACCCGTAATGATGCACGGAATATGAAGCTAAACCATTCACGAGATTATTGTGGCCACCAACAACCCATAAACAGCAGCTAATCGGATCAAAACAGCCCTTAAATTCTGGAAATCTTCAAGAACACGAAGAACACACACTTACACCGTCAGTGTGTGTTTTTCCAGATCCGCCCAAACTGTTGAGAATCAGACGAAACGGATGCTTCCAATGGATCCGAAATGCGTTTTCCACGGAGAATCATTCCTCATATCATCCAAATCCATGAAGAAAAGCCTAGAAAACGAAGAATCAAAGCAAAAAATCTTCAAAATCTTCAAATACGGGAAAAACTTCAAAGTTCCAAAAATAGCTTCGGATCTTCATTTCTCCACCAAATCTGAAGATGTAGAACACTAAATAACATCCTGATGCACTCCCAAACACGAATCAATCATCCATATCATCAGAATCCATCCAGAATCGAAGAAAAAATAGAAAAAAGTCTCTAAAAACTAAGTTTTCTCATCTTCACCATTCAAGCTCAAAATCACAGATTCGAGTGACCAGATTCACGGTGAGATGAATCTGATCGGTACCCGCTCTGATACCAATTGTTAGGACCTGATTTGAGCACAATGTTCTCATTCGATTCATCACACAGGTGCGGAAAACAAGTGTGATGATCAATCTTGGTTGATTTCACCCCATAGATCTCTGAAACTCAAAAACACGCACTAAATACACCAAGAACACAAGGTCAGAGTTTCCTCAGCAGATGTGTCTTAGCATTATTATATGGTGGATGAGAACTCAAGGTCAGAGTTTCCTCAGCAGATGAGTCTCATTGAGCGCCATCAAATGTCCTTTGTATTAATAATACTTTAGGAATTTGGACAGATGATGTGCTCGGTTTTGAAATAAGTCAACTTAATACTGAAGAAACAAAGGATGTGTGATTAGATTTTTCTTACTAAGACTACTGAGTCGGGCTAATTTAAAGAATATGCGACTGTTTAAACTTCCGTGGTCCACATTTCTCAATGAAATTAGTGTGTAATCACAGAGAGCTGTTTACTTCTCAGTATGTTGAGCCTACCGACACATCAAAAGATAGAATTACCGATCGATTGGATCATATCCTATGGTTAGATCGACAAGACCAGAATTATATCATGTTCCCCACATATTGTCCGACCACAGACCAAAAAGTTTGATTTTTCATTGTTTTTGCCAATCCTCAAAAGTCTTGTTGACTTGAGTTCAAAAACACTTATTTGAAGACAGAAATAACACTATTTAAAAAAAATTTTTGATAATAAATTTTTAATGATTTTGGTTTATCTTCCACAATGCAGGAACGGCAGACAGTCACAAAACCATAAGTAAACTAGAAAAATCTTTTTGATCTTTTAAGACAGACAAAATTGACACTAGACAACCACAAACAAAAAGTTTAGGTCAAATCAGGGTCAAAAGATAAAATAAGTCAAAAAGCAGATAAAAGTAAAATTTGTAACTAAAGATATCAGAGATAACACTTCTAAGCAGCTAAACCTATAAAGTTAAGATACTAACATACTAGAGAATGGAGAAAGCCTAGTCATAGTTTATCATGCCTACTGCACTAACCAGAAAGTTAAACCTAGACATATCAAAGGGTTTTGTGAATAGGTCTGCTAACTGGTCCTCGGAGCTAACATGGACTAAAGTGACTAGCTTCTTCTCGGCACAATCCCTAATGAAATGGTATCTAATCTCTATGTGCTTAGTTTTAGAATGCTGAATAGGATTTTTAACAATAGAAACAGCAGCAGTATTATCTATATGAATAGGGGTACCCATGAAGTTCAAACCGTAATCCAGAAGCTGATTCTGAATCCAAAGCACTTGAGAGCAGCACGATGCGGCAGCAATGTATTCCGCTTCAGCCGTTGAGACTGACACTGTTGTCTGCTTCTTGCATTGCCATGAAACTAACCGGTTACCCAAGAACTGAGCTCCTCCCGTTGTCGACTTACGATTGAGTTCACAACCAGCATAGTCACTATCTGAGAAGGCTCGAAGATCAAAGGATGGGTCTTTAGGATACCAAAGTCCTCTATTTGAATTGGACCTCAAGTATCGAAAAATCCTTTTCACAGCTAGTAAGTGCGATTCTTTCGGCTTGCATTGGAATCGGGAACATAGACACACTCCATACATGATGTCGGGACGGCTGGCTGTCAGATACATGAGAGAACCTATCATTGACCTGTAGAGATGCTCATCCACACAAATTCCTTCCGGATCCTGATTGAGTCTATGACGCGTAACGACGGGTGTAGAAAAACCCTTAGAATCATTGAAACCAAATTTCTTCAGGATTTCTTTGACATACTTCCCTTGGCTGATTAAGATACCATCCGGTGTCTGCTTCACTTGAATTCCCAGAAAGAATGTCAGTTCACCCATAGCACTCATCTCAAACTTCTTTTTCATCAGTTCCTCAAATTCGTGACAGAGAGCAACATCTGTTGAGGCAAAAATGATGTCGTCAACGTACACTTGTACTAACAGCTTGTCTTCACCAACATGACGAATGAAAAGAGTCTGATCAATGACACCCCTTTTGTAACCATTTGACAGCAGATAAGTTGACAATGTCTCGTACCATTTCCTCGGGGCTTGGTGTAGACCATAAAGAGCCTTATCCAGCTTGTAACATTTCTTGGGAAAAGATTTGTTCACAAACCCCGGAGGTTGGTCTACGTACACGTCTTCGTCGAGCTCACCATAGAGAAAGGCGGTTTTCACGTCCAACTGATAGACGGTGATGTTCATTGACGCAGCATACGCCAAGAAAATCCGGATTGCCTCTAGACGAGCGACTGGAGCATAGACATCGTCATAATCAATGCCATCGATTTGCTTATACCCTTTTACTACTAATCGGGCTTTATTCCTTATAATGATTCCACGGTCATCTCTTTTGTTCTTGAAAATCCATTTGACAGGAATGGGTTCCAAACCTTCTGGCGGGTCCACCAAGTGCCAGACCTTGAGCAGTTTGAACTGAAGAAGCTCTGTTTGCATCGCATCAATCCAATTTTCATCAAGAAGGGCAGCAGCAACAGTAGTAGGCTCTTCTTGTGATATGAAACAAGAAAACAGACATGTGTGCAGATCCTTGGTTTTACTCCTAGTGAGACGCACATCAACGGGACCAATGATCTGACTAGTGGGATGATTCTTATGAATTCGAGTCTCTTCAACAGCAGGTGCTGGAATAGACGATTCAAGATTCCCAATTTGAAGATCGTCGCCTGGGGTCTCTCCAGTTTCAATTTCAGATATGTCATCTGAATCTGACTCATGAGTTTCAGCTTCATTTCCAACTAAGTTTTCTGCCTCAGTTGTTGCTTGTGCTGGTTCTATCTCCACAATTACAGGCTCGAGAGTCTGAACTGAAGGCTGATCAGGTAAAGAAGTTGTTGTTGTCGCTTCAGTGACATCAGTTGATGGTGTTGACTGTTCTCCCCTTGATATCGTCGGAGTATCAACCGAATAGATGGAATCCAGGATAGACGAAGTAATTGGAGCAAACATATCAACAGAAGGAAGAACTTCTTCATTTACTTGTTCAGCTTGATTTAACAAATTACCTGCAACATCAGACTCAAGCATGTTAAAAGTAGAAGAAAAAGTCTCAAGGTCATACATGCTATCAGGAGCAGGATCTCTAGTATTCTGAGCATGCTCGTTAAAAGTAACGTTGCACGATTCAAGAATAACTTGAGTTCTTCTGTTAAACACTCGAAATGCTGGAGAGCTCATCGAGTATCCAACAAAATAGCCTTCATCCGCCCGAGGGGCAAATTTAGCTAACTGTTCCGACTGGATTAAAACAGTACAAGCGCATCCAAACGGTTTTAATCGTTTTAAGTTTGGTTTTTCTTTTGAAAACAGCTCGAAAGGCGTCTTGTTAGCATGTTTAACCAAGAGAGTTCTATTTAGAACATAGCAGGCTGTATTCACAGCTTCTGCCCAAAAAGACAATTTAAGGTTGGAATCAGCAAGTAGAGTTCTGGCACACTCAATGATTGTTCTATTCTTCCGTTCTGCAACGCCATTTTGTTGAGGCGTGTACGGTGAACTGAACTGTCGAAATATGCCCTTTTCATTGCAGAAAGCATCAAATGTCTGATTCTTGAACTCTGACCCATTATCTGATCTGATGACTTTAACTCGCTCTTTGCACCGATTCTCGATCCGCGTTACAAAATCCTTCAGGATCTCAGCTGTCTCAGACTTCTCTCTCAGAAAGAACACCCACGAGTATCTGGAGTAATCGTCGGTAATAACCAAGCAGTACGACTTTCCCCCTAAACTGTAGACGTTCACTGGCCCGAAAAGGTCGAGATGAAGTTGTTGAAGAATTGCCGTCGTTCTTCCAGGTGGCTTTGGCTTGTGAGATGTCTTGCGCTGCTTTCCTTTCAAACACGCCACACAGTTATCGGTATGGATGAATTCCTTCTCCGGCACACCGACCACGTGTTTTCCTCTTACAAGGCGGTTCATGTTTCGAAAGTTCACATGTCCCATTCGCCTATGCCATAAAGTTGAGTCATCTTCCGAAGCCTTTGCCAAGAAACACGCCACTGAACCAGTCGGCCTTGCAGCAGACATATCTAAGGCGTACATATTCCCGTTTCGTTTTGCACGAAATAGAATTTGATCTTCGGGAACCTTGAATCCCGGCTTCAGGATATAACACTCCTTATCATCGAATAACATCGGCATTTTGTTGTCGCAAATCTGCGATACACTGAGCAAGTTGAACTTCAGATTAGAGACCAGATTCACTTTGTCAAACGAAATTTCTCCATTAGATAAAAGACCGTTTCCAATTATTCTACCACCACGAATATCACCCCCAAAGGCAACAGAACCGCCATGAGTTATCGTTTTGACATCAGATAGCAGGTCCTTGTTCCCTGTCATGTGCCTAGAGCAGCCACTGTCCAAGTACCATATGTTCATAGCACTCCGGGCCGTTCCCTGCACATGAAAAAGAAAGTGATTAGTTCAAGGATGGACCCTGGCCAAATTGACCAGGAGCCTTCTTCTTAGGTGCTTTCGAGGTGGAGGGAGCAGTTGGTGCGTTCACAACAGCAGGAGAGGCAGATGAAGCAGCCTTGAATGTAGCAGATGGTCGAGGAGCCGTGACAGGTTGTTGAACCATGAGAGGCCTAGGAATGAATCCCGGCCTAGGTCGAGGCGTCCAAGACCTAACAGGAAAAGTGTTTGGTGCAGCCATTCTCATTTGTTGTTGAACGTTTGGCCTGAACGTATTCACACCCCTACCGAGACCACGTGGCACATACGGGGCCTGATTTGGAATGTAGGGCTGATTTGGGTAGGACTGTTGAAACATGGTGTCAAGACGCTGATCCACGTAATCTTCCCCATAATTCCCATAATACATTGGAGCCAATTGGTTTCCTTGCGGACCTACTTGCTGCTGTTGGTAGAAATGAGCAGGAGGCACTGGAGCATTGTTGAAGTCAGAGTATCCTGTATTGTAGACACAAACCCTGGCATCATGATGCGGGTTTCCACAGACAGAACACCCTCCATTCTCGACAGTACCATTAGCAGGAATTGCAGCAGATTGTTCAACAGACTGAGGAGCCAATTGTTGAGGCTCACTTGAGGTAACACCTTCACCCTTCTCATTTTCAGCAACTGGCTTCTTCTTCCGTCTCCTTGTCTGTTTCTTCTTCTTTGGTGTAGTTTCATTTTCAGAAATGTTCAAAATAAGCTCACTTTGCTCAACCGACTGATACTGATCTTCATTATCATGTGGAACAGTGATAACTGGATCACTTTGAGGTCTTTTGTTCTTTGGATTCCCAGTCTTCACAAAAATCACAGATGAAGTGCCAGCTTCATTGGAAGCAGTATGAGCAGATGATCCCTTTTGCTTAAGAAATGATGGCTGAGGTACAGCTTGTGCAGCTGGAGATGTTGCGATTGGAACAGAAGCAGGAGGCTTTTTCTGAACAGATGTCACCTTACCATCGGTGATTGTAAGACCGGCTTGTGTGTGCATGACAGTCTTACCATGTTTTAAAGCCATTTCTGCGAATGCCTTCGCAAAAGCATCATCATCGACAACTTGCTGCGAATCGAGTTTCACATTTTCAACACTCACTTTGGGCTTACGCCTCCGAACAGTTTTTATCCTTTTAGGAGCTTCATTAGTTTTGAAAACATCAAAATTTTCATTAAACAAAAATGATTGACCATTTGAGGCATTTTGAGTACAAACATTTAGAAACTCAGATTCAGCAGCCTTTTGGACACACGCTTCAGAAACAAGCGAATCAACAGAACTAACAGAGAAAGATTCAAAGTCACCAAACTTCAAAGTTTCATCAATCGGCGGGAGCCCAGAGCCAGTTTCAGTGGCAGAGAGTTGGGCTTCCATCGATTGGATATCAGAAGCACTCGGAATCATGCTTGGATCAATGAACTTAATATGACTTTTGGGGTTGATTTTAGTTAACTCAGGGATTGTCAGATAATTATGATTAAGTGGATGTTCAGCTGCACTATCACAAATTTCCCTTAAGAAACCCAAACCAGTTCTTAACCGTGCCATGATGTCTTTAGCAACAGCATTACCCAAGTTACCAGGATTAAGTTTCATTAAATCAATAGCTTCACGAGCTTTAGCATATTCATTTCTCAAAGAGGTTTGATTTTTCAAAAGATCCTCAATTTGAATTTTTAAAGTTGATTCGGTGTGCTTCATGATTTCAATGTCATCTTGAAGTGACTTGATTTTCTCAAGGAATTTTTCCTCATTTGCCTTGAGGATTTCAACCTGACTTTCGCTTTCAGCCGCCTTAGCATGCAATTCTAGATTGTATGTGCGGTATCTAGCGACAGTTTCAAGGCAATTTTCAGAACATAAATTTTCTTTTACCTCATCGGGAATGGATCCACGTTGGAGTTCAAGAAGTCTTTTGCTAGCTTCAGATTCGACCTCAGTGTGACTTACAGCAGTGGCTGAACCAGCAGAGGGAGAAGATCCATCAAGATCTTCATCAATACCCGCCATCAGACAGAAGTTGGTGGGGAAAAGAGGGTCAAAAACAACAGACTCAGAGTCCTCTTTTCCGTCAGAATCCACCACAAGAGCGTAATCAGGCTGGTTTGCAGAATGAGATGGTGCAGAAGACGTCCAATTGTAGTTCCCATCCTCGAGAGATACTAAAGCTTTTCCAGTGCTATCAACTCTTTGTGCAGACGATGAGCTTGACGATCCTTGATGAGAGACATTTGAAGTGGTATGCTGTGGCTTCTGGTAGGAAGAGTTGCCAGTTTTCTGGTATGACTGGTTACTATTTCCACCCTGCTTCTGATAAGTGTGGTTGCTTCCACCCGAGTTGACAGGAACATTCCAAGTTTTGGGCTTAGGACATTCACGGGCGAAGTGACCGAGCTCCTGACAGTTGAAACACTGAGCTTTAGACTTATCAAAGCCGATGTTAGCATTTGAGGCAGGTTGAAACAGCTTCCTTCCAGTCTTTCTGAAGAACTTTCTTGTCCTGGCAGCAATCATTCCCATCTGCCACTTAATATCGATCTCTTCAAGATCATCAGCAGAAATCTGGTCAAGATCTTCTTGACACACAGTCATAGTCTCAATGTTGCCTGACATCTGAGAGTTCATGCAGGCAAGGAAAGCATTACACAGATCTTGATCCATGTTAGTGGAGTTTGAAGAAACAGGAGCTGACGAATGACCATAATACCCAGAAGATGGAGCTTGAACAAATGACACACTTGATGGTTGATGAGTTGCATGAGATACTTGAACTTCAGGCTGATTTGGAGTCGGAGTTGGAGTAGAGGCAGGAACAGGTACACTGGGACCAGAAGATTGAGAAAACTGATGACTATCCTCATACATGGCAGCAGCAAATGCAGCATTGGGAGCATTGGATGACGAACCTTTAGATGTCACATTGCCCATTAGTGACCTTCCTGTGCGTTCAACTGCTCTAACCTCATAATCACGAACTTTATCAATCATGTCCATGTAATCAGCGTTGAGGAGATCAGTGCTGTCAATCAGATAGATGACATAGGAGGCAAACTCTTGAGGAAAAGAGTGCAGAATCTTCCTTATGATGTCGCCAGTATCTGGACGAATCTTCTTAGTGGTCATCTCAGTGATGATCCTGCAGAATCGTGTGACATGTGTCTCAAACGACTCTCCAGGCCTGTGAGCAAAAGTATTGAAGGCGAGTTTGAGTTTCTCAAGCCTTCTCTCCTTTGTTGCTGGATTGCCCTCATACTTCTTCTCTAGGCCTTCCCAAATCTCATGTGCAGAAGTAGCATCCCGAAACTGATGCAACAGATCATCATTAATGGCCATCTTGATACAACCCAATGCACGCCTATCAATTTTCAGCTGAGCATGTTCAGCTACAGTCAGTTTGTCCAAGGGCTTTGGGAGCATCCTCTTCTTAGTGTTAGGTGGGTCAGCAACAGTAGCAACTGCAACACCAGCAGCAGGTGTTGTAGCTTCTTCAACTTCAAACACAGCTGGACCATTGAGAACTGAAGTAAGTAGGTCAAAATCCAAATATTCCAGAAACAGTATGAACTTCCCTTTCCAGTCATCAAAGTCACTAGCACCCATGAGTTTTGGAGGGCGGTTGTTTCCTTGCATGACCGGAGTGAAATGATTTCCTTCAGACATCTCAGATGAGACAGAAGCAGAATTTCAGCAAAAGTTGCTAAAACGGGCCGAACGAAGAACAAGAGCTCCAAATTGCTTGTAAACACGAAGATTGCTTGAATTCACACAAATCCTGCAATCATAAACATTAATGGAGTAATTAAACACTAATATTTAGGTGTAAACAGCAAAAATTGAAAAATTCAAATTTTGGACTTAGTCAAAATTTTGAACAGCTTGTTCTTGAGCAAGTTCAAATCATCAAAAATCAAAGTTCATAAAAATGATGATTGAGGGCATCTATAGATGCGAAATGATGTTAGGATCACAAGATACAACTAACACAATCCTCAAAAATCACTCTAAGTGACCGAAATTGGATCAAACAGTAGATTATGTGAAAAAGTTAAAGAATCTTGAAAAATGCTTAACAAATCTTCAATACTTGATGTTAAAGAGTGAAATCAGTGCCAATGATTTCGGTTTTAGTAGTCTAAAACTCGATAATAATCAATTTCAGCAAAGGATCATCATAAAAACGAATTTGAAATTTTTTTCTCAAGAACAGTGAAAGTTACGGCCGAACCATAGATTTACCAAATTCAAAAATTGACTAATCAAACTTGAAATAAACACAAATCTAAGCATGTTTTTGAGTTCCTAGAGTGATTTCTACCAAGAATCAGCTCATAGATCTAGCAAAAACAACCAAAATTGATAACTCAAATGAGATTTCTTCATTTTTGAGAAAACTTCAAAAAATGAAGAACAAGGCTCTGATACCAATTGTTAGGACCTGATTTGAGCACAATGTTCTCATTCGATTCATCACACAGGTGCGGAAAACAAGTGTGATGATCAATCTTGGTTGATTTCACCCCATAGATCTCTGAAACTCAAAAACACGCACTAAATACACCAAGAACACACACACAAAGGCTCTCTTGTAGAAATGACCAGGAGGAACACGTTTTAGGGTTTTCACTTTGGTATTTATACTACAAGAGAGCCTGGGACAAATAGAATGTTTGACACAAACCAATCATTACCTAGAATTCAGCAAAATATTCTAACAGAATAATAAGTACGCTAAGCATATAAGAGAAGTACGCTAAGAATTAAACAAGTTCGCTAGAACTTGTGAAGTTCGCTAAGAAGTTCGCTAAGCATTAACAAGTTCGCTAACAAGTTCGCTAGATACAAACAAGTCCGCTAACAAGTACGCTAAGCACAACTTAAGTACGCTAGGAACAGTTTAAGTTCGCTAGGAACAAATCAAGTTCGCTAGGAGCAAAAACAAGTTCGCTAGGACAGTTAACAAACAAGTACGCTAAGTACAATGACAAGTTCGCTAAGAGTTAATCAAGTCCGCTAAGTTCAATATACAAGAAGTTCGCTAAAGAGAAATACAAGTACGCTAACACTTAGTCAAAAACATCATACATAACCATAATCAAAGATAACAAAGTACATAATCAAAGTTAAGTACAAACCAAAGTAAAATTACAAATAAACATCAAAGAGATAAATAGTTTGTGTTGCCAACATAAATAATCTCTAACATTTATAACACCCAAGACGGAGGATATTCATGCTTTTGACTACAATCATTTATTTGATTCTTTCTCGGTTGCACGTGCTAAATCTGGTGATGAGCCTTCTGAAGAACTCATAGCTGCTGCTATATTGCATTTAATGAATAGTCGTGGATCATGTATTCCGAAGCTTCCAAGTGTTTCTTCTACTGCTTTATCAAGTCAACATGTTTCTAATTTAGAAACTATGAGTTCCTCTAATGATGATGACATCACTTTTCATGAAGCTGAATCGGCACCGTTTGATGATCCGATTACATTACCAAGTACTAGTTCTTCAGTTCCGGTTACTTCACCGATTGGTGATCTTTCTAGCTCAGAGGATGCAGATGAAAAGTTGAAGGGTTAAAAGTGTAAATTGTCACTGGTACGCACGTACCACAGTGATACGCTGGGTGGTATGCCCGTACCACATGGTACGTTAGGCCGGACCACCAGGGTAAAGAAGGGATTCTCTGGTACGCATTCTTCATAATCACCGTACCACTCTCAATATCTCTCTGCGAAACCCTAGATCCTACGTACCTGTTTTTCATTGATTTCTCGATCTATAAAGAACCTCTGCTCGATTTGTTTGTTGCTAGAGGTAGGTATGGGCATTGCACATCTGTTGATGGTCTTGGATTCGATTATCATGTTATAAATCTCGAGATTTTCGAGATTAAAAATTCTTTTTTTTGGAAAACCGAACATCTCTTTGGTTCAGTCGGTTAAACAGCATCTTTATTGGTTGTAATTACATGTTTAGCGTCGGTTTTTGATGTAGAACAAAGTTACGGTGCTTAATTTCACATCACGCACAATTTTTTGACTCAAAATTCGCAATTGACCTCTCGGTGACTGTTCTACCGCCGTACCAAGTGGTATGCGCGTACCAGATTTGGTAGGTGGTCCAGTTGTGGTACGCAGGTGGTACGTCTGACTTTTTGGTACGCAACCAACAAAATTTGGTATGTCCGTACCAGAGTGGTCCATATGACCAAAGTGGTACGTGGCGTGGTATGCGACGTCGTACGCTGACTTGAATTTTGTCAAAAGTTAAAAGTTCAAGCGTTTCGAGTCGAATTAGATTCAAGTGATAGTGTTTTTGATTATCCAATACAAATTTAACGTGACTTATTTTTGTGAATTTTCAGAAATGGCAATTGATTTACCATCAAACGATGAACACAATATATGTGCATATCTCGGTGCGTCTGCAAGGTGGAGACCTCATTTTGGAGGAATATTTGAGTTTATGCATAGATCGAGAATCTTTTACGCAGCAACTCATGAGTGTACGCCGTATAAAGATATTTTAAATACTTTCTAGAATGAAGCTCAGGTTGATTGTTTGGTTGCTCCACCGGTAATTAGATCGAGGGTTCATGAGACTAACATTGTCATTTCAGAGGATGATGTTCATCGAGTGTTACAATTCAACGATAATGCTGATTTTCCGGTTGAATTTGACGAGCCAGATTTGGTTGGGTTGCTTCGAAGAATTAAATATGATGGAAATATAACAGCAAAGTGGTTTCCAAAGTCAAATATTTCTCCTCCTCCTTACAAGTATTTGATGCACGTGATTATAAGATGCTTTGGGAACAGGCTGAGAGGGCACGTAGAGTTTGATATGAAGGTTCTTTCTTTCTTCACTGCCCTGGTCATGAACAGAGATTGCAACTTTTCTGGATGGATTTTTGCATACATGAAAGGAAATATATTGGTGAAGCAAAAGAAAAGTCTTATGTATCTGAGATTTGTTCAGATGATTTTTGATGCTGATTATCCAAATCTTCCAAAGAATGCAGATTCTGTTTTGATATTGAAGCATATGAATCAAGTTGTTGTCGGCAAACTCCCGGTTTATCAAAAACGTAAAGGGGCAAACATACCCCCACCGGTTAAGAGATTGATAGGTCATCTTACAAAGCCAGACTATGTGGCTTCTGCTAATGGTGCACCTCAACATGTTGATAGTTCTAACAATGAGCTAGAATATGATAACAATGGTAATCCAATTGAAGATGCTAAAAATTCATATGAAGATGAACCAGTGAATTAAGAACCGAATGTGCAAGAACTGGTAATCCAAGAACATGTCCAGCAACAACATCAAGATCAGATTGTTCAAGATCCTGTTATTGAGAATGTGGGAGTTTAGCCTGAAACAGCTAATGCTCAGGATGATGTTTTCATGTCTGATGCTGATGTTTCTGATGATGATGATGCGAGTTCATCCGATACCGAATCAGATTCTAGTGGTTATGTTGAGATTTTGCATAACTCTAGAGGAATTCATGTTAAGAAAGGCTCCAAAGATCATATTACTTACTTGAAGTCCAGGAATGAAGATACTTCCAAGTATGATATTAGAACCAAAACGTCTTCTAATAGAGATTCTGATGATGAGCCATCTTATACTCCTACTATGGAGGAATCAGTGAAAAAGACTGTGGCTGCTGACAAAGGAAAAGCCCCAATGCAATATACTGGCAAGAGAGTTAAAACAATGTCAAGGCCTAAAATGTTGGTTATAAGGGGTTCATTGCTTGCTGAGGCGAGAAAATCTTATACTAGTAGTCCACCGTCTAAGAAGCAAAAAATTGCTGAGAAACAGTCTTCGATTCCTAAACAGCCAACCACAACCACTGTTGGTGTTCAAAGTTCTGATGTTCCACCAGTGAGAAAGATAATTATCAAATCTTCCTCAAGTTCTGCTTCTACTACGTCTACTGCTACTCCTGCTTCGTCTACAATCACTGCTATTGATTTGAAACTTTCGTTGCACAATTCTAGGCTTAATGTTCTAGAAACTACTAATCGTCAACAAGCTGAAGAAATCAACGAATTGAAAGGTGTTATGCAAGAATTGAGAGAACGAGATAATGTAAAAGAGTGTTAGATTGCTCGATTGCAGCAGATTTCTCTTTCGCTGGGTGAGCAACTAAATCTTTTGTTAAAAGCTTTACCTGCTCAGGGGGAGATAAGGCCAAATCCCGAGGATGCTTGCAAAGATGATGATGATATCTCTAGATATTTGAATGACAATGATGATGAAGATCCAAAGGAGGAATAGGCGGAGATGGTTCTGGTACTGCTGATGCTTCAAAATTAGCTGGTACATCTGCTGCAGGTGGTTCTACATCTGAGGGGGAGACAACAGGTAAAGATGTGTGTGATGTGACCCCGCTAACCAGAGTTGTTATTGAAGAAGGGGAGTATATACATCAGTACTTGGTAACGATGTTGAATATGAAGAGGAACATGTGGAAGTGAAAGATATGACGGCTGAAGAATATCCAGATGATCCTAAGGTCTATGGTAATTTCACTGATGATAATCATTCTGGAGGATTCAATTTCTTTGGTGAAGATGATGAGTAAGAAATTGAGAGAGAACTAAAAAAGAAAGAATCTGAGAAACAGATTGAAACAGCTGAGTCTGATAGTTTCTTTGAAGAACAAGAGAAGAGGAAATTATATGATGAATAGATGAAAGAGCAAAGGGCTAAGAAAGTACCCTCGGTGAAACCTACAAAATCTGTGAATCAGAAGCGTTTCTTTGAAAACAGAGGTGAAGCAATTGGGAATATTATAAGTTGGATGTATGATTCGCAACTCAAGTGTTATGCTATAAAGAAAGAATTTGGGATTATATATCTGAAGAGTGCAATAAAGTTCAATACCTTGCCGGTCTGTGATGTCAGAGATTTGACCAGAAAACCATTTCTGAACTATGGTGAAAACATTTTGGCTGAATTCTTCAAGAATAAGTTGCATGAAGAATGTCAAGGGAGGTTCAGATTTTTAACTCCTCAAAGACCGAAGTCTAAAGATCATCCAATGAAAATTCATCCGAGAACTGGTAAAGCTGTAGTGGTGTTGAAATATAAGAAGCCGATTCAATAAAAGAAGATACCTTTGCAGAGGCTTGAACAAGATTTCATAAAGACGTTAAAGTGGTGGTGTTATGACGAGCGAATGGGAGAAGTAATGATCGTGGTGAAAGAAGAGAACAAAGTGGTGAGGATTTTTGATCCATTGTGGTTGATAAATTTATCTGAAGCAGACATCGACAAGCTCTATCACAGCAATATACTATATTAGGCTGAAGATGCTGATCAAGCATTACAATTCCAAAAGGTGATTAGAGTTTGTTATTATTTTGGGATTCACGCTGGAAACAACAGAAATCAATTTTGGAAGAAGACTGAGACAAAAGCTTCTGAAGACTAGCATAAAACAAGGGTGTTGGGTTACGACAGTGGCATTCGGGTCTCGGTAATAGCAATTTTTTTTTATATGAAAATAATTATTTACAATAAATAATTATTTAATCGATTACCGAAGTAATTTAAATCAGATAATTAAATTAACAATTAATTTAACAGGCAGCGGAAAACGTTCTAATTTACTTACACAAAAAACCAGATAATTAGCGTAAGCCAAAACAACAGGATTCGACAATCACCATACGCGCAAACACCAAAACGCATTTATATAAAAACGCGACATTTCATAAAATAAATAAACAGTTAAATCTAAACTAATAACAAGTTTAGATATACCTAAGCGGTGATTCAAACAGACGTTCGAGACACCGGAAGTCAACGGGTGACGCTAGGGTTTCGCAGAATGTGTTTCGTCTAACGAATCTGACTTTCCTCGCGGATACGGATTTACTACGCGGCGAATCGGGCACCGAGAAAATCTCGTACGTCAGATCGGGCGCGAACTAGGGTTTGCGGACGACGACGGAACACGCGGGAGACGCGGTTCGCGGTTAGGGTTTGTCGGCGGTGAGACCGGTGACGGCGAGGAGTGACGGCGGCCGAATCGGGCGGCGGCGGCGAGCGACGGTGACGGCGGTAGTGTGCGGCGTTCGGCTGCGGCCGGGCTACGGACGGTGGCGGCTCGGCTTCTCCAGCCTACTGCGGCGGCTCGGTGGCAGACGGCTACGGCGGTGCGGCGGCGGCGGCGAGGGAGGACGCGCGGCGGCGGCTCGGTGAGCAGCGGTCGGCGGCGGGACGATGAGGCAGCGACGGTGATCTAGGATTAGGGTTCTCGTGATCGGATCGTCGGAGAACAAGGGAGGCGGCGGCGGCGGGATTGCCGTCGGCGTCGGAATCGTGAGAGGGAGGAGAAGGGAGGGACCGAAAATCTCACCTTTGGATTAGGGTTTCACCTCCCTTAATCAGTTATATTTATAACTGATTTAGTTTCCGTTTAGCCCCTTGATTTTACCTAATCCTTAATCGAACCTTTTAATTTCCGAAATTAACATTTAACTCTTTAAATGTTTGTCGTTTGCCGAATATTAGTCAAACTATTAATTTATCGATATTCGTCCATGACGTAAATAATATTTAACGTCTTTTGTCGCTCAATTAATCTTAATGATTAATGGTAATTAACTAATTAATTATTTATCTATTAAACCATTTAATAAACAAATAATTAATTCTTCTGCGAATTTACCGGTTATAAAAGTAAGCGGACTTTAAAACCCGTTGCCTCCGGTGTAACTCTTACGGGTCTTGACCGGGTCGGGTACTTGATTTAGTCGGGTCTGGACACCTAAATCCAACAAAGGGGGAGTTTGTTAGAACAAGTTAGTGTGTCTAATGCTAGGTCTACGCGATTTGGTGATGTAAAGCTTATTTTATAAAGTTTCCGTCCTGGCGTACCAGTGTACGAACGAGTTGGTACGCAGCTCTGGACCAACTGGTACGTTAGTTAAGTTGGTACGCTGGGCAGGTGACTATAAATAGTTTCGAGTCTTTTGTTCAGAGTAGAAGAGCGAGTTCATACAGTCTTAAGTGTGTGTTTTCATAGGTGTTCTCTTTCTGTTTCTCTCTGTAACCATTTGCTATTGAATTGAATCAAAGAAGCATTTATTTACCTCGTGTTCATTGAATCGATCATATCAAGCAATAGTAAGATCCGTATCTGGTTTTACACATGTCACTAAAACTCAGAAGAAACAAAAACCTAGGAGTAGTTTTGCTCCTGAAGGAAGAAAATTTGACTCCGAGATAAAAATTATCTCGGAAGGAAAAATTCATGATCTCGAGGTAAAAATTACCTCGGAGGGACAAAAACACTCTGGCAAGCAACAAAATGTAAGAAAAAGGGCACCCAAGATAAAAGTTATCTCGGGAGGTAAAATTTTTGTACCCGAGGTAAAAGTTAACTCGGACAACAAAAGTTACTCCGGAAAGAACTCTAGGACTGTAAACAACAGCTTTTGTCCAAATCAAAATAATATTGTTTCAAATAATCAAAAGAAACAAGTGTCTCATAGATAATTTTCAGATTTCGATCTCAAAAGTTCAAATTTCAAGCTAAAATTCTCTGAAACATCAAAAGAAACTAAACAAAGGGAATATAGATCAAGAAAGAATGCCATAAAACAAAAGGCCATAGACTTTCAGTCTGAAATAAATTCTTTTTCTATTCCCAAAACAGTCAAAATTCTTCAACCAATGATCAGTCAAAAGCTAAATCTTCAAAAACTAAATAAGTGACTCAAACACTTGTGCTCAAAGAGTACAAGTACAATGATGCAATGGGAAGACCCAAGCCCACAAATGCTTAGGTTTCCCTCAGAAATTAACTCATACTTTGTCTTAACATGTGTAGAACACATCCAATAAATCTCAGAACAGCATCTGGGTTGTAGATAGTGGATGTTCTTGCCACATGATAGGAAATAAAGAATTACTGAAAAATACAAAAGGAGTTAATGGAGGACCAGTTGCTTTTGGAAGCACTGAGGGAAAAATGTCTGGACAAGGTACAGTTACCAATGGGAAGCTTACCTTTGATAAGGTAAATTTTGTTGATGTTCTCAACTTCAACCTTCTAAGTGTGTCACAAATGTGTGATAAGAAGTTGAATGTTCTGTTCAATGAGAAAGAAGCTATCATCCTAAAACCAGGTATCAAAATTCCTGATGAAATGATCTTGATTAAAGCGCCTAGAAAGGATGGTCTATACACTCTGGATAGGCACATACAACATCTAAGGATGCTATCACCTGTGTTATCCAAGGCTTCTATTATTGAATCAAATTTATGGCATAGAAGATTAGGTCATGTGAACTTTAAAACTATGAACAAACTTGTAAAACTTGATTTGGTCAAAGGTTTACCAAACAAAACATTCACGTATACTGAACAATGTATTGATTGCCTTAAAGGAAAGCAACACAAATCTTCTCATAAACCCAAATTGGAAAGCTCGATCTCAAGTCCTATAGAACTGCTACATATGGACTTATTTGGTCCTACAAGAGTAAAGAGCTTAGGGAAAAAGTCTTATTGTTTTGTAATAACTAATGATTTTTCAAGATACACCTGGGTATTCTTTCTTGCAACCAAAGATGAAACCTCAGAGATATTAAAAGCACTAATTACTCAGCTTGAAAATCAGTCTAATTTAAAAATCAAAACAATAAGAAGTGACAATGGTACAGAGTTTAAGAACCATACATTAAACACTTTCTGTGAAGAAAAGGAATTGCTAGGCAATTCAGTGTAGCTAGAACTCCTCAGCAAAATGGTGTTGATGAAGGAAGAAATAGAACTTTAATTGAGGCTACAAGATCTATGTTGGCTGAATCAAAATTATTTGTAACATTTTGGGCTGAAGCAATAAACACTGCATGCTATGTACAAAACAAGATTTTAATTGTAAAAGGTCAAAACAAGACATCCTATGATATTTGGAGAAAAAGAAAACCTAACATACAGAGTATATAACACCAGTTCTAAAATTATTGAAGAAACCATAAATGTGGTATTTAATGAAAAGTCAAAGAACAATTTTAGAACTGAGCCCTCATGGTTATTTGATATTGATTCACTAACAACTGCTTTCAATATAACTATTGATAAACCTCTTAGTGAAAATGTGCAGACAAAAGATCTTCAAAATACTACAAATGGTAGCTTTAAAGGTGTTGATCCTCCATTCTTCTCATCTGTCAGCATAAAACCTTATGTCCTAGCAACTAGTTTCAACCTAACTCCAGGAGATGTTATTCAATTCAATTATGATGGAACACCTATTCCTCAGATTGCAATTGAATCAGAACAACCAGCTAAAAATCATCTAGTAACTCATCAAGACACTGTTGTAAGTCCTGGAAACTCAAGAAACAAAGGTGATCTGAACAACCAAGCGCAGGCCTCAAAACAAAATCAGACAAGTAGTAGCAACTTACTTGAAGGTTTAAGCCTACCTACTCGTGTTGATAACCTTAATGAAGAAATCATTGAGCCTGCTACTTCACAAATTCAAGATGTTCAAGAATCACCTTCTTCAACAGAAATACTAGAATTGGTGCTTATGAATGAGTTTACTCCATTAAACCTTTCTGAGCCTAATTGTCATCATGAATTCCCACCTACTTACAACTTTATAATTTTGAAAAACCATCCTCTAGAGAATGTTATAGGAGAAGGGGAAGCACCTGTACTCACAAGAAGCAAATTAACTGATGCAAACATTTGTCTACATGCTTGCTTCTTGTCACAAGAGCAACCAAAGAAAATAAATGAAGCTTTAAGAGAAAACGGTTGGATTGAAGCTATGTAAGAAGAACTGCTTCAAATCAACAAAGAAAAAGTAATGGAATTGGTGGATATACCAAAGAATGCATCACAACCAATTGGAACCAAATGGGTTTTTAGAAACAAGAAGGATGAAAGGGGGATTATAGTAAAAAAAAACAAGGCAAGGTTAGTGGTTCAAGGCTTTGCTCACGAAGAGGGAATAGACTATGATGAAGTTTTTGCACCAGTAGCAAGATTAGAAGCAATTAGGATACTTTTGGCTTATGCTGCTTACAAAGAGTTTCATATCTACCAAATGGATATCAAAAGTGCTTTTTTGTATGGGTTATTGAATGAAGAAGTGTATGTATGTCAACCACCTGGGTTTGAATATCCACATCATCCAAACAAGGTGTGCAAACTGATAAAAGCTCTGTATGGTCTTAAACAAGCACCAAGAACCTAGTATGAGACCATCTCTTGTTATCTAACTGAACATGGATACAAAAGAGGAGCTATTGACAAAACTCTCTTCATAAAAACTGTTGGTAAAGATCTTTTAATGGTACAAATTTATGTTGATGATATAATCTTTGGTTTAATAAAAGATGCTCTATGTAAGGAGTTTGAAGCCCTAATGCAAGCAAAATTTGAAATGAGCTCAATGGGTGAACTCACTTTCTTTCTAGGTCTTCAAGTAAGGCAAACAAAAGAAGGCATTTTCCTGAATCAATCAAAATATATTCAAGATATGCTAAAGAGGTTTGACATGCTGTCATCCTCCACTGCCAAAACTCCAATATCAACATCACACAAGTTAATATCTGATGTAACTGGTGAACCTGTTGATGAGCACACATATAGGGCCATGATTGGTTCCCTTATGTATCTTACATCAAGCAGACCTGACATCATGTTCAGTGTTTTCCAATGTGCTAGATATCAGGCTGGACCAAAGGAATCACACTTAAATGCTGTGAAAATAATTTTTAGATACCTAAAAGGACAACCAAAGCTTGGGTTATGGTATTCTAAAAATAAAGACTTCAATTTGAAGGCCTTCACAGACATTGACTATGGAGGATGCAATCTTGACAAAAAGTCAACATCTGGTGGATGTCAATTTCTAGGAGATAGACTTGTATCATTGCAATGCAAAAAGCAGACATATGTCTCAACTTCTACAGCAGAAGGAGAATACATTCCAGCTTCAGTATGCTGTGGTCAGGTACTTTGGATACAAAATCAGATGATGGAGTATGGCATCAACTTTATTGAAACTCCTATGTATGCTGACAACACAAGTGCCATCAGCATCACCAACAATCCTGTCAAACATTCAAAAACAAAGCACATTGAGATCAGGTATCATTTTATTAGAAATTGTGTTGAAAAGAAATTAATCAAACTCCATAATGTTCCAACTGAAAATCAAGTGGCTGACTTATTCACAAAAGCATTTGATGAGGCTAGATTTTTCTACCTTATTTGATTAAATAAAACCATTTCAATCTGATAAAATAAATTTCTTCTTCTCTTGAAATAAAAAGAATCACAAAAATTATGTTAAGCACTACCGAGGTAATCTCTCTCGAGATAACCTCATCCGAGATAACTAAAATTGCCAAGGAAAAATTATCTCACTCGAGATAACCACACCCGAGGTAACTTTATTTATATCGGATGACGAAATCTCACCCAAGATAACTCCAACCGAGATAACTAAACTTACCACGGACAAATTATCTCACCCGAGATAACTACACCCGAGGTAACTTTATTTATATCGGATGACGTCATCTCTCCGAGATAATCTCACCAGGTTACTTAAAAGAGATTAAAAGAGTTATCTCTGATGAATACCTGGTCCGAGATAACTTCACCCAAGATAAAATGTTTACCTAGGTCATTGGTAAAAACTATTTTCCGAGATAAAATTTTACTGATAACTTAAGAAAAAAGGTAATCTTCTCAAAGTATCTATTACAAGTTGTCCGATGGGACAACCGTATGTCCAACTAGAAGAAGCCACGTCAACCAACCTTTTTCTCTTTTACCAGACCCACTTGTGCTTTTTACAATAACCGTCCCTTCCACATCCCTAATTTAAAGCGACAAGCGGTAACCTAAAACCCACGATCACACAAATTAACTGCACGCAGTTACTCACCTTTACTCCCATATAATTCCAAACATTCACTTTTCTCCACTACCTGCTCATACTTCTCCGATTATGTTCATCCTCAAACAAACATCAACAAATGGCACCTAAAGCTAAGAAAAGGGAATCATCTTCTGATGCAAATGCCCTATTCCATGCTGACAAATACAGTGGTACTACTGTCAAAAACAGAGAAAAGCTCTGTGTTTCATGAAATGATGATTTTCTGAAAAAAATCACACATTTGCTACGCTCTTACTGTTTACCCAAACATTTGCGAAGTGGTGATTACAGAATTTTGGCAAAATGCCTCAAGAGCAAAAACTACTGAAAGAGTGTATGAGGTACACTCAAAAGTTCAAGGTCACAAGGTAATTATCACTGAAGAAGTCATAAGAACACATCTAAAGTTCAATGACCAAGGAGGATACAAAGAAGTGCCCTCCTCTGAGTATCTTGCAACCATAAGGGTTGTGGGATATGGAGGATCAGACAAGAAGTTGAAGAAATCACAATTGCCATTCAAATAAAGATTTCTTGCACATGTGATATTGGCAAATCTATCCTCAAAAAAAAGTGTTGATGAACTCTCTTCAGTGCAGACCTCATCTTTTCATGCTTTGGTACAAGGTCAAATCTTTATTTTTTCTAGAATGGTGCTATATGGGATGGTGGATAATTTAAAACCTAACAATGTTCACTTATTTCATATGTATCCCAGAATTTTGCATCACATTCTAAGGTGTTTGATACCCAACTTAAAAATATCAGATAAAAGTTATTAATTAAGGGTACCAAATGAAAAATTATTTTCCTACCTATCAAACAATGAAAAGAACAAAGGGTATACAGGTGTGGACACTGACCATCCTATACATGTACCAAGACCTGTAGTGGGTGCATCAGTGGTGCAACCACAGGCAAATTCTGTGCCTATTGCTCTAATTGACAAACCTGTGTTACCAGCACTGGTTCAACCCCTAACTGCCAATCCTTCCTCTTCCTAACAAGTCCCACCTAAAAAGAGGAAGAGACACTCAAAATTTGTGAATACTTCAGTCATTTCACCCCCTACCAATGATCCAGAAAATCCTGAAAAAGAGGGTGCAAGGTCTACTCCAACTGTGCAACCCAAAGCCAGCCAAACTGTAAGCCCTACCAAGGACAAAGTCCTTAGGCAGAAAAGAGCCAAAAGTGTTGATACATAATTTGTGTGTCATGTGAAGTATCTGAACGAGACGATGTGAAGATCAAGACAAGTTTGCTGCCAGCCGAACTTGATTCGAACCTGAGGTTCAGATCAGGCGAACTTGAAGTTCGTCTGAAGTTCGGCCAGTCTAGTATAAATAGGAAGCTTGTCTTTGTTTTTGGTAACTGTGAGAACTGAGTTGAGAGAGACCAGATCTTAACTATGTGTTTTTTAGAGTGTTTCTCTAATTGGCTTTTGAGAGAGTTTTTAATTGAGTCTTTTGTAGATTTCAATAAACAAACTTTTATTTACATCTCGCTCTCACTCTTACGATCAAGAAAACCTCTAGTAAGATCCATCTTACGGTTTTCAATTGGTATCAGAGCAAATACAGGTTGCTCTATTGCATTTGCTTTGATCGTGTTCGTTTTCTTGATAAAACTGAGTGTTTTTCTATCAAAAGCGAGTCAATCCTTGAGCTTTTGGAGTGCAATTCAGTTCAGAAATATTTATGTTGCTAAAACCACGTTGAATACTGAAAATCTCATTCAAATCTGATCAAAATCACAATTTTGGACCAAAAACTTCAGTTCGGTCGAGTTCGTGAGTCTGCCAAATAACCGTCATCCGAACCTCAAGTTCTCCTGAAATAACCGCTCCGAACCTTAAGTTCGTGTGAAGTTCTGATGAAGTTCGGATAGGGTTCGGATACAGTTCGGATGAAGTTCAGATAGGGTTCGGATACAGTTCGGATGAAGTTCAGATAGGGTTCGGATACAATTCGAATGAAGTTCAGACAAGGTTGGAATTTTTGGGTTGCTTCACGAGAACTGACGTAACTTGAGAACCGTTAAGAATTACGGGAGCTAATACCAGCCAAAACGACCGTCTCAGAGAGATCTACACTTTTACTTGCCTAACGACTAGTACCCTCTAGTTTGATACCCAAAATCTGCTTCTAAGACCTTCGTTTTCAAGTTTGAAGTTTTGATATCCAATTTCACATTTTCTAAAATGTTTGAAATTGATGTATTCATTGAGCGTCATCGTCAGAATGTGCCAAAGTTGATAAATCTTGGAGATTATCATGGTTGGGCAACAAATTTTAGAACTTATATTGTTGATCTGGATAAAAATGTGTGTTTACGATTTAAGTATCCAACTTATGGTGGTGATTTTAAAGAGATGAGAGATTTTTCAAGTGAAGAAAGGAAATCATATGATCAAAATGAAAAGGTTGTTGCACTTCTTCTGTTGGCTTTGCCTATAACTCTTAAAAGTAAAGTCAGAAATTGTCGAAACACAAAGAAGATATGGGATTTTGTAAAGACACGGTGTGAGGAACATATGTCTAAAATTTCTCAGAAAACAGTTGATCAAGATTTGAAGTTTAAAGGTAAAATTGAAGAGTTAGAGAATAAGGTGGGAAAGTTGACTGAAGATAATATTTTTCAGACAAAAGAAGTGGAGAAATGGAAAAATAAAGTTTGTGATGGTTTAGCTGCAGAAATTCAAAAGGATGTGTCTGCATCATGTGCAAATTGTTTGGGATTTGCTAGTATTAAGGAAGAATGGTTGACAGAGAAGAAAATGTTGGTTGAAGAATGCAATAAAGCTAAAGCTAACGAAAAGGAGGTTATTGAAGATTTTGATGCTTTATTTGAGAAGTGTTATCCTCTTCAACAAAAATATGAAAATGTTAATAAAATTGTTGTCGAAGCTGCTGATAGAATAATTCAACTTCAGGAGGAACTCACAAAGTTGCGTGATACAAATGGAGAGGTTCAAATGCAAAATAACATTTTGAAACAAGATGTTGTTTATTATAAGAAACATGTAGAGAAAGTTACTACTGAAGTTCTGGAAGAGTGTCACTTGAGAGAATGTCATAAAAGTGAATATAACAGATGGTCGGACAAGTACATTGCTTTGCAGAAAGAGTTGATGGAAGCCAATACGAAAATAGCTGAACAAAAGATAGAGATTTTTGATTTGCAAAGGAAATTGAAAAAATTGTAACAATTCACCGACGTTCCTAAATTATTTGTATAAGTTGGAGAAGAGTCAGGAGGATGGTAAAGATGTAACTCTTCATTAAGTTCCTGCTCCCGTGGACATTGAAATGTCTGTTCCAGCTATACCATCTGGTTTTGAACAGCATGATTATTCAAAATTTGTTGATACCAGTTAGGAAAGAAAACCAAGTCAAAATCTAAGAAGAATAAAAAGGAGGTTGATTATTGCAAAGGATTGAAGTTTGATTCCAAGACTATATTTCTTGATAAAGAAAAGATATTTGAAGAAAATCCAAGTCATGTGAAGCTTCCTAAATTTTCTGATATTGTGATTGATGAATTTTTACTGAATAAGGATGTTGATGTTAAAGCTATCAAAGATGAATCTTCTCATCTAGCATCAAAAAGTCATTTTTTGAAAGAACATCCTAAGCAGAAGAATGGTGGTTTGGGATTTGAAGAAAAAGAAATGCCAATTAAGGATTTCAACAAGAAAGAATTCAAAGCTAAGCAGAAAAAGAAAGAGAAGGTTTTTTCAAATAAGATGACTCGATGTTGGAAGAAGAAAGTATATTCACCATCAGCAGATGAAAAGGTTTCTTCTGAAGAGTCTTCTTGTATATCTGATGCTACACCAAAAGGTGGTAACAATTCAGATTAATTTCATTCTGCTAAATCAAACAGGTTTTATCGTCAAGATAAATTCTTTAGTTATGGAGATGATTCTGATTTTTATGATTCTCCAAAATGTTTTCCAAAATTTCACAAACCAAAGAAATCAAAACCTGTGTTTTCAAAAGTTTGTGATGAATGTTTGACTGATCAGTTTGGAAAATCAATTTCAATCAATCCAACTGGTAGAAGACGATGTTATGTTTGTCGTTAGAAGGGTCATTATACAAATAGTTCTCCTACGAAAACTAACAACTCATCATCAAATGCAAAACATACAAAGTATGTTGATCTTGATGGCATTATTTTTAGTGAACCAATACCCAACACTAACTTTTTCTAGAAAAAGAAGCTTACTTAGGAAAAGTTGGGTAGTAGTTCTGGTTGTCACTCATCAATTGACAATGGTTTACCAGAAATTTTAAAACCAAAACAGGAATGGAGAGCAAAGGTTGTCTCAACGGCCAACAATGATTTTGTTGAAGACACTGGACGACCTACCATCGTTATGGATGAGGGTCGGATTTTTAAGAACTTATTATTTTCTAGTGTTTGCAGGTATTTCAAGAAGACTTATTAGTAATCGAGAGATTCCTGACAGTGAGATACTTGTAGTTGTTTTAAGTTAATATGCATTGTTATTATCTTTGAAAAACTGATTTTCAGAAATATCTTATTAAAAAATGTGTCATGTGTTAATCGATCATTTTCATTTTTGTTATTCATTTTCTTTCGTCCATATTTTTAGGGGGGGGGATTTGAAAATTAAAAAATATAGTGTTTGTTTGAATTTTACGGGGAGAAATTGGAAAATAAAAATAAAGGAAAATTGAGAAATTGATCCGACAAAAGCGAGAAATGATAGTACATCAGCTTATACGTTTATCTTCCATGGATAAATTAAGTCTAAAGGCTGTAGGTACTTGCATAATCTGTGAATGTGCATGACTAATCTGATATCTGCAAGTAAGATATAAACAAAAAGCTTGCCCGATGATCTTTCGTTATTTGCTTCTTCATGATTGTTGTGTGATGATTCTAACAAAAATAGAATAAAGAGATATCCTGATGAATGCATGTAGATCTATCTACCTGGTCCTCTTCAAAGATCATTCCTATAATATCTCTAGTCACAGCTTGAGGAACATTATTCTTAATTTTGTGCGAGAAGCTAATTCCTATTCCACCTTTATCCTTACCCATTCTAACATCAGTTATGCAGGTGGACAGAGATTTACTAGCTTCTAGCATTTTTTGCTTCTCATCTGATTCACATCTAGTTTCACTTGCAACTCATTGTTCTTATGTGTGAGTTCATCTACCTGTTTTTTAAGCTCAGCTATTTCTAACTTAGCATTATCATACAGGACAGACTTCTGACTGGCAAGTGCTTGGTATTTCTCTATGTCTAGTTTCTGTGTTTTGACCTTATCCTCACTCTTTTCCCATCTACCCTTAAACGAACTTCTAGAGCATTGCATGTCAAATAGTTCTATCTCACTATTCTTCCAAAGTTGTCTAAGGCCAGGAATTAAACGAGCACAAGTGGGATTAGTACATACCTTTGTGTTGTCAACCTCGGCAGCAAATGCCTCTTTGTCTTCAACCAGGTTCTCCTCATCAGTGACCACAAAAGCATGTTCTTCATCAGTACCATTCTCCATTTGAGCAATCATAGCACCCGTCAGACCGAGTTCCCTGACCTACGATGCCCACTGATATTCCCCGCAATCCTGCACGACCAGAGCCTTTGCGTCGCCCTTTCCTTTTCCATCTCCAGCTTTCTTCTCTTCTGCTCTCTCCTTCTTTGGCTTTGTGCATTCCCTAGCGAAATGTCCGTACTAATCACAATTGAAGCACCTCAGCTTGCTTTTATCAAAACCCATTCTGATCTTGTCCTGATCCTTCCAGACATTTCTTCCAGTCGTTGCCATAAACTTCTTTGCACGAAAAACCGCCATGGCCATTTGCCAGGAGACATCAAGCATCTCCACATCTTCAAATTTGATTTGATTTAGATCACCACAGAGCATCTCTGCAGGCACTAACGTTCCAGCCATAAGGGCATGGTAGCTATTCATGAATCCCATTCTGAGTGCAAAGTTGGGATCATTGGTGGCATTTGCCTCTTCAGAATTGACCATTCCACTCGAACTAGAACTAGCTTGTGATCGTGCCACGAAAGCATTTGACTTTGGGTTGGCACTTGAATCACTTCCAGATGAACTCCCAGCTTGCTTTAATCCCGCATCTTCAGACAAGAGAGCCTGACTTAATTTACCAGCCATACTCAGTGAACTCAGATGATTCAGCTCCCGTTGTTTATCATCAATCAATTTCGATTTCAGTTTATTGATAAGCTCATCAACAGTTAATTCATCCAGCTTGTTGTTATCTTTGATGATTGAGATGTTTGTATTCCAATTCTTGGGTAAGCTGTTTAAGAGCTTCAGATTCTTGTCTTCCTGTTCAGGTTCAACATCATAACTTGACATCTCAGTGATTAAGGACACGAATCTCTAAACTTGTGCTTCAAAGGACTCTCCTTGAATGTGATTGAACAAGTTGAACTTCTGCTTCAGCATCTGCTTACGGGTAGCCTTGATATCGGGATTACCTTCATATGCTACTACAAGAGCATCCCATAGCTTCTTTGCAGTCTTATACTTCTTAAACCCTTGTGCAATCTCCGGTGTCAAAGCCATAGTCATGATTGCATAAGCCCTCTCATCCTTGTTGCATCTCTCCCAATCGTCATATGAGTACTCTACTTCAGTCTTAACCACTCCTATCTTTCCTGCTTCAGTGTGTGTGGGAATGAATGGTCCATTGACAACAGTTCTCCAAAGTCTCAGATCTACACTTTTCAAATGATTCTGGAATCTGTATTTCCATTCAAGGAAGTTATCAGCAGAAGTGAGTCTAGGAGGACGTGTAGTTGATCCTATCTCATAGTCCAGTTTTTGGTACATGCTCGGTTCGAAATCCATGACGAAAGCTCAGGAAAACTTAAAACTAAAAGTCCAAAAGTCCAAAAAGTAGAGTTTCCGATCATCGTAAACCCCGTTTACGATGCTGATACGTACGCTGATCGTAAACCCTTATTTGTAAACATGCCGATCGTAAACTCCTGATTCCGATTTAAATAGGTCGCAAACTCGATTTCGATAACAACCAATCGTAAACTTGATTCAAGTTAGAATAATCGTAAACACTGATTCCGATACAGGTAAGTCGTAAACACGTTAACAGTATAGAGAAATCGTAAACACCCAAAGTTCCGAACTTTAAGTCGTAAACTAGAAACTTGTGATCGTAAACTGTCAAAAATCCCTCCTTGAAGTCGTAAACACCAAAATGACGAAGAACACCAGTTGTAAACACTCGAAACCACCTAGAAAATGATCGTAAACACCCGAGAACAGCATCAGATTAATCGTAAACCCACTGAGCAGCTTCAAACCCTTCAAAAATCGAACCTTTTCCAGAAAAAGCTTGAATCCAATACCGTGAGAACCTCGAATCAGTGATTCTTAGCTCTGATACCAATTATTGGTCCATGATCAACAACCGTTCACGATATCATAATCTCGAACAAGTGTGGAAACCTTGTACGAGATCGATTCAAGAGAAAGTAAATGAAATAGACTTGATATGAGTGAAACACAACACAAAAAGATCAAATCTTGAATGATGAACAAACTAACTTTCTTGAGATGATGATTACGATCGGAAATACAAGAGTGAAGCAAGAAATCGTAAACCAACCTACTCGTGAAATCATAAACTACTTGGGTTTATATAGTACCCGTTATAAAAACCCTATTCCAATCATAAACCCACTAAGGAAACAGGCCCACCAAGCCCATAATCGTAATCATCTAAGCCCAATCCAAGTTAAGCCCATTCTAATGTTCATGCCTCATTAAGTATAGCCCAACAGTATGGCTAGTTGGGTGTGTTCAGGTTTCATTCCAGGATGACTAGCTTTTGTAGGGTTAATGTCTTCATTCTGTTTGAATGGTAACTCAACAAAAAAAAGGAGTGATTTAGCCATAACGGGTTTTTGTGTTTGGTGGGGTATTCAGTATGGCTAGATGCACAAGAGGTAGTGATTACTCTGCTTTTTAGGTCTTCAAAAGAAGGGGAAAGTGTATAGAGCTTTGGGATGGTGCTCCATGGTTTTATGAACTTCTTGTACCTTAGACCTTCTTCTTCATACATCAGATCTCGTAATCGGTAAAGGATATCGAATCCTAATAGGAGATCTTTTCCATGGGTGCCTGAACCTAAGAAATTGTGTTGGACAGTACATGTGGGAAATAGTCTTATGTGTATAGGGACACTTATCTTGTCGGTAGTGAATGTCTCACCATTTGCTACGATGAAATGTCTGCTACATGGTTTCCAATACGCATCTGGTAAACGTCAGGATTCAAAATAGAGCACGCAAAGCCTATATCAAAGAGAGCAATAACAGGAATGGGTCTTGCGTGAGTGCTGGTGAGAAGATGGACCTTCGTAATTGGGACAGGTGGTTCTGGATTCTTCTGTTAAGGGGAACTTGACATGTAGATTCCTTTCAGTCTTTTCTTCTTTTTATGTTTGCACTGGACCCCATCTTTCTCTTTCGTGAGTAGAAGTAATCATTTCCAGATATGAAACAAGAATTTTGATCATTAGAAATGTCAACACTTCACTCAATAGGGTCTGGATCTGAAGTGACTATGTGATCTGAGTCAGCTGGGCTTGTGATTTCTTGGTAACTGGGACTGTGATTTTTTTGAGAGGTAAAGGATACGGTGAATCTTTCACAAAGTGTTTCTCAAAAAAGGATGGATGGGTTTTCAGGCTCAATTATTTTGGTGAGAGCTTTAAGGTACGAGGAAGTGGGTGTGATAACTGTGCTAGTTATGGGTGGGTTTTGGGATGTGACTTGAGTCGGTTGGGTGTGTGATTTGAAGTACATGTGGTCTTTGGGCCAGAGGTCTAATGACAAGGAAGGTGATGAGAATGGTGGGTTTTTGACGTTTCCCCATGGATCTGAAGAATTATTTTGTTTTTGTTGCCTTTCTATATCAGCAAGTTGTGCTTTAAGAAATTTCATCTTTGTTTCTTTTTGTATGAACTCTTGTGGAAGTTGAATTATAAGAGTGTCATGTGTAAGCTGGAGTTGATCAACATGGAGAGAAGAAATTTCCTTTTGAATTCGGTAAATTAGTGGCTCTTGAGATTTCTCAGGACTTGGAAAACTTGGGTAATGAAGGGGGGTTGTGTCTGAGTGATAGTAAAGCAGTTTTGGTAAAGGTGGGTGTTTTGGTGGCGGGGGTCTTGGTGGTGAAGGCTTGTTACCTGGTTCTACTTTTGGTGAAGGATCAGCATAAAGAACATAATAGTCAAACTTTCCAGACGATTCACCCAGAAGGCCAACGTTTGGATTTCCTGACTCATAAATTTTCTTTAGGGATTGTTGAGAACCTTTTTTTTTTGAAAATCATCATCATATTCTAAATGAAAAGCATCATCTAGGCAACCTTGACAATTACAAACATCAAACGGAAAGTGGGCAATGGGTTTAATGGTAGAGGCTAGGGTAGTTTTTGGTTGGGAGGGTAAACGGGGTTGTTTAGGAGTAATGGGTTGTTCAACACTGGATGTGGGCGGTGGACAGGTTTAGTTTGGAAGGTTTGGATGGAAACAGGGTTTCGGGTAGGTGAAGATAAAGATTTAGAAGGATGGGAAAGGGATAACAAATTACCATGATCTTCATTCATAACTGAGTTTAGACTTTCTGCAACACTTTATCGAAAATTTCAATTTTCGTACCAAATTTGAGATTACTACGACCTCCTCGTCGACTTACCACTCAACAACAATCTTTCTACTCTTTTCGATCTAGGGTTCAGTGTGTCAGACCAATATAAAGAACATTGTTTTTAAATGAGTCGAGTGTTACATTAAAATTAAAATAAAATTTAAAATTAAAATAGCATTACAACATTAAAATTAAAATAGCATTACATAAAAGTTAAAATTGACAATACAATAAAAAATTAAAAATACATTAATAATAAAAACACATAAAAACTACTCATCAGCATTGTGTTCACACCTATTTGCCCAAAGATGCTCGACCAGATCGTTCCGTAGCGACGTATGGGCCTCCGCATCACGTAAGCTTCTAAACCTTTCAATTGACGTTTGAAATATTGGCGGTGCTCCAAGATTGTAACTTGGTAGTTCAGGTTCATTTTCTTCACGTGACCAATTAACTATGTCACGGCTTTCATCATCCACAATAATATTGTGTACTATAATGCATGTCAACATTATATTACATATAAACTCTAGGCTCATAGTCCTTCCCGGTCCTCGTATCATTCCCCACCTAAGATTGAAGAACACCGAAGGCTCTCTCCACATCCTTTCTAGAAGACTCTTGTCGTTAGGAAAAAGACAAAAATATAGACGTTAAAAAACTAACCCTTTTTAAATATCATTATATATATATATATATATTTTTTTTAATTTTATTTGATTTTTTAATTCATTTTAATTTATCTGACTTTATTATTAATTTTATTTAATTAATTATTTGAATTTTAAAAGAGCGGTTGGAAGTAAAACAAAAAAAATTAAATAGGCCCACGGGAGACACACACCGGGACGTGCAAGGGGGCTGACGAGCGGCTGGATCAACGCGCACGCCTGGCGTGCGTGGTCCAGCAAGGCGAAAGGCGGAGACGTGCATGTGTGATGGAGGTGTTCTTATTGTTTTATAATTTGAGCCCCATCTTAAGGGGTATTTATGTTTGGTAATGGATCAATGGTTTCTTTAAGGGGTAGCACAGGCTTGGGATTTTTTAGGGGGTAGCACACATACATAAAAAAGTTTAAATTTTTTTCCACTTCACATACAAGTTTAAGAGGTAGTACGGGCTACCCATGGCCCTTAACCAACTTCAAAATGCATCCAAACACCCCCAAAATAAATATTTAGATGATATCAGCCCTAGCAAAATGCATCCATAGCCATGCCCTAGCCATTGACTAAGAAAGGGCCCATGAAGGAATGCCCAATATAAAAAATTTCGTCCGCATCCCATCCTCCAACATGATAAATTTCTAAATATAAAGTTGACTAAAAAAGAAACAAAATGAAACATACAACAATTTTTTTTCAAAAACTTAATCGAACACCTTGGGTACCATCATTTGATAAAATTTTAAGAACACAATTTCTATTATCTTGATTACACGGTGTTATCAAATTCCAACATAGTATAGTAGAGAGACCCAATCTAATGTTTGATTTCTCTAAACGTAGTTAAATAAACACAGTAATGGTTCCACATATGGAAATCAGTTGTAATTAAGGGAAGGAAATAATGTAGAACTTACAGAGAAATTAACTTAATGTAAGGAATAAAGAAGCCACTTGATCTGGAAGCAACGATAACAGGGAGATTGAACCACTTGGCGACGTGGATGGCGGTTGGTGCAGTTTTTTAAGAACTCCAAGTCTGTCTAATTGGACAGAGGTTGATCCGATTAGGTTGCATAATCGATTTTAAGTAAGGAGAAGAATCGTACCTTTCAGATTTTTTAATGCTTGGATCTAAAGGAGTAGAATCGATTTGCGGAAGGGATGGCAAACTGCAATAGCCTCGTGCGCGCATGGATGAACCGGTAACCTTTTAGCTTGCAAGGATAAATTGGCTGTGGGAGTGGGGTTCGGTGTCGATCTCCTCTTCAAAGATGAACCAAAGTGAGAGGATACTCCAAGATTCAACCTGATTGTAGCTGGAAACTGGAATGTAAGTAAAACATATTGATTTAATGGGCTAAAAATTTTGCAAAATATCGAACTCGAGTATCCTGGGTAAGAAGTAAGGAAACAGAGCAGTTGCGCTCGGGGGGTCCTTTGTTAAATAAACTGAAAACAAAACATAAAACATAATTGTGACTAAGTTGGCAATCTTGTAATTAAGTGAAGAAGATTTTGTTTGTTTTATATACAAATATTAATCTGTATCACTATTTATCTCTACATTTTACTCATTTCATTAACAAATATTTCATTTTCTATTATTTAAAATTAGGATGGGTTTTGAAAATGTGCAAAGTGGACGATTGCGTAAGACCCATGATCTCAGAGTTACTAAAAAAACCTCATTTAGATGCTCTAGATTGATTAACATATATAAAAATCATTAATTTATTAGTAATTAATTGGGTTATAAAATATTTGGACCTCACTTAAAAAAAAGTTAATACTCTTAATTGGATTATAAAATATTTGTGTTTTTTATTATTTTATTTTTATTTTTTATCGGTAATCTATTATACTCCTACTTCTAAACTATCAAAAATATTTATATTTGTTAAGGTTTAAACTGTTGGGATTTACAGTGGGATCCGGGTTACCGATTTTAATTTTATTAAAACCGATTTATTAATTAAATTAATTCTCAATTAATTTGGCAGCGGAAACGATTAAAACGCGGATGCAACCGTAACAGGATCAATCACCGGAACACGACAAACACAGAAAAAATATATTTATTTAAAATAAATAAATAATCAAATATCTAATAAATTAGATATACCTTGGCGGGATCCGAGCAACCGCTCGAGACACCCGGATTCAACGGGCTCGCGCTAGGACGAACTGAGACGTCTGACTCGAACCTTCGAGACAGATCATCGACGGCGGCATCGGCGGCGGCGACAGGCGGCGGCGGCGGTAGTGGCGGCGGCGGTGGTAGGGATACCACCGGTGGTGGTGACAAAATCTACTCCGTCGGAATGCCCACCGGGACCGATCCCACGACGAACGACTCGCCGGAGATCAGAGGAGGGGCGGCGGTGGCGGCGGACGGGTAGAGTGGCGCCGGCCACGACGACGCGACCGGACGCGGCGGTCTCGGCTGCGCCGGCAGCGCGATAACCACTGGTCGGTGGTCGCGCGGCGGCGCGTGAGCGGCGGCGGCTTGAGCTGCGGCGGCGGCTCGGGCTGCGGCTTCGGCTTCGGCTCGGGCTGCGGCTTCGGCTCGGGCTGAGACGGCTTCGCTCTCGAGACGGGCACAGATACTGGCAAGACGAGGATCCATCGGAAATCACGAACGGATCACGGTGGTGGAGGTGGGGCGGCGACAGCGGTCGGCGGCGGCGTGAGCCGGCTTCGGTCTGGCTTACGGCGCAGAGAGGGAGGGAGAGGAGATTAGGGTTTTGTTTTGTGACTTGTTATTCAATCTATCTCCCTCCTCTCATTTAATATAAAATTCGCGGACCGGGGCCTGCGAACTGGGCCCGGTCGCGATCCACCTTTAGTCCACCAACCGATCAGTCTGTTAATCCGGTAACAACTGATCGGTTCGTCTTTTAATTACCGAGTGTTTTGAACCGATAGATTTTGTCGATTTAAATAAATAGTTAATATTTATTTAATTCACCATTTAGTTCTTTTATTTCTAATTAACAATTAATTAGATATAATAGTCCGTTGACCCAGGTGTAACTCTTACGGGTCAATATCGGTCGGGTTCGTTAATTTGTCGGGTCAGGACACCATATATCCAACAGTCTCCCACTTGGACTGAACGCGACAGTTTAACGAGCGCAGCCAGAGGCACTCTAGCTATGCATAGCTACACCAACTAATATTGACACTTTAAGTCGTTTGCCAAAGTATATCTGATTGACTATCAAGCAGACTCACGACTTGTGCATTCATTGTCATATGTTCCTTTCTGTATAAGACATTGATAAATTATGGGACATGGACTCCCATGTTTTTATTCATCGATTTTTATTCTCGATACAATTCGAAGTGATCCAACAAACACACAGTAAGTTTGGGTGAGGCCTCACACTTATCACTTGGAATCAACGAGGGCGCCTTTATGTCTAACTGTTGCAGAAGCAAGAGTACGGAATCCCTTGTTGAAGCATACAGCTCCCACTAAACTTCAGAGCCATTCCCAAAAGTAGCCGTTATGGCTGGCAGTTACGCGACAACGTTAGGCTACAATCAAAGAATGTTCTTTAGTAGAAAGGAGTTCGAATATGCGTCTCAGGTCTAAGGATACATTAGAGCATGCATTTAATCAACCAAGCAAGACTTCCATGTTTGCGTTGCATGATGCGAGTTACGTCCAACGTCATTCACCAATGAGGTCTGTGAGTTTGAACGTTAAACAAACTTTAAAGTTCGACCAGTCACAATAGTCTTTCTTTAGTATAGCTCCCACTATCTAATCGACTACGGACATTTAGGACAAGCACTTATTGTCCATGGATTAAACGTACAAAAATTGAACACAGTTATGTAATTCTTTATTGCATAAAACAGATGGAATAAGAATAATATAAATAACTGTTTGTGTTCATACATCCAAATACTGAATCAAAACATGTCTTTAGCTAATCTAAGCCCTATCGCTTCTCTGTGGCGTATATGAGTCTCCTGAGTCATAGGCTTAGTAAAGGGATCAGCTAAGTTTTGATCTGTGTGTACTTTGCTTATTTTGATTTCATTTCTGTCGACTACTTCTCTTATGTTGTGGAATTTCCTCAGGACGTGCTTGGCCATCTTATGGGACCGTTGCTCTTTGGCTTGAGCTATAGCGCCTGTGTTATCGCACATCATCTCGATTGTGACACCCGAGAATTTCAAGGTTAACTTCCGTTAGACAAGTCCGTTAGTTACGATTATAAGTGTTAACTTAAGTAACTAATGCATAACTAGGCCGAATACGTCCACGACCTTTGGTTGATCACCGAACCCGCCCATATGTGTTATGTGCTTATTTATTGTCCTTATGTGCAATGTGATTTAAATACATGACTTAGTATTGTGAATTGCATGACAAATTGTAAATACTTGATTGTGTGGAAAACTTGTCTTTTTGGTCGCCAGCGAAACTACCGGGCGAAACTGTAGTGTCGCCCGGTAGCCAGCTGAACTACTCGATCAACATGTGACCAGAGCTAGTTTCGCCTGGCCAGCGAAACTGCCAGCGAAACTAGCCTCTGATATAAATAAACTTAATAAACCCTAGTAGCTTCATGTGCCTCATTTCACAACAAACACACACACACTCTCCTGGAAAATCTGGTCAGCTAAGAAACCATCAAGAATCATCATCTCAGCCTTGAGACAACACCCATTTGGATCCTCGATCAAATCGTGAGTCTCCAAAAACCTTTCTTTATGTCCTTTTCCTTGTGTTTTCTTTAAAAGCATGCTCAAACCCTCATGTAATTGCTTGATATACTAATATGTTGTCTAGGGATGCTAGTTTTATCATAAAGTCAGCAACTTTACGTTTAAAAACAAACCATGATGATGATTTATGCAATTTTGGTCATTTTAGGGTTTAGAAGTGTTTTTAGAGATTTGATGATTAAAATGCATGTTAAACGTGTTAAAGCTACTTGATTTATGTTGATAAATGCCTAAGAATGCTAGATAATGAATTGCATGTAAGATCAGAAGCCGTTAGGTTGATTTTTAGGCAAATCCGTATGTTTTTCGCGACCAGCGAAACTGCGTGTTCTCTGGGCGAAACTAAGTAGCGAAACTATATCTCCTTCCAGCGACACTACCCAGCGAAACTATAGTGTCGCCGGGTAACCTGACCAGACCAGCTCGAACGAAACTACCGAGCGAAATACCTGAACGAAAGTTCAAACCAGTTTCCCAGCGAAACTAGGCTAGCGAAACTGCGTCAGCAGTTTCGGGCGAAACTAGCCTAGCGAAACTGTGTCACCGGGCATTGCCTAGCGAAAGTGCTGCCCGTGCACCCGGCGAAACTGCCTAGCGAAACTATGCTAGCGAAACTAAGACCTGACCTAAAAACCAAACTTGTGAAATTTGCTTAAGTGTTATGCCATGACTTACATGATTATGCCATGATGAGACATGTTTGATATCTGATTTATATGAACCCTTGTTTATGATCAACCATTGGTGTCGTGTGTCGGTATGTCGAGTCATAGTTGCAACGTGCTATGTTATGGGCCATAGTGACGTTAAGTAAAGATTAGACACGAAACTAATACTTAAGACCTAAACGTGTTCTAGGTCTTCGTTAAGCAAACATAACTTGGATACTTAGCAAGTGTAGCAGTGCAACCCAAGGTGAGTGTCACTAACTTGTTTACCGTGAGCCTGTTTGGGCCACATCGAATAACTTAACGAAAAACAATGCCGAATAAACTCTAGAGTGCTAGGCACCTACTAATGAACAAGAGAACTCGGGAATGCTCGGCACCCACTTGATGAACTGAAGTGTTTTATGGGAAACACTTGTGGACTTAAACAAACTATTTTTGAAACAAAACTGAAAACGTTTTAATATGGCTAGTGTAGGTTAAAGTCTGAACCATATGATATCACATGTTTTCTAAGGATGCCTTATAACTTAAAAGTCCTCAACTAAAATTGTACCATTAATTGTAAAGCGAGGGGATGTTGGGTAGATCTACTGGAGTTTGACAAACTCCGCCCCGTGGCACGGGGAGTGCACGGAGGAACAATATCAGCCTATTTGACCGTAGTCCCGGGGAGGACACGGGGGAGGCAAAAACCGCGATGACGTAGGTCCGCACCGTACGGGATGGCTCGGCCCCCACAAAATAAGTCAGCTTTGGTACAAACTTCCTTAGAGCATGGAACAACGGATTAGCTACCCGCGATATCGGTTGAGTCCTTTAACTTTACGGAACTAGTACATACCCGATGACGTAGGTCACGGACAAACCATTTATAAACTGAGATTTAATTACGAGCATTGCTTTTCACAAATAAATATTTTGTAAGTACATCTTGACACGAATTATGATTATGAGACCGGGCCAATGCGTGACAAGCCCACTGTGAACTCACCAACCGTTAGGTTGACACTTGCGTGGTTTAAACTTTTGCAGATCGCTAAGGAGTATCCGCTGGAGGTTGGCATGGCACGAGAAGATATTTGTTTCTGTTTAAACTAAACTTGGGAATTTTAAAACATTGTTTATGTAAAGCACGTGGTTAGTGCTAAGACAATATTTTATTCCGCTGCGTGTATTTAAGACTCTGATTTATAACTTGTGTTTGAACTAACCCTGATTCGTTTAGTATTTGTAACTATGGTTGTGGATCCTGGTCTAGTCGCACCCCTCGACGGTATAAACTCCGTTAGTGGTAAATTGGGGGTGTGACAGATTGGTATCAGAGCCATAAGTTGCAGAGAACTGGAATCATTTTTGAAAACGATTTGGAAACTGCAACTTGAAAACCTTGGTTACAAAACGAACAAACAAATTCCCAAAGACAAAATTTTTACGTGCCAACCTGGGATACTCGCTCTGCTGTCTAAGTAAAGGCTTAATACGTATGTATATATATATATATATAAATATATATGTATAGACCGTGTCTAAGTAGTCTAACGGAAGACCTTAGGAAATTTTCACACACGAATACGAAATGCGACCGCGAATACGCACACTACTCTGGGGAAAGCGACAACGAAACGATGCTACACGCTACGTCCTGATTTCTACTACGACGACTACGCCGACGGTGACTTTATTGGGAAAGCCGACTTTCGACGATAGCTACCTACGACTTTCGACGTTCCTCGACGACGCCTCCATTATGCACAAAATTTTTCTGGACTAATAGTGGGATAACGGGAAAATGGTTAATATACATATTATGGGATATGTATAAGGTATAATTATGACTGAACATTGGCTACTTTAACTGTTCAGCAAGATGTCTGGAAGAGGAAACGGAAGAGGCAACGTAAACATGACGCCTGCACAGCTGCAAGCGATGATTAATGAACATGTGCAAGCCGCGGTGGCAGCCGTCCAAGCTGCATATGCCGCACAGGGTAACTATTATGCCGGTTAAGGCACAAAGCAATTATATTATGACCTGTTTAATTTTAAAACCCAAACTATTTATGCATCAGGAAACCACCATCACTGCACGTTCAAGTCCTTCATGGACTGTAAGCCGATGACATTTTCCGGCGAAGAAGGAGCTGTAGGACTCCTCAGGTGGATTGAGAAGTCCGAAAAGGTTTTCTCCATGTGTAACTGCCCAGCTGAAAGCAAGGTGAAGTTTGCTACTGGTACCTTCGAAGGAGCTGCACTCTCCTGGTGGAACGCTGAAATTCAGATGGTTGGGCTAGACGCGGCTAATAACATGCAGTGGGCAGCGTTTAAGGAGCTGATAATGGAAGAATACTGTCCACGTGACCAAGTCAAGAAGCTTGAGGGTGAATTCCTGAATTTGAAGATGTCTGGGTCTGAAATCGAACAGTACACTGCACGATATCATGAGTATGAGGTCCTATGCCCCACAATGGTCGATGCTGAGTTCAAACGCATTGAGCGTTATCTGGAAGGCCTCGCGCCTCAAATCAAAGGATTGGTGACTGCCAGCAACCCTGCGAACGTGCAACAAGCCATCCGTTTGGCTCACAAGCTCACTGATCAGGAAGTTGAGAAAGGTACACTCCCTGCAAGAGTCACTGAAAAAACTGCCTTGAGTGGCAAGAGAAAGGCTGATGATGAAGCTCCTGAAAACTCGATGAATGTTCAGAGTGTTGGAAACAGCACTGGGAGGTCTTATAACTCCCAAGGTCAAAGCAAGAGGTCCGGGAATAACAGTGGCAACTACCGCCAGGGCGGAAATGGTCAGAGCAACTACAAGGGTAACCTACCCATGTGCAACAAATGCGGGAAACATCATGCTTGGATTTGCAGAAAGAGTCTGAGCTGTGAAAGGTGTGGTAAGGGAGGCCACGAAGCAAAGGACTGTTGGGCAATTTTACCCGAGCAGCAAAACCGCCCCAGGAGGAACAACAACAACCATGGAAACAACAACTATGGGAACAATCGGGGTAATGGGAACAACAACGGTCAGAATCAGAACAACAACAATGGGGGAGCCCGTGGCTGCTTTGAGTGTGGTGCTCAAGGTCACATTAAAAGAGACTGCCCTCAGCTGAGAAGACAAGGGAACGGAAATCAGGGAAATAACGGTGGGAATGGTAACGGTGGAGGTAATGGTAATGGGAATGGCAACGGAAATGGTAATAACGGGAATGGTGGAAATGGTAGAGGTCGAGCTTTCGTCATGGGCCAGGGTGAAGCTCGCAATGACGCCAACGTGATTAATGGTAAATTTATTTTGAACGGTTTCTTTGCTACTGTTTTATTTGATTCTGGTGCTGAAAGAAGCTTTATTTCCACTAAATTTGCTAGACTAATTAATGCTAAACCGATCGACTTAGATGCTAAATATGTGGTAGAACTAGCAAATGGTAAACTTCATGATACGACTCAGATAGTTAAGGGCTGTAAGTTAGAACTAGCTGGCCATACCCTAGGAATTGACCTTATGCCTTTCCCGATTGGTAGTTTCGACGTCATAGTAGGAATGGATTGGTTATCCGAAAACCGAGCTGAAATTTTATGCCAAGAAAAAGTGGTTCGTATCCCACTCGAAGACGGTAAAGTGTTAACGGTTCAAGGAGAAAAAGGTGGAACAGTCACCGGCATTATTTCATTCCTTAAAGCTCAGAAATGCCTCCGTAAGGGTCACTTCGCGATTCTTGCGAACGTCACTGACACGACACATCCCGAGCGCAAAATTTATGATTACCCGATAGTTCGCGACTTCCAAGATGTATTTCCTGAAGATCTGCCTGGTTTGCCTCCTTTTCGACAAGTTGAGTTTGGGATTGATTTGGCTCCAGGTGCCGCTCCGATTGCACGCGCTCCGTATCGTTTGGCTGTAAGCGAACTCAACGAACTCTCCGCGCAACTACAAGAGCTACTCGACAAGGGTTTTATTCGTCCAAGTTCGTCTCCATGGGGAGCACCGGTATTATTCGTTAAGAAAAAGGATGGAACGTTCCGCATGTGTATTGATTACCGAGAGCTTAACAAAGTTACGATCAAGAATCGGTATCCACTACCTCGAATCGACGATCTCTTCGACCAGCTACAAGGTTCGAGCTACTTCTCAAAGATTGATCTACGGTCTGGGTATCACCAACTCCGTGTTCGTGATGAAGATGTCCCCAAGACTGCCTTCAGAACTCGGTATGGACACTACGAATTCCTGGTTATGCCGTTTGGGCTAACCAATGCACCGGCCGTATTTATGGACCTGATGAATCGAGTGTGCAAGCCGTACCTCGATAAGTTTGTGATAGTTTTCATCGATGACATTTTGATCTACTCCAAGACGAAGGAAGAACACGAGGAGCATCTGCGACTCATTTTGGAATTGCTCCGCAAGGAACAGCTTTATGCTAAGTTTTCGAAATGCGATTTTTGGATTCGTGAAGTCCAGTTTCTTGGACACATTGTCGACAAGAATGGAATTCATGTCGACCCAGCTAAAGTAGAAGCTATCAAGAATTGGCCTACCCCAAGAGCGCCAACAGAAATCCGACAATTTTTGGGACTTGCCGGATATTACCGAAGGTTCATAAAGGGTTTCTCGCAATTGGCTCAACCCTTAACAGCTTTAACGCACAAAGGAGTGCAATATAGATGGGGTGAAAAAGAAGAACACGCGTTCCAAACGCTTAAAGACATGTTATGTTCAGCTCCAATTCTCGCATTACCAGATGGGATAGACGATTTTGTGGTATATTGCGACGCATCCATTCAAGGACTTGGATGTGTGTTGATGCAACGAGACAAGGTAATAGCCTACGGGTCCAGGCAACTAAAGGATACTGAAAAGAACTACACGACTCATGATTTGGAATTAGGAGCCGTTGTCCATGCACTTAAGATTTGGAGACATTACCTCTATGGAACGAAATGCACAATATTTACCGACCACAAGAGCTTACAACACATCTTTGATCAAAAGGATCTCAACATGCGGCAACGACGGTGGGTCGAGTTACTAAATGACTATGATTTGGCAATTAAGTATCATCCTGGAAAAGCCAATGTTGTGGCTGATGCCTTGAGTCGAAAAGAGCACGAAAAGCCTCGAAGGGTACGAGCGCTTCAACTTACAATACATTCAGGATTGCCGGATCGGATCCGTGACTGCCAACGAGAAGCTTTGAAAGCAGAAAACTTCGCAGCTGAAGCACTACGTGGTGTAGATGGCCATTCTGAAGTTAAGTCCGATGGACTCACGTACTATAATGACAGAATCTGGATTCCTTTGTTTGGAAATCTCCGTGAGCTCGTGATGGACGAGGCTCACAAGTCAAGATACTCGGTACACCCCGGATCAGATAAGATGTATCAGGACTTGAAAAATCTTTATTGGTGGCCGAATATGAAAGCCGACATTGCTCGATATGTGGCTAAGTGTTTAACATGCTCAAGAGTCAAGATTGAATACCAAAAGCCTTCTGGTTTACTACAACAACCAAAGATCCCAGAATGGAAATGGGAGGACATCTCCATGGATTTTGTAACGGGACTACCTCATCGATCAAATCAACCGGATGCGATTTGGGTTGTCATCGATCGGTTAACCAAATCTGCACATTTTATCCCAATGAAGGAAAGTGATAATATGGATAAATTGACAAAGCTGTACATCGACAAAATTGTGAAGCTTCACGGTGTGCCTAAGACTATCATTTCCGATCGAGATCCTCGATTTACTTCCCGATTATGGCAATCAATGCAGGAAGCATTGGGAACCCGACTAGATATGAGTACAGCTTATCACCCACAAACGGATGGTCAATCGGAACGAACCATTCAAACCTTAGAAGATATGCTCCGAGCTTGCGTCCTTGACTTTGGGAAAGATTGGGAGACTCACCTTCCACTGGTGGAGTTCTCTTACAACAATAGTTATCATTCAAGTATAGGTGCTGCACCTTTCGAAGCACTGTATGGAAGAAAATGTAGATCGCCCGTGTGTTGGGCTGAAACGGGTGAGAAAGGGCTCACTGGACCGGAAGTTATTCATGATATGACCGAGCGAATTATTCAAATCAGGCAACGGCTAGCTGCAGCACGTGATCGACAAAAGAGTTATGCCGACAAACGCCGAAAACCTCTAAAGTTTGAGGTGGGTGACAAAGTATTGTTGAAGGTATCTCCCTGGAAGGGAGTGATACGCTTCGGGAAGCGTGGAAAGTTAAATCCTCGCTACATCGGTCCGTTTGAAATTATTGGGGAAGTAGGCCCGGTGGCCTACCGACTTCAACTCCCTGCTGAACTCGATGGAATTCACAACGTGTTTCACGTTTCCAATCTAAAGAAATGTCTGGCTGAAGACACTGAAATAATTCCCTTGGAGGAATTGGAAATTGACGAACATCTGAGATTTATTGAGCAACCAGTAGAAATCATGGGACGCGAGGAGAAGGCCCTCAAACGTAGCAAGATTCCGATTGTCAAGGTGCGATGGAACTCAAGACGTGGACCTGAATATACTTGGGAACGTGAGGATCAGATGAAGAAAAAGTATCCTCACTTGTTTGAGCAAACGTCCACAGAAACTCAAGGTATAATTTAATTTTGGGGACCAAAATTCCTTAACAGGAGGAGGATGTGACAACCCTAAAACTTTTTGCTTTCTTTCCCCAGCGACGACAGCAATGACGACAGCTGATGCTGCGAACGCTACGACACAAGAATAATTTTCGGGACGAAAATTCTAATTTCAGGGGAATGATGTGACACCCGAGAATTTCAAGGTTAACTTCCGTTAGACAAGTCCGTTAGTTACGATTATAAGTGTTAACTTAAGTAACTAATGCATAACTAGGCCGAATACGTCCACGACCTTTGGTTGATCACCGAACCCGCCCATATGTGTTATGTGCTTATTTATTGTCCTTATGTGCAATGTGATTTAAATACATGACTTAGTATTGTGAATTGCATGACAAATTGTAAATACTTGATTGTGTGGAAAACTTGTCTTTTTGGTCGCCAGCGAAACTACCGGGCGAAACTGTAGTGTCGCCCGGTAGCCAGCTGAACTACTCGATCAACATGTGACCAGAGCTAGTTTCGCCTGGCCAGCGAAACTGCCAGCGAAACTAGCCTCTGATATAAATAAACTTAATAAACCCTAGTAGCTTCATTTGCCTCATTTCACAACAAACACACACACACTCTCCTGGAAAATCTGGTCAGCTAAGAAACCATCAAGAATCATCATCTCAGCCTTGAGACAACACCCATTTGGATCCTAGATCAAATCGTGAGTCTCCAAAAACCTTTCTTTATGTTCTTTTCCTTGTGTTTTCTTTAAAAGCATGCTCAAACCCTCATGTAATTGCTTGATCTACTAATATGTTGTCTAGGGATGCTAGTTTTATCATAAAGTCAGCAACTTTACGTTTAAAAACAAACCATGATGATGATTTATGCAATTTTGGTCATTTTAGGGTTTAGAAGTGTTTTTAGAGATTTGATGATTAAAATGCATGTTAAACGTGTTAAAGCTGCTTGATTTATGTTGATAAATGCCTAAGAATGCTAGATAATGAATTGCATGTAAGATCAGAAGCCGTTAGGTTGATTTTTAGGCAAATCCGTATGTTTTTCGCGACCAGCGAAACTGCGTGTTCTCTGGGCGAAACTAAGTAGCGAAACTATATCTCCTTCCAGCGACACTACCCAGCGAAACTATAGTGTCGCCGGGTAACCTGACCAGACCAGCTCGAACGAAACTACCGAGCGAAATACCTGAACGAAAGTTCAAACCAGTTTCCCAGCGAAACTAGGCTAGCGAAACTGCGTCAGCAGTTTCGGGCGAAACTAGCCTAGCGAAACTGTGTCACCGGGCATTGCCTAGCGAAAGTGCTGCCCGTGCACCCGGCGAAACTGCCTAGCGAAACTATGCTAGCGAAACTAAGACCTGACCTAAAAACCAAACTTGTGAAATTTGCTTAAGTGTTATGCCATGACTTACATGATTATGCCATGATGAGACATGTTTGATATCTGATTTATATGAACCCTTGTTTATGATCAACCATTGGTGTCGTGTGTCGGTATGTCGAGTCATAGTTGCAACGTGCTATGTTATGGGCCATAGTGACGTTAAGTAAAGATTAGACACGAAACTAATACTTAAGACCTAAACGTGTTCTAGGTCTTCGTTAAGCAAACATAACTTGGATACTTAGCAAGTGTAGCAGTGCAACCCAAGGTGAGTGTCACTAACTTGTTTACCGTGAGCCTGTTTGGGCCACATCGAATAACTTAACGAAAAACAATGCCGAATAAACTCTAGAGTGCTAGGCACCTACTAATGAACAAGAGAACTCGGGAATGCTCGGCACCCACTTGATGAACTGAAGTGTTTTATGGGAAACACTTGTGGACTTAAACAAACTATTTTTGAAACAAAACTGAAAACGTTTTAATATGGCTAGTGTAGGTTAAAGTCTGAACCATATGATATCACATGTTTTCTAAGGATGCCTTATAACTTAAAAGTCCTCAACTAAAATTGTACCATTAATTGTAAAGCGAGGGGATGTTGGGTAGATCTACTGGAGTTTGACAAACTCCGCCCCGTGGCACGGGGAGTGCACGGAGGAACAATATCAGCCTATTTGACCGTAGTCCCGGGGAGGACACGGGGGAGGCAAAAACCGCGATGACGTAGGTCCGCACCGTACGGGATGGCTCGGCCCCCACAAAATAAGTCAGCTTTGGTACAAACTTCCTTAGAGCATGGAACAACGGATTAGCTACCCGCGATATCGGTTGAGTCCTTTAACTTTACGGAACTAGTACATACCCGATGACGTAGGTCACGGACAAACCATTTATAAACTGAGATTTAATTACGAGCATTGCTTTTCACAAATAAATATTTTGTAAGTACATCTTGACACGAATTATGATTATGAGACCGGGCCAATGCATGACAAGCCCACTGTGAACTCACCAACCGTTAGGTTGACACTTGCGTGGTTTAAACTTTTGCAGATCGCTAAGGAGTATCCGCTGGAGGTTGGCATGGCACGAGAAGATATTTATTTCTGTTTAAACTAAACTTGGGAATTTTAAAACATTGTTTATGTAAAGCACGTGGTTAGTGCTAAGACAATATTTTATTCCGCTGCGTGTATTTAAGACTCTGATTTATAACTTGTGTTTGAACTAACCCTGATTCGTTTAGTATTTGTAACTATGGTTGTGGATCCTGGTCTAGTCGCACCCCTCGACGGTATAAACTCCGTTAGTGGTAAATTGGGGGTGTGACATCGATGGGCTGCCTAATACTTGGCACAGCATCGAGATCGGATATGAACTTCTTCATCCACACGGCTTCTTTAGCAGCTTCTGAGGCGGCTTTGTATTCGGATTCAGTAGTAGAATCAGCTACTACTGGCTGTTTTGAGCTTCTCCAAGAAACAGCCCCTCCGTTAAGAGTGAATACGAATCCCGACTGTGAGCGAGAGTCATCTCGGTCAGTCTGAAAACTAGCGTCAGTGTATCATCTTACAGTGAGCTCCTCATCAACACCCCCGAATACGAGAAACATGTTAGTGGTGTTTCTCAAGTATTTCAGTATGTTCTTTACAGCCGTCCAGTGAGCTAGCCCTGGCGTCTGTTGGTACCGACTTGTCACGCTCAGTGCATACGAGACATCCGGTCGTGTGCAGAGCATGGCATACATGATAGATCCAATAGCAGAGGCAAATGGGATCGATGCCATTTGGCTTATCTCGCGCTCCGTTTTAGGTGCTTGAGATTTGTCCAATATTGTTCCCTTGGTCATGGGAACTGCTCCTTTCTTGGAGTTGCTCATATTGAACCGAGCTATGATCTTATCTATGTATGTGCTTTGACTGAGTCCCAAAAGGCGCTTAGATTGATGTCTGTGAATTTTGATTCCCAGAATGTAAGCGGCTTCTCCAAGGTCTTTCATAGCGAAACAAGATGAAAGCCATTTCTTAACTTCGTTAAGCATGGGTATGTTGTTCCCTATGATCAATATATCGTCCACGTACAGTACGAGGAACGATATAGCGCTCCCACTTGCCTTTCTGTAAACACAAGGCTCATCTTTGTTTTGTTCAAAGCCAAACTCTTTGACTTTCTGATCAAAACGAAGATTCCAGCTTCGAGATGCTTGCTTGAGTCCATAAATGGACTTGCTAAGCTTGCAAACCTTGTTTGGATTCTCTGGATCGACAAAACCATCAGGCTGAACCATGTAGACATCTTCTTTGAGTTGTCCGTTCAGGAAGGCGGTTTTAACGTCCATTTGCCATATCTCATAGTCATGGTATGCGGCTATGGCAAGGAGAATCCTGATCGATTTGATCATGATAACGGGCGAAAAGGTCTCATCATAATCAATCCCTTGAGTTTGAGTGAAACCTTTCGCTACAAGCCGTGCCTTGTAGGTTTGCACATTTCCATGCATGTCAGTTTTTCTTTTAAAGATCCACTTGCTCCCTACTGCCCGTGTACCGGGGGGTAGCTCAATCAAGTCCCAGACGTGATTGTCACGCATGGATTGCATCTCAGCGTTCATGGCTTCAAGCCATTTATCAGATTCCGGATCTGATATAGCAGCTTTGTAATTAATAGGCTCATCGTTAGAATCGGCTATTAACAGAACATCGAAGGCCTCATGATATCCAAGGTATCTATCAGGCTCATGTCGTATTCTTTCGCTCCTACGAACGCTTGTGCTTGTGTTTGGGTCTGATGGTGCGACAACAACTTGTCGGTCAGATGCAGCAACCGTTTCAGGGTTAGGTGTATCTCGAATTTCTTCAAGATCCACTGGATCACTATTTGTTCCTCGAGCAAGGAATTCTTTCTCAAGGAACTTACCTTTCCTTTTGATGGAAACGGTGTTTGCATCAGGATGGTAGAAGTAATAACCGGTATTACCATAGTATCCAACGAAAGTTACCTTTTCGCCTCGGGGATCGAGCTTATTATCAGAATCACTGCTGACATAAGCATCACATCCCCATACCCTGAGGTATGAAAGTTTAGGAAGAGAACCATGCCATATCTCATATGGGGTCTTCCCCACTTTCTTGGTCGGTGCCAGATTTATTAGGCGAGCGGCGGTCAAGATGGCATATCCCCAAAAGGAATGTGGCAAGGTGGTCCTGCACATCATCGATCGAACCATGTTGAGCAAAGTTCGATTTCTCCTTTCACTAACGCCATTTAACTGGGGTGTGCCAGGAGGAGTAGGTTGTGAAACGATTCCACATTCCTTCAGATGATTCAGGAATTCAGCGCTTAGGTATTCTCCGCCTCTATCGGATCGAAGTATTTTAATAGTTCGATTTAACTGATTTTGTACTTCGTTTTGAAACTCTTTGAACTTTTCAAAAGTTTCATGTTTGTGTTTCATCAGATAGACATAGGCATATCTGCTGTAGTCATCGATGAAAGTCACGAAGTACCGTTCACGATTTCTCGTCTCGGTTCGAAAGGGTCCACACACATCGGAATGAATAATGCCTAACAAGCCTTGGGCCCGTTCACCTGTATGGGTGAAGGGTGACTTGGTTAATTCACCAGATAAGCACGACTCGCATTCATCGAAGGAATCTGCATCTTGGGATTCGAGAATGCCAGCAGTTTGCAACTTCTTCATGCGGGCCTTACTTATGTGACCAAGTCTATGGTGCCATAACGAGGATTCGTTACTATCAGTTTTGCTTCTTTTAGAAACATGATAGAGCTGGTCGTTTGTTTGAACATCTATCTCATATATGCCATGTCAAGGTTTAGCCTCGAAATAAAAGATATTATTAAGGTAAGCAGAAATCACATTTCCATTAAATTTATACCGAAATCCTTGTTCAAACAATGAAGAGACAGAAATAATGTTTCTGGATAAACCAGGTGCATATAAACAGTTAATCAAATTAACTACAAGGCCAGAAGAGCATGAAAAAGAGTAAGTGCCAGCAGCAAGTATTGGGACTCTCTTCCCGTCACCAACGATGAGGTCCATGCAGCCTCGTTCTGTCTTCTTCCACTTCTCAGGTTCCTGCAAAACATTGACAATGTGATGACCACATCCAGTATCAAATACCCATGAATTGGAGGAAACAGTGAATAGTTCAATAACATTTATTGAAATACCTGATGAGCAACCCTTATTAGGGTTCTTGGTCATCTTCAGCTTTGCAAGATAAACAGGACAGTTGCGACGCCAGTGTCCCATTTTGTTGCACTCATAGCACAGGCGCTCCTCGGGAGGCTGCACCTGTGGTTTCTTGCCTTTGCCTTCTTTAACCTTCTTGGCCTTGGAGATCTTTGTATTCGTAACTCTGAGCACGTCCGGCGTGGTCCTGATCTTCACGTTGGGTATCAACGGAATAACCTCCTCGATCGACTGAGCCGAACAATTAATCGCAAGAATACGATAATGTTCTGGCAAAGATCTGAGTACTACATCAAGAGCCATCCCGTCAGAGATGGAGTAGCCAAGGTCGATCAGTCTGTCACGATACGCTTTCATCAGCATGACATGATCGTATGGAGAGGAGTCGTTAGCCATAGAGCAGTTCACAAATTGTGAAAGTGCATCAGCTCGCTCAGTCCTCTGACTCAATTCAAATAAATCCTTGAGTTTACGAATGATGTCATAAGCAGACATCCCCATGAAATTGTACCGATAATCCTGAGTCATACTTGACAACATCAGGTCAGTGACGTCCTTATCATTGTCAGTGTGCTTTTGGAGCTCAGACCGCGAGTTCTCATTTAGCAAGTAAGATGGAATGCTCGCGATCGGTCGGTCAATGACATAGAGTTTTCCGAAGAGCCTTAAAAGGTTCCTGAGGGTTGTCTGCCATGCGAGAAAGCCAGTCTCAGTGAAGGGGTCGAGTTGTACCATTGAACTTAATGGAGGTGAGTTTTCTTTAGCCTTCTGAAAATAAGCAAAGTAAATTTAATCAGTATTTTTGATGTTTATTTTTCTTTAAAATAAGTTGGTAAAGTTTATTTTTTAAGAAAATGAGAATTCGTTTAGACGACATTACTTGAGACCGCCAAATGAGCCTCAGGAGCAAGGCCGTGTAAACAAACTGACAACGGTTGTCAATTGTGAGACTCAAGTCACAATTCTCGGTATGAGGCCGCTATATACATACAATTGTATTTTGCGGTACGTTTAGCCTCATCCGTGCCCACTCTAGCAATACACATCCGTGGCGCGGTGTTGAAATACTCCAACACCACGAACATGCACATCTAAAGCGATAGTAATCCTAAATGGTCGATTGTGATGACACGGTGTTGAAATACTCCAATGTCCTCACCTTAGAAGGTACCCTCGGCACCAAGTGCGGTGTTGAAATACTCCTACACTGATGCTCCGGTAAATACGTTCCAAGTTCAACTTGAGATAGGATGGCACGAACTATCAGTTTTTATGAATTACCAAATAGGGATATTAATTACTTTTAATATTTAATTACCGTCAGACACGAACGATAAAACCCTATCACCACTCGGGACAAGTAAATTAATTTAACCTAATTAAATTACTAAGTTGTCGCGAATGGCTTATTGTGTGTTAAACGGCATAAGGTCTTGATCTCGCTCGAGCCATACAAGCGAGATCATAAGGGACAAATTTAAAATAAATTAAATTAAATAAAATGGTGAACGATCGAGATGGCAATCCTATGCGATCTGGAATCCTGTTCAGCTCCCACTTGCTTCGACATCCCTCTGGCGTGTGTCCAGTCTTCGACATTTGGTTACATACAAATTTACAATTACTAAAACTACTTCTAGTAAACTAGCTCTAAATTTGTACAACTTTGAAACCCAAAATCCGGGTCCAATAAACCAAAACGAAATACAATCAATTGGGCCAACAACTTGGGCCAAACAGAGAAAGACAAAACACGCCAAACACATGCACACACATGATCACAAAATATAGAGGGGTCGGCCGTAACACACAATATAATATATAGAATTAAAATAAATAAATAAATTAATTCTAATTCGCAATTTGGATTTAAGTCGAAATTGCGAACTACCGGTCGCGAAAAGACCGGTTCTGGTTTGCGCGCGGTGATAATGGCTCTGATACCACTGTTGGGATTTACAGTGGGATCCGGGTTACCGATTTTAATTTTATTAAAACCGATTTATTAATTAAATTAATTCTCAATTAATTTGGCAGCGGAAACGATTAAAACGCGGATGCAACCGTAACAGGATCAATCACCGGAACACGACAAACACAGAAAAAATATATTTATTTAAAATAAATAAATAATCAAATATCTAATAAATTAGATATACCTTGGCGGGATCCGAGCAACCGCTCGAGACACCCGGATTCAACGGGCTCGCGCTAGGACGAACTGAGACGTCTGACTCGAACCTTCGAGACAGATCATCGACGGCGGCATCGGCGGCGGCGACAGGCGGCGGCGGCGGTAGTGGCGGCGGCGGTGGTAGGGATACCACCGGTGGTGGTGACAAAATCTTCTCCGTCGGAATGCCCACCGGGACCGATCCCACGACGAACGACTCGCCGGAGATCAGAGGAGGGGCGGCGGTGGCGGCGGACGGGTAGATCGGCGCCGGCCACGACGACGCAACCGGACGCGGCGGTCTCGGCTGCGCCGGCAGCGCGAGAACCACCGATCGGTGGTCGCGCGGCGGCGCGTGAGCGGCAGCGGCGGCGGCTTGAGCTGCGGCGGCGGCTCGGGCTGCGGCTTCGGCTTCGGCTCGGGCTGCGGCTTCGGCTCGGGCTGAGACGGCTTCGCTCTCGAGACGGGCACAGATACTGGCAAGACGAGGATCCATCGGAAATCACGAACAGATCACGGTGGTGGAGGCGGGGCGGCGACAGCGGTAGGCGGCGGCGTGAGCCGGCTTCGGTCTGGCTTACGGCGCAGAGAGGGAGGGAGAGGAGATTAGGGTTTTGTTTTGTGACTTGTTATTCAATCTATCTCCCTCCTCTCATTTAATATAAAATTCGCGGACCGGGGCCTGCGAACTGGGCCCGGTCGCGATCCACCTTTAGTCCACCAACCGATCAGTCTGTTAATCCGGTAACAACTGATCGGTTCGTCTTTTCATTACCGAGTATTTTGAACCGATAGATTTTGTCGATTTAAATAAATAGTTAATATTTATTTAATTCACCATTTAGTTCTTTTATTTCTAATTAACAATTAATTAGATATAATAGTCCGTTGACCCAGGTGTAACTCTTACGGGTCAATATCGGTCGGGTTCGTTAATTTGTCGGGTCAGGACACCATATATCCAACATAAACATCGTAGCTCCTCAAATAATACATCTAAAGGTAATGTCTCTCCTGTTAAGCCATTAAGCCTAATGTTATAAAATAGTTGTTCACTTGTTCTCCTACATGTTTTGTCCTAAAACCTCTTAAAGGGCCCAAAAGGTTAAATTAAACTTAATAAAAAAATATGATAGTCATCTGTTTTTTCGGTAACTAAATCCAGATATTCAATTAAACAAGTAATCTAAATCTTTGGTGTTTTTGCTCACTCCTTGCGTGCTTTTCTGGGTGTGTTAATATTACTTTATTGGCTGTTAAAAAAATAAACAAGTAAATTGCCACAGTAAAAACGTTATGATTCTTCTACTGTCTATGTTGGAATAATATATATATATATATTTACGTATATATATATAATTATATTTATGGCCTAAATTATTTATCTTAAATAATCAATGATCTTATTACATAATTTAACCATATCAGGCATTTATTTGATGGACGTAATTGTCCTTATTGATAGGATTAGGGGTTTCCCCTTGGGTGTATAAATAGAGGTCATAGGGAGAGAAAAACACCACCACTAATCACCTACACAATTTCGTGATTCTCTCTCTCTTTCCCTCTCTAAAATTAGTGGTTCTCCCCATATTAGCCATCCTCATCATACACCCTAAACGGGAACTCGAACAACGTATCTGGATGGATACTTCAAACACTGCTGACGTGAACTCTTTAGCAACAGGTAATCTTTATATTATTATCTGTTTATTTGTCTTACGATTCAGGATTCGTTCAACATGTGGCATCAGAGCGTTATGTTGCTTAAACGAATCATAATACTGAAATCGTCTATTTTGAAATCAAAATGGTTTCTTCGAATCTACCTAAAATCTAGAAACCCTAACTCGTTCTAATCACATAAACAAAAAACTGGTTTTTCTGAGACTAAAATTAATTTAATACAAATCAAAAACCTCAATCAAGATCTCGTTTTGAAAAACTATGATGAAACCAAACTGATTTCGGATAATTCTTAGTTTCTCAATCGAAATCCTTATCTTCTTGCTATTTGGATCGAAATTCAAATTTTCGATCCACAACAACAGCTTTTCGATCGAAAACCATAACTTTCCGATCTAAAACCTAGCTTTTCGATTAAGAGCCTTAGTTTTCAATCGAAAACCTTACCTTTTTCGATATAAAATCTTATTTCGATTTAAAACCACCTTTACGATCGAAAACCACCTTTTCGATAGAAAACCTCACTTCTTGATCGAAATCTCAGTTTTCGATCCAAAACATAACTTTTCGATTTAAAACCTTAGCTTTTCGATCGAAAACCTTACTTTTCGATCTAAAACTGTAGTTTTCGATCTAAAACCTCATTTTTGATCAAGGACCTTATTTCTGATAGAAAACCTTAGTTTACGATTGAAAACCACCTTTACGATCGAGAACCACCTTTTCGATCGAAAACCTCTTTTCTGATAGAAAACATCTTTTCTGATAGAAAACCTCATTTCTGATCGAAAACCTAATTTTATGGTCGGACCAAAACCTCATAAACTTCGACCGGATACCTTAGTTTTCGACTGCATACCTTAGTTTCAACCAGATAACCCGTTTTCGACCGGATACCCTCAGGGGCTTACTATTAATTATGTTTTGTATAAACCTTACAAACTTATGTTTTACAAAACCTAACACCAATTAAAATCAGATAACTAATTGACTTGTCTTATTTAAAGTTAACAACAGACATCTAATAAGGTTTCAATTCTGGCCAAAGCTGATTTGCAACCTATTTAATGTCATTTAACTTCATCTTAGAAGTCAACTTATTAACACTGATTTAGAATCAAAATTAGATTAATTTATTAAATTGTCTTAATTAAGTTGAAGACATCTTCAAAAGTGGTAATTCTGGCCAAAGCTGATTTACTACCTTAACTAATGTCATTTAATTCTACAATACAAGTTGACTTATTTAAATTAAACTAATTTATTTGCTTAACTTGATAACATATTTAAAACCTTGATTCTGGCCAAAGCTGATTCGTTGTTTTGCGATGTTCATCAACTAAAATTAAGCATTCGCCTTAGACATACAAATGTTTCACTTCTGGCCAAAGCTGATGGGTTGCATTTGTATTCATCGAAACTAATCTGTTCATAAAACTTAAGTGTATCATTTCTAGCCAAAGCTGATGTGTTACATTATTTTTGCGCATACCATTATTATGTTCATAATGCTTAGGTGATAGGCAAGTAACCAAAGCGAAAGCCGATTCATTTAAGTAGAACCTAACTAGTCAGTTGTTTTGGCGTTATAACAGACTATATCACATCTTCTTTTGTTTTATAATTGTACATTATTATTATTATTTTTTATCATGATTATTATGCCTTAGATTATCATTATGCATTATTAATTATGCATTAGTTTTAAGCACCCCATAGAATCACTCTTATATCTTCTTTCATACCAATTTAACTTTTTAACCTTATAATCTAATGCACTCTAAATTTATAGTCACTAAATGCTTCCATAAAAGTTTTCCTCTCATCATTATGATCTTGATTATCTCTTAAGACAAAAGACTCTTAATTACTCTATCAAATAAAAGGTTTTACAACCAAAACATTAAAAACGAGTAAAGTCTACTCAAATTGTCTATCATGATAATCAAAATCTCTTTAAACAATGCTACCAGGGGAAATGTTTTAGATTTCCTAGTCTAAACATCGTGTGAAGTAATAAATTTTAAATGAACTTCTTAAATGTGTGCAAACACTTAACATCTAATATGCTTAGTACAAAGTATAAATTAGGTTAATGATTTAGTGAACACATCATAAAACATGACCCTTAAAGGGCTTACACATGTTTTAAATTAAAGTTTTTTTCTAGTGCATTTCTTAGTGAATCATTTCTTAGCACAATTACATGCTACTTAAAATTAGTCATGACACTTATAAGTACCAGAAGGAAAATGAGTGCTTGATAGCATTGTGCATAAAGGATACATAATGCCTTAAATTAGAAAAGCAGATTTGTTCACCTCACAATCACTAACCCTTATATAATTAAAATAACTTAAATAAGGAAGATAGTTCTAAATTCTAAAATAAGATACAAGAAAGCTTCCAGTTCTAATTCCTTAATTGAACAACTGGCTAATAAGGAATAATCAATGATGATAATTATGCCCATTAATTTTTCAAACTAACACAGTGAATTACAACTAGTCTTATAAAGATCTCTCACAATCCATACACTAGAAATAAAACCAGACGACAACTATAATAAGAGTAAGTGACAAGTCAATGACAAAGTCGTACAAACCATGAAAATCTATCATTGTACTACACTTAATGATACCTTATATGATCCATCATCACTTGGAACTTAGCATCATTACTAAAGTAAGACATTGACAGTTATAAGGTTTCACATAACTATGACAATGTCACTATTACCTTAAACTCTCAAAGTTGTTGGTTATACTTATCTAGTTGTCTTTACGTGGATTAAAAACTTTATAAATTATAACTAGATGATTCACATTCACAATCTTTGTTATCACATAAAGTGAAAACTCAACAAAGAGATGATATGTGTTAAAGGAATATACAAAGTTCCACTAAAAGTTCTAACTTACCAAAACTTAAGCATATTAGTGGACCTTATCCTAAAATGGAATATCTTGGCATAAAACATTTATCACTCATATAACTGATTACTTATTCTTATATTTAATTAAGGAGGAACATCTTTCTCACCTAAAACTTTTAAGGATAAACTTGAAAATCAACTTAACCATAAAATGAAAGTTGTGAGATTAGATCTAATAGATTAAATACTAAGATTGACAAACAAATAATGGTAACACTCTCAATCCGCTAGGACTATAGTAGAGTGAACCAATAGATCATGTATGATACTTCTAAAGATACATCATTAAGTTATGCATCTAAGTATCCTTATAAACATGATAACAAATATGTCATCTAAGTTATACATCTATTCCTATAGACCAAGGCTCTAAATACAACAACTCACATGCTAAACAAGGTTACCTAAAATGTCCCTAAGAATTCATTTTGAAATTCGGACATGAAGGCAACCAAGTATAAAATATATATTTGGTTGTTAGCCGCAATTAAACCTTAACAATCCTCAACACTAAGCATGTTGCATGCCAAGTTCCTAAGAAATTCTAAGACTAGTGGGAACAACAAAGTCCTTATCAATGACTTCTCTTCTAAGGTCAGTGGGAGTAGTGAAAAGTCCTTATGCATGACTTGCCTGAATGTACAAGAGGCGGGGGGAGGGACAAAGTTAAATTTAAACTCTGAATATAACTCCGATTACACCTCTTGTACACCACACTACTATAACACTGATCCACTTCCACTCACTTAGAAATAATGTTACTCCTAATATATTTGACTTAAATGCTTAAAAGGAAATCTATGAAACTATTAATGTTTTTGCTTCAACCCGTTAGATCTAGCTTCGTAGGTCATCAAGACATAAATTGTCTATTAACTTTGATGATTATGAACCTACCTTAATCATATGGATATTGGAGAAGTTACTAATTGTATCTCTGATTTAAGAGCCACTATTAGCATTCAATCAAATCATCTGATGGAATAAATCTATTATTAATGAGCTTAACTCCCTAAATCAGAATAACGTTAGAGGTTTAGTTTTCCATAACTAAACTGAAATCCGAAAGGCGAAATTAAACGTTATAAATTGTTGTTTTCTAAAGGCTATTAACAAGTTAAGAATTCATTTTCTAAAGGGTTCTTTGAGAGATAATCGTTCTCCTTATTACTCACTCATAATTACGAGTGACATTTAACGGTCTTATAAAATATCTTTCCTTAATACTCACTTAACATGAAGACATGTTCATAAACTAAACTTAAGGTTTCAAGACTGAAAGTTAAAGAACACTTAGTCTTTAAGATGAGTAAATTCATATAAAGGGTTAATATAAGCAAATTTACAAATGAATTTAAAATTTGATGAAGTTATAAATGTAACAATTCTTCATCAAGAATAAGTGGATAAATGGACCGACCTTAAGATGAGTGGGAGCAACTAATACAACACTTGCCCTTATATACATTATTTATTCAGCAAGGAATATATTAGTCTTGTTGCATGAGTCAAAGCGACTTATTCTCGCATAATTTTGACATTAAAATCTTGGAGATGCTTCTTATGCAACAAGCATCAAAATACACCAAGACCAACCTAACGAGAAACTAAATAAGTCTCATACGACTTAATTATGTATTAAACACATTACAACATGCAACGTTGCTCTCAGTCTGTAACTTTAGTAACTAAAGGAGATTACTAATAAAGGTTCAAGTAAATAAATCTTATGCTTCATTAGTTAGAAGCCTTACGTATGTTCAAGTCTATACTCATTTTGATATTGCCTTCATTCCTGAAATACTAGATATGATGAAAACCATTTTCTAAGTTTAGTGCATCGTAAAGCATTTAAGATGACCTTTCAATATCTATAAGAAACGAAAGACTATAAATTTGAATTGTAGAAGAAGTGACAAACTTAAAGCAGTTGACTATCTCTAAACTTTGACTTTATTTTATTTAAAGGATATGAAATGTCAACTCAGGGGTATATCCTTATGTCTGCGGACAGATTTATCTAATGAATCATTGAGGAGTCATAAGAAACTGATAACAACAACCTAAGTTATTATGACACAATATGTTTGTCATTAAACGTTGTTGGTAAACTTATCAATTGACTCATAATTCCTAAACTCCAGATAAATAACATATTGAAGACTTACTGTGATAAAGTCAGCTACCCTAATCTCTTAAAACAATAACAGTTTTGAGCGGAGCTGCATTAAATTTTCGATACAAGATTATTGTTCATTTAAGAACAAATAGAGGAAACTAAGTGCTTGTATTGAAAACACTCATGATATGCTTAAGGATCATATAACTTAAGGTCTATCCTCATAAGCCTTTTGAGAGCTCATCAATAAAGACGATGTTTACTAATGACCAAACATATCACAATATGAAGGACTAACTATTAATTATTCCTCATCCGTTTTGATTTTGTCTCTGAATATGTTATGCATGCCTTATTAACATATAGACAGTTTTATTATAAATCAACGTTAAGGGCTTATTCTTGTCATAGATTCTAAATTTAAGTTGAATTTTAAATTTGGGATTGTAGTATGATTAATAGGGGTCTTGAGTTGGATAAACAATTCTATGACTATATTTTTCTGCTGCAATTCTGGTTTAAAATTAAAATGAGTATTAACCCCTGATCAGGCTTATCTAATAGCTCATCATAAATGATTACACGGCCAAGTGGGAGAATGTTGGAATAATATATATATATATATATATATATATATATATATATATATATATATACTAGCATGGTGCCCGCGCGTTGCGGCGGCGACAGTTTATAGCACATTATTCGTGATTTGTCAAAGCGTTCTGGCACGCGCGACAATTTACGACGTGATATTCGTTAATGTTAGCATGATGCGGCATGATGACAATTTAAATGTTGTACATGTGTCTTAGGCGACAGAAACAACCAACGCGGTATTTTTTTTGGTTAGTTTATCAATACTTTCATGATATACATCTATTAATTTTATCATTTGTATCAACAATTTAATTTCCATGCCTAATCATTGTTAATGCCGCCTCACCTAAAATAAATATAAAAAAACACAAATGTATAATTTTCACTGAGAAAAACAATCAAAGGGTATATCTATTGAATAATGGTTCGACTTCAGAGTGATATATAATGACAGGTTATTATATGTATCTGTAAGGCGTATAATGTAAATAATCAGCAAACACCCGAATATAAACATATTAGTCATAAACATAGAATTATGAACTAAATATTAATGTAACAAAAAAATACTAAATTTGTATAGACAATTATGAAAATTATGCTCGAAATTAATTTTATAGAAATACAAGGCTGAAAAAAATCACACGCCCGGGTGAGTTACCCAGACCAGTAGGTGTCTGTCGTGCCGTTCTAGCAAACCGGTGCGGTGTGTATGCAATTGTCGTCCTGACGGGTGTGCAAGTCGGTCCGTCTTTGGTGAGGTGGGTCCGACCCGGACATACGTCATCATCATAGGCTTAGTGGTGTTTGTGAGTTATATATTACGATAAGTTGTTACATGTTTATATGTAGTAGTACCAAGAGTGACCTGAAGCTATTACAAAAGTTAGTTATACATAAGATCCATGCTATGGATATCATACCGTTGTTGCATCTAAACTTGAGACACTTCTCTTAAGCCATTTCTATACGAAAAGTGAGTTGTACATTGATCCGGAATAACCTCTGCTGCTAAACCACCTCCACTAATCCATCTAAAATAACTTTTGCTGATGATGCTTCCTTATTTAAGATTCTGAAGAAAAAAAAACATGAAAAAGGAGACATGTCATATGTAGGAAATTGATAATGAGTTGGATCACATTTCTAAATAAATGTTATTAAGAAGATTTTGTCTCAAATCCCAAGTCATTTAGAACATAACAGAATTAAGTCAGGCATCCAAACTAAAGCCACACATTTGAATGTCTCATAAGGTAACAATATTTCCATTTAATACAATACTTTCACAAGTTTCAACCTCTACAATGACAGCAAATGAATTATAAAGACAAATTGGCGTACCAACATGATAACCAAGACATCAAGTGGCTCATTGTCCTCATAAACATGTACTTAGGATTCATGACCAATGAATATAGAGTATGATCCCCCTTATAAAAGTACATATGAATTCAATACCTGAACATATATAATCTAACTTGCTACACCTATTATTATCCTCATATTTACCTTAATAGTCATTCAAAAAAAAGAATCAATATTTATTAACAAACACCCTATATTATATATATCATCTTAAAAAAAAGTTAATAAAAACCATATCCGACAGAACACAACCAGGAGCCTGAGTATAAAAACAATTGTTTCTTCCATTTAGTTTGCAGCTTACCTGTTGGCTAAAAAAATGAAATTCTAACTCTCTTTGAACCATCAACCATCCTTTTACGTGAATACGGGTTCTGTAAAGAATCAGAATCATTAGAGACCTGAACAAATACACCTTGAGTTTAACTACATAATGTAATCCATTATTCTAGAATTAAGATACATCAAGATTAGTTTACCTGAGCATGCACACTTTCCAGCTTAGGGCATTGCAGAACTAATTTTGTCTAGAATTAAGCAACTAAAACATTGTAGTGCTTTATACTGATCTTAACATGATACCTTTCAATTTGTCTTACCTTCTATTTTTTTCTTCAGCTGCTCACTCTCATCATTTTTCTTTGAACATTCTTCTTCTCTCTCCCCTGCTAATGTTACCATATAGTCAATGCCACAATCCTCATAAATGAATACTTTCTCTTAGCCATAAATCAGAAAATTGTAATGTGGTCAGTCCCTTTTTCTTCCCCACATCTAGTTCACCAGCTTCATTGTTCCAAACACCCATCTTAAAATTATGTAAACCATTAAAATATATATTATTAATCAATGGCCACGTACATAAAGTTATTATATTGTGTCATTTTGGAAGCATCCAAAAAACTTCAATTATTCCCAGTCTTCTTTGTCAAATGGATCCTCAATTGACAAAAATGAATAGACTAAAACTCATAAAAGAAAATAAAGAAAAAAACTGTCAATTGAAACTGATGGTGTAGATGTTACCATTCATTTTGGTCCTAGATCTGATTGATTACACCAGCTTCTGCAAATGATCAAAGCATGAGAAACACAGTTTACAAATATTTATTGTGCTACAAAGATTTCTAAAGAAGTAGCTGAGACAACTGGACTGAGTCATCTGACTCGGGATGTTGAACATGCAATGATAATATATGCAAATTATAAGTTTTGACATCAGGGTTTAAAAGATTGTTTTGATTTTTCTTGACAAAATCTGCATATGCAAACCATCGAGAACGCACTTGAGAAAGAGAGTGTTCTAATCTGATGGGCTTGAAGAAAGAAATTGCATAAACTAAAATAAAAAGTATGAACACTATAGATGTGTTTGATTTTACTTATTAAAACTATTTATTAAGTTGTATTAGAAAAAGATAAGTAGTTTGGAACTTTGGATAGAAGCAAACTTCTTGTGTTTCCCTTTATTTGAAGATGATTAACCAGATTGTGACTTGCCTATTCAAATAAGCAAAATCACCAACATTCAAACTGCTCATATGATTATTATATTCCAACACAATAGAAGCAAATTTTGAACCACTATCTCGTGTATTTTGTTTTGCTACAAACATTAATCTACATATCTTTACTTGAAAAGGAATATACACAGTTTTAATAAGCAACCTCAACCCCCCCCCCCCCTCAACACACACACTGATAAACTTACATATAAGCTCTTCACTATTCATATAGGTTTAGTATGTATATACAGATTGTGACACCCGAGAATTTCAAGGTTAACTTCCGTTAGACAAACCCGTTAGTTACGTTATAAGTAGCTAATGCATAACTAGGCCGAATGCGTCCACGACCTTTGGTTGATCACCGAACCCGTCCATATGTATTATGTGTTTATCATTGATTATCTTTATGTGCAATGTGATTTAAATACATGACTTATGATTGTGTATAGCATGATTGATTGTAAATACTTGATTATGTGAAAATTGCCTAAATTTGGTAGTCAGCGAAACTACCGAGCGAAACTACAGATTCGCCCGGTAGCAGGCTAGACTGATCAATGTACCCGAGATCAGAGCCAGTTTCGCCAGCCAGCGAAACTGCCAGCGAAACTAGCCTCTGATATAAATAAACATAATGAACCCTAGTAGCCTCATTTGCTCAACCACACAACAAACACACACACACTCTCTGAGATTTCTGGACCAGCCGAGAATACCATCAAGAGACCAAGATCTCAGCCTCTAGACCATCATCTCTTCTCCCCTATCGATTCTAGGATCAACCGTGAGTCCCAAAAACTATGCTTTATGTGTTTTCTATATGTTTTCTTCTTAAAGCATGCTCAAACCTTCATGATATTGCTTGATCTTCTGTATATATGCTTTAGGATGCTAGATCTGTAATAAAGTTGATAACTTTACGTGTGAAATCCAACCATGATAGAGATTTATGCCATTTTAGTCATTTTAGGGTTTTATATGTGTTCTTGGTGATTTGATGACAAAATGCATGTTAAACGTGTTAAAGTTGCTTGATTTATGCTAGTAAATGCCCATGGATGCTAAATAATGAATTGCATGTATGATCAGAAGCTGTTAGGTTGATTTTTAGGCAAATCCGTATGTTTTTCACGACCAGCGAAACTGTTGTTCTCTGGGCGAAACTAAGTAGCGAAATTGTGTATCCTTCCAGCGACACTGACCAGCGAAACTATAGTGTCGCCGGGAACCTGACCAGACCAGCTCGAGCGAAACTGTCGAGCGAAATACCCGAACGAAAGTTCAAACCAGTTTCCCTGCGAAACTAGGCTAGCGAAACTGCGTCAGCAGTTTCGGGCGAAACTAGCCTAGCGAAACTGTGTTACCGGGCATTGCCTAGCGAAAGTGCTGCCCGTGCACCTAGTGAAACTGCCTAGCGAAACTATGCTAGCGAAACTAAGACCTGACCTAAAAACCAAACTTGTGAAATTTGCTTAAGTGTTATGCCATGACTTACATGATTATGCCATGATGAAACATGTTTGATATCTGATTTATAAAAACCCTTGCTTATGATCAACCATTGGTGTCGTGTGTCGGTATGTCGAGTCATAGTTGCAACGTGCTATGTTATGGGCCATAGTGACGTTAAGTAAAGATTAGACACGAAACTAATACTTAAGACCTAAACGTGTTCTAGGTCTTCGTTAAACAACAATATTGGATTTACTTGAAGTGTAGCTGTGCAACCAAAGGTGAGTGTCACTAACCCGCTTACCGTGAGTCCGATGGGCCACACAGAATAACTTAACGAAAAACAATGCTGACGAACTCGAGAGTGCTAGGCACCTCACTGATAAACATAAGAACACGGGATGCTTGGCACCCACTTGATGAACTGAAGTGTTTTATGGGAACACTTGTGAATTCTGAATAAACGATTTCTGAAACGAAAACTGTTTTAATATGGCTAGTGTAGGTTAAAGTCTAAACCATATGATATCACATGTTTTCTAAGGATGCCTTATAACTTAAAAGTCCTCAACTAAAATTGTGCCATTAATTGTAAAGCGAGGGGATGTTGGGTAGATCTACTGGAGTTTGACAAACTCCGCCCCGTGGCACGGGGAGTGCACGGAGGTACAATATCAGCCTATTTGCCCGTGGTCCCGAGAGGACACGGGGGAGGTAGAAAACGCGATGACTTGGTCCGCACTGTACGGGATGGCTCGGCCCCCACAAAATAAGTCAGCTTTGGTACAAACTTCCTTAGAGCATGGAACAACGGATTAGCTACCCGCGATATCGGTTGAGTCCTTTAACTTTACGGAACTAGTACATACCCGATGACGTGGTCACGGACAAACCATTTATAAACTGAGAATTAAATACGAGCATTGCTTTTCACAAATAAACATTTTGTAAGTATATCTTGACATGAATTATGACTACCGAGACCGGGCCAATGCATGACAAGCCCACTGTGAACTCACCAACCGTTAGGTTGACACTTGCGTGGTTTAAACTTTTGCAGATCGCTAAGGAGTATCCGGAGCGGGTTGGCATGGCACTTGAAGACCTTTGTTTTGATTTAAACTAAATTGGGAATTTAAAACAATGTCTATGTAAAGCACGTGGTTAGTGCTAAAACGTTATTTTATTCCGCTGCGTTGTGTTTGAAACTTTGATTTTATAATTCGTGTTTGAACTAACCCTGATTCGTTTAGTATTTGTAACTATGGTTGTGGATCCTGGTCTAGTCGCGCCCCTTAACGGTATAAACTCCGTTAGTGGTATTTTGGGGGTGTGACAGATTGGTATCAGAGCCATAGGTTGCAGAGAACTGGAATCATTTTTGAAAACGATTTGGAAACTGCAACTTGAAAACCTTGGTTACAAAACAAACAAACAAATTCCCAAAGACAATTTTTATTTTTTTACGTGCCAACCTGGGATACTCGCTCTGCTGTGTAAGTAAAAGCTTAGTACGTACAGATATACGTATGTATATATATATATAAATATATATGTATAGACCGTGTCTAAGTAGTCTAACGGAAGGACCTTAGGAAATTTTCACACACGAATACGGAATGCGACCGCAAGTACGCACACTACTCTGGGGGAAGCGACAACGAAACAACGCTACACGCTACGTCCTGATTTCTACTACGACGACTACGCCGACGGTGACTTTATGGGAAGCCGACCTTCGACGATAGCATTTACGACGTTCTTCGACGACGCCTCGATTTTGCACAAAATTTTCTGGACTAATAGTGGGATAACGGGGACTGGCTAATGTGCATATTATGGGATATGTATAGAAATATAACTGTGACTGAACACTAGCTATTTTAAACTGTTCAGCAAGATGTCTGGAAGAGGAAACGGAAGAGGCGGTATTCACATGACGCCTGCACAGCTGCAAGCGATGATTGCTGAGCATGTGCAAGCCGCGGTGGCAGCCGTCCAAGCTGCATATGCCGCACAGGGTAACTATTATGCCGGTTAAGGCACAAAGCAATTATATCATGACCTGTTTAAATTTAAAAATCCGAACTATTTATGCATCAGGAAACCAACACCACTGTACGTTCAAGTCCTTCATGGACTGTAAGCCGATGATGTTTTCCGGCGAAGAAGGAGCTGTAGGACTCCTCCGATGGATTGAGAAGTCCGAGAAGGTCTTCTCCATGTGTAATTGTCCAGCTGAAAGCAGAGTGAAATTCGCCACTGGTACTTTTGAAGGAGCTGCCCTCTCTTGGTGGAACGCTGAGATTCAGATGGTTGGGCTAGAAGCGGCTGACAACATGCAGTGGGCAGCATTCAAGGATCTGATTATGGAGGAATACTGTCCTCGCGACCAAGTGAAGAAGCTTGAGGGTGAATTCCTGAATTTGAAGATGTCTGGGTCTGAGATTGAGCAATACACTGCACGATATCACGAATATGAGGTTTTGTGCCCCTCAATGGTTGATGCTGAATTCAAACGCGTCGAGCGTTACCTGGAAGGCCTCGCGCCTCAAATCAAGGGACTGGTAACTGCCAGCAACCCCGCAAACGTGCAGCAAGCCATTCGTTTGGCTCACAAGCTTACCGATCAAGAGGTCGAGAAAGGTACCCTACCTGCAAAAGCCACAGAAAAGACTGCCTTGAGTGGCAAGAGAAAGGCTGAAGATGAAGCTCCTGAAAACTCGCTGAATGTTCAAAGTGTGGGTAACAGTACGGGGAGGTCTTTCAACTCCCAGGGTCAAAGCAAGAGATCAGGGAACAACAGCAGCAACTACCGCCAGGGCGGAAATGGTCAAGGCAACTACAGGGGTAACCTGCCTCTGTGTATCAGATGTGGAAAACATCATGCTGGTGTCTGTAGGAAGAACCAGAGCTGTGAAAGGTGTGGTAAGGGAGGCCACGAAGCTAAAGACTGTTGGGCAATTCTACCCGAGCAACAACAAAACCGCCCCAGAAGGAACAACAACAACAACAACTATGGGAACAATCGGAGTAATGGGAACAACAACGGCCAGAACCAGAACAACAACAATGGGGGAGCACGTGGCTGCTTTGAGTGTGGTGCTCAAGGTCACATCAAGAGAGACTGCCCTCAGTTAAGAAGACAAGGTAATGGCAATCAGGGGAATAATGGTGGGAATGGTAACGGTGGAGGAAATGGTAATGGGAATGGCAATGGAAATGGTGGAAACGCAAATGGTGGGAATGGTAGAGGTCGAGCTTTCGTCATGGGCCAGGGTGAAGCTCGCAATGACGCCAACGTGATCAACGGTAAATTTATTCTGAACGGTTTCTTTGCTACTGTTTTATTTGATTCTGGTGCTGAGAAAAGTTTTATTTCCACTAAATTTGCTAAATTGATTAACGCTAAACCAATCGACTTAGATGCTAAATATGTGGTAGAGCTAGCTAATGGTAAACTTCATGATACAACCCGGATAGTTAAGGATTGTAAGCTAGAACTAGCTGGCCATACCCTAGGAATTGACCTTATGCCTTTCCCAATTGGTAGTTTCGACGTTATAGTAGGAATGGATTGGTTATCCGAAAATCGGGCTGAAATTTTATGTAAGGAAAAGGTGGTTCGTATTCCACTCGAAGACGGCAAAGTGTTAACGGTCCAAGGTGAGAAAGGTGGAACAGTCACCGGCATTATTTCATTTCTCAAAGCTCAGAAATGCCTCCGTAAGGGTCACTTCGCGATTCTTGCAAACGTCACTGACACGACACATCCCGAGCGCAAAATTGATGATTACCCGATAGTTCGCGACTTCCAAGACGTATTTCCTGAAGATCTGCCTGGTTTGCCTCCATTTCGACAAGTTGAGTTTGGGATTGATTTAGCTCCAGGTGCCGCTCCGATCGCACGCGCACCTTACCGATTGGCTGTAAGTGAACTCAACGAACTCTCCTCACAACTGCAAGAACTACTCGACAAGGGGTTTATTCGTCCAAGTTCGTCTCCATGGGGAGCTCCGGTACTGTTTGTTAAGAAGAAGGATGGAACGTTCCGCATGTGCATTGACTACCGAGAGCTTAACAAAGTTACGATCAAGAATCGGTATCCACTTCCTCGAATCGACGATCTCTTCGATCAACTGCAAGGTTCAAGCTACTTTTCAAAGATTGATCTACGGTCTGGATATCACCAACTTCGCGTTCGTGATGAGGATGTACCTAAGACAGCTTTCAGAACTCGGTATGGACACTACGAGTTCCTGGTTATGCCGTTTGGGCTAACCAATGCACCTGCCGTATTTATGGATCTAATGAATCGAGTGTGCAAGCCGTACCTCGATAAGTTTGTGATAGTCTTCATCGACGATATTTTGATCTACTCCAAGACAAAGGAAGAACACGAGGAGCATCTGCGTCTTATATTGGAATTGCTCCGCAAGGAACAGCTTTATGCTAAGTTTTCGAAGTGCGACTTCTGGATCCGCGAAGTCCAGTTTCTTGGACACATTGTAAATGAGGAAGGAATTCATGTAGATCCAGCCAAAGTGGAAGCAATTAAGAACTGGTCTACCCCAAGAGCGCCAACAGAGATCCGACAATTTTTAGGGCTTGCCGGATATTATCGAAGGTTTATTAAAGGTTTCTCTCAACTGGCTCAACCCTTAACAGCCTTAACGCACAAAGGAGTGCAATACAGATGGGGTGAAAAGGAAGAGCGCGCATTCCAAACGCTCAAAGATATGTTATGTTCGGCTCCAATTCTTGCGTTACCCGATGGAGTTGACGATTTTGTAGTTTATTGCGATGCATCGATTCAAGGACTCGGTTGCGTGTTGATGCAACGAGATAAAGTAATTGCCTATGGGTCCAGGCAACTAAAGGATACAGAAAAGAATTATACAACGCATGATTTGGAAATGGGAGCCGTTGTTCATGCACTTAAGATTTGGAGACACTACTTATATGGAACAAAGTGCACAATATTCACCGACCATAAGAGTTTACAACACATCTTCGATCAGAAAGATCTCAACATGCGGCAAAGAAGGTGGGTTGAATTACTAAATGATTATGATTTGGCAATCAAGTATCATCCTGGAAAAGCCAACGTTGTGGCTGATGCCCTGAGCAGAAAAGAATACGAAAAGCCTCGTCAGGTACGAGCGCTTCAACTTACAATACATTCAGGATTACCGGATCGGATTCGTGATTGTCAACGAGAAGCTTTGAAAGCAGAGAACTTCGCAGCTGAAGCACTACGTGGTATAGATGGCCATTCGGAAGTTAAGTCCGATGGACTCACGTATTATAATGACAGAATCTGGGTTCCAATGTTTGGAAATCTCCGTGAACTCGTGATGGACGAGGCTCACAAGTCAAGATACTCGGTGCACCCTGGATCAGATAAAATGTATCAGGACTTGAAGAATCTTTATTGGTGGCCGAATATGAAAGCCGACATTGCTCGATATGTGGCTAAGTGTTTAACATGTTCAAGGATCAAGATTGAATACCAAAAGCCTTCTGGTTTACTACAACAACCAAAGATCCCAGAATGGAAATGGGAGGACATCTCCATGGATTTTGTAACGGGATTACCTCATCGATCAAACCAACCGGATGCGATTTGGGTTATCATCGATCGGCTAACCAAATCTGCACATTTCATTCCAATGAAGGAAAGTGATAATATGGATAAGTTGACAAAGTTGTACATTGACCGAATTGTGAAGCTTCACGGTGTGCCAAAGACTATAATTTCTGATCGAGATCCTCGATTCACTTCCCGGTTATGGCAATCAATGCAGGAAGCACTGGGAACCCGACTAGACATGAGTACAGCTTATCACCCGCAAACAGATGGTCAATCGGAACGAACCATTCAAACCTTGGAAGATATGCTCCGAGCTTGTGTTCTGGACTTTGGGAAAGATTGGGAGACTCACCTTCCACTGGTGGAGTTCTCTTACAACAATAGCTATCATTCAAGCATCGGTGCAGCCCCTTTTGAAGCACTTTACGGCAGAAAATGTAGATCGCCCGTGTGTTGGGCCGAAACGGGTGAGAAAGGGCTCACTGGACCGGACGTTATCCATGATATGACCGAACGGATTATTCAGATTAGGCAACGGTTAGCTGCAGCACGTGATCGACAAAAGAGTTATGCCGACAAACGCCGAAAACCTCTAAAGTTTGAGGTGGGTGACAAAGTATTGTTGAAGGTATCTCCTTGGAAGGGAGTGATACGCTTCGGAAAGCGTGGAAAGTTAAATCCTCGCTACATCGGTCCGTTTGAAATTATTGGGGAAGTAGGCCCGGTGGCCTATCGATTGCAACTCCCTGCTGAACTCGATGGAGTTCACAACGTGTTTCACGTTTCCAATCTGAAGAAATGTCTGGCTGAAGACATCGAAATAATTCCTTTGGAGGAATTGGAAATTGACGAACATTTGAGATTTATTGAGCAACCAGTAGAAATCATGGGACGCGAAGAGAAAGCCCTCAAACGTAGCAAGATTCCGATCGTCAAGGTGCGATGGAACTCAAGACGTGGACCTGAATATACTTGGGAGCGTGAGGATCAGATGAAGAAAAAGTATCCCCACTTGTTTGAGCAAACGTCCACGGAAACTCATGGTATGATTTAATTTTGGGGACCAAAATTCCTTAACGGGAGGAGGATGTGACAACCCTAAAACTTTTTGCTTTCTTTCCCCAGCGACGATAGCAACGACGACAGCTGATGCTGCGAACGCTACGACACAAGAATAATTTTCGGGACGAAAATTCCAATTTCAGGAGAATGATGTGACACCCGAGAATTTCAAGGTTAACTTCCGTTAGACAAACCCGTTAGTTACGTTATAAGTAGCTAATGCATAACTAGGCCGAATGCGTCCACGACCTTTGGTTGATCACCGAACCCGTCCATATGTATTATGTGTTTATCATTGATTATCTTTATGTGCAATGTGATTTAAATACATGACTTATGATTGTGTATAGCATGATTGATTGTAAATACTTGATTATGTGAAAATTGCCTAAATTTGGTAGTCAGCGAAACTACCGAGCGAAACTACAGATTCGCCCGGTAGCAGGCTAGACTGATCAATGTACCCGAGATCAGAGCCAGTTTCGCCAGCCAGCGAAACTGCCAGCGAAACTAGCCTCTGATATAAATAAACATAATGAACCCTAGTAGCCTCATTTGCTCAACCACACAACAAACACACACACACTCTCTGAGATTTCTGGACCAGCCGAGAATACCATCAAGAGACCAAGATCTCAGCCTCTAGACCATCATCTCTTCTCCCCTATCGATTCTAGGATCAACCGTGAGTCCCAAAAACTATGCTTTATGTGTTTTCTATATGTTTTCTTCTTAAAGCATGCTCAAACCTTCATGATATTGCTTGATCTTCTGTATATATGCTTTAGGATGCTAGATCTGTAATAAAGTTGATAACTTTACGTGTGAAATCCAACCATGATAGAGATTTATGCCATTTTAGTCATTTTAGGGTTTTATATGTGTTCTTGGTGATTTGATGACAAAATGCATGTTAAACGTGTTAAAGTTGCTTGATTTATGCTAGTAAATGCCCATGGATGCTAAATAATGAATTGCATGTATGATCAGAAGCTGTTAGGTTGATTTTTAGGCAAATCCGTATGTTTTTCACGACCAGCGAAACTGTTGTTCTCTGGGCGAAACTAAGTAGCGAAATTGTGTATCCTTCCAGCGACACTGACCAGCGAAACTATAGTGTCGCCGGGAACCTGACCAGACCAGCTCGAGCGAAACTGTCGAGCGAAATACCCGAACGAAAGTTCAAACCAGTTTCCCTGCGAAACTAGGCTAGCGAAACTGCGTCAGCAGTTTCGGGCGAAACTAGCCTAGCGAAACTGTGTTACCGGGCATTGCCTAGCGAAAGTGCTGCCCGTGCACCTAGCGAAACTGCCTAGCGAAACTATGCTAGCGAAACTAAGACCTGACCTAAAAACCAAACTTGTGAAATTTGCTTAAGTGTTATGCCATGACTTACATGATTATGCCATGATGAAACATGTTTGATATCTGATTTATAAAAACCCTTGCTTATGATCAACCATTGGTGTCGTGTGTCGGTATGTCGAGTCATAGTTGCAACGTGCTATGTTATGGGCCATAGTGACGTTAAGTAAAGATTAGACACGAAACTAATACTTAAGACCTAAACGTGTTCTAGGTCTTCGTTAAACAACAATATTGGATTTACTTGAAGTGTAGCTGTGCAACCAAAGGTGAGTGTCACTAACCCGCTTACCGTGAGTCCGATGGGCCACACAGAATAACTTAACGAAAACAATGCTGACGAACTCGAGAGTGCTAGGCACCTCACTGATAAACATAAGAACACGGGATGCTTGGCACCCACTTGATGAACTGAAGTGTTTTATGGGAACACTTGTGAATTCTGAATAAACGATTTCTGAAACGAAAACTGTTTTAATATGGCTAGTGTAGGTTAAAGTCTAAACCATATGATATCACATGTTTTCTAAGGATGCCTTATAACTTAAAAGTCCTCAACTAAAATTGTGCCATTAATTGTAAAGCGAGGGGATGTTGGGTAGATCTACTGGAGTTTGACAAACTCCGCCCCGTGGCACGGGGAGTGCACGGAGGTACAATATCAGCCTATTTGCCCGTGGTCCCGAGAGGACACGGGGGAGGCAGAAAACGCGATGACTTGGTCCGCACTGTACGGGATGGCTCGGCCCCCACAAAATAAGTCAGCTTTGGTACAAACTTCCTTAGAGCATGGAACAACGGATTAGCTACCCGCGATATCGGTTGAGTCCTTTAACTTTACGGAACTAGTACATACCCGATGACGTGGTCACGGACAAACCATTTATAAACTGAGAATTAAATACGAGCATTGCTTTTCACAAATAAACATTTTGTAAGTATATCTTGACATGAATTATGACTACCGAGACCGGGCCAATGCATGACAAGCCCACTGTGAACTCACCAACCGTTAGGTTGACACTTGCGTGGTTTAAACTTTTGCAGATCGCTAAGGAGTATCCGGAGCGGGTTGGCATGGCACTTGAAGACCTTTGTTTTGATTTAAACTAAATTGGGAATTTAAAACAATGTCTATGTAAAGCACGTGGTTAGTGCTAAAACGTTATTTTATTCCGCTGCGTTGTGTTTGAAACTTTGATTTTATAATTCGTGTTTGAACTAACCCTGATTCGTTTAGTATTTGTAACTATGGTTGTGGATCCTGGTCTAGTCGCGCCCCTTAACGGTATAAACTCCGTTAGTGGTATTTTGGGGGTGTGACACAGATAATTATGAGGATGAACAAAAGCACAGAAGCTCACAAGTTCAACTTATTGGAATAAAGGAGGCTTGCAGATAGTAAGCACGTGTTCACCTTTATTTAAAACTGAAACATACAAAGCCATCAGTGGGGGTTCATGCCCAATTTTGTTATATAAATATAGAAGCTTGATTTCAGAGTGCTACATCAAAAAGAAGATATTAAACCGATTTTAAATATAGAAGCTGGGAGTAACGATAGTTGTACCTTTGTTCAACTTCTTCGAATCTTCATGAAATTAGAATTGAGGAATGAGCAGATTTGAGAGCTTAAACCTTACCTTGAAAGATCTCGATTGAACACAAACACTCGACATACGAAGAATCCGCTTTTAAAATTAAGGAATGAGCAGATTGAGAGCTTAAACCCTACCTTGAAATTACCGTCGATGTGTGCTAAACGGCTGATCGAAGAACAAAATTGCAAATACTATAAACATAGCGCATGCAATAAACTCTTAGATTTGGGTTCATAGCTGGACGACTTCCTACTCGGTGTGAATTTAAGCTCTGAGATGTGGATTTGAGAGAGAGCAGCGGCACGCGGCGTACGTTTAGGTCAAAATAAAGAAGAAAACAAATCTGTTAGAAGCAATACAGATGCCTTTGAGCTACAATCACCGCCAATCGACATCGATAAAACGGCGTTTGGCCGTAAAAGGGGTCGACGGTGGACAACCCCGTGCTTCTGATGCGCGATGGACAACCCGTGCTGCTAAAAAGTAAAAACCCTTTTGAAATTTGGTAATCGAGAGGACATATATGGCTGAAGAAGACGAAGCGTGCTTAACGAAGGCGTGCTTCACGAAGGCGGAGATTGCGGTTATCGAGAGGAGATAAGAGTAAATGCAGCGGAGTAAATGCAGCTTAGCTTAGCGTGTGCAGGGAGAGGAGAAGCGTGCTTCACGAAGACGGCTTCTGGTTCACGTGGTTAATTCCTATTTTAACCTTGCTTTTGAACATGATTATTTGTGTAAGAGTTGTTGTGCTTTAATTTTGATGCTTAAACAACTTGTACATGATGCATAAATTTTTATACGCGTCTTAAGATTAAGAAAATTTTATGACCAAATTACCCTTTTGAGCAATATGTATTATATATAGTAATAGATATAGGGTTAGGTTCAAATGAGAACTTTTTATTTTGAGAACTTTTGAGAACTAAATCTCAACCACAAATTTCAGGGGGGGACCACTACAATTCATGGGAGGGGGGATACATGTAATAAACATGTGGCTCAAATTTGTTCTTTTTAGTTCTCAAATCAAATTGGTTCTCAAATGATCCTCTCCCTGTATATATATATATATATATATATATATATATATATATATATATATATATATATATATATATACAGGAAGGATAAAATGAAAATCTCTCTGAGTTTGGAAAACCGTGAAAACCAAGCTAAAAAATTCAATTTTTATTCCGATTCTTTTTATGGTGATTCTCTAAGTTAAAAAAATCTCCTTTATGCAAAAAACAATAAAAAAAACGCCTAGTCAAATTTTTTTAAAAAAATATTTTATAACCGAGGTTACATATGTAACAGTACCCTGTTACATATGTAACCTTGGTTATAAAATATTTTTAAAAAAAAATTTGACTAGGCGTTTTTTTTATTTTTTTGCATAAAGGGGGTATTTTTAAATTAGAGAATCACCATAAAAAATCGGAACAAAAATCGAATTTTTTAGCTTGGTTTTCACGGTTTTCCAAACTCGGAGAGGTTTTCATTATAACCCTCCCCTATATATATATATATATATATATATATATATATAGGGGAAGGATCCTGCGAAAACACCCTTTTTTTGTGAGAACTGCGTAAACAAAACTTAAAACCTACATAACTTTTTCATACGTTAATATTTTTTTAAAAAATTTGCACCAAAAGTCTTAAAATTATATTATCTTTAATCATATAAAAGTTTTAAAAAACTTAATGCTTTTTTATTTTTTTTAAATATTTTTTTGTGTGGTGCACATGTGCATCACAAAAATAACTCATACTTTTAGTATGAGTTAATATTTTTTTTTCTTAGTCGCACCATATGCAATATATTTTCATAATTTTTTTGCGTTTTTATTGAATGTTGCACATGTGCATCATAACAAAAAAAACGCTCATACATGTGATATACATTAATAGTTTAAAAAGAAATTGCACCCTAAATCTTATAGTTGTGTTATCTTTAGATTTAAAGAAAAAATAGCATTTTATAACTTTTTTTAATTATATGATGCACATGTGCATCACACGGGAAAAAAAACGTTCAGTTTTTTTTTTAATATTTTGCTCCAAATTTAAAGATAACGTAATTCTAAGACTTTTGGCGCAAATTTTATGAAAAATCGTTAACGTATGAAAAAGTTACGTGAGTTTTAATATGTGTTTTCGCAGTTTTCACAAAAAGATGTGTTTTCGCAGGATCCTAACCCTATATATATATATATATATATATATATATATATATATATATAATTATATTTATGACCTAAATCATTTATCTTAAATAATCAATAATCTTATTACCTAATTTAACCCTATCAGGCATTTATTTGATAGACGTAATTGCCCTTATTGATAGGATTAGGGTTTCCCCTTTGGTGTATAAATAGAGATCATAGGGAGAGAAAAACACCACCACTAATCACCTACACAATTTCGTGATTCTCTCTCTCTCCCTCTCTAAAATTCATGGGTCTCCCCACATTAGCCATCCTCATCATACACCCTAAACGGAAACTCGAACAACATATCTGGATGGATACTTCAAACACTGCTGACTATACTCTCTAGCAACAGGTAATCTTTATATTATTATCTGTTTATTTGTCTTATGATTCAGGATTTGTTCAACAGTCTATTCTAATTTAACTTGTCACAAAATGAAACTTTGGACGTGTTATGTGTATAGTATTAGTCTCAAATTAATCACTACCATTAATTTAACATATGATCAATAACTACATTTTCCTTTCTATCCTTCTTTAATGCACACATACTTTTATGACTTGTTATATGTGTGGATGTTGACACATACATAAAACATATAGTATACACAGTTGTACCTTCCGTCTGGATTAAAGAGAACTAGTTTTGGTTACGTGTGGTTCGAAACAAACCCAATTATGTGGCTTAACATAATTCATCTTTAATCACATTGTAAAATAAAATATATGTATTTTGTGGCAAATATGCTAAAAGCATGTTCTTTAGAAAAAGAATCAAACTAAAAGCATCAACGTGACATGAGTTAAATAATCAATAAAAAGGAATCAATACCATCAATAGAAAATATGTCATGGATATTTAATTTTCAGGTAGCAACCTTTAATTAATATAAGATATATTTAAAATAAGAATTGTTTTTGTTACGTATGCTAAGATGCATACGATTACTATCTACAAATTCGTAAAAAGATAAAAAAAAAAAAAAAAAGAGGATTGATGTGGTTAAGAAAATGGAACCTTCGAATTTTATGAATAGAATTGTACAAGATTTTCTCCGGGTTATTCGTAGTGACGGGTTGGGCCAGCACATGTCACCAGTGGAATACCGGTTATTCTCAAATACCGCCTTATGATTCTCATTTTCCCGGTAGATGAGAAATGCCCCATTTGTCGCAAGGCGTGTCTGGATTCATTTGGGGAGCATGCCGTCCATTGCAGAGAGCTATCCGGGTTCAAATATCGACACGACTTGGTTACGGATGTTCTCTTCGACATATTCAAGCGCGCGAGAATTTCGGCTAAGAAAGAAGCTCCGATCAACTTTTTGACGGACCCGTCCGATGGGCGATCAACTCTTAGACCGACAGACATCTTGGTCTTTGAATGAATGAAAGGAAACATGCTTGCTTGGATCTAACTGGGGTCTCCCCTCTTGTGAGCTTGGTAGCCGGTGAGTTCAAGGTGGGTCAGGCGGCCTTTAAAGCTATTGCGGTGAAAGTGAACAAGCACAAGAAAGCGTACCTTAAAAATCAACATATGTTTATTTCTTTTGCTTTTGACACCTTTGGTTCCTCGTCCCTGAGGCCGCTGAAACTCTGAGTAGAGTCAAAGGGGTCATTCATAGCAATGTTGTGACCCCGGGTTCTATGAATATTGTTTTCACATGGCTTAGTTTTGCTATTCAGAAAGATTTAGCGGCGCAGCTTGTTGCCCGCCTTCCTTGTATGTCAGGGTGAATTGTTTTGGCTTTGGATTGCGTGTAATTCCCACTTGTTGAGTATGAATTATATATAAAAAAAGTTAGACATAACTTTAATATATTTTTTGTTTACTAACTAAATTTTATCATTTGTATGTTACCGTGATGATAAAGCAGATACACAAAAACAAATGTATTGGTAAATTACAACGTGAAGGAAACAGAAAAAAGAAATGACCGATCAACAACGTTAAATTAGAAGTCAAATCTCCATATATCAAATTTAAAACCTAAAGGTTATGTATGACCAGATATATATCTATTCATAATAGTTAAATATAACATTACACAAAATTAGAAACCTATAAGCAAGGCTATGAAAAACGACATAAAAAATTAAAAAATAATCATTTTTTTAAAACCATTTAAAAAGATAAAAAAAATAACCTTGAACCGGTATGTTTATATATAGAGTAATTTCTAAGTATTACATATTTTCAAAGCAATTGTTATCCGGAGACCTATTAAAAATATTATTTTAATTAAAAATCTTGATTGATGCTCTTAAAATAATTTAGATTTTTTTTTAAACGGCAAACACTCGGTTATTCGAGAGTGTTATCCTGGCAAATGATGTTACCCACGACACACTGCGATCACAGGTCGTGCGAGTAACCAAGAACCACTATGTTGCACATCACCCACCGCCTTAAGGTCCACTGGGGTAAATCCTCTGACCCACCTCTATAATTTTTAATTCATCATATATTTTTTGTGTCTGGTGGGATTTGAACCATTGACCTTCACATTAGAAGACAATGGTATATTCACTCCACTAAATAATAGGGATAAAATAATTTAGATAACTTCTACACACCTTTGCATAAAATATTGAACGTACGGCCACTCATCGATACCAAACCAATTCGATTACTTGATATATATTTTGGAATAACCTTTAATTTACCATAAAAAAAAATTGAACGTACGGCAACCCATGACTCATAGATACCAAACCAATTGGATTATTTGATATAAATTTTGGAATAAACTATGACCAACATTTAGTTATATAGTGAGTTGTCTTACTAAATTTATTTTTGTCATCTTGATACAAATAATAAATTAGAGATCGACCGCGCGTTGCTGCGGTAACTCAAGAAAGTATAACAAACGTGTTAATAAAACAAAGAAGATATCGGTTTCTTAAGAAGATGTAAAATATACCTACATAAATTAAAATGCTTACTTTAACCATGATCTATTGTTGATATTGTACAAACAACAGTCATTTCAAGAACCAATTTAAAAAATAACATTCAAAACATTAGTGACTCTTGAATTTTATATTTTAAGTAATAGAGATCAACCGCGCGTTGCTGCGGTAATCCGGACAAATACAAGAAAAGTGGACAACGAAGCAAAATTTGATTGATACATTGTCTATTTTAAAAAAATGATAATGGAACTTGTTCGATACGGAGACCTTTATTCTCGTGTGATAGTAGTTCTTGTGTAGGAAGAGTATGTGGAATGCAAATAATAAGTAAAATTTGTTTAAAATTTATCGTAAGTGCAAGAGAAAAATATGATGCAAGTAAATATCTAGTAGAGTCTAGGTTAAATAAATCGATGGCAGGGTATTTATTTATTTATTATATAAAAAAAAGAGTGGTAAATGATGTGGTGTGCTAATATTCATATTCATAATAATATATATAAAGTCAAATGGATTACACTTATTTGGTTTGAGCCGTTTGTGTGAGCCAAATGCAATGACCAAGTTATGGAAATAGTTAACAATTTTATAAGGTGCCAAATGTTTCCTGCCGGACGTTTCGGCGGGTTATTTTGTTGTTTTTCCCTCTATGTTTGAGTAGAGGTTTACCTAAGTTTGCAATATATATATATACTATTGATATGGTTTGGCATGAAACCATAGGAAAGTTTGCAATTGTATAGACTCAAAGGCTGAAGCGGCACCACAACTAAATAGAAATACAAACCTCCAAACAAAGATCAGCAAAAAAAAAAAAACAATTAAGAACCATGGCGAACAACTCAACTCACTTTTCAAACTGCAAATCATAGTTTGAATTTGGTCAAAATAACCATGAACAACACTAAGAAAAAATAACGACGAATTTGAAGAAGTAGATTACATTTAACTAAACGAAGAGGTGGAAAAATACCTAAGAAAAATTGACATAATTGCTACAGAACCTAAGAAGCAATAGAAACCTGTAAATTAAACTTTAGTACAGTGTATCTTAAATGTTGACCTAAACAACTTTGGTCAACCTAACTATGAACAACAACCTAAGAGGTAGCTGAAAGTAATTAAAGTAATTTAATAACTCCAGAAAATAAAAAAAAAAAAAATGAACATACAGGTGAAAAAATAGAAGAATAAAGGGCAATAATCACCAAGGTCAAAGCAATAACCGGTGCATACTTATAGCCGCTTTCACCATCATGATCTGCCTGGCTCTTGCACATTCTGCTAAACAAAAGGAATCATATTATAAACCATCTCTGCAATAACTAAAATTTGGATAGTTTTGCATCATTCAAGTTTCTAATTTTAAGCTCTAATAGAGGCACATACCTTCACAAAATCAGCTTGCTTACTACCCGCTTTACTAACATAGTAGAGTTCTGAGCCTGCAAGTGAGATATCTATGTATCCTCATTCACCATATATGAAGTGATCTATACACACATTAATGATATATCTAGATGCAAGGGAAGCATATTAAAATCATATCAACTTGGCGTCACTAAGCTTGCAAACATGTTGATACTTTCAAAATAGCACACATGTAATAATGAACTCCACTTGAACAAAACTATAACCAAATTGTGTTATCGCTTCAGTCTTTTCAACAGCCCATGACATTCTTGGCATAGCATCTCAGTTATGAAATTCTCATGGATTTATTCAAACCTACCCAAATAATTTGACTTTAAGAAATGTAGTAGAAAATGTTACCAGTAATATCAGAATTAATGGGTGGCAGGACATTTGTAATATGATATGTGTCAACAAAGTGCCTCTGTCAAATCACGGCCTGACCTTAATCGTAGAGTAACTTCGATGCTTTGACAGTTGCAACAAAATAATGGAAATGATCACTTCTGTCTCAGATTTCAATAATTGACCCGCCTTCAAACATTAGTTTAATATATTTCATGACTGCAGTTCACATAACCAGAACATTGCAGTTTAAAAACATCAAAATAACATGTACAGAAATCAGAAAATCCATAACCCTCAGATCCTAGAACAAACCAGTTTTAATATATCAGTATAAATTCAGGTTTAAATACACCAAAAGTGAATGCTATTCATTGTTACATCACTTAGCCAACAAATGATACATTAGAACGCGACTTAATAATAACGAAGTTATGAAACAAAGAGGTATATCTCATACTATTCAGTATTTATAATTTTATACAGAATGGATAAATATTCATCTCAGTTACTAATTATTTTCAAGAAACTAAATATTGAAGCAATGCAAGAGTTTTAGCATCCATATTAGTTGTTACTTGCATGAAATAATGATTACCTTTCATTAACTAATTACCAGGTCAGCAATATCAAATCCCAGAAAATCAACTAACAGAAAGAACAATTCAAGCAAAAATGATAAAAATAATAGCAATACCTGAAGGATGGGATTATTTTGCCGGTCTTCATCTAAACCTTTTTCGTCTTGCTCCATATATATTCCAATTCAAATTTAGCTATTTGGAGGCTTCTAGCTGGAGGGCTAGATGTTCAAAATATTAGAAATGATCCTCCTACACCACCTTTAAATAAAGCAAAACATAAATCTTTACAGCAAGAATGACATGCTCGAGCTAATCAAGGTTCCCAATGGGTCGGGTCAAATTTAAAGAAAAAAAAAGGTTCCAACAAATAATAGTATAAATATTGGTTTGAGACATGATAAGGGTATATATATAGTGTATTTGAACAACTCTATTAAAGACTTGAAAGTAATTAAACGAACCTTTGAAGACACTTCATTCGAACCAAACCAACGATTAAGGCCCTACGATAGATGATACTCGACCGATAGAGATTTTTTTCGTTTTAAAAACCCTTCAGAACCTGATAGAAAACAAATAAATCAATGATAAATGATCAAGAGTTGATACACAATAAAGATTAAAGTATTAGAATATCAAAAACTGTATAAAAAAATACTCAAGTACAACTATAATGTATATGTATTATAGATAAAAAAAATGCTTGAGTTTTGAACCTCTTGTTTGTGGGTAAATGCGGGTACACCAATTAACTGTCCGTGTAGCCCAAGGATTAACGAAGTTATAAAATGAACGCATAACTGTCATCTAACCTTTTTTGAATTGCAATCTATGCATCAATTTTTCTGTTTGGCTTTCTGAGAGTCAAACTGTCAAGAAATTATAGATTTATAGTTTGTTTGTGGTTTGACTCTCTAAAAGTTATAGATCACAGAGAATATTTGAACCATAAATTAAACTGTCAAGAAATTATAGATTTATAGTTTGTTTGTGGTTTGACTCTCTAAAAGAAATAAATCACAGAGAATATTTGAATTTCAATCTATGCATCGATTAATTCTTGTCGTCTCATTCAAATTTCCTAGCTTTAATACTTGTCGTCTCATTCAAATTCACTAACTTGGATAATATTTGAACCATAAATCAAATTCAGATTTCAGATACAATTATAGATCACAGAGAAGCGATTAATTCTTAGAACATGATCATAGTACGTCTCACACATCAACATGTGGTCATTTAGGTAGTATATATCTCATGGCTCCCTAACCATGCTTCAAACCTAAAAATAATCATGGAAAGATATATTTAGAATGAAGAACCAATCATGGTCCTTGATTAGGGTCAGTTCATAAAAAAATAATCATGGGTAAGTTCATAAAAAAATTGACTTAGCTTCATTAGGGTCCCTTACACAAAGAAAGAAACAAATACGACCATTACCTCATGTAACCTTGGTGGAGAACTTGATAAGCATCACCAGACACCTTTCATCAAAAAGTATAACAAATGAATGAAATGAACTCAAGCATGGGATGAACTTAAATATAGCTCAAGTTCATGAACATCCGATAGAGATGGACAAAAGCTCAAATATGTGATAAAGCTCAAGTTGAGTTATCTCAAATTTGTGATAAAGCTCAAAGTCAACATTTATATACTAAAAATAAATGCAAATATTGAATCTGCAACACCATTCACATATAATCCATTAAAAAAGTACCTGTGTCTAACTTTTAACTTCAATTTTATGATTGTTTTCTAGAGATTAAAGTGACAAACACCTGAAATTGAAGTTAAAACCTACCTAAATATGTTTTGACTTACATACTTGGATATGGAATTCAATCGAACAGTAGAGCGGGAGACGAAAATCACTTCTTTTACAGAACTAAACAATATTAAAGCATTAGGATTTCAAACGGTACGGAAAAAATACTCCTGTAATTTCAGTTCTAACCTATGATAACATGAATCTGGTGAATTTAGCATCAATAAGCAAAGGCATAAAACGATCAAAGGTTACGTGCAATTTCAAAACCCTCCAAAATACAATCACTTCAAAAGCAACATACTTGAAGGACACATCATCTAAAACAAAATCCATCTTCTTCCAGATCCCTTTTTGATACACATATAAACATAAAACCAAGAAAACCCCAAATCGAAGCAAATAAAATAGGAGCTTTCTACCTACCTATATGGTGAAGGGCTGAGAGTGACCAACGACACAAATACCTTTGGAGGCTTCAAAAATAGGCATTCGAGATCCAATTTCTTCAATCTCTGCAATATGAACAGATAATTTCACGATAATTTGAAAACAAATCGTTACCCCATAAAACCCTAACTGCAGATCCAAAAGATTTTAAAAAAGAAAAGTGAGTAGAAGAACTGATTAAAGAAATCTTACAATCGATTGCCTTCATCTACATCACGGAGATACAGATAACAGGAAATCGAAGACGAAGAAAGATGAGAGGTACCAAGCGGCTGGAAACCCGTTTTTTTCGTCATGAATGCCAAGCAACCAAAGTAATCTGAATTTGGATCGGATTTTGGAAGTCGAATGCTCCAAACCTCTCGATTCTTTCTCGTTAGGTCACTGTTGGAAGAGGTAGACGAAGGCGGCTCTGAGATGATGTGAGGTTAATGTTCCCAAGTTTACTTAAGGGAGGAAAAGAAAGGAAAGGGAAGGAAAAGAAAGGAACTTTGTGTTCCCAAGTTTCATTAAAAGAAAGAAAGGGAAGGGAAATAAAAATTGTGTGTTCCCAAGTTTCATTTAAAGAGGGAAAGGGAGGGAAAGGGAGAGAAAATTAGGCAAGTATTCTAGGTTTTTCTTTCCTTCCGATTTGGAAGGAAATGGAAGGAAAACAATCCCTCTCTTTCTTTTCTTTTCCTTTCCCCTCTTTTCCTTTCCTTTCTTTTCCTTTCTTTTCTTTTCTCTCCTTAAGTGAACTCGGGAACATAGTGTAAGAGAAAGAGAGAGAGAGAGCAAGGCGTGTAAAACACACCTGGGTTGAACATGGGTAGATCCAGATTCCGGGTCCGGATCCGAATGGCACAGAAGCATAAGTTGCTTTCTCCTTTGTATATATATACAATATTTTAACATAAATGGTCTCTTGTTGTAACACGGACGGTACCCCTCGTCTATTAAGTCACTCTTACGGGCAAACACATAATTTTTTTACATACATACATACACACATACACGTAGGCATGTATGTATACATGCATACATATGTACATACATGTATGTATAGCATGCATACATACATACAAACAAGTTTAAATAAATATATTAACTTAAGGTATGTCGAAGACAACAAAATAATTCTAAAAGAAATTAAAAATTCATTTTATAAAGAACATATGCATTAAAAATTTTTGTAGTTATTGAGGTAGAGAAAATAAAAAATTTGTATAGAAGTAAAAAGTAAACAATAAATCATTTACTTACTAAATAATTATAAACAAATTTTCATTTTTTTGATAAAGATTAAAAGATTTGAATTTCATAAAATTTATAAAGAGCAAATGCGACTTGGACTTATGAGTTAAAGAATATAAGGACAAAAAAATAACACTACACTGGAACACGTTCTTATTTAATCTTGTGGCTTATTGTATTTAACACGAAAAATTATATGGAAAATAAATAAGAAAAAACAATTTGGAAAAGAGCAAGATTGGACCAATAAAATATAACACCAAAAAAAGCAAGCCACAATACCTCAACCATTAGGCTACTCAACCATTAGGCTAGAACATATATATTTACTACTATATAAAGCATCTATTTTGGTCTAAACCTAAACTCTTAATTTTAAGACTTTAAAACTAAAGAAGCATGATTTACAAGTACCTAAAGCAACCAACTAAATGGATTTAACCAAATCCTTTATCTCAACTAAAAGGGTTCAACCGTACACCTGAACATACTTACACCTCCTGAACAAACTACACCTTTATACACCTACTCAATCTCTTTCTTGCTTTTACACCAGAAGAACCCCAAATCGAAAATTTGAAATTCTCTCTTTCTTCCTTTTCAAATCGATGAAGAGACAGGTTAGTTTTTTCTTCGGATCTGCTCTCTCTTTCTTCTTTTTCTCAATCGATTTCAGGTCATCGGATTACTAAGCTATCGTTCGATTCATGTTATCGTCCCTCTCTCTCTTTCAAATAGTCATGAAACCGGCGATCGGAAGCGTGCGCTGGCGACCCTGACCATAGAAGCATGCGCCGGCGACCATGACCTCTTTTGGGCATACGCATGTAAGCCGTCGCTCTAAAAAAATACAGATCTCATTTATCTTTTGAAATTGTCACTCTCTCTCTCTCTTAGAAATCGTCATCTCTTTCTCTTCAACACTCTAATCTTTTGAATTTGTTGCCTGCACAGGTGACATGAGGATGCAACGGTTTCATGAAACCCTCGATCAAAAGTACAGGTAGTGGCTTTTTGTTACACCTAATTTGAAATTCGTTTTGTGTTCTTACATGTTAATTTGTTCGATTTTGCAAAGTAGTGACTTGACCGAGGTTTGGGGCTGTGTTATTGTCTCCATATCTCTTCTCTGCCCATCGATTACTTTACCTTTTCCTTTGTCGGACTTCGAATTTCATCGCCTCCTCTCATGTCTTCATGAGGTAATTACCACAGCTTTTTTATTTTGTGATTTCACCTTCCTATTTTATGCACTTAAACATAAGGTTTAATATAAACGATTTATTGGTTTAATTGTGTATTCGTTGTTGTTTTTTTTCGTTGTATACATCTCTGATATAAATGATTTATTAGGCATCCCCTTTGTCATGTCCTGTGTCAAATCATCTCTTGCAAATAAGATTTTACATCGTACTATTTAGTCAATAGGCCTCTTTCAGTTCAGTTTGTAAATAAATATATCAGTGTTATGTTTTATGAGAGAATAACTAACATGATCCCTGAACTTTGTACTAACATAATGCTTTGAACATCTGTGCTTAGGAATGACCTTTTGCCCAAACAATTATGTTTGATATTAGTGCAGGTTGGGTTCTTGATAGTAATCTTATTTGATTGTAGAATTACAAATAGAGAGAAAGGTAACCCACATGCTGTGTCAGATTTTTCTTAATGATTTTTATAGTTTGTAGCAATTTCCAGTCAATGATTCTGATACAGACTCTTAGCAATTTCCAGTAATTAAGACCTCAGATTGTTCATTTTGTAAGTTACAAACCAACCTATTGTTCTTGCAGAAATGAATAAAATACAAAAGTATACATGGGATGGGAAACCCGAATTGCTTTCTTTTTCTGTCACGCCTCCCCAATTTATTATAATGTTGTTCATTTTAGCAAATTCTCCAAGAACAGTGATTGGCTTGTATGAAATGGTTTTTTATTTTTTAACATATATATCTTCTTTTCATGTTTCATTTAGGCGGATTATAACAGTTGAGGCTTTTACATTGATGTATCTTATAGAAAGCTTCACTATATTATTTTAATTTTAAATTTCCATTTGTTTCAGTGGACCTAATTGGAAGAGTCAATATATTGTAATGAGAATGCATATAGCTGCATTAGTAGGTTACTAAAGGAAAAGGAAGAAATGGCTAAATGGCTATGGTACTGAGTTGATAAATTTTATTTTGACTATAGTTCTGGGTTTTGATTTTTGTGGATTTTAAGCGTTTTTAGTTTGTTGATTTAGGGAAAACTGGAATGGTTTAGTTAAAAGATGGCAAGGGATTTCATGGGTTTGAATCCTAATGATTGGGTGGTGTTGGTCAAGGAAGAAGCTATCGGAGTGTTATTGACTGACTATTGGGGTTATATCAAGTCTTATTAACTATTGGAGTTATATCAAATGAATGGTTTCATGTATAGTGATTTGCATTATGTTCAAAAATTGTTACAAAAAGATGATATCTGTAAGTGTGTGTGTTTGACTTATTGAATTATAAACTGGCTTCAATTGAGACGATTTTCCAAGGTTCATGATGAAGTTAGTTTCTGTAATGGTTTTCTTCGTATATCACCAATCCTTCAAGCCTAGGAAGCAAGTATATATGAAGTAGGTTTTCTTTTTTTTATTTTAAACGTTACATACGAATTAGGTATCTATTATTGCCTCATGGTCGTTCAAACTTCTGTTAAAAAGCGTATCATAAAGAAACAAAGAGTGAAAATAAACAAATAAATATGTATCATAAAGAAACAAAGAGTGAAAATAAACAAATAAAAGAGATGATGAGGTAATGTCTGAAATTGTTGATAGGGTAAAAGACGATCGCAACAACTTATATCCTATCGAGTTCTTAAACTCCCTAACTGTGAGTGGTTTGTCGTCTCATAAACTTCGGTTAAAAGTTGGATGTCCCATTATATTGTTGCGGAATATAGATCCATCACATGATCTTGTAATGGCACAAGATTGATATGCAAAGGTTTCCGACGCAATGTTATTTATGCCGAAATAGCCGTTGGCTAACATATTGAAAAACGAGTGTTTTTGTCAAGAATCCCTCTGTCTCTTTCTGAAGAAGACATGTTCCCGTTCAAATTGAAAAGAAAACAATTTCTCGTTCGACTTAGCTTTGCCATGACAATCAATAAAGCACAAGGTCAAACAATTCCGCACGTTGGTGTTTATCTACCGGATTCTGTTTTTTCGCATGGCCAACTATACGTGGCATTGTCAAGAGGGATATCACGGGAAAATACAAAGATATTAGTGCATATGGCCAAAGATTTTAGACGAGATGAGGTATACACCTCAAATGTTGTTTATCGAGAAGTCTTACAGGATCAATGAACTTACTTGTTTTTATGTTGCACGTCCAAAAATATTTAGTCGACGTTGCATACAACAAGGCACTTCTATCCTTAAATGTTTTGAACTACATGTGTAAGTTAATAAATTACTAGATTATTATGTGTCTTAAATTAATATTTATTCATTACAAAATTGTAATACTGATATTTTTTCCTTCCCTTCATTAGAATGTCGCTAAACATGGACGAGATCAACAATATTCCAGGTATCAATTTAACATTTAAAATTGTAGTTTGTTTTTATCTACCTACTATACTATATAACATTCATTTTTTTATAAAACCAATGTAAAACCTTAATGCTTTTTTTTTCAGTGGCTCCTCTGTTAGAGGAAATTGAGGTGACACCTCCGTTAGGGGAGATTGAGGTGACATCTCCGTTAGAGGAAATTGAGGTGATACCTGCTTCAATGTCTGAATTTGGTGATGAAGTCATCAACATTTGCAGCACGTATGACACATATTGACCTCCTCACAATGGAGGTTAATTGACACTCGACTTTTGAACCCAAAACTACTATGTTATTACTGATATCTTAAAACTATGTTGATGACTTCTATCTTAAAACTCTTTTGGTTTTAAATTACTATGTTTGTGACCAATATCTATTTCAATTTGGCTGTTTGCTATTATTTGTTTGAATTCTACAAGGGTAGATAAGCTAAATCGATGATACAAATGAGAAAACCAATATACGTACATTCGAAGATATATCACGAGGGTATGGAAAAACGAACAAAATAAGTACTGCGTTCGTTGTTTCCCAAATGAATTCTCAAACTGTTGTGTGGCCATAACAAGCGAACAAATGACGAATAATGCTTATCTACTGCCGCCGCCGCAACGTGCGGGTACATTACTAATTCTTTTACAACATAATACATTTTACATAAAAGTTTTTTAAAAAAAGAAATAAACTAAAAAACTAAACTTTGCAACTGATAGGGATCGAACCTGGCGACCCAACTCGCAACCCATGCACATCTAACCATTTGTTTTCTTTTCAAATTTTATTTTTAAAACATTAAGTATAAATACCTAACCTATGTATTAAACTAGAAAAAGAAAGAGTTCATTAAAACCGTTAAGACTCTAGCATTTCCATTATACGCACAAACCATTAGGTCAAAATGATGTGTGGCAACCCTAAAACTTTTGCTTTCTTTCCCCAGCAACGGCCGCAACAACGACAGCTGATGCTGCGAACGCTACAACACAAGAATAATTTTCGGGACGAAAATTCCAATTACAAGGGGATGATGTGACATCCGAGAATTTCAAGGTTTACTTCCGTTAGACAATTCCGTTAGTTACGTTATAAGTGTTAACTTAGTAACTAATACTTAACTAGGCCAAATACGTCCACGTCCTTTGGTTGATCACCGAACCCGTCCATATGTGTTATGTGTTTAACTATTTATTGTCATTATGAGCAATGTGATTTAAATACATGATTTAGTATTGTGAATAGCATGACAATTTACGAATCGTGTTTATCTTGCTTAGAATGTGAAATTGACCACTTTTGGTAACCAGCGAAACTACCGGGCGAAACTATAGTGTCGCCCGGCAGTCTATTGGCTCACTCGTGATCAGAGCTAGTTTCGCCTGGCCAGCGAAACTGCCAGCGAAACTAGGCCCTGATATAAAATATCTTAATAAACCCTAGTTTCTCCATTTGCCTCCTTTACACAAAAACACACACACACTCCATCTTTCTCCTGGAAATCTGGTCAGTCGAGATTCACACCGAGCCATCGAGATCTCAGCCCCGAACCATCATCCATCAAGCTTGGAGATCGAACCGTGAGTCCCATTTGTTAGGACCGATTTTTCACTACGAGAATCTCGATCTTGAGCAAGAACGAGTTCGGATAAGAAAAACTCAAAACAAATGAAGAAGATGATGATGATGAATCATGAATAATCATAAACATGAGAAAGATGATGAACATAGTCGAATGATTTCATTAATCGAATGGTTACAATCAAGAAATCATGAAGAACACACAATCTCTCTCTCTAGAATCCATGACTCACTCTCTCTCTAGAATGGAAATCTCACACTCTACAAGAAAAATCATCATCTCCACATTCGGAGACTCCTTTACTTGTAATGGGCACCCTCACTATATATAGTGAGGGTGACTAACAACAGAAAAACATAACTGAATAAATGAAATTACAAGTAAATGAGATAAACATAAATAATAATTAAATCAAAGTTGATTTAATTAATCCGAAGCTTGACTCGCTCGAACCGATCTTCCGTTGACTTTTACGTTGACCGTTGACCCGAACGGTTGACTTTTCCAGAAAACGGTCTTCGGTCCAATCTCGCAAGCCTCGAGCATCACAACTCAGTCTCTAAATCGATTCACATGGATTCTTCAGTCGAATGCTTCGGTAAACAGATTTGATGGCGTCAGTCACATAGATTTTAAGTTCCAACAATTTCCCCCTTGACTGATGCTTTCAAATCTGTTCAACTGCTGAAGAACCGCTCTGCGTACATCTTCAATGAGAAACTGATAAACCGGAGACAATCTGATGTAGAGATTCCCCCTCTGAATAAGCTTCTTCTTTTCTTGTTGCTCCAGTTCGAGATCCAAGTGTTCCGCTCACTCGGTTCACACGGTCGGGTACAATACTGAGAAAATGCTACATCTCGGAGTCATGACCGCAACAAACTGAATCAGATAAACCAGTTTGACACCGAACATGCTCTAACTCCGGATAATCGACCCGATATCCAAATCCATAGTAATTCCTCTTATTTCTCTAAATCTCTCCAAAAACATCAAGTCGGAAGCGTAAAAACAGATGCGGAGAGTCGAACCGTCGCGATCGGTTGCCTAGAGAAACCGGATAAAAAATATTGAAATCGGACAATCTTGCGAAAAACCGGAAGTCGGATGCTGACAGTTGTGAATAATTTGCTTGAATGAGGTTGGATGCGAAAATAAAGTAAACTATTAAATTTCTTCAAAAAAACGGTCAACCGAGAGATTTAACCGGATAAATTCCAATATTTAACTGAGATTCCAGTTAATCCGGTTAGTTGACGACAGCGCTGTATCCACTAAAAATAAAACCGTGAGATATAACGAGAAAGCCGAGTAATTAACCGGATAATAAAGCTAACCCGTCAGTGATCGATAGCAAATGTTGCGCGACATCAATAAACGTGAACCCCAATAAAATAGAATAAATCCGCGACTAATAAATATTTTCTGCAATTCCGTTCGGTGTCATCTCCGTTAGCCTCGTAAAAGACCGATAGAAAAAACCCCGCATTTAACAAAAATGCTAAAAAATTAATTAATGGTAGAAATTAAATCTCCAAGAAAACCTTGATCCATGTGATTCTCCACTAACCAATCAGAAATCACCTACAAATCTGATCCAGCGGCTGTGAAAAAAATGAATCCAAGGGCTGGAAATCGTGATCCGTGTGTAGTGTTGACCAGCCAATCAAGAAAGAAACACAGAAACAATCCAAGGGTCGAGATAGAGTAGATCCAATGGTGCTGATTAAAGATCTGTGAGGGAGGGGCTGCGCCAATGAGATTGCGCCAACACTCCAGCCTTAAACGATTATTCCAGCTGGTGGGTCCCAATCGAGAATTCTTCAGCCAATGGCTGATAGACAAACCTTTAAAGAGCAACGGCTCTTTTGAGAACAGCCTGTGTATTCTTAATTCCTGCTGGGCCCACTGCCATTCCATCCTCCAATCACAATTCGACAGAATGAAAGGTTTGACTAGGGCTACACGAAAAACAGGAGAAAGAATATTCCAGTTGACCAATCAGGCCATGCCATGTCATGTCTTCTTCATTAAACGTCCGACCAGCCCCCGTAACCCTAATATCGTCGGACTTCAAGAGAACCTCGCCGGAAAATCGTATTTCAGCCATATCTCCCATAATACTCGACCAAAATTCGTGATTTTTATACCCACGAACTCGTATCGACGTCCTCTACAACTCTGTACGAACAAAATCATCTGAAACGAACTCGAACGAAAACCCAGTAAACAATTTCGCTAAGCAAACAAGTACGCTAAAGCCACCAGAAGTCCGCTAAGGCACCTCTGAAGTCCGCTAAGGACTCAAGTTCGCTAAGCACAGAACAAGTACGCTAAGACAAGCTTCAAGTCCGCTAAAAACTGATGAAGTTCGCTAAGGAGAGAACAAGTCCGCTAAGACTTGAACAAGTCCGCTAAGGCAATCTTCATATCTTCAAAAACAGTTAAGAAATCTGGAAAAAAAAAAGGATGAACACGAAGAGCTTACTTGTTGAGCTTGAATCTGCCCAAAACCATAAGGAAAACCCGTAATGATGCACGAAATATGAAGCTAAACCATTCACGAGATTATTGTGGCCACCAACAACCCATAAACAGCAGCTAATCGGATCAAAACAGCCCTTAAATTCTGGAAATCTTCAAGAACACGAAGAACACACACTTACACCGTCAGTGTGTGTTTTTCCAGATCTGCTCAAACGGTTGAGATTCAGACGAAATGGATGCTTCCAATGGATCGGGAACGCGTTTTCCACTGAGAATCATACCTCATATCATCCAAATCCATGAAGAAATGCCCAGAAAACGAAGAATCAAGCTCCAAAATCTTCAAAAACCCCAAATACGGGAAAAACCCCAAAGTTACGAAAAAATGAGCTCGGATCTTCAATTTTCCAATAGATTTGAACATGTAAAAGATGAAAATGCATCTAGATGAACTCCCAAACATGAATCCATCATCCATATCATCAGAATCCATCCAGAAATGAAGAAAAAATAGAAAAAAGTCTCTAAAAAATAAGTTTTCTCATCTTCACCATTCAAGCTCAAAATCACAGATTCGAGTGACCAGATTCACGGTGAGATGAATCTGATCGGTACCCGCTCTGATACCATTTGTTAGGACCGATTTTTCACTACGAGAATCTCGATCTTGAGCAAGAACGAGTTCGGATAAGAAAAACTCAAAACAAATGAAGAAGATGATGATGATGAATCATGAATAATCATAAACATGAGAAAGATGATGAACATAGTCGAATGATTTCATTAATCGAATGGTTACAATCAAGAAATCATGAAGAACACACAATCTCTCTCTCTAGAATCCATGACTCACTCTCTCTCTAGAATGGAAATCTCACACTCTACAAGAAAAATCATCATCTCCACATTCGGAGACTCCTTTACTTGTAATGGGCACCCTCACTATATATAGTGAGGGTGACTAACAACAGAAAAACATAACTGAATAAATGAAATTACAAGTAAATGAGATAAACATAAATAATAATTAAATCAAAGTTGATTTAATTAATCCGAAGCTTGACTCGCTCGAACCGATCTTCCGTTGACTTTTACGTTGACCGTTGACCCGAACGGTTGACTTTTCCAGAAAACGGTCTTCGGTCCAATCTCGCAAGCCTCGAGCATCACAACTCAGTCTCTAAATCGATTCACATGGATTCTTCAGTCGAATGCTTCGGTAAACAGATTTGATGGCGTCAGTCACATAGATTTTAAGTTCCAACATTATGTTTTCTATGTGTTTTCTTAAAAAGCATGCTTAGATCTTCATAGAATCACTTGATCTTCTGATATGTCATTTAGGAATGATAGATCTACAATAAAGTCAGTAACTTTACGTGTGAAATCCATCCATGATGAAGATTTATGCCATTTTAGTCATTTTAGGGTTTTAAATGTATTTTAGTGATTTGATGATGAAAATACATGAATAAGGTGTCTAAACTGCTTCTATGATGTTGGTAATTGACTATGCATGCTATATACTGAATTACATGAAGAATGGGGACTGTTAGATTGATTTTTAGGCTGATCCGTAAGTTTTTCGCGACTAGCGAAACTACCATGTTCTCTGGGCGAAACTAACCAGCGAAACTATGTATATCTCCTTCCAGCGACACTATACAGCGAAACTATAGTGTCGCCGGGTAAACCGACCAGACCAGCTCGAGCGAATCTACCGAGCGAAATTCCCTGAACGAAAGTTCAAACCAGTTTCGGGCGAAACTAGGCTAGCGAAACTGTGCCAACAGTTTCGAGCGAAACTAGCCTAGCGAAACTGTGTCATCGGGTATTGCCTAGCGAAAGTGCTGCCCGTGCACACAGCGAAACTGCCTAGCGAAACTGCTAGCGAAACTGAGACCAGAATCCAAACTTGTGCAAATTTGCTTGAATGTTATGCCATGACTCACATGATTATGCTATGATGAAACATGCTATGATTTCTGTAATATGTGAACCCTTGTTTATGATCAACCATCGGTGTCGTGTGTCGTTATGTCGTGTCATAGTTCCAACGTGCTATGTTATGGGCCATAGTGACGTTAAGTAAAGATTAGACACAAAACTAATACTTAAGACCTAAACGTGTTCATAGGTTTTCGATAAGCAAACAATACTTGGATTATATAGCAAGTGTAGCAGTGCAACCCAAGGTGAGTGTCACTAACCCATTTACCGTGAACCAGTTTGGGTCACGCTGAATAACTTAATGAGGAACGATGCTGACAACCTTATGAGAGCTATGCACCTCTCTGATGAACTTGAATTCGGGAGTGCTTGGCACCCACTTGATGAACTTGAATTCGGGAGTGCTTGGCACCCACTTGATGAACTTGAAGTGTTTTATGGGAAGCACTTGTGAAATACTTAAACAACTAATTTTAGAACGAAACTGAAAAATGTTTTCGGGATTCATAAGAACCCCAAAGTAAACCGTTTTAATATGACTAGTGTAGGTTAAAGTCTAAACCACATGATATCACATGATTTCTAAGGATGCCTTGAAACTTAAAAGTCCTCAACTTAATTGTACCATTAATTGTAAAGCGAGGGGATGTTGGGTAGATCTACTGGAGTTTGACAAACTCCGCCCCGTGGCACGGGGAGTGCACGGAGGTACAATATCAGCCTATTTGACCGTGATCCCGGGAGGACACGGGGGAGGCAAAACCGCGATGACGTAGGTCCGCAAAACAGAATGGCACGGCCTCTACCATATTGGTCAGCTTTGGTACAAACTTCCTTAGTGCATGGAACAACGGATTAGCTACCCGCGATATCGGTTGACCGCTTTAACTTTACTTAACTAGTGCATATTAGGTAATACATCACTTGGCAATGTTTATAAAACTAATACTTATTACATGTTGATGAATACGATTATGAGACCGGGCCAATGCATGTCATGCCCACCGTGAACTCACCAACCGTTAGGTTGACACTTGCGTGGTTGAAACTTTTGCAGATTGCTAAGGAGTATCCGCTGGAGGTTGGCATGGCACTTGAAGATTTCTTATTTTAAACTCAAACTTGGAATTTTATAACAATTCACGTTTTGTAACTTAAGCACGTGGTTAGTGCTAAGATACTTATGTTTATTTTCCGCTGCGTACTTTTAAAAACTGTTTTGATTATGAACATGTGGACTTTACTCTGATTCGTTTAGTATTTGTAACTAATGGTTGTGGTCCTGGTTTGCTCGCACCCCTTAACGGTATAAACTCCGTTAGTGCTGCACGTCACGTCCTGATTTCTACTACGATGACTACGCCGACGGTGACTTTTATGGGAAAGCCGACTTTCGACGATAGCTATTTGCGACTTACGACGATCCCCGACGACGCCTCGATTTTGCACGAAAATTTTTCTGGACTAATAGAGGGATAACGGGAAATTGCTAATATACATATTATGGGATGTGTATAGAATATAACTATGATTGAACACTGGCTACTTTAACTGTCCAGAAAATGTCGGGAGGAGATGGAAGGAACAACATTACCCTAACACCTGCAGAACTACAAACAATGATAAACGCACACGTACAAGCCGCAGTGGCAGCCGTCCATGCTACAATCGCCGCGCAGCAAGCCATCCATTTGGCTCATCAGCTTACTAAATAGGTGAATGAGGGAGGTACACTTCCTGCAAGAGCCTCTGAGAAGATTGCCTTAAGTAACAAGAGAAAGGCTGATGAAGAAACTCCTGGAAACTCAATGAACAATCGGAGTGTTGGAAACAAAAGGCCTGGGAACAGCGGTGGTAACAACCGCCAAGGTGGGAATGGAAACAACAAGGGCAAACTGCCCAGGTGCAACAAGTGTGGGAAGCATCACACCGGTATCTGCAGAATGAGTTTGAACTGCGAGAGATGTGGCAAGAAAGGCCATGAGGCAAAAGACTGTTGGACGATGTTACCTAAGCCACAAAACCTCCCAAGGCGAAACAACAGCAACAACCGTAACAACAACAATGAAGCTCCCAGAGGAAATGGTAATGGGAACTACTATGAATGTGGTGTTCCAGGCCACATGAAGAGGGACCGCCCACAGTTGAGAGAACAGGGAGACGATAACAGGAACGGTAATCGGAGAGATGGCAACGGAAATGGAAACGACAGAGGAAGAGCTTTCGTCATGGGTCAAGAAGAAGCTCGCAACGACGCCGTCGTGATTAACGGTAAATTCATCCTTAATGGTTTCTTTGTTACTGTATTGTTTGATTCTGGTGCTGAAAGAAGTTTTATATCCACTAAATTTGCTAAGTTGATTAATGCTAAACCGATTGCCTTAGACGCTAAGTATGTGGTAGGGCTAGCAAATGGTAAACTTCATGATACAACTCAGACAGTTAAGGACTGTAAGTTAGAACTAGCTGGCCGTACGTTAGGAATCGATCTTATGCCTTTCCCGATTGGTAGTTTTGATGTTATAGTAGGAATGGATTGGTTATCTGAAAACCGCGCTGAAATTTTATGTCAAGAGAAAGTGGTTCGTATTCCACTCAAGGACGGTGAAGTGCTAACAGTTCAAGGTGAGAAAAGTGGAACAGTAACCGGTATTATCTCTTTCCTCAAAGCTCAAAAGTTCCTTCGTAAAGGTCACTTCGCAATTCTTGCAAACGTCACCGATTCGGCACTACCCGAGCGTAGAATCGATGACTACCCGATAGTCCACGACTTCCAAGATGTATTTCCTGAAGATCTGCGTGGTTTGCCTCCATTTCGACAAGTAGAGTTTGGAATCGACTTAGTTCCTGGAGCGTCTCCGATTGCACGCGCACCTTATCGTTTGGCTAGTAAGTGAACTCAACGAACTCTCCGCACAACTTCAAGAGTTACTTGACAAAGGGTTTATTCGTCCAAGTTCGTCTCCATGGGGAGCACCAGCATTATTTGTTAAGAAGAAGGATGGAACGTCCCGAATGAGTATTGACTACCGAGAACTTAACAAGGTTACGATCAAGAATCGATATCCACTTCCTCGAATCGACGATCTCTTCGATCAGCTACAAGGTTCGAGCTACTTCTCAAAGATTGATCTACGGTCTGGATATCACCAACTTCGCGTTCGAGATGAGGATGTCCCCAAGACTGCTTTCAGAACTCGGTATGGTCATTATGAGTTTCTAGTTATGCCATTTGGGCTAACTAATGCACCTGCTGTGTTTATGGATCTGATGAATCGAGTGTGCAAGCCGTACCTCAATAAGTTTGTGATAGTTTTCATTGATGATATTTTGATCTACTCAAAGACGAAGGAAGAACACGAGGAGCACCTACGACTTATTTTGGAACTACTTCGCAAGGAACAACTTTACGCTAAGTTTTCGGAGTGCGATTTTTGGATTCGCGAAGTCCAGTTTCTTGGACACATTGTCAACCAGGAAGGAATTCATGTCGACCCGGCTAAAGTGGAAGCTATCAAGAATTGGTCTACTCCGAGAGAGCCGACCGAAATCCGACAATTTTTGGGACTTGCCGGATATTACCGAAGATTCATTAAGGGTTTCTCGCAATTGGCTCAACCCTTAACAGCTTTAACGCACAAAGGAGTGCAATATAGATGGGGTGAAAAAGAAGAACGCGCGTTTCAAACTCTTAAAGATATGTTATGTTCAGCTCCGATTCTTGCGTTGCCCGATGGGGTTGACGACTTTGTAGTTTACTGCGATGCGTCCATCCAAGGACTCGGTTGTGTGTTGATGCAACGAGACAAAGTGATTGCCTACGGGTCCAGGCAACTGAAGGATACTGAGAAGAATTATACAACGCATGAATTAGAATTGGGAGCCGTTGTATTTGCACTTAAGATTTGGAGACATTACCTCTACGGAACAAAGTGCACGATATTTACCGACCACAAAAGCCTACAGCACATCTTTGAACAGAAGGATCTCAATACGCGACAACGACGGTGGGTCGAGTTACTAAATGATTATGACTTAACAATTAAGTATCACCCGGGGAGAGCCAATGTTGTGGCTGATGCATTAAGACGGAAGGAGTATGAAAAGCCTCGACGAGTGCGAGCGCTGCAACTTACCATCCACACGGGATTGCCGGATCGGATCCGCGATGCCCAACATGAAGCTTTAAAAGAAGAAAACTTCGCAGCTGAAGCACTGCGAGGGGTAGATGGAAACTCCGAAATTAAGTCCGATGGACTCAGGTATTATAATGATAGAATTTGGGTTCCTTTACTTGGAAATCTTCGTGAGCTCGTGATGGACGAGGCTCACAAATCAAGGTATTCGGTGCACCCTGGATCGGATAAAATGTACCAAGATTTGAAGAACTTGTATTGGTGGCCGAATATGAAAGCCGACATCGCGCGATATGTGGCTAAGTGTTTAACGTGCTCAAGAGTCAAGATCGAGTACCAAAAGCCTTCTGGATTGTTGCAACAACCAAAGATCCCAGAATGGAAATGGGAGGATATCTCCATGGATTTTGTAACGGGATTACCTCATCGATCGAATCGACCGGATGCGATTTGGGTTATCATTAATCGACTAACCAAATCTGCACACTTTATCCCGATGAGAGAAAGTGACAATATGGACAAGTTAACTAAGCTGTACATTGAACGAATTGTGGCACGTCATGGAGTTCCTAAGACTATTATCTCCGACAGAGATCCTCGATTTACTTCCCGGCTGTGGCAATCTATGCAAGAAGCACTGGGAACCAGACTGGATATGAGTACAGCCTATCACCCGCAGACCGACGGTCAAACGGAACGAACTATTCAGACTCTAGAAGACATGCTCCGAGCTTGCGCTCTCGACTTTGGTAAAGACTGGGAGGCTCACCTTCCGTTGGTGGAGTTCTCCTACAACAACAGTTATCATTCAAGTATCGGTGCTGCACCTTTTGAAGCCCTTTATGGCAGAAAATGTAGATCGCCCGTGTGTTGGGCCGAAACGGGTGAGAAAGGACTCACCGGACCGGAAATCATTCATGGAACAACGGAACGAATCATTCAAATCAGAAAGCGGATAGCCGTAGCACGTGACAGACAAAAGAGCTATGCCGACAAACGCCGTAAACCTTTGAAGTTCGAGGTAGGCGACAAGGTGGTATTGAAGGTATCTCCCTGGAAAGGTGTGATACGCTTCGGAAAGCGTGGAAAGTTGAATCCTCGCTATATTCGGTCCTTTTGAAATCATCGGGGATGTAGGCCCGGTGGCCTACCGATTACAACTCCATGCAGAACTCGATGGAGTTCACAACGTGTTTCACGTCTCGAACTTAAAGAAATGTCTTGCTGAAGACACTGAAGTAATTCCTTTGGAGGAATTGGAAATTGATGAACATCTGAGATTTATCGAGCAACCGGTAGAAATCAAGGGACGCGAGGAGAAAGCCCTCAAACGTAGCAAGATTCCGATCGTCAAGGTTCGATGGAACTCAAAGCGTGGACCTGAATATACTGGGGAACGAGAGGATCAAATGAAGAAAAAGTATCCTCACTTGTTCGAGCAAACGTCCACGGAAACTCTGGGTATGATTTAATTTTGGGGACCAAAATTCCTTTAACAGGAGGAGGATGTGGCAACCCTAAAACTTTTGCTTTCTTTCCCCAGCAACGGCCGCAACAACGACAGCTGATGCTGCGAACGCTACAACACAAGAATAATTTTCGGGACGAAAATTCCAATTACAAGGGGATGATGTGACATCCGAGAATTTCAAGGTTTACTTCCGTTAGACAATTCCGTTAGTTACGTTATAAGTGTTAACTTAGTAACTAATACTTAACTAGGCCAAATACGTCCACGTCCTTTGGTTGATCACCGAACCCGTCCATATGTGTTATGTGTTTAACTATTTATTGTCATTATGAGCAATGTGATTTAAATACATGATTTAGTATTGTGAATAGCATGACAATTTATGAATCGTGTTTATCTTGCTTAGAATGTGAAATTGACCACTTTTGGTAACCAGCGAAACTACCGGGCGAAACTATAGTGTCGCCCGGCAGTCTATTGGCTCACTCGTGATCAGAGCTAGTTTCGCCTGGCCAGCGAAACTGCCAGCGAAACTAGGCCCTGATATAAAATATCTTAATAAACCCTAGTTTCTCCATTTGCCTCCTTTACACAAAAACACACACACACTCCATCTTTCTCCTGGAAATCTGGTCAGTCGAGATTCACACCGAGCCATCGAGATCTCAGCCCCGAACCATCATCCATCAAGCTTGGAGATCGAACCGTGAGTCCCAAAACCACCATTTTTATGTTTTCTATGTGTTTTCTTAAAAAGCATGCTTAGATCTTCATAGAATCACTTGATCTTCTGATATGTCGTTTAGGAATGATAGATCTACAATAAAGTCAGTAACTTTACGTGTGAAATCCATCCATGATGAAGATTTATGCCATTTTAGTCATTTTAGGGTTTTAAATGTATTTTAGTGATTTGATGATGAAAATACATGAATAAGGTGTCTAAACTGCTTCTATGATGTTGGTAATTGACTATGCATGCTATATACTGAACTACATGAAGAATGGGGACTGTTAGATTGATTTTTAGGCTGATCCGTAAGTTTTTCGCGACTAGCGAAACTACCATGTTCTCTGGGCGAAACTAACCAGCGAAACTATGTATATCTCCTTCCAGCGACACTATACAGCGAAACTATAGTGTCGCCGGGTAAACCGACCAGACCAGCTCGAGCGAATCTACCGAGCGAAATTCCCTGAACGAAAGTTCAAACCAGTTTCGGGCGAAACTAGGCTAGCGAAACTGTGCCAACAGTTTCGAGCGAAACTAGCCTAGCGAAACTGTGTCATCGGATATTGCCTAGCGAAAGTGCTGCCCGTGCACACAGCGAAACTGCCTAGCGAAACTGCTAGCGAAACTGAGACCAGAATCCAAACTTGTGCAAATTTGCTTGAATGTTATGCCATGACTCACATGATTATGCTATGATGAAACATGCTATGATTTCTGTAATATGTGAACCCTTGTTTATGATCAACCATCGGTGTCGTGTGTCGTTATGTCGTGTCGTAGTTCCAACGTGCTATGTTATGGGCCATAGTGACGTTAAGTAAAGATTAGACACAAAACTAATACTTAAGACCTAAACGTGTTCATAGGTTTTCGATAAGCAAACAATACTTGGATTATATAGCAAGTGTAGCAGTGCAACCCAAGGTGAGTGTCACTAACCCATTTACCGTGAACTCGTTTGGGTCACGCTGAATAACTTAATGAGGAACGATGCTGACAACCTTATGAGAGCTATGCACCTCTCTGATGAACTTGAATTCGGGAGTGCTTGGCACCCACTTGATGAACTTGAATTCGGGAGTGCTTGGCACCCACTTGATGAACTTGAAGTGTTTTATGGGAAGCACTTGTGAAATACTTAAACAACTAATTTTAGAACGAAACTGAAAAATGTTTTCGGGATTCATAAGAACCCCAAAGTAAACCGTTTTAATATGACTAGTGTAGGTTAAAGTCTAAACCACATGATATCACATGATTTCTAAGGATGCCTTGAAACTTAAAAGTCCTCAACTTAATTGTACCATTAATTGTAAAGCGAGGGGATGTTGGGTAGATCTACTGGAGTTTGACAAACTCCGCCCCGTGGCACGGGGAGTGCACGGAGGTACAATATCAGCCTATTTGACCGTGATCCCGGGAGGACACGGGGGAGGCAAAACCGCGATGACGTAGGTCCGCAAAACAGAATGGCACGGCCTCTACCATATTGGTCAGCTTTGGTACAAACTTCCTTAGTGCATGGAACAACGGATTAGCTACCCGCGATATCGGTTGACCGCTTTAACTTTACTTAACTAGTGCATATTAGGTAATACATCACTTGGCAATGTTTATAAAACTAATACTTATTACATGTTGATGAATACGATTATGAGACCGGGCCAATGCATGTCATGCCCACCGTGAACTCACCAACCGTTAGGTTGACACTTGCGTGGTTGAAATTTTTGCAGATTGCTAAGGAGTATCCGCTGGAGGTTGGCATGGCACTTGAAGATTTCTTATTTTAAACTCAAACTTGGAATTTTATAACAATTCACGTTTTGTAACTTAAGCACGTGGTTAGTGCTAAGATACTTATGTTTATTTTCCGCTGCGTACTTTTAAAAACTGTTTTGATTATGAACATGTGGACTTTACTCTGATTCGTTTAGTATTTGTAACTAATGGTTGTGGTCCTGGTTTGCTCGCACCCCTTAACGGTATAAACTCCGTTAGTGGTTGATTTGGGGGTGTGACATGATGTTTGATTACATTACTTCACATATTTATATTTAACTTAACTAAGTTTCCAGAAAAAAAAACAAAAGCCAACTATTCATCAGGTTGCGATGTATATATACTAGGTGGTGACGAGCCGCGGGTTGCGACGGCACCACTGTACTTGTAACATGTGATGGCTCCATCATGGCTATTGCGGTGGGTAACGACACAAATAAAAGAACGTGTCCGAATGCTTAAAGTTTGCAATGAAGATTGTCACACCCCAGCCGACGGCGGAAACGTCGGGGCATGATTAGATTGCCCATAAGCTCATGACAACTAATTTAGTGACAATAGTTAAATAACGAATTTCATTGATAACATTGAAAGATAAAACAATACACCACATATTGATAACAAATACAATTTATTTATTAGACTAGGTCCGAAAGCCCTATGTGATAGCATCTTGAAACATCAACATCATAGCCTGCAACATGTATAAAATAAAAAGGGTCAACTATAAATAGTTGGTGAGTAACCACAAGTTTGATACATAACATATATTTGAAAAACATGCGTTACGTGTCATATGATAGAATAAGTGAAATATAACATGCTAGAAGATATTGACAACATGAAAAACTAGGCATAACCAAAATTGCTGGTATAAAATGACAACATGAAATACTAGGCATAAACAAACCTCACTGACATATGAAAGTTTCCCTAACCCGCAGGTTAGACTATATGAAATAATGAAATAGGCTCCAAACACCCAACGCCGAACCGGTCAAGTTGAGTGGGTTGTCAACCGATAGATCTACCTTTGTTACCCCAGGCCTTACGTTAATGTTTATGCCAAATGAAAGACATGACAGACATGACAACCATGACATACTTGACATCCAATGATAAACATGAAAACCTTTGATAAACATGAAATCCTTTGAAAATCACATATTGATAAATCATGCTAGAAGTCACATAACACATAATTCACACATAGATCACATACGCATGGTAAATGATAAACTTGAAAGACAACACTTTGAAATAGGATACATGTTGCAACCCTAAAAATGAGAAAATGAGAAAAGGGGCAAGGATTACTCACATGGATTAGAAGTTAAGTCCACGAAGCGAAAAGTGAAGGTGAAATGATTAGTCCCGAAGATTCATCCTAAAAGAATAGGAAGGGACGACATGAATATTGGAATGTGGGATTCTAAGCACTTATGCATTTGGGGAATGGGTTTTAATATTATAAATTGAAGTTTGAAAACATGTTAACTTTTAAGAGGAACGATACCTTAAACGTTACCAGACATGCTTTGGCCTAATAGGTTATTCCACTCTCATCGGGGCATCCCAGGTAAGCATCCAGGTCCGACTATGGGATTTATGCGAACACTTATCCTTTGACAGAGACCCCAACTACCGGTGTTTTCACCCTTCCAGTTACTACATGTAATTCGCGTCTCAAGTATCATCACTAAATATGTTGTTAAACAAAGATCGATTTCTAAGTTATTTGAAATTCTTAAAAATGAGTTTATGTTCTCAACCTGAATTACATATTAGAATGATTAAGAATTAGTTTAATTGCTGATATGTGAAAAACAAGCCTTAATCCCCAATTTGTTCATGCATAAAAACGTTGAGTTTTGGATTAGAAGAATATAGATGAAATTGGACATGATAGTTTAGACTCGTTGGGCCTAGCGAGCCTCTACAAGGCTACAACAAGCCCAAAACGGCATGAGCAAGGCAACACGTCCTAATGACGTGCCTTTTCAAAGCTAGGCCGTCCAAAGGACAAGCCTTAGCAATGCTAGGCGTTCTAAGAACGAGCCTTAGCAAGGCTACCTAAACGAGCCTAAAGCACCTAACTAAGAACCTAAACTAAACTAATTAATTAAGCTAATAAAGCAATAAATAAACGAATAACGAAAGAAAGAAAAGAAAGGAAACAAAAACAGAAAAAGAAGAAGAATTACCTCAAAGAAGCTTTTCGAACGGGACGAGCTTGAAGGGCAGCACCTCCTCGACGAAAGCATAAAAAAAACACTAAGCACGACACCCAAAGAGGTTTTGTAGTTGTGGAACCACCAAAACTTGGTTATTCCACTTGTTTATACTCAAACTATGAGTTGAGAAACTATGAGGGACCTAGAAGAGGTATTTATAGGTGTGTAAGGGATGGAAATTTCGTTGAAGAGGCAATGTGGGATGAAATTCGCGTCTTGCAACTCAACATCAAACATCAAATTTGTTTTTGCGATTCCCGCTTCGTTATAACTCGGTTTTGCACGCGGTTTTCGCCCACGTTCACCATTTTCAGAGTACTATCATAAGGAAGAGAGTAATCTACCATTTATGGTGTTTATAATTGGGTTTAAATCTTGGATCTTGATGTGGGTCGAGTTTCCGGGTTTTTGAAACATACGGATGTTACAAAGATAAGATTAGCAGACCTTGAGAAGGTTCACCCTAAAACTTCACTCTCACTTTGCCTTGGTTTGTGTTTGATGGCTGAAAGAAGGTGAATGATGTGCAGCCCCATTTTATTTCAACTGAAAAAGCAGGACCTGACCTATATGACCCAAACAGTCAAGCACATGTAAAAGGTCGCCCATCTCTAGCCCCTTACAATGGCAATTAAACCATAAAGAGAAGCTGAACCACTTATAAACCCTTCAAATGTTCACTATTTTAGCTTTAAACGACCTAAAATTTATGACACGCTTGGTTTAAATCAATATATGATGCATGGAATCTAGCATAATGGGGAAAACCAACCCGAGTAATATAATTCGGAAAACACGATCATGAATAGAGCTAGCCTACATACCTTAACTATTAGTGATCGTTTTATAAATCTTGCAAAATTCAAATGTGCGACATCTTTGCTATGATGTTTGTATAAACTTCATCTTTAAATTCTAAGAAATAATCAAAGCCCATCATGTCTCGCCCTTCATGATCAACAGGATTTGAATAAAGTGCATGAAGAACCAGAGTCAAAGAGAGTCAAAATTGTTCACCTGAAACCAAATTATAGGATTAAAACCAACAAATAAACTCAAATTAGATGGAATTAAATGCAATTCAGTAAGAAAACACAGCAAAGTTACCTGAAAAGAACTTCCACTTTCAAACAAAGATATGCTGTAGTTATGTGATCAGGTGAAGAGAGAAACGATACCAATGTCATTACTGGTATGTTTCTTCTCAATACTTTTTTGCCAATGTTCTATTCGATATTGGTGCTGAGAAAAGTTTTATATAAACTAAGTTTTGTAAGTTGATAAAAGCTATACTAACTCCACTAAAAGCTAAGTAACCATTGAATTAACAAACGGTAAGCTACTTGACACAACTCACTTAGTCGACAATTGCATATTAGAACTATCAGGTCATAAACTAAGTATAGACCTTAAGCCCTTCACTATTGGAAGCTTCGACGTGATAGTCGGTATGGACTGGCTATCTGAACACCCCGTAGAGAGCATTTGCCAAGAAAAAGTTGTATGTATACCCATCGCATGAGGAGAAGTACTCTCGATTCAGGGCGAAAATGGAGGCACTGTCTCTGGAATCATACCGTACCTTAAGGCGCAAAAGTGTCTTCGGAAAGGATACGTGGCTATCCTGGCAACGATCAATGATAAATCCAGGCCGAAAAGCAAAATTGAAGATTTTCCGATAGTCTACGATTATCCTGAAGTATTTCCCGAGGAATTACCAGGTCTACCTCCACATTGGTAAGTAGAATTCGGAATTGATCTTGTTCCTGGAGCAGCTCCTGTTACACGAGCACCATATCGCCTAGCAGTGAACGAACTACATGAATTGTCAACACAACTGCAAGAACTTCTAGATCAAGGTTTTATCAGACCTAGCTCGTCACGTGGGGAGCACCTGTGTTGTTTGTCAAAAAGAAAGATGGGACATTCAGAATGTGCATCGATTATCGCGAGCTCAAGAACATTACCATCAAGAATCGATACCCACTCCCTCAAATCGATGATCTATTTGACCAACTTCAAGGGGCCAGTTACTATTCCAAAACTGACTTAAGGTCCGGGTACCATCAACTCAGAGTTCGTGTGTAGGACGTAGAAAATACGACTTTCAGAATACGCTATGACCATTATGAATTTTTAGTCAGGACTTTTGGCCTAACTAACGATCCAACAGTGTTCATGGATCTTATGGACCGCGTTTGCAAACATTATCTGGATCAGTTTGTCATAGTTTTCATCGATGACATTCTCATCTATTCAAAGCCTAAAGAAAAACACGAGCAACATCTGGGCTAATTCTTGTTAGAGCATATACCTATGCTATGATGTGTCTCGTGTATTGTATCTATGTGAGCGTGTCTTAGTATGAGTTTTAGTGACAATATCATTGGCGCCGAACCAAATGGTCCGCCGGACCAAATGGTACGCCCGTACCATTTGGTACGCAGCCTGTTTAGTCACTAAGTATATATAGGGTGTGTTAGAATGATAGCTTAACTCTTCTGTCATTCTTCACCTTCTGTGTGTGTATTCTAGAGAGAGAAACTAGAGAGAGTTCATTGTAATCTTCAAGTGATTCAATACAAATCTCTTATTTACATCTGTGTTTACTATCATTGATCAAAGCATGCAGTAGTAAGAACGTATCTCGGTTTTACAAGTGGTATCAGAGCATTTGGTTGCTCTACTGTTGTGTTTTTGATCAATTTTCAGATTTTTAGAGTGAGAAAGTGTGGGTTTTCTTCATTTTTCATCAAATTCTTCCTATTCCGAGTGTTTCCGAGGTAAAAAATGATTTCTGACTGTTCCTAGTGAGTTTTCGCACCTTTCTAAAGCAAATTGAAGTCCAAATTGTCAAAATTCGTGAAAATCCGTCAAAATCAGCGTGGTACGTTTCTGGTTCGCCTCAAGAAAATTTGGTCCGCCGCTGGTCCGCCGTTGGTCCGCTAGGCAATCTTCAAGTTGGTTCGTGGTAGTTATTTTTTGGACCGCCGTACCATTTTGGTCCGCCGTACCATTTTGGTCCGCCGTACCATTTTGGTCCGCCGTACCATTTGGTCCGCCATACCAAATCTGGTCCGCTGAAATCTAGTCCGCTGAAATCTAATCCGCTGGCAGTTTCTTCAAAGGGTCATAACTTTTGCATTGTGAATCGTTACGAGAGCCATAAGTACCCAAATCAATCCTCTCGACGAGCTTTACATTGTTCGTTCAAAGTTGATTTTCAAAATCAAATTCTAACACCTTTGTTTTTGAGTTTGAAGTTTTGAAGTATCATTTTCGGTGAAAAATGTCTGATTTTCAAGCATTTGCAACTATGCAAAGCACGGTACAAGCTATGCTCAATTTTGATAATGAAATAGGAACAAGTCAGAAAGTTCCTAAGCTGTTGAAGTTGGAAGATTATCAAAATTGGAAGCAACGTTTTTCTGCATACATTAGCACAAATGATATTGATTTGTGGATTCCGATTTGAACATTGTATGTATGTCCAACTGAAGATGGAGAGTATAAAGAAATTCAAGATTTTGATAAGGATGAAAGAAAACGTTTTGAGCTTGAACAAAAAGTTTATGGTTATCTTACCATGGCTATACCTACTGAACTGTTGCATCAATTCAGCACTTGCAAGAAAGCTAAACAGTTGTGGGATGCTTTATCTGCTCGATGTGAAGGCAATGACCAATACAAGAAGAGTAGACGAAAAGTGTTGAACAAGGAATTTGAAAACTTTCAACAATATGAAAAAGAAAATATTTATGCTCTTGTTTCAAGGTTTTCACATCTGATTAGTGAGATGAAAGTGGTTAAAATTGAAAAGACCGAGGATGAATTGAAGGAGATATTGATGGAAGCATTACCGGAAAAGTGGGAAAGTTACGTGTTATTGCTTACCCATGACAAAGAGTATTCTGAATGATCATTTCATGATTTAACTAGAAAGCTTCATGATAGGGAAATGGAAATGATGACATCAAACAAGTCAACTGCTCAATTACAAAATCCTGAATTGTATCATGGTCAAAATTCTGCAAGTATTAATGCAAAGTCTAAATCATGTGGTGTTGATTCATCAAATCCACCTCAAATAGCTTTTGTTGCTGGTCATGGTTCAGGAAATTCTGCAAATTCATCAAGAGGATGTAACTTCACTATTCCAAATCATTCAAGTCATACTTCATTTTCTGCAAAAACTCCTGATGAGCATTTGGCATTAATTTCAGCTTTGTTATCTTCACATTATGGATTGCTGAATGGTGGTTTGACAACATCTAATCTGATTGAAGAAGATTTTGATCAGATTGATCCTGATAATCTTGAGCAAATGGATATCAATTGGCAACTGGAAATGTTAGCTCAAAGAGTTAAAAGATTCAAAAAGAAGACATGCTATCAAAGTTTAAATCCAGATGGCAAGGTTGGAATAGATAAATGAAAGGCAAAATGTTTCAAATGTTCTAATTTTGGACATTTTGCTCGTGAATGTTCAAAAACAAATGCAACTTCATCAAAGCCTCCAACAACTTTAGTTTCTCAAGTTGATAAACAATATAACTGGGGACGAACTTCTAATGATTCTCAATCAATTGCTTTAACTGCTATTACTTCTGCATCAAAACCCTGGCATGTAAATTATGATTGGGCTGCTGATGAACTTGATGATGAGTCTGCATTTCGTGCTTTGATTGCTCAAGTTGTTCATAGTGATGATGAAGAAGAAGTAAATGATTCTGAATCTGAAGCAAGTGGTTCTGGAAACAGTGAATATGAATCGGTTTGTGAGTTTTGTTCTCAGAAAGACAAAAAGATTCAAGAATTGATAAAAGAAAATGGGTTGTTGGTTGATGCAAATAAAAGAAAGATAGATGACCTGGCAAATGAACAGCAAAAGTTAGAAGATCTAATTCAAGAATTGTCTTCTCAGAAAGAACAGTTCTCAGATATTCAAGCAGAAATTGTAGAAAAAGAATCAAAATTTCAAAGTGTTGAACATGAGTTTGAACGGAAAATTACAAAATTATTTAAAGAAAATGCTGCATTAAGTCAAGAAGTGAAGAAATGGAAGGATGATGCTGCAGATACAGCAAATGATTTTCAAAATCTTTTCGACAAATCCAAGTCCAGACTTGATACTCTTACTAAACTTTCTAATGACCAAGCTACTAAGATTCAATCCTATCAGCTTGATATGGAAAAGTTACTTGATGAGAAGAGGGAGTTGGTTAGAGTGAACAAGTTGCAAAATGCAAATTTAGATATTCAGAAAAGAAATGAAGATAAGTTGCAGAAGGAATGGTGGGCTGGACTAGATGAGTTAAGATTGCAAAAGTATGAAACTCATAAAGTGGCAAAGAAGCTGATTACAACCGAAAAGGAGTTGGCTGAGGCTCAACAAAAGATTTCTGATCTGAAAGTTGAAGTCATTGATTCAAAACGTCTTTTGAACAATGTTACTAATTCACAATCTTTTACAAGTTTTTTGGTAAAAGATCACAACTTTGAGAAAATGTTCAACAAAATTGTGTCACCACCAGGAAGTCTCAAAGAAGGACTTCATGATTTGAAAGACAAGGTCAAGATTGGTGATTATTCTGAGTTTGTTTGTTCCAAATCGGTTGAAGAAAAGAAAGAGAAGAAAGGCAAATGTGCTGAAAATTCTGAAGCTCCAAAGATTATGTCTAGTTCTTTATCTGATGACAAAGAGAAATCTGCAAGTTCAACTACTGACATTGTTGAAACAATAGTTGATGATTCAAAAGATATCAACAAGATCAAAGCAGATTTTTCTCGTCTTGCGAAGAACGGGCATAAACAATCTTGTTCGGGAGAGAAGATTTCTAGCAAGCATAAAGGTTTGGGGTTTCAACAGAATCAGGTTAAAGTTGCTGCTTCTCAGGTTCAAAAACAGCAAAACTCGAAGAAATCAGTTTGAAGCAAGTGAAGAAGGAGATTTTTCATGCTGAAAAGGTTCAACCGGAGCGATTTTATAAACTCAAAGGTTCAGATCAGATATTCTCTGATAAGGAGTTTCCACTTCACTATGTGGATTCTCAGAATGTTGCTGAGGTCTTTATCAAAACTGATGCTGCTACAAGGACCAAGAAGAAACAAACAGCCAAATATACTTCTGGAAATTCATATTCTACTCCAAAGAGCCCGACTTCGAAATGGGTTCATGATCATCGATTTCAGGTATATGATTCTTTTTATGATCATTTTGGAGAAAATGTATTTTGTGAAGCTTTGCAGATTCCGAAACGCCGAAATGTCAACAATCGCTTGTGTTACAATTGTCGACAAAAAGGGCATATGGCACAAGATTGTCTTGTTTCTGCTGCTTCTAGTTCAAGACAAGGAAAGGTTCCATTTGTTGGTAAAGCTGCCAAACAAAGATTTATTAATGAATATGGCAGAGTATTTGATGAATATCAACAACCTACATTTTTCAAAACTCAAGGAAGATTTATTCCTCGTTTTCAAAATATTCCATATGTAGGTTGTTCATCACAATCGACTGCGACTTGTTCATCAGATACTGATTTACCAAAACAACAAATCTGGAAACCTAAAGTGGTTTCGAAAGGAAACCAAGATACCGGCCGACCAGAAGCGATTCGCTTCGGGTCATTTATAAACTGACGTGTTTGACCAGTGTGCAGGTACTTTTAGAAGATCTATCGGTTATTGAAAAGTTGCTGATAGAGAAGTATTCTGCTGATTTAACTTAAATTACAAGTGATATCAAATTTCAAAAACTGGATTTTTTTTTGAAAGCTAAACGTGAAAGGTATCCATGTCGAAAGGTCAATTTTATTTCTTTTACATTTCGTATGTAGTTTAAGGGGAGAAAATTGAAAAACCAAAAATAGTGTCTTTGTGTTTTTGTTAAAATGAAAATCCAAAAATAGAGTTTTCATTTTATGGGGGAGAAAAATGAAAAAATTCAAAAACATTGAAAAACAGAAAAATACAAAAACATTGAATAATGAGAGAAATTGTATCCAACATGATTGGGAAATGATGGTACATTGGCTTACGTATCTGACTTGTGGATAAAGTAGATGAAAAAGCTATAAGATCATTGTTCGATGTGCTTGGTAGGCTTGGCATTAAATCAGAAAGTATTCAAATGTGATATTCATTAAATACTAATGCTTGACCAAGTGGTCAACATCTTAATGCATATCTCATGATATATCAAGAAAAGATATGTGAAAAAGAAAATGAGAAGTCACTGTGTAAACATGTGTTCATTTTGCAAAGATCTAAACTTGTTTGATTTTCTTTATTTTGTCAAACGATCGGACTTTCTCTGCGTATCGAAAGATCGACCTGATTGTTGTTCGTTTGACGTTCTGCTTTATTTTCTTTGGTGTTTCGTATAACTCATCGGACTTTCTCTGCGTGTACGGGAGTACTGACCCGATTGTTGTTGGGTTATACAATTTCAACTTGTTTTATTTTCTTATTTTGTTAAATCCGAGGCCTTATCTGCGTATCGAAAGATCGAACTTAAGGTAGACGATTTAATGTTCTTATTTCTTTTTGCATGAAACACAGTTGACGATATCATGAATTCAATCATTTTGTGGTTAAATCATAAATGAAATCACAAAGTGTGATATAAAAGAAAATACATATCTGAGTATGTCTGATAGTGTGGGGTACACTGGTCAAAGCAAATCTAATCAATACTAATAACATATCAGATGTTATGAGTATGATTGTGCCTGAGTTTAAGATGGACAAATTATATCAGTAATCGACATGACTTGTGTGCTTAAGTAATTGAAATTGAAGTGTAGTTCATCATGTCATGATCAATATGATCCCAAGTTGTGATCTTTCTCACAAAAGTCAAAATTAGTGTCTGATTCTGTATTGCATTTATGTTTCATATCTGAAAAATCCAAAAAGATTTTCGGTGTGTTTTAATATAAAGTTTCAAAAAGCCAAAAAGATTTTATTTCTTATTTGTTTTCGACCGATCGACATGTGATACGAAATCAAATTTCAAATCTATATCTTGGGTTCTCGAAGAGAAGTTTTGCGCCAAGATTAAATTAATTTTCAAAAGAAAAGGAAACCGCGTTTCTGTCTTCTGAAATTGCAGGTTATATGTGTCAAGACTCAAGCATGGTGAAAGGGGGAGTTTGTTATATCTTTCACAAGTGGATCTTGAAGATCAAAGATGATTCAAGAGTGATCCAGCCATGCAAGCTCTATTTCTGACAAGATTTCAAGTCGAAGATCGGATGCAGCAATGTTGAAGATTGAAGACTGGAGTTTAGTTAGAAAATAGATACACTACACGTTAACGGGCAGTTTGTTAGAGTATATACCTATGCTATGATGTGTCTCGTGTATTGTATCTATGTGAGTGTGTCTTAGTATGAGTTTAGTGACAATATCATTGGCGCGGGACCAAATGGTCCGCTGGACCAAATGGTACGCCCGTACCATTTGGTACGCAGCCTGTTTAGTCACTAAGTATAAATAGGTTGTGTTAGAATGATAGCTTAACCCTTCTGTCATTCTTCACCTTCTGTGTGTATTCTAGAGAGAGAAACTAGAGAGAGTTCATTGTAATCTTCAAGTGATTCAATACAAATCTCTTATTTACATTTGTGTTTACTATCATTGATCAAAGCATGCAGTAGTAAGATCGTATCTCGGTTTTACAAGTTGTAGAATTGTTAAAGAAGGAATAACTCTATGCAAAGATCTCTAAGTGCGATTTCTTGATCTAAAAGGTTCAATTTCCGGGTTACTTCATCAACGAGCAAGGTATCCACGTTGACCCAGCCAAGATCGACGCCATTGAAAGTTGGTCTATCCCACGAGCACCTACTGAGATCCGCCAATTTCTAGGCTTGGCAGGCTACTACCGTCATTTCATAAAGGGATTCTCTCAACTGGCTCAATCGTTAACCGCTCTCACACACAAAGGGTTCAGTACAGATGGACCGGCAAGGAAGAAGCAGCCTTCCAAACTTTGAAAAAAAAACTTTGTACCGCACCCATATTATCTTTACCTGATGGGGTTGACGACTTTGAGGTCTATTGTGACATTTCAATCTAGGGACTGGGCTGCGTTTTAATGCAAAGAGGCATTGTCATCGCATACGGGTCCAGGAAACTAAAGTCACATAAAACAAATTACACAACCCACGATCTAGAGTTGGGCGCGGTAGTGTTTGCCTTGAAATTTTAGAGTCATTACCTATATGGTACTAAGCGTACCATATACACTGATCACAAGAGCCTCCAGCACATATCTGAACAGAAAGAACTTAATATTAGGAAATGTCTGATATGCTCGAAAGTCAAGGCTGAGTACCAGAAGCCAGAGGGGTTACTGCAACAGCCCAAGATCCCGGTATGGAAATGGGAAGAAATCTCTATGGACTTCGTCACGGGACTACCTTGTTCATCATGTGGCTACGACATGATCTGGGTCATAGAAGACAGATTAACAAAGTCCGCACACTTCCTACCCATCAAAGAGATTGACAAAACAGAACAACTCACGAAGGTTTATATAAAGGAAATTATGCGACGGCATGGTGTGCCTATATTCATCATCTCTGACAGAGATGCCCGATTTGCCAATAGATTTTGGAAATTCTTGTATGAAGCATTGAGTACTCGCTTAGATATGAGTACCGCGTATCATCCGCAAACAGATGTAACATCCATGGTCTATTCATTTCGTTGTACCCGACTTGTATAAGGAAGTTCATTTCATTTTATTTGGTATTTCAATATATAATTTACGATTATTGCAATTTATTTTGTTTTGATTTCAATTCGGATTTCAATATTTCAAGCTTTCAAATTATTTCAATTAGACCGATACTTGAGTATGCTATATACGCAGTTGAAGCACAAATAGTTGTACACAAGTTTTGGGTTAAAATTATAAATATTGAAAGGTTGGGCCATTCATGTAATTTTGATAAACTTTGAAAATAATTTTATAAATTCGGATGTCAAATAAATTTTATGTTCTTATATAATTCGTAATTAAAGCCTTGAGAAAGATCGGGGTTAAAGACATAAAACTATGGGGTGTAACTATAACTCTTATGGGTTGTATTTAAGAAAAAGAAAGATATATAAAACAATAATGGGAATGAGGGCTGCCGGGTTCGAACCTGCGACCTCACACTTCACAGGGATGCGCCCTAACCACTGGGACGATTTCTGTTTTGTGTTTCGTTCCGGTTCTCTCGTTTATATACTAAACCTGCGCGTGTCAAGCCTCCTCCTTCCCTTTTCCTCTCACGCGCCTGTAACCTATTTTTCTCCCTTCTTTAACTTCGGCCATAACCTCCCTTGACCACCATTCCGCGACCATTTTCCATCATTTAAACCATCATTTAACAACGGTTTCATGTCCCAAATTAATACCCGAGTTTAATGACATCTTAATCATTAAAAACCGTTATAATTAAAGATTTCCACTCAAAACCTCCATTTTTTAAAAGCCTCCATTAAAACAAAATTAAAGCTTCCAATTGACCCATCTCAGACCCCATTTACTATAAATTGAGGTCGTAAACCTGTGTGAAACCTCGTCACCATCCAAAACCCTCTTTCAATTTCATTTTTCATAAAGGCAATCAAAAACCCCCAATTTCTAGGGCTCCAAACTTGTTCGTGCGATTTCGGGCTCAATTCTCCATCAAATTTAGCAAGTAAGTAGTCCTTTTCACTCAGTTTTTCATTATCTACAAAACCCCTCTGTTAATTTTAGGTTTTTTGAAGTTATTTAATAGGTCATTTTTTTAGGGTTCTTCGCGGTTTGGGGATTTTCATGAAAAATATAAACTGTAACCTACTTTAATTCAAGCATCTTAATATCAATTACTTATAAACGATTGTTGCAATTAGAATATATTTACAATCATTTGTCCATGTTATTACTTGCTATTATTTTCTAAATATTCCAAGGTACGTATACTAATCCTATTTCAATTTATTCTTATTATTTTTATGACTCATTACTAACTTAAGCATCGGAGTGGTGTTAGCTAAGCTAACACCCACCCCTCACCAAGCATTGAGTGTTTTGCAGATTTTGAGAATCCTAGAGAATTTTGGGTATATCCCCGGTTAGAGGTTGGCCACCTCTCCTAGGTTTAAGGTATCCTGCATACCTTCTAAGGTTTGAGAGACTGACTCCTCTCCTAAGTTTAGGTAATCGCCAGTAGCGCACGACCCTCGCCAGTAGCGCACGACCCTCGCCAGTAGCGCACGTTGTCCCCCAGTATGCTAAAGGTGGCCGAACCAGTCCACTCTAGGGGTGACTGACAATCTTGTCACTGGAGGCTGCTGGGAGGATTCTCAAGGTTTATAACACTGACGTGTTATCTAAGGTTTTGGCATTTTCATGTCACATACGTATGGGCTTGTCCCCAGTTTTGGCTTAGTCCCAAGAATCTCGGGTTTATCCCCAGCTTATTTTTAAACTTAACTTACTCTTGGAATCATTAGCTTCGGCCGGAGGCCAAGAAGCTTTTTAAGATTGTTTCAGGTTCTGGAGAAAATTGAGACAAGTGCCGAGAAAAGTGTATTCAGGATTCCCAAACGAGGTGAAAGAAGAGACAATTGTTTGAATCGAGAAGTCGATTGAGGTAAATTATGGAGGACAGGTAACTTAAGTTTTTGTTAAGCTTGAATCCTAATTTATTCAGTCATTTAAATCCCTAATGGTTTTTCAACTTGTAAGTCATTTTTAAACTTCTTGATAATTTTTGTAAACCAATCCGATCTATAAAAATTTCAATACAAATCATAACATGAGAAGCCAAAAGATACTGATATTATTTATAACTACTAAAGGTTTTGAGCTTCCCAAGTTTCGTCCTGAAAACCTCAGGATCCCTCCACTTGAGAAGCTCGATGGTCAAAAGATTGTTTTTAGGAATCCTGGTTTCGTCTTGTAAACACAAGATCCCTCCAGCAGGATCCCTACCATTGTTGTCTATTACTTGTTCATTACAGGGAAAGGAAAATGTTTCACCCAACAAACCACCAAAAAACATAAAAAAGTGGGCTCAGACCGTTGCATTGTCCTCATTGCCCACTATCTTCTCCTCCTCCGCCTGTTTCACCACATCCTCCAGCTTCTTACCCTCTCCCAGCTCCACCACGTAAGCCCTTGTCATCGCCACCGGAGAATCCGGAACCATTTTTTAGCAGCCACCATCATTCCCATCTTTCCCTTCCACATCACCAACTCCTCCCAATGATTCCAAGACTAATTTCCAGCCTGCGATGTCCCAACCTGGCACTTGGAAGCCAGCTGCTTCAGCCTCTTCAGCCATCTGGATTTTGCATTCCAGGACGCTCCGGGCTGCCGAGAGTTGGCCTATTTCAGCATTTGTGGCCATCTTAGCTTCCAGGGTTTGACGCTGCTCAGCGAGCTTATGCTCGTAGAACAAGGTTTTACCCTTAGCAGTGTTGGCTTGGGCTTGGATCTTATCGTTAGCCTCAGCAAGCTTCCGCTCCATGTCCATCGCCTGGGTGCTCAGCTTCTCAATACCCTGCACAAATGGGAATCCTGATCAGCGGCTGTAACATGTATGAAACTAACATGAAATTATATGAGCTTCTTACCAGGTTGATCATGGTCTGCATAGAGAGGATCTTGTTGCTGACCTCGGAAGGGACAAGATCTTCGAAGGTTTCCAGGTACACCACGGGAGCTGCAGGAGTTTCAGGGGCTTTTCGCTTCTTGAAAGCCGAGGCCTTTGGTCGGCTGACAGGCGGCTTGGAGATGGTGGGATGCTCAAGCTATTCTTTCTTGATCTTGAGCAGACTATCAAGATCCTTCAGGGAAAATGAGGCGCTGGATTTGGGAGCTGCGAACAGAAACAGGTTATTAGTATCCAGGGTGCTCGAATAAGTAAACAATTCAGAATCCTGCAAAGACTTACCAGACATGGCGGGAGTGTGGTCGGCTGAGTAGCTGTTTTCGCTAGCTGTTGCTTCAAGAACCAGGGCTTTCTCACTGGCAGGAATCCGGTAAATTGCTTCGAGCTTCTTGAAATTAGGCTGCTTCTTAATGAGATTCTCAAACTTGGGTGCTGCAAAAAAGAAAACAACAGAAAAGTTAGAAACATATTGGAAAATCAGCAACAACAAGAAACATCAATATCCTACCCTTCTCAACCCACTTCAACGGTAACTCCGTCCCCCTAGGAATCGAGTCTCGTTTGACGAAGAAAAAGCGCTTCTTCCAGTCATGGTCATTGTGGGAAGCTCGGGGAATCAACTGGGAGGTGGAGGTACGAGCCTGGAGAACAAACCGGCTACAACCATGGGTTCTTAGCTTATACGCTTCACAGATCTTAGGAATCCCAATGTCAAGATTCCTGGTTTGGTTCAACTGATCCAGAGAATACAAGATCCTCTAGACCATCGGCATGGTTTGGGAGTAAGAAAGCCGGGTGGTCTTGAAAAACTGAGTGATAAGCTCCGGAAAGGGGAATGTCATTCCGAGCGAAAAAGGGTAGTACATGAAACAGACCCAAGTTGTGGACATGAAATCGGACTTGGTAAGGGAATCAAAAGGTCGGAAAATAGTTTTCGGCGGAAAGATGCCGGAATTCTTCAACTCGAGAATGTCGCGATTGTCGAAGGTACAAGTTTCTTCCTCACAGGGGATGATATACCCCTGATCATGGAAATCTTCGACAATCGGAGAGCTTAGCGAAGAAGACGACCGTGTGTTTTATTTGGCCATGGCCGAAAAACGAGAAGAAAGCGAAAAGACGAAGAAGGGACTGACCTGGAATAATCGGAGAAGCTCGAGAGGTTATGTGAAGAAGACGATGAGAATCTCTTGGTGAAATCTTCTATTTAAAGAAAAAGTCATGATTACCATGAGGCGCCGAGAAATCTGTCCCATCTCAACTGTTTTAACCGTTTACACGCCGTGAAAAAAGCATCTTTTTGAATTTTAACAGCTGTCGAGCTTATCCACATCTGTTGAAATTCAAGGGGCAATTGTTGAGGGTGTATTTTCAGGATGCTTGCAGGAAGCTCACGCAGTGCAGGAATCCTATTATCGTATGGGAATCCCATTCATCCAGCTATCATGATTTATTTATTTTTAACTAACCCTCATGTTTGCCACGTGTTTATTTGACTAGGTTTCGACGAAGTCATCAACTACCTCCGAAACTTACGCTCCAGCTAAAGAAGATCGTGGACCTAGTGAACGAAGAGGCCCTTAACGGTCGAATTAGTTGGATAATAGGATCCCGGGAATCCCGGAAAGTTTGTTACCATTGTATTCGTTATATAAATCGAGGATTCGATCAATAGGAACACACACAACTCCTTCACACTTTAGCTCTGATAGCATACGATCTCTGTAACACTTAGCTTGATCGATTATACCTCCAAAATACTTGTAATTTTCAGTTTCCTATCAATAAAATTGTGAGGAAGCAGGCTCTTCAGCCGGCTCCCGAGGTTTTTTTGCTAGGATTCCTAGAGGCAACTTGAAGGATCCTGGATTTTTCCCTCGTTACATCCTTGTGTTCGGCTTAACATTTCAAGCATATTGACAAGCACACTATCTCACATTCTAAGTTTGGAATACGAAATTCCTTTGTGAATTTTTGACCAAAACACTAACCACCTTCGACAGACTCTAGGGCACCTTAAGATAGACGAAGCCTCACTAAAGTTCTACAATAAACACAATTAGCAGATTAATTAACTAACCTAGGGAATTTTCTTTTGAGATAATTTGATCCTAAATAGTTAACCAACCCGACTAATCATTACCCTTATCACCTCCCGGCTTTTCTAAGGGTAGCAGCCCACAAAACTCAAGCAAACAACTAATAATTGATTCTATGATTACCAAATAGCAAACATGTCAAATTGTAAGGGTCTTAGCATAGGACCATACTACAGTCAAGAAACAAGATAAAGTCTGGAACTTGCACAGCAAACATGGTTCTACGATAAGAAAATAGAGAAATCAATAAAAAGGTTAAAACCCGACAAGCGATTTGAAACCGAATACTTGATCTCTGGCCTTCCACTTGACCTCTACTGCTCCCCTGTAATCTCTTCCGGCTGTAAAAAAAACATATGTCGTGAAGCCCCTTCTGCCGTCCGAATGAATGTTGCGTACGTAGGGTTTTTTTTATTTGCCCTCGAATGAATAATAATAATCCCTCGTTGCCGTCCCCCCTCAATTAATATATTCGCTAACCACAATGATCCACCAAGCCCACGTGATGTAGTGGCCCACCAACATTCCATTGTTTCATGAACGGCGTAGCCCACTTTCTACCCAATTTGCATTCACAAGTCCAACTGCAGCCACATCTCGTTTCTCTTTTGCATTCCCCTTTTCTTTTAAACCTGATTATTTATTGCTTTTGTTTTATCCGTGATATCCCAAAAACCCACGTGAACAAGCTTGCCATTTCATATCCATGATGTTTAAAGTCACTTATGACTTTAGTTTAATTACAAGATAACCCCACAACTTCTTGCTTAATTTTATTTTTGCAATTTTTTACGTGAAATACTTCCACTATATTTACTTATGCAGCCCCTCAATTTAGATAAATCACATGCCAGTCCCTAAACTTCAATTATCAACTCTTTAACCCTTGAACTTTAATGAAATATCATACCACCCCCTTGGACAATTTAACCAACATGCAACAAATATATTTAAGCACAATTAAATCACAATCGACCTAAATAAACACCAGACTCAAATAATTACTAAACTCACCCAAAATTGTACAAAAATGATTTAATATTTAATTAGGACTCAAATACTATAAAATTGATAAAAGCAAATAAAAATGACTCAAACTTGACTCATTTTATATACAATATACACGGGAAACACATGATGTGTTTAGCACACATCAATAGCGGTGAAAATCAGGCTTATAATGATCGTTTCGATGACCTTGCTGAATTGGTCCCTCACCTTGTCACTCTTGTGTCTGTGGCTATTGAAAAGTACATCAAGGGTTTGCCCATGCAGATCCAAGACACCGTTTGGGGACGTGACCCCAAGACTCTTTTGGAAGCCAAACAACTAGCCGCTACCTTGACTGACAATCATGTCAAGAACGACACTTTGACTCGTAAGGGCGCCAAGAAAAACTCTGAAAAGACTTCTGACAAGGCTAAGACTGAACCAACCAAGGAGGTCAAGGCCGAGTCTTCGAAGTCTAACAAGAAGAAGAGGAAGTCTGGTAGCCAAAACTTCGCAGTGACAACAACCCCTGCCGTCCCTGCTGTGCCCATCAACCAATTTGCTTCAGCCCCTCCAGCCAAGAAGCCTTACACCGGGACTTTCCTGTTGTGCAACACCTGTCAACGCCATCACCTTGCAAGCTCTTCTTGTAGGAAATGCCTTAACTGTGGTCGTTTTGGCCATTTTGCTAACACGTGCCATTCTTCAGCTCATGCACAACCACTAAATGCTCAGCCTGTTGTCAGGACCGATTTCCACATCAAGAATCCTGATCTTGAGCAAGAACGAGGTTCAGATTCGAAAACCAGAAGGAGACGATGATGATCGAGAAGAATCAAGGATAATTAAAACATAAGAAAGATGATAAACAAGTCGAATGATTTCATTGAACCGAATGATTAGTTACAAGAAATCATGACAAACACCCTCTCTCTAGAAATCCATGACTCACTCTACAAGAAATCATCATCTCCATATTTTGAGACTTCTTTTCTTGGAATGGGCACCCTCACTATATCTAGTGAGGGTGACTAACAACAGAAAACATAAAATGAACAAAAATTACAAGAAAAGCAAATAACATAAATATTAATTAAATCAAAGTTGATTTAATTAATCCGAAGCTTGACTCGCTCGAACCGATCTTCCGTTGACTTTTACGTTGACCGTTGACCCGAACAGTTGACTTTTCCAGAAAACGGTCTTCGGTCCAATCTCGCAAGCCTCGAGCATCACAACCCAGTCTCTAAATCGATTCACATGGATTCTTCATTCGAATGCTTCGGTAAACAGAGTTGATGGCGTCAGTCACATAGATTTTAGTTCCAACATATTCCCCCTTGACTGATGCTTTCAAATATGTTCAATTGCTGAAGAACCGCTATGTCATACATTGAGAAACTGATAAACCGGAGACAATCTGTTGTAGAGATTCCCCCTTTGAGTAAGCTTCTTCTGTTCTTGTTGCTCCAGTAGAGAGCCAAGTGTTCCGCTCACTCGGTTCACATGGTCGGGTACAATACTAAGAAAATGCTGAACATCAGAGTCAAAACCGCAACAAACCGAATCCGATAAACCAATCAAACACTGAAAATGCTCTAACTGCGAATAATCGACCCGATATCAAAATCCTTAATAATTCCTCCTATTTCTCTAAATCTCTCCAAAAACATCAAGTCGGAAGCGTAAAATTAGATGCGGAGAGTCGAACCGTCGTGATCGGTTGCCTAGAGAAACCAGATAAACAATCTTGAAATCGGACAATCTCGCGAAAAACCGGAAGTCGGATGCTGATAGTTGTGAATAATCCGCGTGATTGAGGTTGGATGCGAAAAATAAACTGTCAAATTGGAGAAAAATTGAGATCCCGAGCGAAAAATAATCATAACCGGAGTCTTCGAAATTTTAGGCAAAGAAAAACGAGCTCGGAAATAAATTCCGTGAAGATTTTTGAGTTAAACTGGCGAAAACGGCGCGATCTGAAAAACTCCGTCAATTTTCGTCAACTATCGGCTTCTCGAGAAATTTAACCGGATAAATTCCAAAAATTAATTGAGATTCCAGTTAATCCGGTTAGCTGACATCAGCGCTGCATCAGCTAAAAATAAACCGTGAGACGTAACAGAAAAAGCTGCATATTTAACCAGAGAATAAAGCTAACCCGTCAGTGGTTGATAGCAAACGTGCGTCTGACATCAATAAACGAGAACCCCAATAAAATAGAATAAATCCTTGACCAATAAAAATTTTCACAATTTCGTTCGGGCGTTATCTCGTTAATCTTGTTAAAACCGACAAGAAAAACCCCGTGTTTAACGAAAATGCTAAATATTTAATTAGATGGAATAAATCTCTCATAAAAAGCCATAATCCTTGTGAAAATTGTTGAGCGAATCAGATTTGAGGTTGCGTAGGCCACAATCCGTGTGATTTAAATGCAGCCAATCAGAATTGACCTTGGAATTTAAATCTACGGTTGAGAACAAAAGGATCCTAGGGCTGGAATTGCAGATCCACCTGATTGGCGGCTGGCCAATCACAAAGAAACACAAGAATTAATCCAACGGTCAGATTAAAAGGCATCCTACGGTCTAGTTCTCTGATCCGCGTGATAAGGCCAACAACCAATGAACTTGCGACAGCCCCATTACCTTTGACGGTTCTCAAAGAGAAATGGGTCCCACGCGTTTTCTTGTGGCTATTAGGAGAGCGACAAGCAGCTAGCTACCAACGTCTCTTTGTTCCAGGTGGTCCCACGCGGTTTCTTCTGCACCAATAGGAATTCGACAGAATGTTAAGGTTGACGCCATAGAGAGAGAAACAATTCTCTGATAACCAATGGCTATCCGCCACGTCACTGGTGTCCATCATCTTTAAGAAAACCTCGGACCTTCCCTGCAAACCCTAATATTTCCGAAACCATCACCGGAAAAACGTATGCCCATCGGAAAACCGTATTCTACTCATATCTCCGTCAATACTTGACCGAATTCAAATATTTTTATGTCCCTGAACTCGTATGATCATCCTCTACAACCCTTAACGATCAGAATCCTCTGAAACGAACTCGAATAAAAACCCAGTTGACTAGTCCGCTAAGAAAACAAGTCCGCTAAAGCCATTTCAAGTTCGCTAAAGGGTCTGGGAAGTTCGCTAACGAACAAGTCCGCTAAGCAGAAAACAAATCCGCTAAGCACAGAAACAAGTCCGCTAAAATGACATCAAGTCCGCTAACGAGACATCTAGTTCGCTAAGAGCACTCAGAAGTCCGCTAAGGCAATCTTCAAAGCTTCAAACACCTAGAAAAATTTGGAAAACTGACGAAGAATAAGAATCCTTACTTGGTGAACTCGAATCTGCCGTTATGATGCACGATGTGTGAAGCTAAACCATCCATGACAATGTTGTGGCCACCAAGAATCCATAAATAGTAGCAAATCGGATAAAAAACAGCCTCCAAATCTGGAAATCCTCAAGAACACGAAGAACACCATGAAACACACACTAGTGTGTGTTTTTCTAGATCTGCCCAAACGGTTGAGATTTAGACGAAATGGATGCTTCCAATGGATCCGGAACGCGTTTTCCACTGAGAATCATACCTCATTTCATCCGAAAACATGAAGAATCGCTCAGAAAATGAAGAATCAAGCTCTAAAGTCTTCAAAAACCCCCAAATAAGGGAAAAACTCAACAGTTACGAAAAAACAGCTCTGATCTCCAATTTTTTCACTGATTTGAAGATGTAAAAGATAAACTAACATCCAGATGAACTCCATAACACGAATCAATCATCCATATCATCACAATCCATCCAGAAATGAAGAAAAAAAATGAGAAAAAGTCTCAAAAAATGGGTTTTCATCATCTTCACCCATTCAAGCTCAAAATCCAGATTCGAGTGACCAGATTCATCGTGAGATGAAATCTGATTGGTTACCCGCTCTGATACCATTTTTCAGGACCGATTTCAACATCAAGATCGAATCCTGATCTTGAGCAAGAACGAGGTTCAGATTCGAAAACCAGAAGGAGACGATGATGATCGAGAAGAATCAAGGATAATTAAAACATAAGAAAGATGATGAACAAGTCGAATGATTTCATTGAACCGAATGATTAGTTACAAGAAATCATGACAAACACTCTCTCTCTAGAAATCCATGACTCACTCTACAAGAAATCATCATCTCCATATTTTGAGACTTCTTTTCTTGGAATGCGCACCCTCACTATATATAGTGAGGGTGACTAACAACAGAAAACATAAAATGAACAAAAATTACAAGAAAAGCAAATAACATAAATATTAATTAAATCAAAGTTGATTTAATTAATCCGAGGCTTGACTCGCTCGAACCGATCTTCCATTGACTTTTACGTTGACAGTTGACCCGAACAATTGACTTTTCCAGAAAACGGTCTTCGGTCCAATCTCATAAGCCTTGAGCATCTCAACCCAGTCTCTAAATCGATTCACATGGATTATTCATTCGAATGCTTCAGCAAACAGATTTGATGGCGTCAATTACATAGATTTTAGTTCCAACACCTGTAAATTTTCAGCTTGCTAATACATAACTCATCAATCAACCTGTCATCCAGCCCATGGCTCAACCTACTACTATCATGCCTAGGCTCCTGCTTGCTACAATTGTGGAAATCCTGGCCATCTCCGCAATGCATGCCCTTACTTGGCTAATGCCAATGGTGCTGCCAACAATGCCAACCGTGGGGCTCCTCCTGCGAGAACCAAAGGTGCTCGTGGTCGTACCTTCAACATCAACACCAACCAAGCCCAAACCAATCCTGAAGTGGTGAACGGTACGTTTCTCATTAATAATCATTACGCCTCTGTATTGTTATACGGGTGCAGATAGGAGTTTTGTGTCCTTAAATTTTGAGCCTTTGCTTGCTCGTGCCCGTTCTGGTCTCGATGTCCCAATATCAGTCGAAGTAGCTGATGGAGAGTCTATCTCGATCAACTCTATCATCCATGATTGCGCGATTCATTTTCTTGAGCACTCATTTCCCATCGATTAGATTCCAATGCATCTTGGTAGCTTCGATATCATAGTAGGCATGGATTGGTTGTCTCGTCACCGTGCTGAAGTCCTTTGATTTGAAAAGACTATTCGTATTCCTCGGCCTGATGGCCAAATTCTGGTAATCTACGGCGATAAACCCTCATGCGGGCTTAGACTTATGTCTTGTACCCAAGCCCGAAAGTACCTACGTAAGGAGTGTGTGGCCTTCTTGGCCCATATCATGGAATTTCGACCCAAGGAAGACATGCCAGTTGTTAGGGAGTTCCCTGAAGTATTCCCTGACGATATATCGGATCTTCCTCCCGTTCGCCAAGTGGACTTCCGGATCGACCTTATACCAGGTGCTACTCCTGTTGCGAAGTCACCCTATCGTCTCGCTCCATCTGAAATGCAAGAGCTTTCCAAACAACTTCAGGAGCTTTCTGACAAGGGATTTATTCGCCCCAGTTCGTCGCCTTGGGGAGCACCCGTCCTTTTCGTAAAAAAGAAGGATGGTTCTTTCCGCATGTGCATCGACTATCGTGAACTTAACAAGCTCACTATAAAAAATCGTTACCCTCTTCCTCGTATCCACGATCTGTTTGATCAACTTCAAGGTGCCACTTGTTTCTTAAAGATTGACCTTTGTTCTGGGTATCATCGGTTGCATGTTTCTGAGGATGACATTTCCAAGACCGCCTTTCGCATGAGGTATGGTCATTTTGAGTTCACTGTTATGCCGTTCGGGTTGACAAACGCGCATGCAGTGTTCATGGTGTTGGGTTACGACAGTGGCATTCGGGTCTCGGTAATAACAATTTTTTTTGTGAAAATAATTATTTACAATAAATAATTATTTAATCAATTACCGAGTAAATTAAATCAGATAATTAAATTAATAATCAATTTAATATGCAGCGGAAACGTTTCAATTTACTAACGCGAAAACCAGTTAATTAACGTAAACCAAAGCAACAGGATTCGACAATCACCAAACGCGCAAACACCAAAAACGCGTTAAATAAAACGCGACACAATCATAAATATATAAACGATTAAATCTAAACTAATAACAAGTTTAGATATACCTGAGCAGTGATTCAAACAAACGCTTGAGACACCGAAAGTCAACGGGTGACGCTAGGGTTTCGCAGGGCATGATTCGTCCGACGAATCTGACTTTCCTCGCGGATACAGATTTACCACGCGGTGAATCAGGCACCGAGAAAATCTCGTACGTTGGATCGGGCGCGAACTAGGGTTTGCGGACGACGAGCGAACACACCACACGGTGGTGGTTCGCGACGGGGTATATCGGCGGTAGGACTGGCGATGGCGAGGATGGTGGCGGTCGGCGGGGCGGCGACGAGGTGCGACGGGCGGCGGCAGTTGTGGCCGCAACTCGCTGCGGCGGCTCGGTGATGGGCTGCGACGGCGGTACGGCTACGGCGGCGGCGAGGGAGGATGGCGCGCGGCGGCGGCTTGGCGAGCGGCGCGCGGCAGCGGCTTGGCGAGCGGCGAGCGGCGGCGGCTTGGCGAGCGGCCGCGGGAACGACGGGGCAGCAGCGGTGGCGGACTACGGGAGGCGGCACGGCGGTGATGTAGGATTAGAGTTCTCACGGACGGACTGCCGGAGAACAAGGGATGGCGGCAGCGGCGTGGATGCCGTCGGCGTCGGATTCCAGAGAGGGAGGAGAAGGGGTCCGAAAATTCTCTCTAGGAGGATTAGGGTTTAGCCTCTCTCAATTAGTTATATTTATAACTGATTAAGTTTCCGATTAGTCCCTCGATTTTATTTAATCCTTAATCGAACCACTCAATTTGTGAGATTAACATTTAATCTCTTAAATTATTGTCGCTTACCGAAACTTAACAAATATTAGTCAAATACTAATTCGTCAATCGTCGTTTAAGACGTAAATGATATTTAACGTCTTTTGTAGCTTAATTAATCTTAATGATTAATAAAAAATTAAATAAGTAATTAATCATTTATCTATTAAACTATTTAATAAACAAATAATTAATTCTTCTGCGAATTTGCCGGTTATAAAAGTAAGCGGTCTTAAATACCTGTTGCCTCCGGTGTAACTCTTACTGGTCTTAACCGGGTCGGGTACTTGATTTAGTCGGGTCTGGACACCTAAATCCAACAGTCTCCCACTTGGACTGATCGCGACTATTAATCAAGATACAGTCAGAGGTGCTCTAGCTACACGTGGCTGTCCCAACCAGTCACGACACTTCAAGTCAAAACAACCAAGGCATATTAGTAAACTTGTGATATAGTTTAGACTCATGGTATTTGTAAGGTCATTAGATCCTTTCTGTATGAGACATCAATCGAACTAGAGACATGGATTTATTCATTCTCTATCGTGTTCGATCATTGTATTTCTCGTTGTTCTGTTCGAAGTGGTCCAATTAAACACACAGTAAGTTTGGGTAAGGCCTTACACTTAACACTTGGAACTAACGAGAGGGCCCACGATGTCAAACTGTTGCATTATCAATGCAAGAGCACAGAATCCCATATTGACTACATACAGCTCCCACTAAGCTTCAGATCCGTTCCCAAAAGTAACCGTTATGGCTGGCAGTTACGCGACAACGTTAATGTCACACCCCCAATTTCCACCTAACGGAGTATAACCGCGTGGGGGTATGATCCAGACCAGGATCCCAGACTTCAGTTACAAACAAACCACAACAGAGTGATAATAGGTAATAGAAAGCAGTAATTACAGACCAGAAGGAGTTAACAGTTAAGCGGAAGCATAAAACAAGTTCACAGTTATGGTTTTTTACAAAAATGATTTGTTTAGATGATTGAAAATACAAATTTCAATCCAAAAGCATAATTCAGTACTGCCGCTGCCCGTGCCCACGATGATCCTCCTAGCGACCTGAAAAGCATTCAATAATCAAGTGTCAGCCAAGGCTGGTGAGTTCACTAAGCGGTCTACCCGTCACAAGTAGACCTAAATTTTTATGATCAAAGACAGGTACAACACAATCAATATCATAAGACCTGTAAAATTTTCCATATCGTAGGTAGCTAGCCTAATTTATGCACATTTGAATTGTTCGCAACCGAAGCTGACAATGTATAGGGATTACCTACGGATTTGCCTTCCCGTGTCCTGAAAGACCACGGAGGGTAGGCTAACATTGGTCCCAGTCCGACCGCCATTCGGGTTGGTGCATCACGTGCACCGCTGGGCGGGGGTGTCAATCCCCAGTAGTACTACTCAACATCACCTAGCTATTCTATATTAACGGTCCGAATGTAAGGACTTTTGAAGTTTAACAATCAATTCAATGATACATATGATATTTGGTCGGAAAAAGTTTACTTAGTAAGAAATACCTTACCGTTGCGCATTATCGTCCCTGAATGGACATAGCAACATATAGTAATGAACTCACCTGAGGGGGCAGTGGTACTCAGCCAAAAGAAGCAATAGGTTGGTCACAATCAACCTAATCGGGCAAATATGACCTAAACGGGTTAGGAGGTGTCGCGAGGACTAAAATAGCAATCTTAGCTCCTAAACATGTTTCATATAGCCACACAAGTCAAACAAAGCGCACACAAGTCTCATATTGAGAGAAATTCAAGGATTTGCAATTTTGGTCAAAGTTGACTTGGAAAGTCAACTCCAACACTCATACTAGTAGCATAGTCACAATCTACATACTTAGGAGTTAGGATCTCAATTTTGCAGGCTTAAACTAATTCTTAAACATGACTTGTTGCAAAAAGAATCACTCAAAAACATTAAATAACAAAGAAGTTATGCACATTGCAAGTTGACCCATTTTGCATAAAGTTAACTAGTTTATGAAAATTTGAAAATGGTATAACTCACTCAAATTTTGGGTTTTAAACTTCAAACGCTCCAGATCCTACACTTAATATATATACCACAATTCCAAATAGCAAACACCTCAATATACTAAGGTTTACATGTCCGACCCGTTTGGAAAATCTACTTTTTAAGTTTCTTAACAGCTTTGCATACCAGTTTTGTAACAGCAGTTTGGGTGACCAAACGAAGGTTTTAGAAAGTGTGCGAGTAGCTGTTGTAAAGCTAAGACATCCTACTTTACTAGGGAAAAAGAATCAATCAGTTTCGATCGAAATTGAGTAAGTTATGGCTGTCACAAGTTGACCAAAAATTCTGGTCAAAGCTGATGGAAAATGGGTGTTTACCAAATTCTCAAAACTCAATTCCTATGCTACCACATGACTACAAATCACACACTAACACAATTATAAGCACCATAGCACATGAATTCTGGTCCCTACAAGTTCATAGCATAAACACACCAAAATCATAGCAATTTCTCATCAATTACTAGCATACTTGGCACACTACACCCAAAACCCATAACCAAACACTTCCTCTACCTCAAGAACACATAGAACATGCTTATGATGCCATTTTTTCCAGATTTGAAACCCTATTCAAATCTGACCTAAAATTAAAGTCAACACATCTTGAGCTAAAACAAGTTTTGTAGACATACCCACACTCCATTTAACACATAAACACAAACTAACACACATGCAACCTTCAATTTCGAAAATTTGAAAACTAGGGCTTACCACTTGAGAGAAGAAATCGCAGATTTGAGATGGGGAAGAGAGAGTGGAGCTTGCTTGATGCTTGTAGTGGCTTAGACTCCTAGAAATCCACCTCCATTGTGCTTGATTCTTCAAAAATTGCGAGATTTGTGGGTGTGGGTGTGGAGCCGTACGCAAGGGAAGAGGGGGGTGGAGATGGATACGTGAAAAGTGAATTGGGGGAGGAGGGAGGAAGTCTTTGAGCAGATTTCTTATAAGGGGATTTACAAGATTGGTCCCCCAACTTCCATTTTTAACAAAACTAGCATATAACTTGGTTAAATGGGGTTTTTACTAAAATTTTTAAATCAAGCATTCTAAAAATGTTTCTAAGCATTTTTAACTTATTTAACATGCTAGATTTAGTCGGGAATTGATAAAGTTAATATTTACACGAAATATTTAAATTTCGCGCGAAGTCCCGGTTTGACCCGAAAACGCGAAATTTTCAAATTACACGACATAACACGAAATGAAAACACGAAACAAGTTATTTACATCACTTAGCACGCAAACATATATAACATACAGTAAATCACATAACGGGTCTCGGTTTTGCTAACGAAACTAACGGCACTAACGGAGAAAGTTAACGGGGTTAACTCGGGAAGTGACGGTTGTCACAGCCTCCCCATGTTAAAGAATTTTCGTCCCGAAAATTAAATGGTTACCTTAGGTTGATGAAGAGGCTTGATCGAACAGGTGAGGATATTTCTTTCGCATCTGGTCTTCTCGTTCCCATGTGAACTCTGGTCCATGTTTCGATTGCCATCTAACTTTGACAATTGGGATCTTGCTACGCTTTAGCGTTTTCTGCTCACGTCCCATAATCTCCACAGGTTGTTCTACAAATCGGAGCTGTTCGTCGATGTGGAGTTCTTCTAATGGAACTATTAAAGTATCATCCGCCAGACACTTTTTCAAGTTGGAAACGTGAAACACATTATGCACCCCGTCTAATTCTGGTGGCAAGTCCAACCGATATGCCACCGTCCCAATCTTCTCGGTTATCAGGAAAGGTCCTATGTAGCGAGGGTTCAACTTCCCGCGCTTCCCAAAACGCACAACACCTTTCCAAGGCGAGACTTTCAACAGAACACGGTCGCCCACCTCGAATTCTAATGGCCTTCTACGTTTGTCTGCATAACTCTTTTGTCGGTCTCTTGCAGCTTTCATACGGTCTCTAATTTGCACAATTCTTTCAGTCGTTTCGTACACCATCTCGGGTCCAGTAAGTTGACTATCACCGATTTCAGCCCAACAGACCGGTGATCTACACTTTCGTCCATAGAGAGCCTCAAAGGGAGCGGCTCCAATACTGGAATGGTAGCTGTTGTTGTAGGAGAACTCGACCAATGCCAAGTGAGTTTCCCAGTTCTTTCCGAAATCCATTACACATGCTCGGAGCATATCCTCGAGAGTCTGGATTGTGCGTTCAGTTTGGCCATCTGTCTGCAGATGGTATGCGGTACTCATATCCAAGCGAGTGCCTAAGGCTGATTGTAGTGATCTCCAAAAGTGAGAAGCAAACCTGGGGTCTCGATCGGAGATAATGGACAAGGGCACTCCGTGGAGCTTGACGATCTCGTCGATGTAAATTTGTGCTAACTTGTCAGTCTTGTCACTTTCCTTGAGGGCTATGAAATGAGCGGATTTTGTTAGTCTATCCACAATGACCCAAATCATGTCATTTCCACGAGGTGTACGGGGCAGTCCCGTGATGAAATCCATGGATATTTCCTCCCATTTCCATTCAGGAATCGTCGGTTGCTGCAATAATCCTGGAGGCTTTCGATGTTCTGCTTTGACCTTCGAGCATGTTAAACACTTACTGACATATGTAGCAATGTCAGCTTTCATCTTGGGCCACCAGTATAATCCCTTCAGGTCTTGGTACATTTTATCCGAACCGGGATGGACCGAATATCGAGACTTGTGAGCTTCGTCCATTACCAGCTCTCGAAGATTTCCGTGAAGAGGCACCCAAATACGATCCTTGTAGTAACGTATTCCGTCAGACTTAACTTCTGATGTTCCATCCACACCGTTTAAAGATTCTGCCTCATAGTTTTCCTCTTTCAAAGCTTCCTTCTGGGCATCCCGAATTCTATCCGGTAACCCTGCATGGATCGTGAGTTGTAGAGCTCGAACCCTTCTAGGTTTTGTATGCTCTTTTCTGCTTAATGCGTCGGCCACAACGTTGGCCTTTCCCGGGTGATACTTTATTGCCAAGTCGTAGTCGTTAAGCACCTCGATCCACCTACGCTGTCTCATGTTGAGATATTTTTGTCCCATTATATGCTGGAGGCTTTTATGATCGGTGAATATCGTGCATTTGGTACCGTACAGGTAGTGCCTCCAAAACTTTAAGGAAAATACTACAGCTCCTAACTCCAGATCATGTGTTGTGTAGTTCTTTTCGTGAGACTTTAACTGCCTTGACCCGTAAGCGATGACTTTACCTCTTTGCATCAATACACATCCGAGTCCTTGGAGAGAAGCGTCACAATAGACCTCGAAGTCGTCGACACCATCGGGTAGAGATAATACAGGCGCGGTACAAAGTTTTTCTTTCAAGGTCTGAAAAGCTGTTTCTTCTTTTTCACCCCATCGGTACTGAACACCTTTATGCGTGAGAGCAGTTAGCGGTTGGGCTATCTGAGAGAATCCCTGGATGAAACGACGGTAGTAACCCGCTAACCCTAGAAATTGTCGAATTTCCGTTGGTGCTCGTGGTGTAGACCAATTCTTGATCGCCTCTACTTTGGCTGGGTCAACGTGAATACCTTGCTCGTTGACAATGTGGCCCAGAAATTGAACTTCTCGGATCCAAGAGTCACATTTGGAGAATTTGGCGTAGAGTTGCTCCTTCCTTAACAACTCTAGTACTAACCGCAGGTGTTCCTCGTGTTCTTCTTTCGTCCTTGAGTAAACGAGTATGTCGTCGATGAAAACAATTACGAACTGATCTAGGTAAGGTTTGCACACGCGGTTCATGAGGTCCATGAACACCGCCGGTGCGTTCGTTAAGCCGAAGGGCATGACTAGGAACTCGTAATGACCGTAGCGTGTTCGGAAAGCTGTCTTTGAAATGTCCTCCTCGCGGACCCTAAGTTGATGATACCCGGATCTTAAGTTGATTTTTGAGAAGTAACTGGATCCTTGCAGTTGGTCGAAGAGGTCGTCGATCCGAGGGAGAGGATACCGGTTCTTAATAGTGACTTTGTTGAGCTCGCGGTAATCAATGCACATCCTGAACCTCCCATCTTTCTTTTTGACGAATAAAACTGGCGCGCCCCATGGCGATGAGCTAGGCCTGATAAAACCTTTATCTAACAGCTCTTGCAGTTGAGTGGATAACTCGTGTAACTCGTTCACTGCCAAACGGTACGGAGCTCGGGCAACCGGAGCTGCACCGGGAACAAGGTCGATTCCGAACTCGACTTGTCTATGTGGAGGTAGACCAGGTAATTCTTCCGGGAATACATCGGGGAAATCACGAACTATCGGAAAATCTTCAATTTTCTTCTCTACGAGGCTTTGATCCGTAACCGTTGCCAGAACGGCCACGTTTCCTTTCCGAAGGTACTTCTGTGCCTTGAGGTAAGATATGATTCCGGAGACAGTACCTACCTTTTCACCCTGAATCGAGAGTACTTCTCCGTTTGCGGAGGGAATACGTATGACTTTTTCTCGACAGACGAGTTCTGCGTGGTGCATGGACAACCAGTCCATACCAATAATTACGTCGAAGCTACCGATTGTGAAAGGCATCAAATCTATGTCGAACTTATGACCTGAGAGTTCTAATGTACAATCCTTGACTATATGTGTTGCATCGACAAGCTTACCGTTAGCTAATTCAACAGCGTATTTAGCTCCTAGGGGTTCCGTCTTGGCCTTTATCAATTTGCAAAACTTAGTTGAAATGAAACTTTTCTCGGCACCAGAATCAAATAACACATTCGCAAAGTAGTTGTTGAGAAGAAACTTACCAGTAATCGCGTTAGCGTCATCCTTCGCTTCACCGGAACCCATGACAAACGCACGTCCGCGACCACAATTTCCCCCGTTGCCATTACCACCACCATTGTTGTTGTTGTTGTTGTTGTTATTGTTGGCACCTTTCTTCAGTTGAGGGCAGTCCTTCTTCATGTGCCCGGGTTTCCCACATTCATAACATCCACGGGGGCCTTCAGTGTTCTGCTTGGCCCGGTTGAGTAGTTCACCCCGACAATTCTTGGCAAGATGCCCCGATTTTCCACATCTCTCACAGACTGGCCGGCTACATTCACCATGGTGGTGCTTGCTACACTAGCTGCAGTAGGGTAACTTTCCTTTATACCCGCTAGCGCCTTGCCCGCTGCTACCTTGGCGGTTTTGGTTGTTGCCACCACCGGTATTCCCATGGCTCCCCTTGGAGTTGTCAATTTTCCTGTTCTGATTCTGGGAGTTTGAAGACCTCCCAGTGTTGTTGCCAGGAGTTGCAGGGTTGCTCGACGCTTCCTCTCGCTGCCTTTTCCCGTCTAGAGCCACCTTTGGGACTTTCCTTGGTGGCAATAGCCCTTGGGCCACGGCCTGATCAGTTAACTTGTGCGCCAGTCGGATGGCCTGTCGCACATAAACGGGAGTAGATGCTGTCACCATTCCTTTGATCTGTGGGGCCAGCCCTTCCACATACAGCTCAATCCGCTTATATTCTGCATCTACCATTGTTGGGCAGAGTCGGGAATATGCTTGTTAGCGGGTGGTATATTCCTCTATCTCGGAACCCTCCATCTTGGAGTTTGCAAACTCGACCTCTAATCTTCGAACTTGGTCATGAGGACAATATTCCTCCATGAGAGCTTCTTTGAATTCCTGCCATGTCATGGCGTTAGCTTCATTCAGTCCCAACATCTGAATCTGAGAATTCCACCAAGTTAGCGCGGAATCCGCCAAAGTGCCAGTGGCATACTTCACCCGGTCCCCATCCGGGCAGTTACACATCGCAAAGACTTTCTCGGACTTCTCGATCCACCTGAGCAAGCCCACAGCACCCTCGTCACCTTTGAACACCATTGGCTTACAATCCATGTAAGCCTTAAATGTGCATTGTTGCGGTTGCCCCTGAAAATGTTGCTGAGCGGCTGCTAGTGCTGCTGCCACTCCCTGATTGATCATATTCTGTACTTGAGCTGCAGTGAAGGTTCCCGGGTTGTTTTCTGGATCTCTCCGAGGAGGCATGATTTCTAGCAAATCAATGCAAAACTTCCAAAGGTTAGTATTCCCAATACTAGAAAGTTGCTAAGTTTAGTTAGTTGTTGCACACAAGTACAATTCACATAAAACATTCATTTACATGAACAGTGCGTTCTAAGTTGTAACGCGGTAGTAATAGTGTTAAGAACATGTAAACACGTAGTACAAGTTATGTTGGCATCACCGACCAAGAACAACATTATATCAGTCATACAAGTTCGCTAAGAACATCATGAAGTTCGCTAGACACTTAACAAGTTCGCTAAGCATGTAACAAGTTCGCTAAGTATGTCATCAAGTTCACTAAGCATGAGACAAGTTCGCTAAGCATAGATGAAGTTCGCTAAGCATGAGACAAGTTCGCTAAGCATAGATGAAGTTCGCTAAGCATGAGACAAGTTCGCTAAGCCTGGATGAAGTTCGCTAGGTCTCAGCAAGTCCGCTAAGACCAACAAGTTCGCTAAGGGCCTCAACAAGTTCGCTAAGGGCCAAACAAGTTCGCTAAGAAGAATAGTCAAGTTCGCTAGCTGGAAGTTCGCTAAGTGCAAAAATCCAATCAAGTCCGCTAAGGGTAAAAATCAAATGAAGTTCGCTAAGAGCAAAATGAAGTCCGCTAGGAAGAGTTACCAAGTACGCTAAGAAGGATGCAACAAGTTCGCTAAGGCCATACTTAGAAAAATTTTCACACTCTAAAATTTTCCAAAAATGTCTAAGTCTCGGGAATGAAAATTTCCTATCAGAAGTTAGGTTTCTATGCTAACACATGACGTGAATTATAGTCGAGGATCACCTTTGGCACGCGGGGCAGTACTTTCGAGAAGTGTTGTAACTGAAGTTTTCAAAATAGTTACAGTTCAGAAATTTTTAATTTTCCTTAAAAATGTTCTGATTCGCTGTAACCGAGGGCTCTGATACCAATCTGTCACACCCCCAATTTTCACCTAACGGAGTATAACCGCGTGGGGGTATGATCCAGACCAGGATCCCAGTCTTCAGTTACAAACAAACCACAACAGAGTGATAATAGGTAATAGAAAGCAGTAATTACAGACCAGAAGGAGTTAACAGTTAAGCGGAAGCATAAAACAAGTTCACAGTTATGGTTTTTACAAAAATGATTTGTTTAGATGATTGAAAATACAGATTTCAATCCAAAAGCATAATTCAGTACTGCCGCCGCCCGTGCCCACGATGATCCTCCTAGCGACCTGAAAAGCATTCAACAATCAAGTGTCAGCCAAGGCTGGTGAGTTCACTAAGCGGTCTACCCGTCACAAGTAGACCTAAATTTTTATGATCAAAGACAGGTACAACACAATCAATATCATAAGACCTGTAAAATTTTCCATATCGTAGGTAGCTAGCCTAATTTATGCACATTTGAATTGTTCGCAACCGAAGCTGACAATGTATAGGGATTACCTACGGATTTGCCTTCCCGTGTCCTGAAAGACCACGGAGGGTAGGCTAACATTGGTCCCAGTCCGACCGCCAGTCGGGTTGGTGCATCACGTGCACCGCTGGGCGGGGGTGTCAATCCCCAGTAGTACTACTCAACATCACCTAGCTATTCTATATTAACGGTCCGAATGTAAGGACTTTTGAAGTTTAACAATCAATTCAATGATACATATGATATTTGGTCGGAAAAAGTTTACTTAGTAAGAAATACCTTACCGTTGCGCATTATCGTCCCTGAATGGACATAGCAATATATAGTAATGAACTCACCTGAGGGGGCACTGGTACTCAGCCAAAAGAAGCAATAGGTTGGTCACAATCAACCTAATCGGGCAAATATGACCTAAACGGGTTAGGAGGTGTCGCGAGGACTAAAATAGCAATTTTAGCTCCTAAACATGTTTCATATAGCCACACAAGTCAAACAAAGCGCACACAAGTCTCATATTGAGAGAAATTCAAGGATTTGCAATTTTGGTCAAAGTTGACTTAGAAAGTCAACTCCAACACTCATACTAGTAGCATAGTCACAATCTACATACTTAGGAGTTAGGATCTCAATTTTGCAGGCTTAAACTATTTGTTAAACATGACTTGTTGCAAAAAGAATCACTCAAAAACATTAAATAACAAAGAAGTTATGCACATTGCAAGTTGGCCCATTTTGCATAAAGTTAACTAGTTTATGAAAATTTGAAAATGGCATAACTCACTCAAATTTTGGGTTTTAAACTTCAAACGCTCTAGATCCTACACTTAATATATATACCACAATTCCAAATAGCAAACACCTCAATATACTAAGGTTTACATGTCCGACCCGTTTGGAAAATCTACTTTTTAAGTTTCTTAACAGCTTTGCATACCAGTTTTGTAACAGCAGTTTGGGTGACCAAACGAAGGTTTTAGAAAGTGTGCGAGTAGCCGTTGTAAAGCTAAGACATCCTAATTTACTAGGGAAAAAGAATCAATCAGTTTCGATCAAAATTGAGTAAGTTATGGCTGTCACAAGTTGACCAAAAATTCTGGTCAAAGCTGATGGAAAATGGGTGTTTACCAAATTCTCAAAACTCAATTCCTATGCTACAACATGACTACAAATCACACACTAACACAATTATAAGCAACATAGCACATGAATTCTGATCCCTACAAGTTCATAGCATAAACACACCAAAATCATAGCAATTTCTCATCAATTACTAGCATACTTGGCACACTACACCCAAAACCCATAACCAAACACTTCCTCTACCTCAAGAACACATAGAACATGCTTATGATGTCATTTTTTTCAGATTTGAAACCCTATTCAAATCTGACCCGTAATTTAAGTCAACACATCTTGAGCTAAAACAAGTTTTGTAGACATACCCACACTCCATTTAACACATAAACACAAACTAACACACATGCAACCTTCAATTTCGAAATTTTGAATACTAGGGCTTACCACTTGAGAGAAGAAATCGCAGATTTGAGATGGGGAAGAGAGAGTGGAGCTTGCTTGATGCTTGTAGTGGCTTAGACTCCTAGAAATCCACCTCCATTGTGCTTGATTCTTCAAAAATTGCGAGATTTGTGGGTGTGGGTGTGGAGCCATACGCAAGGGAAGAGGGGGGTGGAGATGGATACGTGAAAAGTGAATTGGGGGAGGAGGGAGGAAGTCTTTGAGCAGATTTCTTATAAGGGGATTTACAAGATTGGTCCCCCAACTTCCATTTTTAACAAAACTAGCATATAACTTGGTTAAATGGGGGGGTTTTTACTAAAATTTTTAAATCAAGCATTCTAAAAATGTTTCTAAGCATTTTTAACTTATTTAACATGCTAGATTTAGTCGGGAATTGATAAAGTTAATATTTACACGAAATATTTAAATTTCGCGCGAAGTCTCGGTTTGACCCGAAAACGCGAAATTTTCAAATTACACGACATAACACGAAATGAAAACACGAAACAAGTTATTTACATCACTTAGCACGCAAACATATATAAACGATTGTTGCAATTAGAGTATATTTACAATCATTTGTCCATGTTATTACTTGCTATTATTTTCTAAAAATACACATTTATTATAAATATATATATCACATGATAGGAAAATTTGTCACTTGAATATTAACTATAAATCATGATGAAATTATGATGGTTCCTAAGTTATTAGATCCTATAATAGAATTACTTTTATAATTAGTGTGTATTACATTACTTGGTGATAGTTATAATATTTTAACCTAAATACATTTCAACTTCGTATATTTTTTTTTTCAAATCATTCATCCTCATAGTGCTAATCAAGTCATAAATGCATTATACAAAACCTTGAGGATTGCTTAGACGATTATAATAGTATTAGCATTTTTATGTTTGTTATTATTAATAATATTATCATTACTATTTAATGTTAATTAATATTATTATTATTAACATTATTATTAGACATTGATGTGTTATTCAAACAATTATTGATTAGTAGTTAATGTGACAACATTTATTATTATTATCATCATTTGTATTCTCTCATCGCTTGAACCTATTGTCCTCGATCCAAAACCGAAATGACCCTCTGAATTATTCTTGGTTGTGAGACACATTCACATTCAATATAAGTCCAACAAAAACTAGAGCAAACATATAATAGCGGATTCTAAATTGTAACCAAGCGTCACCTATTGGTTCTATACCTGATTCATAACTAGAAAGTTTCTCCGGTCCTTTGCTACTCGGAGCTAAAAATCCCGAAATGAAAAATACCAAAATAGGAATAAGACATGATATTATCAGAAATGCCCAAAAAATATCATATTCGTAAAGCAGAAACATAGATGCACTCCTATAAACGTGGAAAATATACCGGATTAGTCAATTCGACTTGAAATTGTTAAGTCGTTCATAACTGTTTAGTTAAAGTAAGAATTGCTTTTGGTCGAACCATCTAGTTTCCTTTTGCGGGGCGTGTTTCCTTTCAAGATTCATCGATTATAATCCTATTTTTAGTACATAGCTTTTCCTTTTTTTAGTTATAGTTCAAACTAACTATTGCTCTTATCCAAATTCTCTTGTTTTCATCTCATTCTTACTGAGAATTCTTTCTAAAGAAAAGGGATTCTAAAAAGAATTCTCATTTTTTTTTTCTTTTTTTTTCTACTTTTGAATTCTATTTCTTAGTTATTAGAAAATTAGAAATTGGTCGAAATTGAAATTGATTTGTATTATCCTTTCTATTTGATTATCCTTTCTATTTGATTATCTTTATATAATAGATTTCATTTCATTTTTTATGAATATGTCCATTTTTCTCTTTTTTATTAGTGGTTTAAAATAGAACAAGTAGTCACAATTAGTCAGATGTAAGAGAATGTCTAGGAATTTTCTTTAGAATAGATGCGTCTTGGTATATTACTTTTATTAGAATCCAACCGCAATGGAGGGTTTTCTTTCGAAATAGAAGACTAGGTCTATAGGTCTAAGTAAGGTATACTAAGGAAAGCCTATTTTACGTTGTTGACAATGTTTACAATGAAACTTTATTATTATTATTATTACTATATTTATTATTATTATTATATTATTATTATTATTAATATTATTATTATTATTATTAATATTATTACTATTAGTTAATGTTGTAACATAATTCAAACTCATTATATTAACTCAATGAGTTATTCAAATAATTAAAGAATATTAAAACACATCTCATTTATGCCATAAGAAGTTACTAAACATTTATATTACTCATAAATACACTATATAATTTTTGTCAAATAAATGACATTTCTTTAAACAAAACCCCAAATGCCCACGGACCCCTAGTCTCCTAGCCTCGTTATTCAAGTAGGTCTCCTCGTTTTCCTTTAGGTTGACCTTCGAGACTACTACTATCATTCTCGCGTTATTTCGTGAAAACTCTTCAACCTATCAAGTGAGTAATCTTTGCACCTTTTTCGTGTTTTACATTTTGGGGTGCAACATGTACGCAATATCAAACTATTGATTTTCATGATTTTCATATAATGCGATTGTAGACCATATGTGCGAATGTGTGTAGGATTTCATTTCTAGCATAACTTGTCAATGTGTTGGAATTTCATGTTTTTCATAGTGTTTCATGTATTTCATATCGCATAAACATTAACGTAAGACCTGGGGAATCAAAGATAGATCTATTGGCTGACAACCCACTCAACTTGACTGGTTCTGGCGTTGGGTTTTTGAGACCTATTTCATATAGCCTAACCTTCGGATTAGGGAATCCTTGTCATTAAGGGTTGTTTATGCATTATTTCATGTTGTAATTTTATCTAGTATGTTGATCTTTCATTTCATTCTATCATAGGATACAATTCGCATGTTTTCATTTTATATATCATGTTACATATTAAATCTGTGATCACTCACCAACTTTGTAGTTGACCTTATCTTATACATGTTGCAGGAAATGATAACGTTTGATCTAAGTTGTTCCACGTAAGATTTGGACCTAGTTAATTTCTTAATAAGACGTTGTTGAAGTATTTATGTTATGTTTTAATTTCAAGCTTATGTAATGACCTTTGATATTAATAAAGTTGGTGTTATTTAAATATTGTCATCTTAATTTAGTTGTCATGAACTTTTGGGCAATCTAATCATGCCCCCGACGTTTCCGCCGTTGGTTGGGGTGTGACAACAGATGGACAGTCGGAGCGTACTATCCAAACCCTCGAAGATATGCTTCGAGCGTGCGTACTTGATTTTGGGAACAACTAGGAAACCCATCTACCGCTGGTAGAGTTTTCCTACAATAACAACTAACACACGAGCATTGTAGCTGCACCGTTCGAGGCTCTTTATGGATGAAAATGTAGATCGCCGATATGTTGTGCTGAGGTCGGTGAGATTCAACTCACTGGAGCAGAATTAGTGTACGAAACAACATAGAAGTGCAGATCCGAAACCGCATGGAAGCGGCTAGAGATAGACAGAAGAGCTATGTCGACAATTGATGAAAACCATTAAAGTTTGAAGTTGTCGACAAGGTATTATTGAAAGTATCACCTTCGAAAGGCGTTGTGCGCTTTATAAAATGAGGAAAACTAAACCCGTGCTATATAGGACCCTTTAAGATCACTGATGAGATTGGTTCAGTTGCATACCGTTTGAACCTACCACCTGAATTGGATGGAGTACACAACGTGTTTCATGTTTCAAACCTAAAGAGGTGCTTGGCTGATGACACTCTCATAGTTCTGTTGGAAGAACTGCAAATCGATGAATAGTTGTGGTTCATCGAACAAAACGTGAAAATAATGGGACGAGAAGAGAAAATTTTGAAATGAAGAAAATTCCCATCGTCAAAGTGAGATGGAACTCTAAACGTGGACCGGAGTTCACGTGGGAACGTGAGAACCAAATGAGAAAGAAATATCCTCACCTGTTCAACCAACCTTCATCATCAAACCAAGGTACTAGTTAAAGTTTTGGGGCAAAATTTCCTTTAACAAGGGGAGGATGTGACAACCCTAAATTTTATTTTTGTTTCCTCACAAACAGCAACGACTGAATCTTTAAAAAGGTGAAGATGTGACAACTGCCAAATTCCCAGGTCAATCCCATTAACTATTCTGTTAGTCTGTTAACAAGTTTCATTAATCTTAACGTGTCAAGTTTACGTCATGTGCTTTCACGTTACCGAGTCTGTCCATGACCTTTGGTTGATCACCAATTCAATATGCATAAACCAACAATTGCATCATTATGACAAATCATGATTATCTGTAATTATCTGTAATTTTAGGTAAATTATATGCGTGACATAATATGTGATGCATTTAGAATATCGTAATCCTGAGTACTTATTATTTTCAAAACCGAGCTAAAATCACCTTGAGATTCTTCTAGTCCCTTCATTTATCAAAGGAGGTCGGTTTTAAATTCACTTCATGTCACACCCCTAAAAATCCACGTGTGGAATACAACCGCAGGGAGCGTGACAAACCAGGATCGTAGTCCATTAGTTACACCGAATGACCAATAATTAATAAAAACGTTTCATATTTCATTAAATTATAAATTGAGAGTTTTACAAATGCAGAAGCATAAATACATTAAAAGTATCGAAGTAAAATATTGTCACCCAAGGTGACGTGACATGCCCCAAAGACACAAAAGTGTTTCAAAGACTCATGCATGCGTACTCGTGATACTCGAACATCTGCAACCTGAGAAATAACAAGCTAAAAAGTGTCAACACAAAGGTTGGTGAGTTCACAGGTTTATCAATTCCAGTTTAATGTAAATCGTCTATTCAATTACAATCCCAGTTCAGTTTAAAGCAACTGTTCATCGACAGTTTAAGTTTAAGTTCAAGGTTGAATGTTCTACAACAGTTCAAGTTCATGTTCAAGTTTTGTTTAAAATCCAGATAATATATCAATAGCTAGCTAGGCTATTTTCAAGAAATCAGTGGAGGTTTGACTAGATAAACTAGTTATCCAGTTAATGAAGCTCGACAAGTTCAATTGTGCCTCGTGAAGACTAAGAAGTATATTGCACCCATTCGATATCCGATCGTGTCAGCGCGACTAACCCTGGTGGGGCTGTCAAACCCATTAGATCTACTAAATAAGTTCCCGCTAATGCCACATTAACAATAACTCTAAAAGTGAGGACTTTATCATAAGTGTGCCACTATCATTTAGGTGATATAATTATCTAACAGTTCAAGTGTTTGCATGTTAGTGTCTCCCAACAGGATAAAAATAGGTAAAAAGGGGTCGTGAAACTCAACTTAGGGTGCACAGCAAATCCAGATAATCAACAACAACAAGTATAGCATATAGCATCTTGTTCTACCAAACACCTAATGAGCATAATAATATAATTGTGTGTTTAACTAAAAACGACTAAGTCTAATGCAATCGATGACAACGAATAATTGCGAGATACATAACAAGTTGAGGATGACACGTTTGTCAAATGCGAGCTATTATCAAAACAAAACGAAAACATAATATTTACTAATATTATATATAATATATATATATATACCTATTTGTAACCAAATAATAGTTGTATATACCAATAACGAGTACTCTAGAATAATGTGATTTTAAATATTTAATTGAATATAAATCCAATGTTTAAAATGTTTATTTCGTAAAATACATATATTATTACATAAGTGTAAATGTTACTTAAACTTTTATTTCATATTCCTGAATACGTACATCCATATATTTCTCCAAATATGTATTCTTTTATAAACCATCGTTAAATAACCAAATTTATATAAGAAATCAATTCATAAAAATCAAATAGGATACGAGCAAGATAACGATGTCTAGAAAAAATCTCGTGGTCCAAAATAAGTAAATAACACAAAGATCGATGGGTGATAGCTTTTGAGTCAAGAAAAGGGTCAAAAACCTTAAAATAGCCCAAACTAGAGGTTACCTTGTTAGAACCTATGACCTTTAGTTCCCTTAATAGAGCCCAAACCACTAGGGCAGTGGACAGTTTGTGTTAAAAATCAACGACGCATAATGTTTTTGTTTATTCACGTTCAAGAATGGCGGCTAAAACAAATTAAGATTAAACAAAAATACTGATGCAACCGGGTTTCGATCCCGCCACCTCTAGCTTACGCCACAGAGATTTAACCAATGGCCGAAATCGCTGTTTTGGTTTTAACCCTAGTCTCCGTCCGCCATTAACAACCAAAATCAACTTTTAAAATATGCATAAAATTTACAAAATCCAATCGAGATCAGTTACATGATGAGTCACGGACCATACCTCGTATCGAAACGAAACTGATCGCAAAAGGATAATGATGGTGATGATGCCTCGCGTAGCCGCTCGGTTTCTTTAACTGCTCTTCAACGGTTGTTTCCTGGTAATTGTGGACATCACGTAATGGAATCACCATGGTCAGAGGGTGGAGAAATAGTGTTTGGATGGTGGCGAGAAACGAATGATCGAATGGTGGTCAGTTTGCTCGACGTGGTTCTTGCGAGAGCCTTGAGGGTGGTGCTTGCTCCATCAACATGTGTAGATCGTATGTGGATGATTGAATAATATCGGTTATGGTTTCTCCATGATAGTGCAATTTAATGGATGCAACCGACAACAACAGAACCGTTTCTTCTTTTAATTTGTTTTTTAACTCGAGTGAACCGCAACGGAACGAGGAAATCAAAAGCCGTCTTGCATAAGTTTTAATATCAGATCACATTAAATCGTTTTTGAATCACCAAACAAACCCTCAAATTTGATATTTTGATATACTAGGCCCTCACTATTTCATATAAAAAATACCAAGTTTCAAAAATTACCAAACAAATCCCTTGAAGTTAAAAGTAGTTTAACAAACTCTAACGGGGCTTACGGAGGATGACTCTAACGGTGGACATACGTGCGTTACCAACATACATCTAACGCGTAACGTTTATAAAACATACTCGCCGATTCGACACATGAAGTCATATATATAAATTCGTAAATATATACTTTGAGTTCGCACAAAACGATTGACATGAAATCATAACGATACGTGTATATATACTGACATAAAATAATAGGAACGTTATGTATACTACATGACACGTTGTCACATAAAATAATACGATATAACGTGTATATATATATATATATATATATATATATATATATATCACATAAAATCATAAGTATGATTGTCACATAAAATGACAAAGTGTTCATATAAAATGATATGATATGTTTTACATAAAATCATAAAATATAACACGTCTCGACTCAAGTTTGCACTCGTAGTATTGGTTACACAAACCCTAGATGATTGTCAAATTCATAAATGATCACACCACATTTATAACGATTTAGGTTTAAGTTAAACCAGAAAAAGATCCGAACAAACGGATTGTCACAGTATCCCTTGTTGAATAATTTTCGCCCCGAAATTGCACATCGTGGCTAGTGAGCTGGTCAAAGGAAGAAAAAAAAATTCACGGTCGTCAAATCATCCCCTTGTTGAAAGAATTTCGTCCCAAAATTTGAATTGTTTGAAGAGTCGAATTAACAGTAACGTATCGAAAGAATTCAGGTTTCCTACTCCAAAAGGAGTGATTGATGTTATGATCAAGAATGTGTACCCAATGTTCAGGAGATGTCAAATTTTTAGAGGTTTTCTAAAGGAATTCGAAACGAAAGTATAGGAATTGATTCTCTTATCACGCGTTCTCCTACGAGAAGAGTTGAACAATCGTATTATAGGAACCGTGTTGAGTGACAAGGCGGAACAAAGTGACCATATAACATAAGTATCTGAAATCAAAATTTCAATGCGAAGAAGGGACCATAATATATCCGCATAGCCTGCGACTATTGTACCCAATGCTGGAAGTGAGAGTTTCAGTTCTTGCCTAGTTTTTGGTTAAGGTATTCACATCCCCCAGTAACCCGGATGAGTCGAAGAGAAAGGAATTTGAGTATGAGGAAGTTGTGTGTGTCAAGTCAATCAGTGTTTATCTAATAGACTCATTGTCTAAAAAACGCAAAGTTCTGAATTTGCCTAACAATTAGCAAGTAACATAGAATGACCTAAGACTGATCAAGTTAACATGAGGACCCATTGATTGATTTAGTACTTTATGGATTTATGACCAATTAAGTTCATATGATTCATAATAACAATGATATTCGAAATTCACATTTCATGTAATAACAATTTGGATTGCATACGAGTTTCTACGAAGATTCCTTTTAAAGGTTGATGCGGTCAAAACGTACTAGCATGCAATTTATCATGAAGGTTTTACCATACAACGCATACAATTTCCCAACACCTTATATACTAGCATACAACTCTAGCATGGCATATCCCTAGCATATAAGTTCATGACTAACCAACACAACCCATACGGTGCAAAGTTGACGAGGCAACTTCACACAGTCTTGTCATTCCCACCGGGGTAGGAGACTTAGGACCTTGTATGGTGTATGATTTTCATACCCAGTCACGTTAATATATTCACAACATCTCACTTTCTGGTTCTTAGCATGTTTCATACACATAGCTAATCATGCAATTCTATGCAACTTATTTTTAGACAATCACTTCAATAATTAATCAGTGTCTATACCCTAAACATAGGATCAAATTCTCAAATTTTGTATGTATAAACATATATGTTTTGTAAACATTTCTCATGAGAAGGTCAAAAGCAAACAAACTATTTATCATGCTTAAAATGGTTTACCGATTTCTCACATACTGAGGTATAACCCGCAACACACTGATTTTATGGCACAAGGACCGAGGTCCAGATAGAAGTCTGATCAAGTTTCTACTGCCATTTGAAAGGTAACACGTAACTTGGTTTGGAAAACGCATTACCTAATTCAGTTAAGAATCAGGAAATAAAGTACACAAATAGGTTCCAGTTCGAATTGGGGTTCAACGACATACACATATCATCATGCACAATAGCCTTGCTAAAGAATGTAAAATATTAGAGTGAAGTTCCAACAAAATCAAATTATAACTATGAGGTACCGAATATCAAAAAGTGCTATGCAGAATATGCATGGCATCAAGCATGAGTATAGCAAATAGAGGAAAAGTGCCAATGGCTTAGTTCGTGAATTCGAGTAAGCAATGGGATAGCAAGCTTATGATAGTGGCAACTACACATTCCAAGAATGAGATGTGCATTTAAAATGGCACATGTGAAGATACTAGTAGGGAGGATGTAAACGGTGTAACAGTTAGTACAAAATTCACAGAGAAATATCCAGCATGCTTGACCAAATTTGGCAAGGAATTCATGCCAACGGATATCGAGATGAACGTGTCAATGCTTATACAACCCAACCGAGCAATCATCTCGGTAGGGGGAATCTTCATTGCTTTTGCTCATCGGTGTGCTCAATTTCCTTAGTGTCCTTGCGCTTCATGCGTCATGATTCATTACTTATCGGAACATTGGTTCAAACGATTTTCAAAAGTAAGATAAGGTACGAGGGTTAAATAGAGTGTTTATGAAACACAAAGCATGAGGTTACTCAAAAAGAGAGTTTGGCTTGGGTTGTCTTCTCAAATGAGTTTTCGTTAGGGTTTAGTGCAAGTTTACTGTGGATCAAGAGGTCAAATCGGGGGTTTCATAGAAAAGGATCGGGGCTATAACTTTAGTGAATGCCATAAAGTTTGTAACACAAAGTAGATGGGCCAAAAGCATTCCCCTCTGAACAAGATTCAAGCTATTCCTCAACACATGTTTCTACAAGCTGAAATCTAAGATTCGATCAATTGTCCAATATGTACATGAAGCAAGAATTACCATTGAACATGTTCTGGAAAGCGATGAGGATCCACGTATTGGGTGTTTTTCGAGCGCCTCAATGTTCAAGCTGTAAGAACTCTCCTAAACGTTCCATCATCGTTCGTCGTAAATATTCGTCATAACCCGAGTATTAATGGATATACAAAATTGTATCGATAGCTTGGCTCAAAATCTTGCAAAAGAAAGTTAATCACTCAATGATAGGAAACTTGGTGTACTCAGAACGTGAGATGGGAAAATACAATGTCAAAAATATCATCGGCAATAGGTAACAAATTTGTAAGAAGTTCTATATATATAATCCGAGGATGCACACCAAAATAATCAAGTTGTGAGTGTGTGACTAAGATATTACCGATACGAGCAGAGGATGGTGATTTGACAATTGTGCCATTGACTCGATGTGCGCGTCAATTTCCAAAACGACAAGTGACAGTGAAAAATAACTCCAAATTAAATCATCAAGATTTGTATATTTTAGTCGTGCTCAAATGGCGTTTTTTTTAAATACACACAAAATATCAAGTCGACTCCCAATGAACCATTTTGTCAAGCAAATATATATCCACACATGGTTACAACATATGTACTTTTAATGGGTTTGCAAATTACTTTTAACGCATAATTAGGTGGAATTAAAACATCTCATTGGATCTTTAGAAAACCATGACCCGATTTCTAAGACACGTCTTGATGAGGGTAGATAGAGTACCACAAAAGATGTTAGACAGTTTTATGGCAATGAAGGCACAAGGTGGTTTTCATCATCAGTGATGTCAACTAACTGAGATGCTGACAAGAGTGTAGTCCTTAGCGATTCGAGGCTTTAAAATTAAATCGATACATAAAATAGAATAAGATCACGAGAATTAGGAATTGTTAACTGTTAAATCATAAATGATTGGAATCATGAAGACAAAGATCAATAGTATAGGTTCAAGGGATCAATCAATATAATCATTACTTCAAAATCGGAAGTCATTATCCTAAAACTAGGAAGACTTTTCACTAACATTACCATATTAGGGAAAATGATGTTCGCGGTGAGGTAGGCAGTTTGTACGATCATGATGAGACTGTTGGCACAAGAATTATCAGGGAGTAAACGACTAGAGAGAGACTTCACGATAGTTTTCGATGAGGTATATATGCTTCATCCTTTGGTTTATTCAATGCGGTTCGTCTGGTTAAGGTTTATCCAAGTTGTTTCACCATGGTAAAGGTTCCAGGGATTGACGTTTTAGATAGGGCCAACAAGGTAGGGTTATGATTCAATATGAATTCAAATCAGCCAAAGATTTCGTCAAGAGTTTTCATAGTCAAGAAAAACTTGTCCTTGAGATACACGAGTAAAACGATGCCCTACTAGGACCAACATTTGTAATAGGTGTCAAGGGGGTTCAAAAATGGATTGGAATCCATTTATAAAAGAGATGAGATCATGCGCCATAGCGTTTCCAAAGATATATGACTTCGATCATCCGGTTGAGTTCAACATGTTCAACATTCAATGCCACGAGAAAAAAAATTCAGGAATTTGGTCCCAATACGACCATTGACAAGCCTAGTAAGATTCTCCAGGATTTCCGTATACTGCAAATTACATTTACGTGTGCACTCGTAACTGTGATTTACTTTATATGATAACCTTATTTCCTCTTACCTTAGCTACCGGGTATGGTGGAGTACATATGAGGTATCCACAATGTGGGTATCAAGAATGTAGTCACTAACCTATGGTTATCTTGAGCAGAATTTGTTAAAGAGACAAGTTTCAAGAACAATATGTTCGCTTTACATGGAATGACCCACCCGAAGTGAGTCAGCCAGAAATTTAGCTCAATGGGATTTGAATAGAGTTTATCACACATACCGACTTGATCACAATCCGCTACATTAAAAGAAAACTTTAGTTGGCCCACATCAGGTACCGTTGAGGTTATAAGAGTTGTTCCTAAGTTGTGTTATCTCGACGCACGATGCGATAGAAACGGGAAGAGGGGGATCTTAAAAGATCAAGGTAAATGTGAGATCAACCATGGTAACGAAGGTAGTTACAATTGCCCCATGGGCAACCAATTGAATTCACAAAATGTTACCGCTACTGAAGTTGAATGAGTGCAATATTAGCGCATCATGATTACCTTCCCTGAACATGAGAGTTGTGCAGTATTTGCAAGGCATGTATAACAAGAACCTTCTAAGTTATGGGAAAGGTTTAAGAATAGGAACAGGTATCACAACACAATCCTAAGTAAGCACTCGCCCAATGTTTGGGTACTACGCCCAGTCCTTCAATCTAGAATAATCCCGAGGAGCAAATGACCCGTCAAGAGTGAGGATGTGATCCTTTGATCTGATTCGACGTCTCGTCATCCATGGATGTGAACCAGGACGTACATAACTCAAAGATGTTAACGAAAATGACTCAAGAGTAACTGGCTCCTCACCGTGAGTATAAGGAGATTGGATGATGTAAACGACATATTGTAAACCATGTGCGTGTAGGAGTGAGTATCACGATGAATGAGAAAAATGTTTATGTGTAACTAATGCAAAACAGTTACAGTCTAAGACGAATCTTAGTTCGCTTTAACCAATGCTCTGATACCAATCTGTCACACCCCCAAAAATCCACGCGTGGAATACAACCGTAGGGAGCGTGACAAACCAGGATCACAATCCATTAGTTACACCGAACGACCAATAATTAATAAAAAAGTTTCATATTTCATTAAAAATATAAATTCAGAGTTTTACAAATACGGAAGCAAAAATACATTAAAAGTATCTAAGTAAAACATTGTCACCCAAGGTGACGTGACATGCACCAAAGACACTTAAAGTGTTTCAAAGACTCATGCATGCGTACTCGTGGTACTCGAACATCCGCAACCTGAGAAATAACATGCTAAAAAGTGTCAACAAAAAGGTTGTTGAGTTCACAAGTTTATCAGTTCAACAACAGTTCCAGTTTAATGTAAATCGACTGTTCAAGAACAGTCATAGTTCAGTGTAAAGCAAGTGTTCATCGACAGTTCAAGTTTAAGTTCAAGGTTGACTATTCTACGAAAGTTCAAGTTTAGTTTGAAATCCAGATAATATATCAATAGCTAGCTAGGCTATTTTCAAGAAATCAGTGCACGTTTGACTAGATAAACTAGCTATGCAGTTACTGAAGCTCGACAAGTTCAATTGTGCCTCGTTAAGACTAAGAAGTATATTACACCCGTTCGATATCCGATCGTGTCAGCGCGACTGACCAGGGTGGGGCTGTCAAACCCAGTAGATCTACTAAATAAGTTCCTACTGATGCCACATTAACAGTAACTCTAAAAGTGAGGACGTTATCATAAGTGTGCAATTATCATTCAGGTGATATAATTATCTAACAGTTCAAGTGTTTGCATGTTAGTCTCCCCCAACAGGATTAAAATAGGTAAAAAGGGGTCGTGAAACTCACCTTAGAGTGCACAACAAATCTAGGTAATCAAGAACAACAAGTATAGCAAATAGCATCTTGTTCTACCAAACACCTAACGAGCATAATAATATAAGTGTGTGTTTGACTAAAAACGACTAAGTCTAATGTAATCGATGACAACGAATGATCGCGAGATCCATAACAAGTCGAGGATGACACGTTTCTCAAATGCGAGCGATTATCAAAACAAAGCGAAGACATAATATTTACTAATATTATTTATATATATATATATATATATATATACACACCTATTTGTAACCCGATAATAGTTGTATATACCAATAACGAGTACTCCAGAATAATGTATTTTTAAATATTTATATGAATATAAATCCAATGTTTAAAATGTTTATTTCGTAAAATACATATATTATTAAATAAGTGTAAATGTTACTTAAACGTTCATTTCATAATCCTGAATACGTACATCCATATATTTTTCCAAATATGTATTCTTTTATAAACCATCGTTAAATAACCAAATTTATATAAGAAATTAATTTATAAAAATCCAATGAGATACGAGCACGATAACGACGTCTAGGAAAATTCTACTGGTCCACATTAACACGTAGATCGATGGGTGATAGGTTTTGAGTCAAGAAAAGGGTCAAAAACCTTAAAATAAAATAAAATAGCAAAACTAGAGGTTACCAGGTTAGAACCTATGACCTCTAGTTTCCTTAATAGAGCCCAAACCACTCGGGTAGCGGACTGTTTGTGTTAAAAATCGACGACGCAGAATGTTTTTGTTTATTCAGGTTCAAGACTGGCGGCTATAACAAATTAAGATTAAACAAAAATACTGACGCAACCGGATTTCGATCCTGCCACCTCTAGGTTAGGCCACAGAGATTTAACCAACAACCCAAATCGCTGTTTTGGTTTTAATTTGATCCGAATGGTATATGATAACCAGTTCGTAGGGTCATATTTTCCACTAAGGAACCCTAGTCTCCGTCCGCCATTAACAACCAAATTTCTTTTATGAAATATGCTCAGAATTTACAAAATCCAATCGAGATCAGTTACATGATGAGTCACGGACCATACCTCGTATCGAAACGAAACCGATCGCAAAAGGATAATGATGGTGATGATGCCTCGCGTGGCGGCTCGGTTCCTTTAACTGCTCTTCACCGGTTGTTTCCTGGTAGTTGTGGACATCGGGTAACGGATTCACCATGATCAGAGGGTGGAGAAACAATGTTTGGATGGTGGCGAGAAACGAATGATCGAGTGGTGGTCAGTTTGCTCGACGGTGGTTCTTGCGAGAGCCTTGAGGGTGGTGCTTGCTCCATCAACATGTGTAGACGGTATGTGGATAATTGAATAATATCCGTTATGGTTTCTCCATGATAGTGCAATTTAATAGATGCAACCGATAACAACGGAAGCGTGTCTTCTTCTTTTTTTTTCTCCATGATAGTGCAATTTAATAGATGCATCCGTCGTGCATAATTTTTAATATCAGATCACATTAAATCGTTTTTGAATCACCAAACACACCCTCAAATTTGAGATTTTGATATACTAGGCCCTTACTATTTCATATTAAAAAACCAAGTTTCAAAAAATTACCAAACAAATCTCTCGAAGTTAAAAGTAGTTTAACAATCTCTAACGGGGCTTACGGAGGACGAATCTAACGGTGGACATACGTACGTTACCAACATACATCTAACGCGTAACATTTATAAAATATACTCTCCGATTTGACACATGAAGTCATAAATATAAATTTTAAAATATATACTTTGAGTTCGCACAAAACGATTGACATGAAATCATAACGATACATGTATATATATTGACATAAAATTATAGGAACGTTACGTATACTACATGACACGTTGTCACATAAAATAATAGGATACAACATGTATATATAAATATATATATATATATATATATATATATATATATAGGGTTAGGTTCAAATAATAACTTTTTATTTTGAGAACTTTTGAGAACTAAATCTCAACCACAAATTTCAGGGGGGACCACTACAATTAATGGGAGGGGGATACATGTAAATAAACTTGTGGCTCAAATTAGTTCTTTTTAGTTCTCAAACCAAATTGGTTCTCAAATGATCCTCTCCCTATATATATATATATATATATATATATATATATATATATATATATATATCACATAAAATCATAAGTATGATTGTCACATAAAATGATAAAGTGTTCATATAAAATGATAGAATATGATTTACATAAAATCATAAAATATAACACGTCTCGACTCAAGTGTGCACTTGTAGTATTGGTTACACAAACCCTAGATGATTAGGTCAACACAAGTCAAACTCATAACTGATCACACCACATTTATAGTGACTTAGATTTATGTTAAATCAGGAAAAGATCCGAACAGATGATTTAAGTGACCATATAGGAAAGCTAGCAAAAAAAAAAAAATTGCCCTAATCTCTTCCCCCTCCTCATTTACGACTACCCCTTCTCTCTCCCTCTTTCACGATAAAAACGAAATCCTCCCTCCCTCTCCAAAAACCGGCAGCCCCAAACCAAAGCAATTCCTTATTTTCTTTCGATTTTAAAGAAGGTTTGGAGGATCCAAGGGTTTCTAAGGGAATGGTCAAGTGTAGGAAGACCTCCCTCTATCTTTATTTTGTTTCTTTGCACTCAAGTTAAGTCATCATCAATGATTTAGTTTAAGTTTTTCTTATATGATCATCATCATACTAGATGTTTAGATGAATGTGTTGTTGATTTGCTTTGTGCTAGATATTCTATCTTGAATTTGTTCATGTGTTATATTAATTCTTCTTGCACCATGAGGGCTGCTTTAATCTGGTATGATGTAGTATTATGTTTTACAAGTTGCATCAGATGAGTAACTAAAAGATTGATTTTCAAACTGATTAATATCATTAATCATGGCTCCATATATAGGAGGAATATATAAACAAATATACCCTAAATAACATGACTAACTAGAATATACAACCGAAATACAATAATACATATCCTAGCTATTACACCCCTGCAGTCGAACCGGGAGGAGGGTGAATGCTGAGACTGGAACAATATTTGAAACGAATGCGTGGAAGTCATTTCGTAAAGATGTCTGCAATCTGAAACTAAGAGGGAACTTCAAATTGGGTACACGAATCATGCCACGCTGTACATATTCACGAACAAAGTTGATATCCAGCTCAATGTGTTTTGTACGTTAATGCTGAACTGGATTCCCAGATAAATAAATTGCCTTGATGTTATCACAGTAGACAATGGAAGCCCCTGTCAGCGGTTTGTGAAGCTTAAGAAGAAGGTTCCGAATCCAGCATAACTCAGCAACCACATTAGCAACTCCGCAGTATTCAGCCTCGGCGATCGAGCGAGAGATGGTGGATTGCCGTTTCGAGGACCAGGAGATCAAGTTAGTCCCAAAATAGACACAATATCCCAACGTGGATACGGGGATGCAGTGATATAGGAGAGAAGTGGGTGTGTGATAATGACGAATTTTGGCGGGAAGGATGTTTAGAATGTAGGTAGCCATGGCAAGGGCATGGTGCCAAAACACAAGAGGAAGAAAGGCTTGAGAAAAGAGGGTGCGGATGATGTTGTTTATGGTGCGGATGGTGCGTTCGGCTTTCCCATTTTGGGAAGAGGTGTATGGGCAAGAGAAATGAAATGACATGCCATTTTGTTTGCAAAAGTTTTTAAAGTTAACGTTTGAATATTCTTTACCATTATCACATTGCAATTGTTTGATTTTTACGTTCAAATTAGGTAGAAATATAGGAGGAGATTTAAGAGAAGGTGGCAAAGACTTGCGATTTGTTTGCTAACGGAAACGCCCACAAAAAATTAGTATAATTATCAATGAATAATATGTAATAACGGTGGCCATTAGAACTCAAAATAAAAGAAGTCCATAGATCACTATGAATAATATCAAACGGATTACAAGTAAAATTCTTAGAATCTTTAAAAGGTAAACAAACACTTATTTCGAACACACAAGACTGAAAAAGTGTTTTATTAGATTTAGAATGATCAAAGTTTTTATTTTGCTTCATTTAATGAAGATGCTCGGGACCGGGATGACCAAGACGACGATGGCAGAGTTGATGAGAGGTTGTAGCAGCGAAAGTTGATTGGGACTGGAGGTTGGAGAGAAGATGAGGATGAAGAGGGTATAGGTCACCCATGCTATTTCATCGTAGGATAGGCGCCTTGGTCTTGAGATCCTTGATAAATACACCAAAAGGGTCAAACTCAATGGAAACATAATTATCTGTAGTCAAACGACAAACAGAGAAGAGAATCTTAATAAGATGAGGAGCGAAAAGAACATTTTTAGATATAGGGGAGGAAAAGGTGGGGTGACGGTATGATTGCATGTCTAGTTACCGGAATAGATGCATCATTACCAATAGTTATGTTTCAGAAAATGCCAGCATTAAAAATAGACGTAAGGTTAGCTGGATTGTTCGTCATGTGAGAAGTCGCCCCCGTGTCTAAATACCATTTGTTGTCTGACTAGTGCTGTGACATGGAATATAATGCCTGATTCATATCAGTGGGAGCGTAACCATAGCCATCAGTGTACCCGTATACCGGAGGAGCATACCCCGCAGGAAGATCCTGAGTCGGGCATGGACCGAGGATACCTAGAGACGGATTGGGTTGAGCCGTCGGATAGGGGCAAGGAGGGGCAGTCATCGGCGGGTTCAAAGAGGGTCTGGGCTAGTAAGTGGCGAGCTGACAGACCCAAGGATACGCACCGGCCCACTGGGCGGAAGAAAGCCTAGCGAGGGAGGGGCACCACGGACTGGCCCATGCTGGCGGCGGTTTCCGGGGTCCCAGTTGCGACCGGTGTTGCGCCGAGAAGAACCGGCAGACCTGGAGGCAGAAGGTAGGCAACCGCAGGAGGCGGCACGAAAGCGGTGGAAGGGGCGCTAGCGGCATGAAGCGCAGAGGCAGCGGCTTGAGCACTGTTGAGGGCCATTATGGTCTTTCGGGTTTCTTCGAGCAACAGCTTAGACTGGGCTTCATAGAAGTCGGGTAGAGGGCTACTTTGTTGAATGAGCATGGCAATCCCTTCGTACTGCTCAGACAACCCCTCACCATCTACAAAACAAGACGCTCATTGGAAACTAGCAAATCAACGTTAGCCAGTTGATCAGACATGCTTTTTAACTCCTAACAGTAGGCACTAATGTTGGGAAACTGATCCAATTGTGTGCTGCAGAATTTTGATCGAGTTGAAGAGCCCGAGAGTTTTTGTTGTCGCCAAAAATGTTCTCAAGGGCAATCCATACATCGTATGCCGTCATGTCCTTTTTCATGATCGTACCAAGAAGATCTGTGGAGATTGTTCCATAGAGCCAAGTAAGGACCACAACATCCAAATGGTCCCACTCAGCAGCAGTCTTCTCTTGAGCAGTCCTAGCAGTATTGTCCGCAGTGGTGGCAGGGGCTGCGACTTTGGGTTTGAGATGATCGGAGACCAAGAATGCCCAACAGTGAATTTTGAATAACTCGGACCACTGACCATATTGTTGAGTGCCCATCTCCAACGTAATGGGGATGAGGTTGCATATGTTTGTGACAGCCACAACAAGATGGAGTTTGGGTTCCATTGCTATAACAAAGAAATGGAGAAGACGAGATGGGAGGGGAGGGGAGGAGATTGATGGCGACCTTGGGGAAGGAGGCAGCCGAAGTCGGAATTAGGGTTGGGGAGGGAGGGGATCGAAGTTTAGGCTCTGATACCATAAAAGATTGATTTCCAAACTAGTTAATTTCATTAATCATGGCTCCATACATAGGAGGAATATTTACACAATTATACGCTAAACAATATGACTAACTAGAATATACAACCGAAATACAATAATACATATCCTAGCTATTATATATATAACAATAAAATTTGGAAGATTAATAATATACTTTTCATTTCTTATAGTTTGGCCACAACACTTTGGGGGCTTTGACACTTTCTACCCCTTAAACTTTTATAATTTATTTTTTTAACGAAATAGTAAATTTTGGTTTTTATAATTTGGCACATATGTTTCATACTCTTACGTTTTGTATCCTTTAACTTTTAAAGTTTTTTTTTTGTTTTAAGTTTTGTTGTCTCTACTTTGGCCACGAAACTTTTCACTTTTCTACTTTCGTTTTTAGTATATTTTTATAGTTTTATACTTTCACTACAAGACTTTTAGATTTTTACGTTTTATACCCTTTAAATTTTTACCCTCTAACTTTTCAAGTTTTTTTTTTTGTTTTAAGTTTTGTTTTCTTCTACTTTGGCCACAAAACTTTAAAATTTTCTACTTTCGTTTTTAGTATACTTTTATAGTTTTATACTTTCACCACGAGACTTTTAGACTTTTACGTTTTATACCCCTTAACTTAGTATATTTTTATAGTTTTATATTTTAACACGAGACTTTTAGACTTTTACGTTTTATACTCCTTAACTTTTTAACCCTCTAACTTTTAAGGTTTTAAAATTTTTTTTAAGTTCTTTTGTCTTCTACTTTTGCGACGAAACTTTTAACTTCTCTACTTTCGCTTTTAGTATACTTCTACAGTTTTATACTTTCAGCACGAGACTTTTAAACTTTTACGTTTTAGACCACTTAACTTTTTGACTTTCGTTAAGTATAGAATTTCAACCCCGCAGCAACGTGCGGGGTGGTAAACATCTTGTTAGTAACATTCAAAATCTTGGCTAAAAACTTGATTTCTAAATGTATTTGGTAAAGTTGGATTTTTGAAAGAATTTGCCAGAATTTTTAGGCATTTTGCATAGGTCATAACTCGGTCAAATTTGATCCAATGAACGTGATTATTGTAGGATCGATATAAGTCAGAGTTAAACTTAAACAATTCCCTTTACTTGCAAATATAACCTTGCGGAATTAAGTTATATTTTACTTTTCTTAAGCAAAGTAGAGTTCTTGTATAATGTAAATGCTTGATTTGCAGAATAGTAGAAACAACGAAATATCGAATATTCGGCACTATTTGCATTAACTCAAAGCTACACTATTACAAGTGATAACCACACTGATGTGTAAACTAAGAGATAACAAGCTATATATAGTGCAGATGAGATCAATCACAGCCATTGATCTCATGTGATCTAATCTAGATCGTACATTACAAAGTCAAATCTAAGCTATCAAAAGAATAAAGTTCGACATTTGGAATGACTTGCGTGTTGACAGCAACAATCTACTTTTAGAGAGCGGCTTGGGAAGATGTAGAAGCATACGAGAAGCTTTTGCAGGATGGGACTGCTGAAAAGACATCTCAGGAAAAGTCAGGTTGAACTCATTATCTGATGGATAATCGAGTTCACCCGGAATATTCACTAAGTGACAAAACTGCTTCTTTCCGCTTGAACTTGTTGTTCCGCTTGAAGTTGTAGTTCCGCTTCAACTTCAGCCGGAATTGTCAAAACTGGAGTTCAGCCGGAATTCTTCAAAATTGAAGTTCCTTACAATCTCCCCCTAAGCTGATGCTGTCAAATTATTCTTCTAAGTCAAAGTTCTTCTTCAAAATTGACTTGTACCCAAAAAATCTTCTTCACCTTGTTTTACTTGTCCGTGGTTCTGATGCTGGCATCAAGGTTCTGAGACAGCTCTTTGGTGTTTGTTTTGGTCACCTTCACGTGTTTAATTGAATCCCAGTCCATTTCGCTCCATTCTTCTTGAACAGAAATGGACTCATGGATTGTAAAGGTGCCATCAGCTCTATGAACATAAAAGAGCTTCTCCTCCTCTTCCCAAATGATAAATTTTATTTCACTGGTAGGCATTTCATCTTCTTCTCCTGCTGAGTCATCATCTAAATTTGCTTCTGTAGAGCATTCCACATTCCAGCACAATTGGCTCAATGACAAGCCTTAACATGTGCTCTGCTCTGGAAGGATTCATAAGTTTTCTAAGTTTTAGTATGATGTCTGTCATTTGCAGCAGAGTGAGTTGAGAAGTTGCCTTGTGAACATTTACCACTTGAGTTATGCCGCTGGCCATAGTAAAAGTGAAATCAAATGTGGTTTCATCCACTGTCCAACCCACAATTTGTCTTTTACTGGGTGGAGCTTTTCTCTTTTGCCTTTGATTTCTTTTACTCTTGGCATGCATCAGTTTTCTTTTCCTGACCGATCTTTCTTCATCAGAGTCAACAGTAGATTCTTGCACAATGGGTTTCTTGCCTCTGTCAGATGAAGAAGGGCCAGCTTGAACTTCAGTAGGTTTGGTGATAGTGGTGGAGGGTTCATTGATGATGAGTGGAGGAAGTGAGGTTTGTGAAGGTGGTTTACTGGCTTCAGGAGTTGGGCTAGAAGGTGGGGTAGGTGGAAAGATATCAGAAAAGTCCATAGTAGGAGGAGGCTTCTTTTTGAAAGGAATGATGGGTGTAAAATTGTCAGCTCTGTATTTGGGGTTGGCAAGCTTGGCGGCAACTTTCTTGGATATTTTGGGAGGTTTGTATGGAATGATGGCTAGTGACTATAGAAGGGATGGAACAGATGTAGGCATAGGATTTGGGTCATATATGAAGGAAGGTGGAGGAGGGATATCTGCATCATCAGTGATCTCAGGTTTAACATTTATGTGAGTTGACATACCTGAGGTGAGCTCTGAAGGTGCAGGCATCACAAGCTTTGGGTTGACAGCACCTATATCTCCTTTTAGCTCATGAAAAATTGAGGCAATCAACTTGCATAGTTCTTTGACTTTCATTTGAGCTACCTCTTCTTCAGTTCTTATGTTTCTGACCACAAATGCCCTTTTTACCCTTTTCAGAAGAAGGTAATTCTCATCACTCTTTACCAGCTTGGTAGGCAGTTGGGAAGCAATAGAGATTAGCCTATGCCTATCGGCTTCAGTCACAGCATCCAAATCATAATCCTTTAGTCTCCAGTTGAAAGACCTGGTCTTTGCTTCTTCCAGTAAATTTTCAAATACAGAATTTTGCATGTATAGATCAAATTCCTCTTGAATTTCTTTAGCAAGCCTCTCATCCTCTGCTATTCTCTTGGCATCTTCTACCATCTTCTGTATGGCTTCAGCCTCTGGAGTTTGAACCACATGTTGAATTGTTTTAGGAAATTCAGCTTGAACAGGTTCTTCCGCTTGAGTTGGTTCTGTGCTCCTTAAGGTTATGAGGGTTTCGGCCATTTCTGCTATTTCAGCATTGCTCTGTTCTTCCGGTTGAACCACAGTTGGTTCAGCAGACCCATCAGCACCAAAAATTGAGTTGCCAGGGCCAAAAGTTTCCACCTGTGCAGTTGATTGGGTTTCCGGTTGAACAATATTTTCTGCTTCCACAAACACTTCCGCCTGAAGTTCCGCCTAAACTTCC
>JBCNJP010000007.1:79459812-79513892 GCA_039602395.1 Deinandra increscens subsp. villosa | reverse complement strand
CGATACTTCACATGACGATCAGGAACCATGTTTCAACACAAGCTATGATTAACGAACACGTGCAAGCCGCAGTGGCAGCCGTCCAAGCTGCATACGCCGCGCAGGGTAATTATTATGCCGGTTAAGGCACAAAGCGATTATATTTTGACCTGTTTAAACTTAAAACCCGAACTATTATTGCATCAGGAAACCACCATCACTGCACATTTAAGTCCTTCATGGACTGCAAGCCAATGACGTTTTCCGGCGAAGAAGGAGCGGTAGGACTCCTCAGGTGGATCGAGAAGTCTGAGAAAGTCTTCTCTATGTCCAACTGCCCTGCTGAGAACAAAGTGAAATTTGATACTGGTAATTTCGAGGGAGCTGCTCTCTCCTGGTGGAACGCCGAAATCCAGATGATTGGGGTAAATGCGGCTAATGACATGGAATGGGAAGCATTTAAGGAACTGCTTATGGAGGAGTATTGCCCTCGGGACGAAGTCAAGAAGCTGGAAGGAGAGTTTTTGAACTCCAAGATGTCTGGGTCGGAGGTTGAAGAGTACACTGCGCGTTACCACGAGTACGCGGTGCTATGTCCGACAATGGTTGATGCTGAATTCAAGCGTATTGAGCGTTATCTAGAGGGTCTCGCACCCCAGATCAAGAGCTTGGTAACCGCTAGCAACCCGAAGACCGTGCAGCAAGCCATCCGTTTGGCTCATAAGTTAACCGATCAGGAAATCGAGAGGGGTACTCTACCCGCAAGGAACACTGAGAAGACTGCCTTAAGTGGCAAGAGAAAAGCTGATGATGAAGCTCCTGAAAACTCCATGAACAATCAGAGTGTTGGGAACAACACTGGGAGGTCTTATAACTCCCAAGGTCAAAGCAAAAGGTCTGGGAATAATAGTGGAAACAACCGCCAGGGCGGTAATGGCCAAGGCAACTACAAGGGTAACCTGCCCATGTGTAACAAGTGTGGAAAGCATCACATTGGTATTTGTAGGAGGAATTTAAGCTGTGAAAGGTGTGGCAAGAAAAGCCATGAGGCGAAGGACTGTTGGACGATTCTTCCCGAGCAACCAAAATGCCTAAGGCAAAACAACAACAACCATGGCAACAACAACTATGGAAACAACCGAGGAAATGGAAACAACAATGGTCAGAACCGTAACAACAACAATGAAGCTCGCAGAGGAAATGGTAATGGGAACTGCTATGAATGTGGTGCTCAAGGCCACATAAAAAGGGACTGCCCGCAGTTGAGAAGACAGGGAAATGGAAATCAAGGAAACAATGGTGGGAATGGTAATGGTGGAGGTAATGGTAACGGGAATGGTAACAACGGGAATGGTGGAAATGGCAGAGGAAGAGCTTTCGTCATGGGTCAAGGAGAAGCTCGCAACGACGCCAACGTGATTAACGGTAAATTCATACTTAATGGTTTCTTTGCTACTGTATTGTTTGATTCTGGTGCTGAAAGAAGTTTTATTTCCACTAAGTTTGCTAAGCTAATTAATGCTAAACCGATTAACCTCGATGCTAAATATGTGGTAGAGCTAGAAAATGGTAAACTTCATGATACAACTCAGATAGTTAAGGACTGTAAGTTAGAACTAGCTGGCCATACGTTAGGAATCGATCTTATGCCTTTCCCGATTGGTAGTTTTGATGTCATAGTAGGAATGGATTGGTTATCCGAAAACCGAGCTGAAATTTTATGTCAAGAAAAAGTGGTTCGTATTCCACTCAAAGAAGGTGAAGTGTTAACGGTTCAAGGTGAAAAAGGTGGAACAGTCACCGGCATTATTTCGTTCCTTAAAGCTCAAAAGTCCCTACGTAAAGGACATTTCGCGATCCTTGCAAACGTCACCGACACGACACTTCCCAAGCGTAGAATCGGCGACTACCCGATAGTCCGCGACTTTCCAGATGTATTTCCTAATGATCTACCTGGCTTGCCTCCATTTCGACAAGTCGAGTTTTGAATCGAATTAGCTCCAGGAGCCGCTCCGATCGCACGCGCACCTTACCGTTTGGCGGTAAGCGAACTCAACGAACTCTCCGCACAACTTCAAGAGTTACTCGACAAGGGGTTTATTCGTCCAAGTTCGTCTCCATGGGGAGCACCAGTATTGTTTGTTAAGAAAAAGGATGGAACGTTCCGAATGTGTATTGACTACCGAGAGCTCAACAAGGTTACGATCAAGAATCGGTATCCACTTCCTCGAATCGACGATCTCTTCGACCAACTGCAAGGTTCAAGCTACTTTTCAAAGATTGATCTACGGTCAGGATACCACCAACTTCGTGTTCGTGATGAAGATGTCCCCAAGACTGCTTTCAGAACTCGGTATGGTCACTACGAGTTTTTAGTTATGCCGTTTGGGCTAACTAATGCGCCTGCTGTATTTATGGATCTAATGAATCGAGTGTGCAAGCCGTACCTCGATCAGTTTGTGATAGTTTTCATTGATGATATTTTGATCTACTCCAAGACAAAGGAAGAACACGAGAGACACCTACGACTTATCTTGGAGTTACTCCGCAAGGAACAGCTATACGCCAAGTTTTCAAAGTGCGACTTTTGGATTCGCGAAGTCTAGTTTCTTGGACACATTGTTAATCAGGATGGAATTCATGTTGACCCAGCTAAGGTGGAAGCTATCAAGAATTGGTCTACTCCAAGAGCGCCGACCGAAATCCGACAGTTTTTGGGACTTGCCGGATATTACCGAAGATTCATCAAGGTTTTCTCGCAATTGGCTCAACCCTTAACAGCTTTAACGCACGAAGGAGTGCAATATAGATGGGGTGAAAAAGAAGAACACGCGTTTCAGACTCTTAAGGACATGTTATGTTCAGCTCCGATTCTCTCGTTACCCGAAGGGGTTGACGACTTCGTGGTCTATTGCGATGCATCCATTCAAGGACTCGGTTGCGTGTTGATGCAACGGGACAAAGTGATTGCCTACGGGTCCAGGCAACTGAAGGATACTGAAAAGAATTATACAACACATGATTTGGAATTGGGAGCCGTCGTGTTTGCACTAAAGATTTGGAGACATTACCTCTACGGAACAAAGTGCACGATATTTACCGACCACAAAAGCTTACAGCATATCTTTGAACAAAAGGACCTCAACATGCGACAGCGAAGGTGGGTTGAGCTACTAAATTATTATGACCTAGCGATTAAGTATCACCCGGGAAAAGCCAATGTTGTGGCTGACGCCTTAAGTCGACGAGTACGAGCGCTGCAACTTACCATTCACACGGGATTGCTGGATCGGATCCGCGATGCCCAACGAGAAGCTCTAAAGGAAGAAAACTTCGCAGCTGAAGCACTGCGTGGTGTAGATGGAAACTCTGAAGTTAAGTCCGATGGACTCAGATATTACAATGAAAGGATTTGGATTCATTTACTCGGAAATCTACGTGAGCTCGTGATGGACGAGGCTCACAAGTCAAGGTATTCGGTGCACCCTGGATCGGACAAAATGTACCAGGATTTGAAGAACTTGTATTGGTGGCCGAATATGAAAGCCGACATTGCGCGATATGTGGCTAAGTGTTTAACGTGCTCAAGAGTTAAGATCGAGTACCAAAAGCCTTCTGGGCTATTGCAGCAACCCAAGATCCCAGAATGGAAATGGTAGGATATCTCCATGGATTTCGTAACAGGACTACCTCATCGATCAAATCGACCAGATGCGATTTGGGTTATCATTGGTCGACTAACCAAATCTGCACACTTCATCCCAATGAGGGAAAATGACAACATGAATAAGTTAACAAAGCTGTACATTGACCGAATTGTGGCACGTCATGGAGTGCCTAAACCATTATCTCTGACCGAGATCCTTGATTTACTTCTCGACTATGGAAATCTATGCAAGAAGCATTGGGAACCAGACTGGATATGAGTACAGCTTATCACCCGCAGACCGATGGTCAGACGGAGCGAACTATTCAGACTTTGGAAGACATGCTCCGAGCTTGCGTTCTCGACTTCGGTAAAGACTGGGAGGCTCATCTTCCGTTGGTGGAGTTCTCCTACAACAACAGCTATCATACGAGCATTGGTGCAGCACCTTTTGAAGCCCTTTATGGCAGAAAATGTAGATCTCCCGTGTGTTGGGCCGAAACGGGTGAGATGGGACTCACCGGACCGGAACTCATTCACGATACAACTGAACGAATTATTCAAATCAGAAAACGGATAGCCGCAGCACGTGACAGACAAAAGAGCTATGCTGACAAACGCCGTAAACCTTTAAAATTCGAGGTAGGCGACAGGGTACTATTGAAGGTATCTCACTGGAAAGGAGTGATACGCTTCGGAAAGCGTGGAAAGCTGAATCCTCGCTATATCGGTCCATTTGAAATCATTGGGGAAGTAGGCCCGGTGGCCTACCGATTACGACTCCCTGCCGAACTCGATGGAGTTCACAACGTGTTTCACGTTTCTAACCTGAAGAAATGTCTGGCTGAAGACACTGAAATAATTCCTTTGGAGGAATTGGAAATTGACGAACATTTGAAATTTATCGAGCAACCGGTAGAAATCATGGGACGCGAGGAGAAAGCCCTCAAAGGTAGCAAGATTCCGATCGTCAAGGTTCGATGGAACTCAAAGCGTGGACCTGAATATACTTGGGAACGAGAGGATCAAATGAAGAAAAAGTATCCACACTTGTTCGGGCAAACGTCCACGGTAACTCAAGGTATGATTTAATTTTGGGGACCAAAATTCCTTTAACAGGAGGAGGATGTGGCGACCCTAAAACTTTTGCTTTCTTTCCCCAGCAACTACAGCAACAACGACAGCTGAGGCTGCGAACGCTACAACGCAAGAATAATTTTCGGGACAAAAATTCCATTTACAAGGGGATGATGTGACATCCAAGAATTCCAAGGTTAACTTCCGTTAGACAATCTCCGTTAGTTACGTTATAAGTGTTAATTTAGTAACTAATGCTTAACTAGGCCGAATACGTCCACGACCTTTGGTTGATCACCGAACCCGTCCATATGTGTTATGTGTTCATTTATTTTTAGTTATTATGTGCAATGTGATTTAAACACATGATTTAGTATTATGAATAGCATGACAATTCATGAACCGTGCTTATCTTGCTTAGATGTAAACTGGTCACTTTTGGTTTCCAGCGAAACTACCGGGCGAAACTATAGTGTCGCTCGGTAGCCAAACCATAGACTTACAGAGCCAGTTTCGCTTGGCAAGCGAAACTGCCAGCGAAACTAGCTCCTGTTATATAATGACATAAAACCCTAGAAGCCTCATTTCTTGCACCTTTTCTCCAAAAACACACACACTCTCCTGAAACTTCTGGACCAGCTGAGAATTCACCATTTGCTGCTATCATCTCTGTTGGTAGAAACCATCCAACGATCCTAGATCAAACTGTGAGTCCCATGACCATACTTTATGCATTTTCCATGTGTTTTACTATAAAGCATGCCTAGATCTCCATAGAATCGTTAGATCTTCTGATATGATGCTTAGGAATGCTAGATCTATCATAAAGTCTGTAACTTTACGTTTGAAATCAAACCATAATAAAGATTCATGCTAGTTAGGTCATTCTAGGTTTAAAATGTGTTTTTGGTGATTTGAATGTGAAAATCCATGTTTAAAGTGTTAAAGCTTACTGTTTTATGTTGGTAAATGATTATGCATGCTAAATATTGAATCACATGAAGTATGGAAGCTGTTAGGTTGATTTTTAGGCTGATTTGTGAGTTTCTCGCGACCAGCGACACTGTGTGTTCTCTGGGCGAAACTATACAGCGAAACTGTTTATGCATCCAGCGATACTATGTAGCGAAACTGTAGCGTCGCCCGCGAAACTAAGTAGACCTGCTCGAACGAAACTACCGAGCGAACCAACCTGAACGAAAATTCAAACCAGTTTCGATCGAAGCTAGGCTAGCGAAACTGTGTCATCAGTTTCGAGCGAAACTAGCTAGCGAAACTGTGTCATCGGGTATTACCTAGCGAAAGTGCTGCCCGTGCACACAGCGAAACTGTGCAGCGAAACTGCATAGCGAAACTGTAGCAAAACTGTTAGCGAAACTGAGACCAGACCAAAACCCAAACTTGTGCAACTTGTTTGAATGTTATGCTATGACTTACATGATTATGCGATAATGAAACATGCTTTGATTTATGTGAACCCTTGTTTATGATCAACCATCGGTGTCGTGTGTCGGTATGTCGTGTCGTAGTTCCAACGTGCTATGTTATGGACCTTAGTGACGTGAGTTAAAGATTAGACACAAAACTAATACTTAAGACTTAAACGTGTTCATTAGGTCTTCGATAAGCAAACAATATTTGGATTACTTACCAAGTGTAGCAGTGCAACCAAAGGTGAGTGTCACTAACCCATTTACCGTGAACCCGTTCGGGTCACACTAAATAACTTAACGAAAAACAATGCTGACAACCTTATGAGTGCTATGCACCTCTCTGATGAACTTGAGAACCTAGGAGTTCTTGGCACCCACTTGATGAACTTGAAGTGTTTTATGGGAGACACTTGTGAAACAAGTAAACAACTATTTCTAAAACAAAACTGAAAATGTTTTCGGGATTCATGAGAACCCAAAGTAAACCATTTTAATATGGCTAGTGTAGGTTAAAGTCTAAACCACATGATATCACATGATTTCTAAGGATTGCCTTATAACTGAAAAAGTCCTCAACTTAATTGTACCATTAATTGTAAAGCGAGGGGATGTTGGGTAGATCTACTGGAGTTTGACAAACTCCGCCTCGTGACACTGGAGGTGCACGGAGGTACAATATCAGCCTATCTGACCGTGATCCCGAGAGGACACGGGGGAGGCAAAGCCGCGATGACGTAGGTCCGCAAAACAAAATAGATGATGGCAATGCCACTACAATAATAGTCAGCTTTGGTACAAACTTCCTTAGTGCATGGAACAACGGATTAGCTACCCGCGATATCGGTTGAGCACTTTAACTATACAAAACTAGTACATACCCGATAACGTATGTTACGGACATTACTTTTACTAAACCACAATACTATGATTATGGATATCACTAAGCATCACTTTTCACAAATAAATATTACATAAGTATATGTTGACACGATTATGATTATGAGACGGGGCCACTGCATGACAAGCCCACCGTGAACTCACCAACCGTTAGGTTGACACTTGCGTGGTTTAAATTTTTGCAGATCGCTGAGGAGTATCCGGAGCGGGTTGGCATGGCACATGAAGACATTTTACTTTTGGATAAACTTACTTGAGAATTTAAAACAATGAATTTGTAAAGCACGTGGTTAGTGCTAAGATAATATTTTTCCGCTACGTATTTTGAGACGTTAATTTATGACTTGCATTTGGACTAACTCTGATTCGTTTAGTATTTGTAACTAATGGTTGTGGTCCTGGTTTGCTCGCACCCCTTAACGGTATAAACTTCGTTAGTGGCTAATTGGGGGTGTGACAGGAGTACTACAAATGCTGGACCCAGTTTTACTCCTGGACGAATGTGGACCTGACTATGCTTTACAAGGCACCTTTTACAAACCCATCACAGAATGAACAAGCTAAGTTTTTTACAAGAAATTGGAAAATGCAGTGCGCAACAAGTTCAAGAGATTTGAAGATTTTCCTCACAAGAAATCATATGTTAAGAAGTACAGGGGAGTATTCAAGTGGGGATGGAAAGAAAAGTATTCCTAGAAAGGAGGATGTCATTGGAAAGAAGAGTGTTACTGGAAAGAAGTTTACAAATTTTCTATATCCACCAACTAAGAAGACAAAAACAATACCCCTGCCGATGAGACATCCTGAAGAATGTCTGCATGACTTCCAAACTTGGGCTTATAGTGATTATTCTGGTGAAGCCAAAATTCTTTGCAAATCAAAGACGACGAGTGTCATGGAAGTTCATGATTTGATGAGGTTTCATAAGAAGGATATACTGGTACTGGCCAAGCATCAAATTGAGTGTAACAAAGATACTGAAGAATATGCCAAGTGCTATACTAGAGTTGTGGCTGAGATTGTGGCAAAGGAGCTGTGGTATGATCGGGCTACAGTGCATCTGTCAAAGAAGTTCCGAATCTGAATGCTGTCTAATGTTAAAGCCTAGGAGAATATTGTAGAGTCTAGAATTTGTGAGGCTTTTGCATTAGAATTACTTTTGGGCTAGTTTATTTGTAAATGGGTTAAAACAAGTTAGTGGGTTATGTGGGCTTGTGGGTTAGTCGAATATAGGCCCTATAGTCCTAATTTTGTAGCTTGTTTAACAAGCATAAGCTTTCCTATATAAGGATAGCTAGATTAGGAAATTAGGGTTGGTTGCTGTTTTGGAGTTTGTTCCCAAGTGGTGTTTACGAAATTCTCTAAAGAGAATTTCGATCCTTTTGTTGCAATCGTATGGTGGTTATTCAAGTGTTCTCTTCTTGTGGTTTGTGTTCTAATCTTGTTCTTATTTTCTTATTCATATTATTTTCGATTTGTCTTGAATCACATATAATCACCGGATTCCGCACGGTGATTATGGACTTTGATATCGCGTGAGGGTTTGATTTGATCCTTATAGTTTGCTCTGAGGTAACTTGATCAGCAGCAGCAACAATAGCCAGTTCCGAGATAATTTGATCTCTCGAGATAACATTTTCTTTCGAGGTAAATTGTTCACCTGGAGTAATATGTCCTCTCGAGATAACTTCTTCAGCTTCCGAGGTAACTTCATCATTTACCTCGGGATCAATCAGATCTCTATAATCCTTCAAGACATGTTCTATTTGTTCATCAGCAATATCCATATCAATTTTGTACACATCTTTGTTGATATATTGAATATTCTGATCTTTGTCAGTAGTGTCTTCTTTCAGCACACTTTGAACTTTTTCATCATCTTTCTTTCCATTTCCCTCATCATCATTGTTATCATCATTATTATCATCATCATCTTCATCCATTACTTATGTGTCAGCATCAAGATCAACTCCTTCTTCTTCAGCAATTTCCCTCATTTCAGGGGTAATAAAGTCTCTTTCTATAATTTGCTAAATTTCTCTGACAGAAGAAGGAAGAGCTCCTACAGCTATCATAGTGAAGAGTAACAGTTCCTTTAGGTTGTCTTTTTGTGTGGCCACATCAAGGATGTTAGGTATTGAGACCTTTCTCCATGCTTCTTCAATTGTAAATGGCTCTCTTTCAACAGATTGAAACAACTTCAATCTAACTTCTATAGAAACGAGAAACGATCTTACTACTGCATGCTTTGATCAAACGTAATGAACACGGATGTAAATAAGAGAATTGTATTGATCACTTGAAGATACAAACACAAGTTCTCTAGTTTCTCTCTCTAGAAACACACACAGAAAATGTAGAATGACTGAAGTGTTCAACTCATTCTAATGCACATTCTAACACAACCTATTTATAGTAAGTGACTACATAGGCTGCGTACCAAATGGTACGCCCGGACCATTTGGTCCGCCGGACCATCTGGTCCGGTGCCAATGATATAGTCATTACACTTCATACAAAGACTCGCTTACATAGATACAATACACGAGACACTCATAGCATAGGAATATGCTTCTACAGACTCCCCCTTAACGTGTAGTGTATCTATTTTCTAACTAAACTTCAGTCTTCAATCTTCAACATTGCTGCATCCAATCTTTGACTTGAAATCTTGTTAGAAATAGGGCTTGCATGGCTGGATCACTCTTGAATCATCTTCAAACTTCAAGATCCACTTGTGAAAGATAAAACATACTCCCCTTTCACCATGCTTGAGTCTTGACACATATAACCTGCAATTTCAGAAGACAGAAACGCGGTTTCTTTTTCTTTTGAAAATTAATTTAATCTTGGCGCAAAACCTCTCTTTGAGAATCCAAGATATAGATTTGAAATTTGATTTCGTATCACATGTCAATCAGTCGAAAACAAATAAGAAGCAAAATCTTTTTGGCTTTTTGAAACTTTATATCAAAACACTCTGAAAATCTTTTTGATTTTTCTAAGTTTATGCCAAAACACACCTAAAATCTTTTTGAACTTTTCAGATATGAAACATAAATGCAATACAAAACCAAACACTATTTTTGTCTTTTGCGAGAAAGATCACAACTTGGGATCATATTGGACATATCATGCTGAACTACACTTCAATTTCAATTACTTCAGCACACAAGTCATGTCGATTACTGGTATAATTTGTCCATCTTAAACTCAAGCAAAATCATACTCATAACATCTGGATATGTTAATGTATTCATTAAGTTTGCTTTGACCAGTGTACCCTACACTATCAGACATACTCAGATATGTTTTTGCTTTTTATATCACACTTTGTGATTTCATTTGTGATTTAATCACATAATGATTGTATTCATGATTCAGTCAACTGTGTTCCATGCAAAAATAAATAAGAACGTTAAATCGTCTACCTTAAGGTCGATCTTTCGATACGCAGATAAGGCCTCGGATTTAACAAAATAAGAAAATAAAACAAGTTGAAATTGTATAACCCAACAACAATCAGGTCGGTACTCCCGTACACACAGAGAAAGTCCGATGAGTTATACGAAACACCAAAGAAAATAAAGCAGAACGTCACACGAACAACAATCAGGCCGGTCTTTCGACACGCAGAGAAAGTCCGATCGTTTGACAAAATAAAGAAAATCAAACAAGTTTAAATATTTGCAAAATGAACACATGTATACACAGTGACTTCTCATTTTCTTTTTCATATATATGTTTCTTGATATCATGAGATATGCATCAAGATGTTGTCCACTTGGTCAAGCATTAATATTTAGTGTTTATCTCATCTGAATACTTTCTGATTTAATGCCGAGCCTACCAAGTACATCAAACAATGATCTTATGGCGTTTTCATCTATTTTATCAATGAGTCAGACACGTAAGCCAATGTACCATCATTTCCCAATCATGTTGGATACAATTTCTCATTTTTCAATGTTTTTGTATTTTCTGTTTTTTTCAATGTTTTTGCATTTTCTGTTTTTCTCCCCCTTAAAATGAAAACTCTAATTTTGGATTTTCATTTTAACAAAAACACAAAGACACTATTTTTGAATTTTCAATTTTCTCCCCCTAAACTACAAACGAAATGTAAAAGAAAGAAAATTGACCTTTCGACATGGATACCTTTCAGATTTAGCTCTCAGAAAAATTTCATTTTTGAAATGGTTATCACATGAAATTTAACTTAAATCAGCAGAATACTTCTCCATCAGCAACTTTTCAATCACCGATAGATCTTCTAAAAGTACCTGCACACTGGTCAAACACATCAGTTTATAAATGACCCGAAGCGAATCGCTTCTGGTCGACCAGTATCTTGGTTTCCTTTCGAAACCACTTTAGGTTTCCAGATTTGTTGTTTTGGTAAATTGGTATCAGATGAACCTGTCACAGTTGATTGTGACGAACAACCTACATATGGAACATTTTGAAAACGTGGAATAAATCTTCCTTGGGTTTTGAAAAATGTAGGTTGTGGATATTCATCAAATATTCTGCCATATTCATCAATGAATCGTTGTTTGGCAGCTTTACCAACAAATGGAACCTTTCCTTTTCTTGAACTAGAAGCAGCAGAAATCGGACAATCTTGTGCCATATGCCCTTTTTTGTCGGCAATTATAACACAAGCGATTGTGTACATTTCGTCATTTTGGAACCTGCATTGCTTCACAAAAATATTCATCTCCAAAATGATCATAAAAATTATCATATACGTGTTGAACGATGATCATGAACCCATTTAGATGTCGGGCTCTTTGGAGTAGAAATTGATCCTCTAGAAGAAAAGTTTGTAGATTGATTCTTCTTGTTCCTCGGATCAGTAGTCTTCACAAATACTTCAGCAATTTTCTGAGCATCCACGCAGTGTAACGGGAATTCTTTGTCAGAAAATATTTGTTCTGAACCCTTGAGTTTGTAGAATCTCTCAGGTTGAACCTTCTCAGCTTTGAAGACATCCTTTTTTACTTGCTTCACATTGACTCTTTTCAGTTGTTGTTGTTTTGAAACTTTTGAACTGCCACCATGAGCAACTTTTCCTTCAAATCCCAAACCAACACTCTTTCCTGAACCCTTCTCTCCCATTCCAGTAGATTTATGCCCATTCTTTGCCAACCTAGAAAATTCAGCTTTAACTTTCTTGAGATCTTTTGGAGCATTGACAATTGTTTCATCAATGTCAATGTTTGAACTTGCTGAGTTCTCTTTGTCTGTAGACGAAGAACCAGACACACCCTTTTTAGCTTCAGAATTTTCAGTACTCTTACCTTTTTCCTCTTTCTTTCCTTCAACCGATTTAGAGCTAACAAATTCAGAATAATCACCAGACTCAACCTTGTCTTTCAAATCATGAACGCCTTCTTTGAGACTTCCTGGTGGTGACACGGTTTTGTTGAACATCTTCTCAAAATTATCATCCTTGGCCAAAAAACTTGTAAAAGATTGAGAATTTGTAACATTCTTCAAAAGACGTTTTGAATCAATGACTTCAATCTTTAGTTCAGAAATTCTTTGATGAGCTTCAGCCAACTCCTTTTCTGTTGCAATTAGCTTCTTTGCCACTTTATTAGTTTCATACTTTTGCAATCTCAACTCATCTAGAGCGGCCAACAATTCCTTCTCAAGTTTATCTTCGTTTCTTTTCTGAATATCCAAATTTGCATTTTGCAACTTGTTCACTCTAACCAACTCCCTCTTCTCATCAAGTAACTTTTCCATATCAGTCTGATAAGATTGAATCTTAGTAGCTTGGTCATCAGACAATTGAGTAAGTGTATCAAGTCTGGACTTGGATTTGTCAAAAAGATTTTAAAAATCCGTTGCTATATCCTCAGCTTCATCTTTTCATTTCTGTACTTCTTTGACTAATTCAGCCTTTTCTTCAGACAATTTTGTAAGTTTCTTTTCAAAATCCTGCTCAACACCTTGAAACTGCAACTCTTTTTCAACTAACTCTGTCTGAAAAACTGAAAACTTTTCTTTATGAGATTCTAACTCTTGGATCATACCTTCCAACTTTTCTCTATCAGCACCCAAATCATTAATTTTCTTCTCACAATCAGCAACCAAATTTTCATTTTCCTTAAGCAGACTTTGAATCTTCTTATCCTTTTGAAAACAGAATTCACAAACAGATTCATAACCACTATTTCCAGATTCACTTGAATCAGATTCAGAATCAGTTATCTCTACCTCATCATCACCATGAGCAATTTGAGCAATCATCGCAGATGAACCAGTCCATGCAGACTCATCATTTTCATCAGTAGCCCAATCATAGCCTTTATTCGATGTTCGTGTTTTCTCAAGTGCTTCAAGTACATCAGCATCCCAATCACAACCTTCATTGGATGCAGGAGCAATGGCAGTTAAAGCAATTGGAGAATTAGAAGTTTGCCCCCAATCATATTGTTTATCAACTTGAGACACCAAGGCTGTTGAAGACTTTGATGAAGAAGCAGTTGATTTTGAACATTCACGAGCAAAATGTCCAAAATTAGAACATTTGAAGCATTTTGCTTTTGACTTATCTATTCCAACCTTGCCATCTGGATTTAAACTTTGAAATCCTGTCTTTTTCTCGAATCTTTTAACTCTTTGAGCTAACATTGCCAATTGCCAATTGATATCCATTTGCTCAAGATTATCAGGATCAATCTGATCAAAATCTTCTTCAATCAGATTAGATGTTGTCAACCCACCATTCAACAATCCATAATAAGAAGATAACAAAGCTGAGATTAATGCCAAGTGCTCATCCGGTGTTTTTGCAGAAAACGAAGTCTGATTTGAATGATTTGGAACAGTGAAATTACATCCTCTTAAAAAATTTCCAGAATTCCGTGAACCATGACCAACAACAAAAGCAGTTTGAGGTGGATTTGATGTATTAACACTGAATGATTTTGCCTTTGCATTGATACTTGCAGAATTTTGTCCATGATATAATTCAGGATTTTGTAATTGAGCAGTGGACTTGTTTGAATTCATCATTTCCATTTCTCGAGCTTGAAGCTTTCCGGTCAAATCATGAAATGATAATGTGGAATAGTCTTTGTCATGAGTAATCAACAATACATAACTTTCCCATTTCTCTGGTAATGCTTCCATTAATTTTTCTTTCAATTCTTCCTCAGTCTTTTCAATCTTGACAACTTTCATCTCACTAATTAGATGTGAAAACCTTGAAACAAGAGCAGAAATATTTTCTTTGTTGTATTGTTGAAAATTTTCAAATTCCTTGTTCAACACTTTTCGGCGACTCTTCTTATATTGGTCATTGCCTTCACATCGAGCAGATAACGCATCCCATAACTGTTTAGCCTTCTTGTAAGTACTGAATTGATGCAACAACTCGGTAGGTAACGCCATGGTAAGATAACCATAAACTTTTTGTTCAAGTTCATGACTTTTTCTTTCATCCTTGTCAAAATCTTGAATCTCTTTATATTCTCCATTGTCAGTTGGACGCACATACAGCTTTCGAATCGGAATCCACAAATCAATATCATTTGTGCTAATGTATGCAGAAAAACGTTACTTCTAATTTTGATAATCTCCCAATTTTAACAACTTGGGAACTTTCTGACTTGTTCCTATTTCATTATCAAAATTGAGCATAGCTTGTACCGTGCTTTGCATAGCCGCAAACGCTTGAAAATCGGACATTTTTCACCGAAAATGATACTTCAAAAACTTCGAACTCAAAAATGAAGGTCTTCCAAGCGGATTTTGGGAATCAAACTGGGGGGTACAGACCTTTTAGGTGAGTATACGTCTAGATCTCGGAAAGACGAACGTTTTGGCTGGTATTGGGTTCCGTAACTCCAAACGGTTTGCAAGTTACGTCAGTTTTAGTGAAGGTCACTATTCTGCCAGCGGACCAAAACAAATCGGAGGACCAAATTACTACCAGCGGATCAAATTTCTACCTGCGGACCAAATCCGGATCAGATTTCGTCCGGCGGACCAGATTTCGTACGGCGGACCAGATGAAATTCAGCGGACCGGAAATGAACTGCGAATCAAACGAGGTACGGCGGACCAATAAACCAGCGGACCAGATTGGTACGGCGGACCAAATTGGTACGCTATAACTGCTGCGAACCAGAAAGAAAACCGCCACGGACCAGCTGATGAAGATTGCCTGGCGGACTAGTCAGCGGACCAGCTGTTCTATCAGCGGACCAGACGCAAATAAAGCTGAAATCGGCTGATTTTCACGGATTTTGATAATTGAAGCTGAAAACTGGATCAATATGATGCGAAAACACTCCAGGAGCATACAGAAATCATTTTTATCCTTGGAATCACTCAGAATTGGAAGAAATTGAAGAAAAACTTACCAAACCCAAGCTTTCTCTCTCTAAAACTCCGAAAATTGATCAAAAACACAGCAGTAGAGCAACCAAATGCTCTGATACCACTTGTAGAAACGAGAAACGATCTTACTACTGCATGGTTTGATCAAACGTAATGAACACGGATGTAAATAAGAGAATTGTATTGATCACTTGAAGATACAAACACAAGCTCTCTAGTTTCTCTCTCTAGAAACACACAGAGAAAGTGTAGAATGACTGAAGTGTTCAACTCGTTCTAATGCACATTCTATCACAACCTATTTATAGTAAGTGACTACATAGGCTGCATACCAAATGGTACTCCCGGACCATTTGGTCCGCCGGACCATCTGGTCCGGTGCCAATGATATAGTCATTACACTTCATACAAAGACTCGCTTACATAGATACAATACACGAGACACTCATAGCATAGGAATATGCTTCTACAACTTCCTTGGGTACTCTTGTATACCAGTCAAATTCAGTAAAATCTTCTTCTCGTTAGGCCCTATACCCCTCCATTTTGGTAGCATCATCTTCATTAGTACCAAGTTCTTGTGGTGGAGTGGTGGCTTTAGATTTTGAGCTTGAGGTTCTGATGACATCTTCTTTTGTATAAGGAACTTGTTGATGCTTAAGTTGTCTTGGCTCCTGGGTTTCCTAGTCACATCCACATTTACCTCGGGCGCCACCAAAGGTGCCTTTGGGTCAGAAGATGGTCTAGTTGCCATGAATTGGGTCTTATCTATGTTACCATTGTTCACTGGATCCAGTGGGGATTCTGTTGATACATGGTCCTTGATCATCATGTGAAGTATCGAATACAAGACGGATCACACAATATTGCTAAGGTCTGAACTCCCAGCGAACCTGGAGTTCGGACAGCTCCGAATGTGTGGCCGAACCTCAGGTTCGGCCGATATTATTTCAGCCCTATAAATATGTGTGTCATGTGTTGTATTCAGAAACAGTCTACGCTTCCGTGTCATATTCTCTGATCGTACTCTGTGGTTAATACAAGTGTTTTGTATTTACTCTCTGCGTTTCATCTCGTATTACATTGATTTCATTACGACTAAGTAGAAGATCCGTACGCTCACGCACTTTCAAGTGGTATCAGAGCATTAGGTTTGCTCTACTAGTCAGAAACCAGTGTTTTTTGGAGTTTTGAGTTCAAATTCACGTTTTTGCGAAAATATCAATCATTTTTGAGTTCGTTTGATCGTCTCGAGTGTGCTTTTTGTCAAAAATCTGTTTCTAGATCGTTTCTATCGAGTGTGCTTGAATTCCTGTCAAAAATTCCAGTCAAAAACGTTGAAAATCGAGAAAATGAGGTCGAGTGAAATCCGTCTCCTTTGAGGTTCGGACAAGCTCGGAGTAACTGCTCCGAACTCCAGGTTCAGAAGAAGTTCGGTCTTTATCTAGGTTCGGTGAGAGATCGGTCTAGGTTCGGAGAGGGTTCGGTGGTGTTTCGGAGCTAGTTCGGAGTTGTTTGGTTCTTGTTCGTCCGAAGGTCTGGTTCGGAGAGAGTTCGGCGTTGTCAAGTTCGGACTAAGTTCCGAGGTAGCTCGGAGGACGTTCGGACAAGGTTCGGAGTGAACAGTAACCAATTTTTTTTTTAAAACAAAAAGTCCGATTTTCAAGCGTTCGCGGCTATTCAAAATTCGGTTCAGGCAACGATGCAAACAATGATTAACTATGATAATGAAATCGGAACAAGTCAGAAAGTTCCCAAATTACTTAAATTGGAAGGTTATCATAGTTGGGTGACATGATTTGAAGCGTTTGTTTCCGCAAATGATATCGATATGTGGTTATCGTATTCTGAACAATATACATATCCTAAGGGTGAGGATGGGGAACCAATTCTTCAAAGGACGCTTTCTGGTGAACAAAAGAAAGCATATCAAGCTGAGAAAAAGGCTTATGGCACTTTAACAATGGCTTTGCCACTGATTTACTACATCAATTTTCAAGCAACTATACTGCAAAGAGTTTGTGGGATGCTCTAGAAAAGAGATGTGAAGGAAATGACCAGTATAAGAAAAGTCGACAAAAAGTGTTGAAGAAGGAGTTTGATAGCTTCAAGCATTATCAAAATGAATCGATTCCAAATCTGATTGCAAGGTTTGCACATTTAATGAGTGAAATGAAGTTGGTAAATCTTACAAAAGATGAAGCTGATAGGAAAGAAAAGATTATGGAAGCCTTACCAGAGAAGTGGGAAAATTATGTGATAATGATTACTAATGATAAGGATTATCCCAGGTTGTCTTTTAATGATCTGATTCAAAGAATCCAAGCTAGGGATATGGAGTTAAAAGTACACCAGTCACTTCCTGAGCAAATTCAGAATCCTGCGGTGTATTATAGCAACAATGATTCAACTTTGAATGCAGGAAAGACGAATATTCTTAGTTCTGCTCCTCCTACAGCATTCCCGGCAGGTAAATCTGAAAATTCAAGTTATTCATCTGCTGGTTGTACCGTGTCAATTCCAAGTTCTTCTACTCAAAGTGCATTGTCTGTTCAAACAGTTGATGATTATAATGCGTTGATGTCTGCATTGGTATCTTCATACTTTGGTGTTATCACTGGTGCTGTGAGTAATGCTGAGTTAGCTAATGAAGATTACGATCAGATTGATTATGATCATTTAGAAGAAATGGATCTAAATTGGCAGTATGCTATGTTGGTTCGAAGAACAAATAAATTTTTCAATAGAACTCGTAAGAAGAGATTGAATCAGGAAGGGAAGATAGGTTTGGACAAGTCTAAAGTAAAATGTTATAAGTGTTCAGTTTATGGTCACTTTGCTCGAGAATGTCCAAGATCGGCAGATAGTAAATTGAAGACTGGTCAACATGCACATTTAGTTTTTCATCCATCAGATAAAACTGAAAAGGTTGATCAGAAATCTGCTATTCTTGCTCATGATTGGACTGATACATTTATGCATCTAGATGGATTTGCCTGGAATGCAGATTCAGAAATTCAAAAGAATCATACTCCAATCTCAATTGCTTTAACTGTTCAACATGCTGATGATGAAAGCTTTTTAACTGAGTCTGATACTTCTTCAAGTGTATCTTTGGTTCAAGAAGAATTACCTAAATGTCTGAGAATTCAAAAGATGATGAATTTAGATGTTATAAATGTGAGAAGTTGCTAAAGGAAAATGCAAGTTTTGAACAACATCGTCAAATTTCAATTGAAGAAATTGTGGTGTTAAAGAAAGAGTTGGAAGATTTTCAAAAGAAATATTATGAGTTAGTTCATATTCATGAAGATGTTTTAAAGGATAAGGCTCAATTGGCTGAAGAGTGTGAGAAAGCAAAAGCTGAAGCGTTAGACGCAGCTCAAGATTTTGAGAATCTGTTTGAAAAGAGTTATCCGGTTCAGCAAAAATATGAAGAGGCTACTGCTCTTATTGCAAAAACTGCTGTTACCGTTGAGAAGCTTCAAAATAAGATCTCTATGCTTCAAGATGAAAATGTTCTCTACCGAGACAAGAATGAAGTGTTAACAAAAGATGTTGAGATCTACAAGCAAAAGAGAGAAAATGTGCTTGAAGAATTATATGCTGAATGTGAGATCCAGAATTTACAAACTTATGAGTATGATGATCTTAATGCAAAATTCATCAAGTCACAACAAGAGGTGTTTAAAAGTCAAAAGAAAATTAATGACTTGAAATTGGAGATTTTGGAGTTGAAAAGACAAGTTAAGAATTGCAATTTGTCACCGACATTTTAAATTTCTTATACAAGCAGGATCAGAGTTCAGAGAAGTCTAAGGAAGAAAATATTCACTTGGTACTTCAACTAGTGGATTTGATTGAAGTTACTTCTGCTCAGATTGATCCAAACAATGAATTGCATACCTATTCAAAGTTTGCTACTCCACCCAAGAAGAACAAGTCTAAGGGGCTGTTTGGTTCGTCTTTTTCGTTAAGCAACAAATGAATAAGAGGCTGTATGGTAAAGACGATATTGTCTTTTTCATACAGCAATAAATCTGGGACATGATAAAACAGAGAAAAATGTCTTTTTCGGTCAGACAATTTCCATTCAGACATTCGAACCAAACAACACCATATGACAAAAATGTCTTATTCGGTCATATTAAACAAAAAATAAGCTGAACCAAACAGGACCTAAGTCTAAAAAGAAGGAGAAACCTTTGGGTGAAGCTCCAAAGTTTACTCCCAAGTCTGTATTGCTGGAAAATGAGAAAGTGTTTGATAAGGTTGCTTCGAGTTCTTCATCTGTAACCGAAGAAGAAAAAGTTTTGCTTGAAAAGAACAAGCTGAAGGATATCAAAGACAAATTCACTAGTGATGCTAAGTCAAGAGTTGCTTCAGGTTCTTCGTCCAATTTTTCAAAGATTCAAGGATCTAAACACAAAGGTTTAGGTTACAAAGTGTTGGAAGAACCGGTTCAAGCAAAGAAATCAATGAAGGCTGAGAAGGTTCCTAAACCAAAAGTTACAAAGAAATCACCATCTCCGAAGGAATTTTCTTATTATTCTGGAGGATCTACATCTTCAAGGAGTCCATCTCCTATGTATGATTCTTCTGATGGTTTCTTTGATAACTTTCATTCTGAACATTCATCTGATTCTTAAAAATCAAAACGATTTTCGAACAATTTTAGAGAAAGACTTTGTTATGTATGTCGTCAACCAGTACATCTAGCTGCTGATTGTCCGACGACTGCACATATTCACAAAACTGCCAAATATGTGAATAACAAAGGTCAAATTTTTGATGAACCGTGGTCCCCAAAGATTAAGTCAACTCGTAAATCGTCTTGGTCTAAATCAAGTACGTCGGTTGAATCCGATTCAGGTTCCGATCAAAAATTAAAACTTTTCCAAATTTAGAAACCAAAAGTTGTTTCCAAGGCCAACAAAGACTTTGTGGAAGACACCGGGCGACCCGACGCTGTTGATTTGGGTCGATCCCAACACAACTAATGTTTTATTTAGTGTCAAGCAGGTGTTTCAGGAAGACCTTTCGGTGATTAGAAAATTGTTGATTGTGAAATATCTGTTCTAATTAAATTGCATTTCAAAATCAATCTTGTTTTTCAAAATGCTAAACTGGTAGTATTCGTGTTGGTTGATCATTTTTCTTGTTTTTCACTCCGTCTCATTCTGAGGGGGAGTTTGTTTTTGTAAAATTACAAAAATAGTGTGTTGTTTTTCAAATAGTAAAAATAAAAATCTATAAATAGAGTTGTCATTTTTAGGGGGAGAAATTTGAAAAAGCCAAAAACATTGAAAAATGAGAAATTGTATCCAACATGATTGGGAAATGATAGTATATTGGCTGACAGTGTCTGACTTATGGATAAAGTTGATGAAAATGCCGTAAGACCATTTGATCGATGTGTAAGATAGGCTCGGCAAATCAGAAAGTATACAAATGTGATATACACTAAATCTGATGCTTGACCTAGTGGACAACATCTTGATGCATATCTCATGATATATCAAGAAAAAGATATGTGAAAAATAAAATGAGAAGTCACTGTGTATACATGTGTTCATTTTGCAAAGATTTAAACTTGTTTGTTTTTCTTTATTTTGTCAAACGATCGTACTTTCTCTGCGTGTCGAAAGACCGACATGATCGTTGTTCGTTTGACGTTCTGCTTTATTTTCTTTGGTGTTTCGTATAACTCATCGGACTTTCTCTGCGTGTACGGGAGTACCGACTTGATTGTTGTTGAGTTATACAATTTCAACTTGTTTTATTTTCTTATTTTGTTAAATCCGAGGCCTTATCTGCGTATCGAAAGATCGACTATAAGGTAGACGATTTAACGTTCTTATTTCTTTTTGCATGGAACACAGTTGACTATATCATGGTTATAATCATTATGTGATTAAAATCACTAATGAGATCACAAAATGTGATAAGCAAAGCATATCTGAGTATGTCTGATAGTGTAGGGTACACTGGTCAATGCAAACTTAATCAATACCTTAACATATCCAGATGTTATGAGTATCATTGTACCAGAGTTTAAAGTTGGACAAATTATATCTGCAATCGGCATGGCTTATGTGCTACAATAATTGAAATTGAAATGTAGTTCAGCATGTTATGACCGATATGATCCCAAGTTGTGATCTTTCTCACAAAAGACAAAAATAGTGTCTAATTCGGTATTGTTTTACTTTTCTTATCAGAAAATACCAAAAAGATTTTAGATGCGTTTTGATATAAAGTTTCTAAAAGCCAAAAATATTTTGTTTCTGATTTGTTTTCGATTGATCAAAACGAAATACAAAATCAAGTTTTCAAAATCAAAATATCTTGGAGTCTCGAAGAGACATTTTGCACCAAGATTATTTATGTTGGCAGTTTTCTAAGTGGGAAGAGAGCATCACAACTTCAAGTCTTCTGAAGTTTGTTGATAAAGAGATTACACACGATGTAATATCAAGTATTCAAGATTAAACTCATCATCAAAGAAGAGGAAGAGTTTGATTGAAGATACATGATACAAGTTTGAATAGAGAAGATGATACTGCACATGCCGAGGGGGAGTTTGTTGATACATGGTCCTTGATCGTTATGTGAAGTATCGAATTCAAGACGGATCACACAATATTGCTGAGGTCCGAACTCCCAGTGAACCTGGAGTTCGGACATCTCCGAATGTGTGGCCGAACCTCAGGTTCGGCCGGTCGTATTTCAGCCCTATAAATATGTGTGTCATGTGTTGTATTCAGAAACAGTCTAAGCTTCCGTGTCATATTATCTTATTGTACTCTGTGGTTATCTTTGTGGTTAATACAAGTCTTTTGTATTTACTCTCTGTGTTTCATCTCGTATTACATTGATTTCATTACGACTAAGTAGAAGATCCGTACGCTCACGCACTTTCAGATTCAAGTGTAGTGGCAGTCCTTTTCACATCAGTCATGTCTATACTCCTATGGCTGAACTCCTTACCAAAGTGTGGTTGGGGTGATTTTTCTTTGAGACTCTTCAACACATCTCCTGCAAATATGGTTTCTGGAGATAGTATATCATAAGAAGTACAGAAAATGTCATTACTTTAACTTTGAGGTGTAAAATGGCTTGGTCTTGTTGGAGTTTTGCTAGTGAATGAGGGAAGTACATTCAACCCTATAGGTTCATCTCCTTTAGGAGAGTCGCCTGCTTCTTGGCTATCCCTTTTTGAAAAAGCATGTAACGGATTGATTCTATGGTAGATACTATTGAGACGGAAGTTTTGTCATATAATGTGTTGAATGATTACATAAACCGAAGGAGTATACAACGATTAAGGACCGGGGGAGGTTGGACAGAACCTCCCCTCTCAACACTTGATCTGGACAGACTCAGGACAGAAAATTACAAAGAATTACAAAGACGAAACAATTTATATTTGTGTAATTCTGTCCGAACTGGGATCCATCCGAATCTTATCCGAACTTCAGGTTCGGATCACCTTCGGACGCACCCGAACATCAAGTTCGGCTGAGGTACGGATCCTAGTTCATGTCCTAGTCAACTCAGTCTGTTTTGACAATTCAAACACTAACGACCACACAAGGTTCATGTATCAACAAATTCCCCCTTGGACGTTACTGTCGAATCCAGACTTTGATCTTCTAGAAATCCTCAGTCAGCTTGCTGCAGACGCCTCTATCTTTAGAGAACTCCCTTGACTGAAACTTCAGGTATGCAGGAAACAGCTTGCAATCTTGTACAATCATCACAATCAATAAAATTCCCCCTTTCTTCAAGCACATCTACGGTGATAACTTATCAATCACCTAGTGGGACACCTCAACCACCGGATATGACATCAAGATGCAGGATCACTTCATTTAATCGTCATGAATAAAAAACAAAATCCACAAACATCGTCGCATTTGACGGAAATCTTCAATCTTCACCAACTTGTAATACATTCTGATCTTTATGAAATCTATCCCAATATATTACTCCGGTAAACGCATATCTCGTTGCAGACTGAAACCTGATCAAGTCTTCACAACTCAAGAAAGTATCGGGCATATGACAGAAAGTTCCAAACCATTAACTGAAAACATTGACATATTGGTTCGCACGAACATCAGAATACACCACATTTTCATGAAGATCAAAAATCACCATCATTCGTGAACTGATTGCTTTTGAATATTCACTTTTTCAATTATGAAACTTTAAATTTTTTCTAGGGTCCCCATCCCCCTAAACAAGTGACATTTTCAAATCTTCAATTTTCTATGATTCCAACCCCGTAGGAACAAATCCTTTCTTTTTAGTGGAATGATAAACTCAAGTGGCCCCGCAACAGAATCTTTAATATCACTTAATCTTAAGTTTGTGTAGAAAGATAATCTCCGACAAACGTTCCCAAGTAATCATAACCATGTTTCTGAATCTCTGTCCTTCATCAGAAACACACGTTATTGAATCTCTGTCCATCATCACGAACAATGACTACCCACAAACTCATTTCTTGATATACGATCACTAACTCTAACAAGTATCGGAATCTGGAAGTACTTCAAACATAACACCCCATAGCTACCGGGGGTTCGGGGGCAGCTACCGGGGGGCTGGGGCCGTGCTGCCAGGTTAGCGCGAAACTTTTTTTTTTCTTGAACAAAATTGCTTCATTAAAAATGCATCCGAACTCGTCCGAACTGGGTTTGACCGAACTCGAACCGAACTGTATCCGAATCTTATCCAAACCTGATCCGAACTGAGTTGAGCCGAACCTCATCCGAACCTGACCTTCGGATGTCCAAACCTATCAGAACTCTATCCGAACCTTGTGTTCAGAGCGGTTACTTTTCAGATCTGATGTTCTTCAGTCGAACCTTAGAAGAACTGGACTAGAAATTTTCAAAATCGCACCAGATTCAGAAATTGATCGAATTTAGACATCCAGATACTTATGTTAGATTAAAACATGACTCAGAAAGACTCGAATTCTAAAAAACCGATAAGAAACATCTCGAATCACATCTAACCGAAGGTTTAACGTCTCAAAATTAAGAAAAACGATGAATTTAGACCATCGAAAGAACCAACAGCTCTGATACCACATGAAAAAGCATGTAATGGATCGATTCTATGGTAGATAATATCGAGAAGGAAGTTTTGTCATATATCGTGTTGAATGATTACATAAACCGAAGGAGTATACAACGATTAAGGATCCAAGAATACGGTGTAATGCTTTCTGAAAAAAGATGGAGCTCGGAGTAAACACCATCGAGTTCCTACATATGAAAATTGCTAATGGAACCTATCAACCCTAGCCACACATGTCCCAAGAGTTACACTGTTTTCCTGATAAACTTACTTCACAAAAGGAAGTACATCAGTTTCTTGGAATAGTTAATTACACAACTGATTTCCTACCAAAGTTGTCTAGCCATACTATTCACCTGTTCCCCATGCTTAAAAACCAGCCACCAACTTGGTCAGAAAAGCAGACCCAGGATGTTAATGAAATCAAAAAGTTGATTGATGTGATGCCTCCTTTAAAGATTCCTGCACAAGAGGACAAACTGATTCTCCAGATTGATGCAAGTGACGAATATTGGGCTACCATCCTAATCATTGAAGACGACAAAAAGGCCAGATCAATATGTGGCTACAAAAGTGGCACGTTCCGTGAGTCAGAAAAGCACTACCACTCAACATAGAAAGATATCCTAGCTGTCAAAAGAGGTATTGAAAAATTCCAATTCTTTCTTATTGGCCACAGATTTCTTATTGAGATGGACATGGCATCTTTCCCAAAGATCCTCCAGTTCAAAAGAAAAGTCCTGCCAGAGGCACAGTTACTATGATGGGCAAGTTGGTTTACACAGTGGACTTTTGATGTAAAGAATATAAAAGGTACAAAAAATATTCTAGCAGACTTTCTGTCTAGACCAAAAGCCTATAAAGCCAAGAGCACCAACATGGTCAAACTAAGCCACACCCATCACCAAGTTCTCTAGACAGTGTTCACCACAAGCATGACTAAACCATCAAGCACCCATGAAATGGATCTAGACCAACAAATATTCAAAGAGAAAGGCATTCCAGAAGAAGTTACAGAAATGATCGTAGACCTTGCCCTCAAGAAAAGGTCCCTTTTGAACTATAAAACATTTCTCACAATAACTCTCAGAAACCATGGGTTATTCATGAAAGGTTTAATTTTTCACCCAGAATATCCCTTTTTAAGTGTGTTCCATATCCGGCATATGTACACTCTGCCAAAGAAGCTTTATGCTTTTTATGGTATCTCTTTGAATCCCATGTCATTGCTATGAGTTTCAGCTTAACAAAATTACTCCAGTATGTCTCAGAGTGCTAGATCGAAGATCTTCCTAAAAAGTACAGAAACACGTTAACACTACACCAAGGGTTTCTCCCATCTCATATGGCTGGTCTTCACAAAAAATATTGTGTTATAATGTTTAATCGTCCAGGACATTACATACCTCCTTCTGCCTTCCAAAATGACAAGTCGGCCATTCTTCATGCTCCTCTGTGTTTCATCCATGAATGGACAGACAAAAAGTCGTCCAACCTAATATTCAAGCACAGACACAGAGATGATGGGCTAAAAATACGCAGGTACCTGGCATATGCAAACAATGTGAAAGAGAAAGACGTAAAGTCAACCATTTGGGATGGACTCAACGTTCGGAAAAATGATAATCCTTACTCAAAGGATTGGGTTGAAGCTCACAGAAACCACATCGATGATCACATCCCCAAATTATGCTGCTCGTTAATGGCAGAAGAACTCGGAACATGGGATTATACCTTACCCAGAAAGCCTCCTGCATCAGACAAATCCTACCAAAGAGCCGTCTTCAGAAAGATATAGAACTGCCAATAATTATGAGTATTTTAATTAAGTGTGTTTATGTTTGTTTAATTAAGTGTGCTAAGTGTGCTTAGGATTAAATAAAGCTTAATTCACTCTTAAAGTGAAAGAAAGCATCTAGTAGTACTTTGTTGACTAGTTTGAATTATTTAATGGACCCATCCATTATTTATTCCACTAGTAGTATTATTCTATTGTAATTTATGCCTTTCCTTGTGTTATAAAAGGAAGGCTTTCTCCTCATTGTAAGATACACCTTGTTTGAAATAAACAATACTTCTATCTTTCTCTTTAGTATTTGTTTAGAGTCTTCATAAGTTCTGAAAAACCGAGGTGGTGGGCAAATATATAAATAATGCTACCTTTACCTTGGTTGCGGAAGCGGATCGAGTCTTTGTGTGACTCGTTTTTGAGAAAACAAATAACACCGAGATATAGAGTTTATGGTGTTTGAGATGTGATGATGATGAAGAACAAAGCTAGTAGAAACATGGATATGAAGAACAAGATAGATCTATGATAATCAACATGAAAGATAGATAACAAAGGATAACCAAATGATTAATAATAACCGAATGATTACATTACCTACCCCACGCATTCCCGGGTTTCTTGAGCTTACTAGGTAAGTTCAAGAACCCTTGACAAGCTTCAAGGAACCATGACTAACTCTATCTCTACACACATCATCAAGTCTTTCACATGAGAAAGACTTACTATATATAATAAACTCACTAAGGGCATAATAGTAAAACTACCAACTAGTGACAATATTTAAACAATAAATAATATTCACTAGAGCCATCTTCTTTAGTTGAGTCTTGTAGCTTGAGTTGTCATGTTTCTTCACCGTGTTGTCGGGACGGTAAACGTTAAATGGCCGTTGAGTATTATCACATCTATCCAAATCATGTTGGGTCGGAATCTCGATTCCCAACAAGTTCTTCATAAGTTCTTCATGTCAAGAGGAGCATTTACATAAGAGGTCTTGACAGTTTACAGTAACCTTGTGGTTGTCAAGCCTATCTATCCCCCTTCCGCTGTTAGATCTCTCTGATCTACCCGTACCCACCCCCTAGTATCTCTCTGGTCTTCTAGAGATCACCCAACCATAATTGGTATCAGATACCAATTATGGTAGGGGGTGATCTATAGAAGATAAAGAAAATCAAACAAGTTTAAATTTCTGCAAAAATAAAGCAGAAGCTTAAATGAACAACTATCAGGTCGGTCTTGTGGACACGCAGAGACAGTCCGATCATTTATGAAAATAAAGAAAATCAAACAAGTTTAAATTTCTGCAAAAATAACACATGTATACACAGTGACTTCTCGTTCTTCTTTAACACATATCTTTTTCTTGATATATCTTAAGATACGCATCAAGATGTTTTCCACTAGGTCAAGCATCAGATTTAGTGTATATTACATTTGAGTACTTTCTGATTAGCCGAGCCTACCTTACACATCGATCAAATGATCTTATGGCTTTTTCATCTATTTTATCCATGAGTTAGACGATGTAAGCCAGTGTACCATCATTTCCCAAACATGTCGAATACAATTTCTCATTTTTTAATGTTTTTGAATTTTTGCATTTTTCAATGTTTTTGTCTTTTCAAATTTTCTCCCCCTAAAAATGACAAACTCTATTTTTAGATTTTCATTTTTAACATTTGAAAAACAACACACTATTTTTGTATTTTTTCAAAAACAATCTCCCCCTCAAAAATGATACGGAGTGAAAAACAAACAGAAATTGATCAACCAACACGAATACTAGCAGTTCAGTATTATGAAAACAAAAATGATTTAGAAATTCAATTTAAGTTATCACATATATTTCACAGTCAGTAATTTTCCAATCACCAAAAGGTCTTCCTGAAATACCTGTTGACACCAAATAAAACATTAGATGCTTTGGGATCGACCCGAATTAACAACTTCGGGTCGCCCGGTGTCTTCCACATAGTCTGTGTTAGCCTTGGAAACAACTTTTGGTCTCCAGATCATTGATGATGAAACTTTTGAATCAGAACCTGAAATATTTTCAATCGTTGTCTTTGGTTAGGACCAAAACAGCTTACTAGTTGTTTTGAACTTTGGCGACCATGGTTCATCAAAATTTTTACCATTATTATCTATATATTTTTCATTTTTGTGAACATATGCAGTCGTCGGACAATTTGCAGCCATATGTCCAGGTCGACGACATGCATAACAAATTCGTTCACGAAGTTGTGGGATAAATTTTGAAAAATTCTTTGGTTTCCAACTATGATTCATAGCAGGAGAATCATAGTAACCAAAAGAATGATCAGAAGCAAATGAATCACAGAAATTATCAAAAGAATCATACCTAGGAGATGGACTCCTGGACGATGATGACCCTCCAGAATAATAAGGTTGTTGCTTCGGAGGAGATGATTTCTTTGGAACCTTTTCTTTCGGAACTTTTTGTTTCTTCTTTTGTTGTTGGACTTGAACCGGTACTTTCTTGACCTCAAAACCGAAACCTTTGTTTTTGTATCCTAGAACCTTGTTTGAACTTGAAGAAGAACTAGAAGCGTCTCTTCCCTTAGCTTCTCTAGTGAATTTAGCTTTATTGTCTTTCAGTATATTCTTCTGAATCAAAGCTTTTTCTTCTTTTTTGCAAAGGAAGTATTCGAAGCGACCTTTTCACAGATATTTTCATTTTCCAAAAATGTAGACCTCGAATCAAATTTTGGAGCTTCACCCAACGACTTCTGCTTTTTCTCCGATTTGGACTTTTTCTTCTTTGGTAAAGTGACAAACTTGGAGTAATCATGCAATTCTGCCTTTGGATCTAGAGGAGCAGATGAAAATTCAGATAAATCCACTGGGTGAAGAACCTCGTGGATATCATCCTTCTTGGAACTATCATTGCTTCGATCCTGTTTGTACAAGAAATTAAAAAATGTAGGCGAGAGATTGCAATTCTTCACTGTAAGGAATATTACGCTTGGAAGATTTCCGGCTGAATGCCAATTTTGTCTAGTTCCGGTTGAAGTTGGAACGGAATTCTCACTTCAAGCGGAACTGGCAGTTCAAGCGGAAAGAAGCAGTTTTGTCCTCTAGCGAATATTCCGGGTGAACTCAATTATCCATCAGATAACGAGTTCAACCGGACTTTTCCTGAGATGTCTTTTCAGCAAGTCCAATCCTGCAAAAGCTTCTCGTATGCTTCTATATCTGATTCAAGCCGCTCTCCTAAAGTAGTATGTTGCTGCAAACATGCAAGATATTCCAATTGCTGATGTTTATTCTTTTGGTAGTTTGTATTTGACTTTTTAGTTTACGGTCTAGATTAGATCGCATGAGATCAACGGCTATCATTGATCTCATCAGCACTATGTATAGCTTAGTTAGCTCTTAGTTTACACATCATCATATGTTCTTGAACAACTTGTAATAGTGTAGCTTTGAGTTAATGCAAATAGTGCCGAGTATTTGAGACTTTGTTGTTACTATCTTTCTGCAAATCAATCATTTACATTATACACAAGAACTAAATATCGCTTAAGTAAAGTGAAATATAACTTTAATTCCGCAGGGTTATATTTGCAAGTAAAGGGCTTTCTTTTAGTTTAACTCTAACTAATAACGATCCTACAAGTGATATCAGAGCTTTGGCTCTCACTTTGAAGACTTTCAGTGCTTCAAAGTTGATACTTTACTCGCTTACTTTACAAGCTTTGCTATTTCATCTTTCTAAAGGTTTTCAAAATGAGTGATTTCAGTTTAAGCTGCCCAAATGGTTCTTCCAACAAACCACCAATGTTCACTCCTGATGACTTTGGTACCTGGAAACTCAGGATAGAAGGTTTTGTTAGGATTCTGGACCGCCGTATTTGGAAATCTTTCACTGAAGGACCCTACTCACCCATGGTTTCCAAATACCTAAGCCACTAGATAAATATGTTGAATCTGACTACACTGCTCTCGAATTTGACCATAAGGCATATTGGACTCTATAGGTTGCACTTCCTAATTCCATTTTAAGTGGTTTGAAGGATATAAAACTGCATTTGACCTGTGGAATGCCTTAAGTGAAATGTATGAAGGAAGCAGTGAAGTTAAAGAAAACAAGAAAGATGTTTTAATACAGAAGTATGAAAACTTTACTTACAAATCTGGTGAAACAATGACAAACCAGTACCTGAGATTTGTTTCTTTGCTTGATGAACTCCAAAAGGTAGATGTAAACAGAAAGTTCCTACGTTCTCTGCCTTCTGTGTGGACAGTTTACACAGTGAGCATCAGGGAATGCAAAAACTTGAAAAAGATGAGACTCAGTGAACTTCATGTCATACTCAGTGCCTATGAAATGGAACTAGATCTTAAACAAAACCCATCTTCTGAGTCAACTCAGTTGTTTTCATCTGCACTAGTAACTACTGATTTTAACAGTCAAAGGTCACAAACTCATCATCATATCAGTCACCTATTGTCAGTTTCCCTGAGACACCAGGGTGTCAAGAAAGTTTTTCAAACACATTTGAAAGCTCTCACAATGCTCATGTAGCAACTGATTCTTACCAAGGCTTCATACCTGAAGATCTTGAGTGTATAATTGTTGATGATTTGGAGGAAATGGACATAATGACTCAACTTGCTATGGTGTCAGTCCGAGCTCAAAGGTTTTACAAAAGGACTGGCAGAACCTATAAGGGAGCAAAAGGTGCTCATATAGGCCTTGACAAAAGAAAGGTGAAGTGCTATAACTGTCACCAACTTGGTCACTTTGCAAGGGAGTGCTCTCAACCAAGAAGAGAAGGACAGACCAGAGTCATGTCCAAGTGAAAAATCAAGGAGGAAACTACTCTAACAACAACAATTCTGGTAACAACTCAGGCTCTCACCCTACTCCACCAAAGCCAACCGGAAGTCAAAACCACCAGAATGTGGTTGCTGCTATTGCCAATCAAGCCTCATGTGTTGAATGACAAGATTTCGTTGCTGAGTTTGAGCCTATCAACCATGCTTTAATGGCCAAACAAGACTCTATCTCAGATCAGGTAATCTCCATCCCTGAGCCCTGAGAAAGTTTTAGAAAATCTATGCAGCCCAGCTTGCATAGAACAAGTGGCAAAATACCAAAATCACAACACTGACTTGATTGATGTAGTTTCAAACCTTAATGAGTTAAAGGAATGTTTCAAGAAAACTGAATATCATACATTTCAAAAATTGAAAATTTAACCAAAGAGTATGAACAGTTAAAACAAACCAACTCAGTGCTTGAAACACAGCTTGATGACTTGCTCTCAAAGCTTGAGAAATCAAGAAACGAAACCAAAGATGCTACGGCTGAGGTTGATGTTCTTGAGATCAAGCTGAAAGATGCTTTGTTTACTTGTAATAAATTCCAAGCAGCAAACAAAAAGGCTGAGAAATTGTGGATGGGAGGGATGTATGGTAAAGCAGGTGTTGGGTATAACTGTGTTGAACCACCAATTGAATACTCACCTGTAATCAAACCAATTGATGCTTTAAAAATCTAAATGCAAAGTTAGTCTCACAGTTGATGACATTTCATCACAGTCAAGTTCTGAAAACACTGTTGAGTGTAAGAAAACTGAAGTCACTGTTGCAAGCACATCTGCTTCAGCTGACCAAAGATTGGAGGAAAGCAACCTTAGCAACCAAAGGGAAGTCAAACTCAAAGGCTTGGTCAACTAAATTTCAACCAAGTAACCAAACTTGAGTCTCCCAGAAAATTTGAAACCAAAGTTGTTGAATGCATGTGTTATGGTGAACAAGGTCACCTAGCTGCTGTATGTCAGTTTAACCCAATGAGTAAAGTTAAACCATTTTTGAAACCAAAACCTGTATTGCAACCAAAAGCTAATTTTCAAAAGAAACTCACAGGAAGAATTTCACCTGTGAAAAGCCACACAATGAAGCATTTTGGATCTGAATCCAACAGGGTCTTAATTGGTAATGATAAAAATGGAAGTTTCTCTGTTTTAAGGCAAAATCGTTTTCCGGCTAAAGTTCAAGCGGAACATTTTTCCGCTCGAACTCAAGTTCAACCGGAAAACAAAACTCAACCCAGATCAGCTACTGCTCCAAAGCAGAGACCACATGTACATTTTGCTGATGGGTTTGAGCATTTTGAAGCTCAAGGAAGAAGAAATCCCTCTAGAGGAAAGACCACCTCTAGAGAAAACTTTTCAAGAAGCAAAAAGTCTAACCAGCCTGAAATTGTTTTTGCTACTAGTTCAAGTGGAAGTTACTATGTTCCATCTTAGGGGAAGAGTTCAAATCAAAACAAACACTTTCCCCAAATATTTTTAAAATCTCCTGAAAGAACTAAGTTGGTTAACCAAGGAAATGAAAAAACCAAAGAAAATAACCAACAAGGAAAGAAAATTTAAGGAGTACAGTGAAAGAAAAATTGCTGAAAGGAAAAACACTAAAGGTGAAGGATTTAGTCAAACAAGTACTCAATATGAGAACTTCAGTTTTGACAATGATGACCTGCTTAATGAAGCTCCAGTTTTAAATACTTTAGTACTCAAGGAGTATAAGTATAATGATGCTTATGGTATACCCAAGACCACTCAGGCGTGGGTCCCCTATAGAAATTAATCATTTCTAATATGTGCAGGTGCAAAATAAAGGCCAAAATAGCCTATGGGTAGTTGACAGTGGATGCACTTGCCACATGACAGGGAATAAGCAAATTCTGGAAAATACAAAAAGAATCAATGGAGAACCAGTTGCCTTTGGAAGCACAAAAGGCCATATCACAGCACAAGGTGATGTGACAAATGGACTGGTAAAATTTGACAGAGCAATTTTGTTGATACATTGAATTTCAACTTAGTGTGACAAGAATTTGAATTTAATGTTTAATGAGAAAGAGGCCATAGTCCTCAAACTTGGTGTTAAAATTCCTGATGAACTAATACTGCTTAAGGCACACAGGAGAGATGGATTATACATTTTGGATATGTCAGTCGCTACACCCTCATGTGGCACTGCCTGCTTTGTATCCAAAGCCTCTGTTCATAAAAGTGATCTGTGGCATAGAAGACTAGGTCATGTGAACTACAAAAACATGAAGAGAATTGTGAATCTTGGCTTGGTTAAGGGTCTTCCTAACAAGCATTTTGCATGTTCTGAAAACTGTGTGCCATGTCTCAAGGGCAAGCAACACAGAACCTCCTTTAAGCCAAAGGTTGAATCTTCTATTTCAAAACCTCTAGAGTTGTTGCACATGGATCTTTTTGGTCCAACTAGAGTAATGAGTTTAGGGAAAAGGTCATACTGTTTTGTAATAATTGATGATTATTCTAGATACACTTGGGTTTTCTTTCTTAAAACAAAAGATAAAACAGCTGAATTATTGAAAACACTTGTGATAAATTTAGAAAATCAATCCAATCTTAAAGTCAAAACAATTAGGTGTGACAATGGCATAGAGTTCAAAAATCATGTTTTGAATACATTTTTTGAGGAGAAGGGAATTGTGAGACAATTCAGTGCTCCTAGAACTCCAAAGCAAAACGGTGTTGCTGAAAGGAGAAATAGGACATTGATTGAAGCTGCTAGATCTATGTTAGCAGACTCCAAGCTCCCTGTGATATTTTGGGCATAAGCAGTGAACACTGCCTGTTATGTCCAAAACAGGATTTTAATTGTCAAAGGCAAAAACAAGACACCTTATGAGCTTTGGAGAAAAAGAAAGCCAAACGTTTATTTCTTTAAGCCATTTGGTTGTCCGGTTACAATATTAATAACCAATGAGTCATTGCCCAAATTTGCTGAAAAGGCAGATGATGGATATTTTGTTGGATACTCAGGTGTGTCAAAAGCATACAGAGTGCACAACAAGAGAACAAGATTGTTGAGGACACTATAAATGTCCTTTTAATGAAAAATCTACCAACAATTTTGAATCTCAACCCACTTAGTTATTTGATATTGACGCACTAACCACTGCTTTCAACAAAACTGTTGATAAGCCTATGAGATCTCTAGTGCAGGAACATAACTTATATAGGTTCGCTGATGAACATTGGAAGAGTAACTCTGCTGGAACTGAGAAGCAAAACTTCTTCTCTTCAATGAGTATCAAACCTATCTTGCCAGGCAATGGAAAGAAACCTTCTGAAATAATTCAAATTGAAGAAGAAATTGTTCCGGTCGAAGTTCAAACGGAAATTTCTCCGGCTGACGTTCAAACGGAAATTTCTCCGGCTCAAGTTCAACCGGAAAACTTTATTTCAGAAACTGTTGAGAACAATGATTCCGTATCAACTGAACCTGTAAAATTCAAATGATGAATTAAGTTTCGAGCATCTAACCCACATTTCAGAAGATAGTTCTCGCAATCTAACCCACATTTCAGAAAATTCAAATGATGAATTAAGTTCAAATCCTGTTTCACAAATTGCTGATATTGAGCTTGATTACAGACTTCCTCAGCTCATTATACCCTCAAATGAAAGAAGCCATGAGTTCCCTATGTTTCTAGACAGAAGAATCAACAGAGATCATCCAGTGAGTAACATTATTGGAGAAGTATCAGCACCTGTGTTGACAAGGAGTAGATCTGCTAATGCAAACATTTGTTTGCATGCTGCATTTTTGTCTCAAGAAATGCCCAAGAAGGTAACAGATGCCTTGGAAGACAACAGCTGGGTCGAGGCAATGCAGGAAGAGTTATTTCAGATTAACAAGCAGAAAGTTTGGGAATTGGTAGATCTGCCTGATAGAGAAGAACCAATTGGCACAAAGTGGGTATTCAGAAATAAGAAAGATGACAGGGGAATTGTTATCAAGAACAAAGCAAGACTGGTTGTGCAAGGCTATGTACAGGAAGAAGGCATTGATTATGATGAAGTGTTTGCACCAGTGGCTAGATTGGAAGCTATCAGAATCTTCTTAGCCTATGTTGCCTTCAAAGACTTCCAAGTATTTCAGATGGATGTCAAAAGTGCCTTCCTGTATGGTCTACTGGAATAAGAAGTATATGTCAACCAACCTCCTAGTTTTGAGGACCCTCACCATCCTAACAAGGTGTGCAAGCTAATCAAAGCTTTGTATGGTCTCAAACAAGCACCTAGAACCTGGTATGAAACTCTTTCTAACTATCTTCTAGAGAATGGCTACAGGAGAGGGGCCATTGACAAAACACTTTTTGTTAAAACTCTTGGTAAGGATATGTTGATGGTACAAATCTATGTAGATGATATTATTTTTGGTTCATCTAACACTGTTTTGTGCAAGGAGTTTGAAACTTTGATGCAGTCCAAATTTGAGATGAGCTCTATGGGAGAACTAACATTCTTCTTAGGACTACAAGTGAAGCAAACTGCAGATGGAATCTTTTTGAATCAATCAAAGTACATCCAAGACATGCTGAAAAGATTTGACATGCAAGCTTGCTCAAGTGCAAAAACTCCCATATCCACTTCCCACAAGTTAACCAATGACTTAAATGGCAAGCCAGTGGATGTGCACTTGTACAGAGCAATGATAGGCTCACTGATGTATCTCACTGCTAGCAAACCTGACATCATGTTCACTGTTTGCTTATGTGCTAGATATCAGTCCTCACCAAAGGAGTCACATATGCTAGCTGTTAAGAGAATCTTCAAGTATCTAAAGGGGCAACCAAAACTGGGTTTGTGGTATCCCATGAACTCTGACTTCTCTTTCAGAGCATTCACAGACAGTGATTATGGTGGTTATGACATTGATAAGAAATCAACATCAGGTCGATGTCAATTCCTGGGTGAAAGACTTGTCTCTTGGCAATGCAAGAAGCAAACTTGTGTTTCCACTTCAACTGTAGAAGCTGAGTATATTGCCGCCTCAAGTTGTTGCAGCCAAGTCCTTTGGATCCAAAATCAAATGCTTGACTATGGGATCATATTCATGGAAACTCCTATTCTTGCAGACAACAACAGTGCCATCTCCATCATTAACAATCCAGTAAAGCACTCTAAAACCAAACACATTGACATAAGGTATCATTTTATTAGAGATTGTGCAGAAAAGAATTTGATCAAATTATTTAAAGTTCATATTGATCATCAGTTGGCAGACTTGTTTACAAAAGCTTTTGATGAGGCAAGATTTTTCTATCTCATCACAGCCATTGGGATGATGAATTTTTGAATAAAAACTTTTCACAATTTTCAAATAAAAGAGATACATGTGCTTAAGAGCCCGTCTCTTGATACAAAAAGAAAAAGAAAAAGAAAATTTCTTGTGATAATTTCAGTTCATAGTCAGTAACCTCTGTTACACTATGAAAATTTATCACAAATTTTCAAAAATCTTGTGTTTTGGTATTCAGCTTCAAGTTCCGGTTCAACCTGTGAGTAAAACAACTTTTGAAACTCACCGGGTGAACTTCAACCGGAAAAATGTTTTGCAAATGACGTGGTAAATGATTTTAAAAACAATTCTTCCAAGCGGAAAAATCATCCTCTTGAAGTTCAGATGGAAGACATTTAGGTGCTGTTTGTTTTTGAAGAGGTAAAAGGTCTGCAGTCTGCGGACCACATCTGCAGACATCTGTAGCAGAAGAGGTGGACTAAACCTCTGCAGTCTGTAAGAAGAAGAGTGTTTGTTTTTTAACTTATGCAGACTGCTAAAATAAACTGAAATTTAAATAAATCATTTTTTAAACTTATACATAATTCAATCATTTTATTTCTTTCTGTATATTTTAGCAAACAATTGCTTTTTAAACAAATTTCTTTTTAAATAAAATATCAAAAATATTTTATAAAAACTGTTCAAAAAAATATTTTTTTTAAACAGTTTAAAAACGTTTTTAAATAAATGTTTAAAAAGTTTTGTTTAATAATTGTTTAAAATATTTTTTTCTTAAACTAATTGTTTAAAAAGGTTTTTTAAAAACAAAACTTTTTAAAAAACAATTTAAAAAAACTAATTTAAAAAAAAAACATTTCAAAATTTATTTTTTAAAATTAATTGTTTAAAATGTTTTTTTTTACTTTTTTAAAAGACGATTTAAAAAAAGTGGTTAAAGAAGTTTCTTAAAAGTTTTTAATATATTAAAAACTTTTAAAAAAGTTTTTTTAGAAAAAGTTTTTTAAAAAGGACTTAATAAAATGTTTTTTTATAAAAGAATTAAAAAAATTGTTTAAAAATGTTTTTTTAATTAAAAACAGTTTAAAGAGAATGTTAGAAGATGTCAGAAGTGACTGGGTCACATCTGCACCAAGAAGAGCCTGCGCAGACATTTTTTAATGAAATGTCTTCGAGAAAACAAACAGTCTGCAGACCTAAATGTCTGTGCGTGGTCTGCGCGGCGCAGACAGAAGAGGACAGGAAGAGCTTTTGCAGAAAAACAAACACCACCTTAGTTTTAAAATAAAGGAGAAATGGGTTCCGCTTGAACTTCCGGGTCAACAAAGTCAAAGCCCCATTTAATTACCCGGAAGGCACAAATTTCTAAGCGGATATACATTTATTTACTCATTAAGTTTTTAACTGATTAAAATATGAGGTTTTAGTAAATTTACTTTTGGATAAAGACATGTTTTAACCAGTTGTACCGTATAACCCATAAAGCACCCGTCCCATCAGTTACTAAACCGTCTGTTTTAACTCTCTCTCCTCCACGTCATCACTGAAAAGGTAAAAGCCCTAATTTACCGTCACTTTCCCCATTTCTCTCAACCCCACTCAGAAATAACTCCCAAATTTCTCTCAAACTCTCTCCGATAAACCTCCGTATAACCGTCAATCTTCTCAAAACCTGTATCAACAATGGCTACGAAAGCAAAGGCGAGTGGCAAGAAGCCCATCGGTGACTCCAAGTTTCCTGTAGAACACAATTTGGTGGCGTACCTAGAACCACTAAGCAAAACTGATATCTATAACGGCATGATAGACTTCATTAAAAGATCTCACCTTCATCACGCGCTCACTGTTAAAGCAGAAATATTTGAAGAAGTTATGGAAGAGTTCTAGTCTCATGCTAGGGTTACCGAAGGCGAAGATGGTAGTGAAAAGATTGTGTCGAAGGTTCAGGGCACAGAAGTGGAAATTGATGAAGAAAAAGTGCGAAACTGTTGAAATTTAGGGATGTCAGTGGATATGAAGTAGTCGACTCCAAGAAATATCTTCGACTATTCAAGGATATTGGATACAGTGGTTCCCTGCAAAGCAAAACTATCAAGAAAGGGCAATTACCCTACAAATGGAGGTTCTTGGCCCATACACTTTTGGTGTGCCTATCTCCAAAGAAGGGCGGATTTGACGAGCTTGCCAGTGAACAGGCTTCCGCCTTCTATGCTGTGGTAAAAGGTGAAAACTTCAATTTTTCCAAACTGATTTTTCAAGCCCTAAAATCTAACATCCATTCTGAATATATCTACCAGTACCCTAGATTTTTGACATACATTCTCAAAGAAGAGTACCCCCAAATCGTCTGGCTTGGTACAATTTTGCAACCAAAACTTCTCAATGAGAAAACTTTTTCAAACTTGGCTTTAAACAAGACTGCATTTCTTGGAAGGGACACTAACTATCCTTTACCAATTCCAAGGCACTTTCCAGATGAACCTGCTACTGCTGAGGTTCAACCGGAAACTGTAGCAGCAACTGAGCCCCATGGTCAAGATGACAGAGCTATAAACCCAATAGCTTCTGATCCCACATCTGTCCCAGCTTCCTCTACTCTTAAAACTTTTCAATCCAGAAAGAGGAAAGCTTCCACAATCACTACCACTGCCACCTCATCATCCACCTCACCTCCTGTCATATTCAAAAGACAGAGAAATGTGGTCACTAGGTCTCCTCCACCTAGTACCACCAACCAACCCAAAGCTTCTAACCCCGTTCAAGGAAAAAGCCTAAACAGAAACTGGTTAAATTGGGATTCTCTCTTAGAGATGAACCTTCATTTGAGGGGGAGTCATTAGAAGCAGATGTACAATCCCCATCTGAACACTTTTCACCCCTACATCCCCTATCACCTAGGAGTGACAATGCACCCATTCTTGGTTCAAATGAGGGTGTTATTAGCTCACCAACCTCATTACAGGAGAACATACTGATGAACCAGGACATTGTTGCATTGAACCCCCACTCCTCAGCGGAGGTGAATCTCAGGAGATCTTAAGAGATTCATGCAGAAAGGGTTGCTGCTGCCCAAGGATTCCCACTGGATCTTGGTGTCAGCATTAACATCTTTAAGACCCAATATGCGGCAATCTTCTCTGAATCAGCACCTAGAAGTCCTTCATTGGAACCAAGGGTTGCTGAAACAGATGAAGAGAATCCCAGGTGCCAAGAAGCCGTGGGTTCCACTGCTGATCAATCTAGGATTGATAGCTTGGTTTTGTCCAAGGATACTGGTAAAAGCTCAGTTGAGGACAGTTATACACTACCCGAATTGATGAAATTGTACATCTCTCTCTCAGCACAGGTTGATCATTTAAATGCAACCGTTGCTCATTTGGTGAAAGCTGATCTTACTAACACTGAAGCAGGTCCTTCAAACCCTCTCAGAGAAGCTGATGAAGCTGTTATTGCTGATGAAGCTGATACTATCAAATTGGGGGAGAAGATGCCCTCAAGGCCTGTTATAACTGAAATTGAAGAAGTTCAGAGGATATCGGCTGAAGTTAGAGCCACGGATTATGAAAGAATTGGTGTCAACCCCTTCACTGTTGAAGAAAGTTGGGTGAATATGAAATGCAGTCAATTGATTGCTATTTCTCCTTTTGAGGACTCCAACCTCACTGAGCTTGTACAGTCATCCATGCTGATTGCTGCTGCTCTCCCTGAGCATATAAACATGATCACAACACTCCTCAAAGATGTTATCTTTCCGGCTGAAAGAGCCATTGAGCAAGTGGTAGGAAACATTGCCTCCACTAGCAAGGCAGCTATGGATGTTGAAGAGAGCACTGCAACTGTTGCAGTTGCTTCAATGACTGATGGAGGAAATGAAAACTTGATTGGTGAAGGAGAAGGCACAGAGGTGCTGGAGATAGCTGACAAAGAACCTGAAGTCACCAAACCTCAGGTGGTGACTAAAGGCCAAATTCATGTTCAACCAGAAGTTCAACCGGAACTTCAACCGGAAACTCAACCGGAAGAATAAAGAAGTAAAGGAGCAGAAGACATAGTCGCAACTTTGATAGCCTTAAGGAGCACATAACCAGTTCAAGCGGAAAAACCTGTTCAAACTGATATTCCTAAAACCATTCAACAGGTGGTTCAAACTCTTGAAGCCGAGGCTATAGTGAAAATGGTAGAAAATGCCAAAAGGATAGCAGAAGATGAGAGGCTAGCCAAAGAACTTCAAGAGGAATATGACCTGTATCTACAAAATGGAGTGTTTGAGAACTTGCTTGAAGAGGCTAAGACAAGATCTTTCAAATGGAGACTAAAGGATTACAGTTTGGATGCAGTGACTGAAACTGATAGGCAGAGGTTGATTTCTATTGCCTCTTAATTGCCTACCAGGTTGACAAAGAATGATGAGAATTACATTCTACTGAAAAAGGTACAAAGGGCTCTTGTGGTTAGAAACTTGAAGACAGAGGAAGAGGTAGCTCAGATGCAAGTTAGGGAACTGTGCAGCTTAATTGATACTATTTTTTACGAGCTTAAAGGAGATATAGCTGCTGTTAATCCTAACTTGGTGATGCCTTCACCTTTAGAGCTCATCTCAGGTACAACAACAAATGTAAATGTTAAACCTGAATTTACTAATGTTTCAGATGTACAACCTCCACCTTCCTTCACTTACAACCCAAACCCCATGCCTACAATTGCTCCATCTATTCTACAATAACTTGCTATCACACCCTACAAACCACCCTCCATTTCCAAGAAAGTAGCCACCAAGCTTGCCAACCCCAAATACAGAACAGATAATTTACACCAATTGTTCCCCTCAAGAAGAAGCCTCCACCTACCATGGATTTCTCTGACATTTTCCCACCTACTCCACCTCCAAGTCCCACACTAGAAACTATTAAACCACAAACACAAACTTCCCTACCTCCTCTCACCATCAAAGAACCTTCTACCACCATCACCAAACCTACTGAAGCTTAAACTAGCCTTTCTTCATCATCTGCCAAAGGCAAAAGACCTATTGTGCAAGAATCTGCAAATGATTCTGATGAAGAAAGGATGATGAGAAAAAGGAAAATGATGCATGCCAAGAACAAAAGAGATCAAAGGTAGAGAAGAAAAGCTCCACCCAGAAAGAACATGATTGTGGGTTGGATAGTAGATGAAGCCTCTTTTGATTTCACCTTCAATATGGAAAATGGCACAACTCAGGTGGTAAATGCTCACAAGGCCACTAATATCTTACTTTGCTGCAAATGACAGACAACATTCTGAAGCTTAGAGAGATTCTGAGTCCTTCAAGAGCTGAGCACATGTTAAGGATTATCATTGAGCCAACTGTGCTGGACTGCGGAATGCTCTACAGAAGCAATTTAGATGGTGACTCAGCAGAAGAAGAAGAAGAAGAGCCTGCAAGTGAAATAAAATTTATCATTTGGGAAGAGGAAGAGAATTTTTTTTTATGTTCACAGAGCCGATGGCACCTTCACAGTTCATGGAGCGAAATGGACTAGGAATCTTTCAAGCATGTGAAGGTGACCAAAACAAATTCAAAAGAGCTTTCTCAAAACCTTGATGCCAACATAAGAACCACTGACAAGTAGGATAAGGAGAAGAAGATTTTTGGGTACAAGTCAATTTTTCAAGATAAACATTGAATTTGACAGCATCAGCTTAGGGGGAGATTGTAAGGAATATTGTGCTTGGAAGATTTCCGGCTGAATGACAATTTTGTCTAGTTCCGGCTGAAGTTGAAGTTGAAGCGGAATTCTCACTTCAAGCGGAACTGGAAGTTCAAGCGGAAAGAAGCAGTTTTGTCCTCTAGCGAATATTCCGGGTGAACTCAATAATCCACAAGATAATGAGTTCAACTGGACTTTTCCTGAGATGTCTTTTCAGCAAATCCAATCCTGCAAAAGCTTCTCGTATGCTTCTATATCTGATTCAATCCGCTCTCCTAAAGTAGTATGTTGCTGCAAACACACAAGATATTCCAATTGCCGATGTTTATTCTTTTGGTAGTTTGTATTTGACTTTTTAGTTTATGGTCTAGATTAGATCGCATGAGATCAACGGCTGTCATTGATCTCATCAGCACTATATATAGCTTAGTTAGCTCTTAGTTTACACATCATCATCTGTTCTTGAAGAACTTGTAATAGTGTAGCTTTGAGTTAATGCAAATAGTGCCGAGTATTTGATACTTTGTTGTTACTATCTTTCTGCAAATCAAGCATTTACATTATACACAAGAACTAAATATCGCTTAAGTAAAGTGAAATATAACTTTAATTCCGCAGGGTTATATTTGCAAGTAAAGGGCTTTGTTTTAGTTTAACTCTAACTAATAACAATCCTACATTCATTTACCTTTCAAATTCTAAAATTTCCAACTTCAATTCTGAGATCTTATGCTGAGCTTCAAACAAATCTTTCTGTGACTTAATGAATTTTTCATTCAAATCATTATATTCATAATGTTGTCTCTTTCTGATCTCACATTCAACTAAAACTTCTTCAGTTACAGTTTCCCACTTCTTCTTAAAGATCCCAACATCCTTTGTTAGAACTTCATTCTTATCTTGAAGAAGCACATTCACATTGCGAAGTGTAGAAAGTTCTTCGTGAAGACCTAAAACTCTATCAGTAGCTTCAATAGCAATGGCATTTGCTTTCTCATACTTCTGCTGAACAAGATAACTTTTCTGAAATAAATTCTCAAAGTCTTGAGCTACATCTAGAGCTTCAGCTTTAAAATTTTCAAATTCTTCACTCAAAACTTTCTTCTCTTTTAACAAATCAGAATTAATCTTAGCAAGTTCAACACACTTTGGACATATTAAGGAAATCTCATTCTTAACTTCTTCTATGTCACTATCATCCCCTTTATCATATATCATGCATGAACTTGTTTCAGAATCAGAATCAGTTGCACAACCATCAATTTGTTCAGTCTTGAAAACAATATCACAATCCTTTTTGTCTATCAACTCATTACTTTCTGCTTCTAAACCACTAGATACTGAATCATATGATTTTGAATCAGTAGAATTTGAAAAATCTTCATGGTCTGAATGTGTGCACATGTCTCACCTTTTTCTTTTAGTGCATTCCGTTTATCATTCGCAGTTCAATATACTGGGATTTCATGAAATAACTTTCTTGAAAGAGCAGTTTTGCTAATGTCTCTTTCTTTTTCTTCATTATTTGCATAATCCCTTTCTTCTAGATAAAGATGTCGATGAATTATTACATCTCCTCTTGCATCAGTAGGCCATTTGAATTGCTTATCGATTATCTTCCAAAAATCTTTGAAATGTTTGTTGATGTAAATCTCAAAATCAACTTTCCATTCATGATAACCTTCCCATTTCATCAGTGTAGGTATCATAGGACTAACTTGTGATGCACTCAATTTTGAACAATTTATGACAAAATCAGTGCAATATGCTTGAATCACTCTTTACCAAAACCGAAAGCTAACACACAAAAAACTTGAATCCCAAAAGCTTCTTGGAAATCCCCACGTAACGGGGGTTTGAGGGGAAGCACCCCTGTGAAGCGGGGTCCAAGGGGCGGCAGGCCCTGGTGGGGTCCAAGGGGCAGAGCCCCTGGCAAGAGTCGAGCTAAAAATGCATTAGAAACTTAACTGAACTCGTCCAAACTAAGCATATCCAAACCTCAAACGAACTTTGTCCGAACTGAAATATACTTGTCCGAACTCTGCCGAACTGAAAATATACTTGTCCGAACTTTGCCGAACTGGAGCTGAACAGAGGACGAACTTCCTTGATCCGAACCTCAAACGAACCTTAACCGAACTAAGATCCAAACCTCAGTCCAAACTCTATCCGAACTCCGTCCAAACTCTATCCAAACTGTGTGTTCAGAGCAGTTATTAATCCGAACTGTGTGTTCTTGAGACGAACTGAAAAGGCATGAGGCGAACTCAGACGAACGAAATCATATTTTGTCTAAAATTTGCGATTTTGGATGCTTTTGAATGAGATTTTCAATAGTAGGCAACGAAAATACGATAGTAATGTTCTGAAATCAATTTTAACACAAAAATCGCAAAAACCCACTTTCTTTCTCTAGAAAAACTCAAAAATCACTACAATTTGATTAGCAAATGGAACCAGAAAGCTCTGATACCACTTGAAAGAGCGTAAACGTTGGATCGTTTGCTAATCTAGTGATTATGAGATGTAGAAGAGATCAAAATGTAAATACAAATGAAATTCGTATTATTAAGATTGGGAGAAAAGCCACATAGAAAACACACACAAAAGGTGTAGATATGACAGGTGTCACCTTCTCTATACAAGACAACCTATTTATAGAATCAACATTCTAAGCAAAATCCCAATCATCCGAACCTCCAGTTCGGACCAGGTTCGTGTGGTCCGAACTAGGAGTTCGCCTAGAGTTTGGCTTACAACAAACTTGCATCACTTTGTCTTGTATTTGATACTTTACATGATGACCTAGAATTATGCATCAACATAGTCAACAAAGTACTACTAGATGCTTTCTTTCACTTTAAGAGTGAATTAAGGTTTAACTAATCCTAAGCACACTTAGCACACTTAATTAAACAAACATAAACACACTTAGTTAAAACACTCATAATTGCTGGCAGTTCAAGATCCTTTTTTCAGATTTATTGTCTCTGGCAGTTCTTGAGTTAGTTCTTTTGGCATATCGATTATGTGAACTGTTGAGAAGAATGGGTGCTTCTTGATATTATCAATAATTATCTGTTCCCATTCCATGGCAAGTGTATTTGATGACATGCCAATATCCCCTTGTAGGACATCTAACGGGATGTCTTCTTTGTCTATCTGATTTTTCTTCAACATTTCTTCTCTAAAACGGTACAAATCATCAAAATAATTTTTCTTGTAGTAGGAAGATGCAGGATTCATATCATACCAGGCTGTGATGTAGCGACCGAGATTTGGGATGCGTGGCTTGGACCTGGGCTCTTTAAACATTATAGTACAATATTTTCTTGGGGAGGAAGATATAAGATCGGTCCATACGTATGCTGGGAAGAACCATTCAAGGAACATGAGAGTATTCTTCTTGTCGTCAGGAACTTGATTCAGCTAGCAGTCAACTAGGTATGCAAGCAGCGTTTTGGAACCGAAAGTCATGGCTATTATAAACTGCCCAAACATGTACTAGAGGAATGCAAGAGCTTCTTTTGGCTGGTTATCAAGGTGTTTGATTTTGAAAACACTTAGAAATGGGAAATCTAGATGAAACCTGTCGTCTTTAATGACTGAACCATTGGTTTTGAGGGTAAGGCTGAAGAACGTTTTGTAGTTTAAAGGGGTTTCTTTTGCCAATTTGTGTTTTATGATCACTTCCATGATCTCCTTTGGGATAAATTCAACTTCCCTTTCATGAGGGGGGTTGTTGGGGCTAGAAATACTCATTCTGAATGTTGTTCTTTTGGCGGGATGATCTTTTCTTTTGCAAATCCTTCCATTTAAATAGAGAGGATTCTGGGACTGTTGCTGAACAATATAGGCCACTTGTCATGTTCATCCAGTCTTGGATACTATTGATGAACAGTAGTACACCACTGGGGCTTTTTTTATGGTCCTGTAGGAATCTTTGGGTGGGCCATCATGTTAGTCTTTTCTTTTGGTTTTTTGCGATGAGTAGGCTCTTCTTTTCCTGTTTACTTTTTCAGTGGATCTTTTCTTGGAAACAATGATTGATTTCAGCTAGAACACTGTACCTCTTTGTCGGAACAATGTACCTTTTTATTACTTTGAAGAGGTATCTTACTATTACGAGTCTCCCAAGTGTAGGTACTCGTCATGTAAATCGGCATCGGGCCGGAGTCTGAATCAGAAGATTCTGATTCATCGTCACTGGATCATGAATCATCATATAAGATGGAGCAGACAGACGTTTCTCTAGGCTCGTCATCTAAGGAGTATAGAGACTCAAGATCAGAGATATCAACAGGTTCAATTTTGTTGATAGCTTCCACAAGGGCTTGTGGGTTTTTTTAATCCTTGCAGTCTCTGGCAAAATGGCGTTTCTTGTTACAGACATAACATTTGTTAGCGTAACGGCCTCGTCTTGACCTCTTGTTTAGAAATTTCCACTTTTTGCTGGATCTTAATCTGTGAACCTGCGAAATTTTTTTAAACCTTTTGAGTTTAAATTTGGATTTCCTCGAGGAATCAGAACACTCGCACGTGGATTCATCTTTAGACTTGATTTTTAAGTGTTTATCATTGCATGCAGAACCAAGGCATTTTCCTGTTTTTTCAAAGTCAACCAAAAATATTTATTGGTTAAACATCTTTGAGAGGTCGTTCATTAGTAACTGGTAAAGTTCACCAAGAGAAGCTTGGGCAACTGTCATCCCTTTATTCTCTAATGATCTGTAGGCTTCATTTGAGAGTGATTCAGGAAATGAATTCATGAAGACTTGCTTCAGATTTATATCGCCAACCCCATTGAGACAATAAAATATTTCAGACATTCTATTATAATGCTTCTCTAGATCCTTTTGCTGAAATGAACAACACTTCATTTTGAGAAATTCTTCTCTGGCATGGACCGTATTTTGGGTAGGGTCACCCATGAATTCACTATGTATAAAGTGTATGAATTCCTCTGGGGATTTTAAGGATCTGAGCCTTATCTGTCTGTACTCTCAAAGACTTAGGTACTAGTCTCGGAGTCTTCCTTAACATCTAGTTAGAAAGCGTTTAATAACAGTGTCAAGACTGAAGTATTGGAGCTCAGCTGAGCACCAAGCTAACATTTCGACACTTCTTGATCTCCATTCTGATGGTGGGACATCATTAAAGGTGAACTAGAGTTTTGAGTCATGCTTGTCATGTTCATTTCTGGGACAGTTTGCTCTGCAATGTCATCAACTTCTGAGTAGGCAGGTTCTTCACCCATCATGAATAAGTGCTCAAACTCTTTTGTTGGAGGAATCTCTTCATAAGTATGAGATGCATAAACTTTGTCGGAACCGGAGGTGGCTTCGTCATATGAACAAGGAGTGATGACTGGCGCAACGAACGGGAGTGTCGTATGCTCATCTCTTTTGGAGAGCATGTTAAAAGGAAGAAATGGGATTTTCCTTTTTTAACAGGAGATTTCCTGGTTCCTTGAACAGGCAATCATCAAGCTATCATCCGAAATATATTGGCTCATGGATGGTTTTGCGCTTTCTGAGGAAACGCTCTTCGTTGGGGAGGCCTTTCGGACTCGGGTTTTGATATGTGCTTGTTCCTTTGACCAAAGTTTAAGGATGGTGAGTTCTAGAAGAACTGTGATGTTGGCAAAGGTTGTGGATCAAGACGGTCTTGAGAATGGTGTGTATGGTAACCTCCATAGATCATCCATCTGGGGTGAAACCCTTTGTTATTTAATTGTCTCTCAAGGTCACTGATTTGAGCCTTGAGGAACTTGATTTCTGCCTCTTTCTGTAATATTTCTTTTGGGCTTTCTAAGGCTGTTGTATTGTGAACTATGTGAAGAAGTTCATGATGAAGTTCAATGATCTTGGACCTGACTTTGTATATGATTTCAGTCAAAGCATCAACTTTGCCTAAGGCTTCTTGGTTTATTGAGATATTTCTTTATTGGGCCAAGATAGCTTTAAATGCATTGTTCTGGGCAATTGCATTTTCGCTTTGCCAGTTCAGTTTTGCTTCAGCACTAGTGATAGAACCAGTTGCACCATTTGGTCCTCTGACGTTTGGGGTTTGTATCTTCCAGCTATGTTTTGTTCGTTGCTGGGATCTTCAAAGGTGTTTAAGGGAGGGAATTTGGCTAGGAAATCTATGGATGGTGAAGCAGGGGTGAGGGTAAAGCATTCTTTCGGCTGGGATGGAGGATGTTCGGTGGGTTTTGGTACCGGTTGTAGCATGTTCATGGTTGAGAAAATATTTTTTCGGTCTTGTTTCTCAATCCTGATTTCAACTTGTATGTCCTAGTGGCGACGAAGTTAGGGGCTGTTGTGGTCTGAACTGATGCCTGGTGGATCTGTTCATAGTTAGTAATCCATTTTTCTGGGAGGAGCTTCATGAGCTCATCTCTGGATAAATGTCTTGGAACATAGGTACAAGTAGGTGTAGCATTGGAGTCAACATCGATAAACAATGTGTCACCGGAGTTGTCCTGAGCTGGGACCATGATATCAAGGGAATGGTTTTGTACTCGATATGCCATCTGGTAGTGGAAAGTTTCCTGGAAGGTATTAACCTGTGGGGTTCCACCGATCTGGATCTGGGCTTTTAAAGCCGTCAGTACAGACGGATCATTGAGGGACATATTGAAATTTGGGTAAAATGCAACAAAGATTGTTCTACCGTTTAGGATGGTTTAGATAGTACCAATACATGCGTGTTAATACTCTACAAATCAGGTATCGACCATGGCGATACGGGGGAAGGCTGGTAAATCTTTTCTACCCTGAAAAGTAAGGACAAGCCTTACAGCACCAAAGTGGATATGGGTGTATCTTTGGGCTAGGCAGACTCTTGGAAGGTCATGTGGTAGGGAAAGTGGGATGAGGTGTTCAGATTTTATAGCAGGTAGTTGATGAGAATCAAACTTGGAGGCCTGAACAAACTCTTTGGGACCTATGTTTGTAGGTGGGATGAAAATATTTTTTACTCGTCTTGACAACGATTTTTATGGTTTTGAGAAGACACTATAGGGGTTTACTAATGGGATTGTAGACACAGGGATCTTAGATTCATTAGAGAGATATGAAATTTCATATAACGCGTAAATCTTAGATACGGACGGATGACGAAAACTAAAAGAAGAAGAGGAACGGGACAAATTACCATGATCTTGATTCATAGGTGGGTTTAGACTTTCTGCAACACTCTATCGAAAATTCCAATTTTCGTACCAAATTTGAGATTAATGTGACCTCCTCGTCGACTCACCACTCAATAACAATCTTTCTACTCTTTTCGATCTGGGGTTCAGTGTGTCGGACCAGTCTGTTAGAACCTAGCTAGGTTGGTTTTCTGTCGGCAGAGATCAGCACATACTCTGTACGGCTGGAGCATACTAATCCAAAACCTTGGGTAGGGTAAACAGGACCGAAACCGCTCTGATACCAATTATGGTAGGGGTGATCTATAGAAGACCTTAGGTAGGGTAAACAGGACTGGGGGTGGGTACAGGTAGATCAGAGAGATCTAACAGCAAAAGGGGGATAGATAGGCTTGACAACCACAAGGTTACTGTAACTTTCAAGAACTCCTAAGTAAATGCTCCTCTTAACATGAAGAACTTATGAAGAACTCATGAAGACTCTTGACAGATACGATAAAAGGAAGGCTTCCTCCTCATTGTAAGGGACACCTTGTTTGAAATAAACATTACTTCTTATTAGGCTATACCCCCAAAAGGTCATTCATAAGGGCCTCAAAAACAGAAGGGCTACGAAGAAGCACCTCCCGAGGCGACGGGCTACGTGGAAGCCCTTGCCCTCGATGACGGGCCAAGGATGCCACCTTGGTTATCACCATGGCGGAAGGGATAAAGACAAACTCGGAAATGGGAATAAGCAAACGAGTGTATGGGATCTAGCCGACAAGAAGGACAGACAAGTACGAGCTAGTACGATGGGACATGTGATGTGAATGGCATCTCCGCCTGTCCAGCCTGTTTCTCGACGCTCGAAGCCCCTGCAACTCCATCAAGCATTTAATGCAAGGAAAGGAGACGTAAGAGGGGAAATGACCACTTCGCCCTCAGAGACCACTATATAAACAATACTTGGACAACCGGGTAAAGGATCCCAAATTCTCTGGAACACTCTCTTTACTCACTTAATTCCTCTCCTTAAGCAAGTACTTACTCTCACGCCGGAGTGTTGTCACGAAGACCCCCTACGGGGCCCTTCGTGTCAAGACTAACGGTATTTCTGTTTTGTAGGAACCTTCACAAGGCCCATCCACGTGTAGCTAACCTCCAACAATCCTACCCCGGGATTCTGGGACGCAACATTGGCGCCATCCGTGGGACCGGCAAATACATTGGTCTAGATTCAACTAAAAACAATGGATGAGAGTGAGGGAGTTCGTGCTCCGCCTGGGTTTGAAACACCTGGCGTGAAAGCGAAAGCCACCGCTAGTATGGTTGGAGAACTCTTTTCCTCGGTAGTTAACGTGAAGAAGAGAGGAGGGGAGAACTCTGCGAGTCAAGAAGGAAACACTATCACTCCAGAATTTGTGAAAAGCAACCGTAAGGCCCTCATGGCCCAACTCTTGGAGTTGGAAAAATCGGAACAAAACCCATCAATTCCAAAGGTGTTGTTTAGCAAGGAAGATTATGTGGACGCAACATTGGCGCCATCCGTGGGACCGGCAAATGCATTGGTCTAGATTCAACTAAAAACAATGGATGAGAGTGAGGGAGTTCGTGCTCCGCCTGGGTTTGAAACACCTGGCGTGAAAGCGAAAGCCACCGCTAGTATGGTTGGAGAACTCTTTTCCTCGGTGGTTAACGTGAAGAAGAGAGGAGGGGAGAACTCTGCGAGTCAAGAAGGAAACACTATCACTCCAGAATTTGTGAAAAGCAACCGTAAGGCCCTCATGGCCCAACTCTTGGAGTTGGAAAAATCGGAACAAAACCCATCAATTCCAAAGGTGTTGTTTAGCAAGGAAGATTATGTGGAGGGTCAGTATACTGATACAGACTCTGATGATGAGGTAGAAGTTCTCAAGGCAAAGGAGGCTGAAAAACCAGAAAAGGAGGAGATGGGAGATCTCCTCAAAAAGTTGTTATCCGCGCTGGAGAAGCAGCCGCAGTCAAGTAGCCCGAAGACGGGTCCCAGCAAAGATAACAAGAGGCAGAGCAAAGGGAAGGACCCTATGTCGCTCCCTTACAGGCCATCGGAGGTGGGGGACATTTCCAAGTTCACAGATAGGATTTCTGAGGCCCCTTTACAGCCAAAGTTAAGGTTGCCTCCCTCGGTGTCCGCTTATGACGGAACTCAAGATCCTGAGGACCATCTTCATGCCATAAAGGCAGCGGGGACGGCAGGGGCTTGGAGTATCCCAACATGGTGTCATATGTTCGTCTCCACCCTGGCCGGAAATGCAAGGTTGTGGTTTGACACCCTTCCCCCAAAAAGCATTGATAGTTATGAGGAGCTCAGAGGGAAGTTCCTCAGGTACTTCAGTCAGCAGAAGAAAACCACCAGAAACCCAAACGAGATCCTCCACATAAGAAGAAAAGATGATGAAACCCTGGAAGGCTTCATGAATAGGTACATCGAAGAAAGCATGTACATCCGAGATGTCCCGGAAGTCATGAAGATAAGCGGCTTCATTCAGGGGGTTAGAAACTCCCAGCTGTGTGAAAAGTTAGGGGAAGAGTTCCCAAGCTCCTTCACCGATCTCATAGACAGGGTTCGAGCCTACATAAGGGGAAAAGATACGGGACAAAAGGCCAAGGCGTGGGGGGCCTGAAAAAGATAACTCGAGCAGTTACAGCAAAGGAAGGGACATAAATGAAGCCCGTCAGGGTGGTCCCCATTCAAGAAGGAACTCGTCAGAAAAGAAGCCCTCCTACTTGCCATACCCATCAAAAGGAAGTCGCTCATATGAATCATCGTCAGGTACGCCACCCCATTTCAAAAAATTTACTCCATTACTTAAATCCCCCAGTGAAATATTCGCCACTAAGAAGGACAGGCTGCCTTTTGGTAAGCCCCGTCCTAACAGACACGGAAGTAAGGCCCGTCCTGGGGAATATTGTGATTACCATCGAGGAAATGGGCACGCGACTGATGACTGCATACAGCTAATAAAGGAGATAGAAGCTGCCATTAAAACAGGCAAACTGTCACATTTGGTGAAAGAAATAAAAAACCTAGAAAAACCTAGAGGCAAGGAAGGGCCCCCGAGGGAAGAGCCCCAGTATATAGACATGGTCACAAGACAAATCAGCGAGGAAGAAGCTCCTCAGCGAATAGTCAGGCACAGACCGTATGACAACGAGAAATGGCTTGAAAGGCCCATCACTTTCGCGGCTTTGGGACCCGACGAGGCCCAAGAAGCTCCTCTTAATGTCGCTGCTGACATAGTAGGGCATCGGGTGGCCCGGATCCATGTTGATGGAGGAAGTGGGACGGAGATTATGTACAAGCACTGTTTTGTGAGAATGAGGCCAGATATCAGGGCAGGGGTCCAAGAAGATTACACACCCTTAATAGGATTCTCAGGAGAAATGGTCAGGCCCTTAGGGAAGATAACATTGCACTTCACCATCGGGAAAGGGTTCACAAAGAGAACCATCGACCTGACATGGTCTATAGTAAGAGCCCCGTCAAAATATACCACAATCCTGAGCTCGGGATCGCGGGAGAGCGTGGGAACACTTTTTGCATGTAATACCTCAAGATCCTCTCCCAAGACCCCAAACCCTTCAAAAGTGGGGGTGGCCCACAATCTCCAAGCCTTTCCCGAGCTCTTTCTCCTCGGTACCCCACTCCCACGGGAGTCTCCCGAGTCCCGATCCCGAGCACCCCGTCATGGTGTTCCCGCGCTCTCCCGCGATCCTGAGCTCGGGATAGCCTCCCAAACTTGAGGTATTACAATCACCCTGGCCCTCAAGGCTCTCACATCAACAGCACACGGTCTCATGAAGTTCTCGACACCAGGAGGAATAGCGACTTTTGGCTCAGCATCAGAAATAGTGGCAATTGTTGATATCCTGCCAAAACTGGTGCCTAAAAACGGGATAGAGGAATGGATGGTGTGTGACAGGTATCCCGAGCAAACCATAAAGGTGGCCTCTCAGCTTTCCAAAAAATGGAAAACTGCTCTTAAGGAGCTGCTGATTGCAAACAGTGACATATTCGCGTGGGAATGTGGGGACATGGAAGGAATCCCATCAAGATATATTGAGCACCACTTAAGCAAACCACCCGGAACAAAGCCCGTCAGGCAGAAAAAGCGAAGCCTATGTGAAGAGCACGCCAATGTAGCTGCTGAAGAAGTTAAGCAGCTACTCGCAGCTAATATCATAAGAAGAATCAAGTACCCGGAGTGGATAGCAAATCCTGTCATGGTAAAAAAAACCCGATGGCTCCCTGAGAATGTGCATAGACTTCTCAGGACTCAATGAGACTTGTCCAAAAGATTGCTATCCCCTTCCCGAAGTAGATGCAAAGATTGATGCCCTGGCCTCCTTCCCAATAAAATGAAGATGAAGACAAGACTGCTTTCCATGCTCCAGATGGTACGTATTGTTATACAAAAATGCCCTTCGGGCTGAAAAATGCAGGGGCTATGTATCAAAGGCTCATGGATTGGCTCTTCCAAGAGCAAATCAGAAGGAACCTGGAGGTCTACGTTGATGATCTAGTAATAAAAAGTCAAAGAGAAGGCGATATGATAAAAGACATCAAAGAAACTATCAACACTCTCAGGGAAGTGAATATGAAGCTAAATCCAAATAAATGCTCCTTCGGGGTCGAAGAACGCAAGTTTCTGGGAGTAATCGTAAAGAAGGACGGGATACAAGCCCGTCCCGAAAAAGTGGCCGCCATTAAAAAGTTTGAACGGTCAGCTTGTGGCCCTAGGAAGGTTTATATCAAGGCTAGCAGACAAATCAAGGCCCTTGGTTAAAACTTTGAGAAAGTGTATCAAGAAACACCGGTTTGTATGGACTAATG